>CM069612.1:12364486-13564486 GCA_035771175.1 Paratinospora sagittata
GAACAAGTACAAGAAGTGGCAAAGGAGAAGCACGAAGAGCCCAAGTAGAAAAATGGAAAAAATTGGCTAAGTCCACGAATCAGGCACAACAGTTGAGGTTCTAGGCGCCGCAGCACAGCTTGCGGCATTGGAACAATCTTGACGGAGCGTCGTGGCCCTGAAAATGTTTATCGGGGTGCTGCGGCGCCACTCGCAGCGCTAGCGTTGCCCTTTGCAATTTCTATTTTTTAGGACTTTCTAATTAGGATTTGGACGACGACAAGTGGGGCTTATAATATATCAAACTAAAGGTTTTTTCAAGGATAATACACGGGAGAAGAGAAGGAGACGGATAAGAGCAAAGGAACGCGAAGAAATTGGCTTGGAAACAAGGCGGTTTCAACAAGTTCCATAGAAACTAGTTTGGGTTTGATATTTTATTTCTGGTTTTTATACATGTTTTGGGTTTCATTATACCAAAGCATGAACTAATTTGTTAATCTTGAGAGGGGATGGATCCTATATTATATTTTATGCAATAGTATTAGTTTTTGTGCATTATCAATGATTTATTCATAGTTTATTTATATTTCTCTATGCTTAATGCTATCGATCTCTTGATCACGGATCGGTCAATCATAGACTTGGGGGGCGGCACTCGATAGAGGGTTCTCTAGGTTGGATCATGAGAAATATGACATTTGATGGTTGTAGTATCAATAGGTATACAACGTTGCATGAAGTTGTAGAAAAATCACAAAACATAATGCATTATTAAAATACAGGTTTTTATCAACAGATCGAAACCCTATTTTGGTGATAGGTTCTAATGCGGCACTCGACAAAAGGTGTTAGAGATTATAGGATTTTGACTTATAAACTTGAATAATAATTTGATAGTGAGCATGTCTAATATTGCATAATTGATATTTAGGTGAAATCTAATATCTAGATATTTTTAATAGTGATTTCTCTCCAGAAAATTCTCATAAATTGTTATTTCGTTTATTATTTTGGTTTAGTTATTGATCATTAAAATTCGATTATCTAGATAAAGTTAAAGCTAGGAACGATATAATTAGTCTACTAACACTATCCTTGAGGACGATATTCGATTCTCATCGGTTTATACTATAACTGTCACGACCCACTATACGTGACGTCATGACCGGCACGGGAACCTCCGAGTATACCCTCCATCGGTACACCCGACGTCCCGTCAGCCTAACATACATATACGAATCCCCAAAAAGAAATGAAAGTACATCATTAACAACCAACTATCATGATCATAATGAAATAAAATATTACTTCTCCAAAGTTTTACAAACATAAAATTCCAGAGTCTTCAAAATGATGCAAAACCCAACACATCCCAACTATGTGTTAAATATACAATTACTAGGTGTTATCATGTACATAATTATCAAAATACAAAACTAAATGTACAACACCTACATGAAACAAAAACAAGGGACGTTCCGCAGTTAAGCCTTCCCTTTTCCTTTCCTATCAGATCCTGAAAGAATATGGTGAGGTGTGAGCTACAGCCAGCTCAGTGAATGTTATTTACAAGTGGCATATATGTGCATTTATAAAACATGGTAAGATCATAAAACAGTTGAAATTGTCATGATGACGAAATATATTACATACATGCTAACATAATGCATCAAGTCATACATAAGACGATGCATAATAGTTTGTAGTCATGCTCATGCAATCCTAACACCTCCTGAGTATGGGGGTTCAAGGCCTGGTGCGCGACACACAGCGCCCGAACACACACACAATACTCGTATTCTAATAGGGTTTATGGGGTCGTGCAACACGTAGGATTATTTTAAACAAACCTACCCATACACAAGGCATAAAACCCTCTGCCAGGTACACAACTGGGATCGCCGCTAGACTTACGAGAATTCCCAAAAAGAGGAAATTCCAACTAGGGGCCTCAACCCAAATTGTCATCCCAATGAATTATGCTCAAATGAATTTCATGGAATATTAAAACATGCATACCACCATACATAAGCATTTAAAACATTTCTATAATACAATGCCACATATAAATAATCCAAAAGTAAAAGAACACTCACACTTGATTGGCTAAGTCTAGCCAATCCAATTGCCAAAACTCTCTAATTGACTAAACGGGTTCAAGATCAATCACAAGACCTGGAAATAACATGGTTCACACAACTGAAAATCAGTCATAAAGTGTGTCAAAACCCCATGTTCAAACCCAATCTAAAGTCAATTAGATTCTAAATTGATTACCCCCTTGAGTCAATTTCCATATTGCCCAACTTGATCATTTTATACTCATTTAAACTAAGATTGACCTAAATTGAATGTAATAGGATGATCCCATGATCCAACCACTAATATACATGAAATTCAATTATAATTAGGGTCAATTAGACTATACATCAAGTCAATTTCATCAATTGACTAAGTCTTGGTCAAAATCCCCAATTAGGCCAATATAAAACATAAGGTCAAAATGAACTAAGTCATATCAATTTAACATAGGTCTTAACATTTTAAACCCATGATTCTACTTAATTTGGGTCCAATTAAACAATCCCCAAGTCAATTTCACAAATTGACTTGCTTTGGGTGAAAACTCCCAATTTGGGCAAAATCCCCAAATTACATGCAAAATTACCAAATACTTAGCCTAGATCAAAATTAGTCAATCTTAGGGTATTCATTATGTGAACCCACTGAATTCAATCATCAAACAACTCTAATCATGTCCAATTAGACCTACATTGCATAATTTTCCAGATTTTATATCAAGAGCATCAAAAGCCCCAAATCTGAAAAATTTCATACATATGCCCTATTGCCAATTTTACACGAGGGCATCTTGTTCAACCATGAATTTTACTGATCTTGCAACATGGAATCATCCACAATGGCCACTAGATCAACATAGTTGACATGCAAACATTTTGAAAAAGTCTAAGGCCATAAACTAAGTTTAGGTCATTTGAACTAAACCTTCCAATTTCTTGCTAGAAATTGGGGCTTTCACCATTAGTGTACTCCTTACACTCTCTAATCACATATATGTGATATGCAAGACTCAACTCCAACTTTGATCTTCCACCCATCCAAGGTTCATCACAATGCATGCATCAAAATGAAACCCTCATGCTCAAAATAAAGCTATCATGCAACTAATAGAGAGATTCAAGGAAGAAATGGAGGAAAAATACAAACCTTAAGGTGTTCTTGAGCAAGAAACCACCAAACCCTAACTTTCCCCTCCTTTTCTCCTCTCCAGCACCTTTCCTTCTTTTCTGGCTGAGAAATGAGCAAATGAGCCAAAAATCCCGTTTTGGTTGCTTAAATAGATAAGCTTAGGCCCACAACTAAAAGTTGCCAAAATTATCAAAAACCTAGATTTCCTGTTACAATACTTTCACTTAGATAGTCCATTGCTTACAAAATACGCACGAGTTTAACATCTTGACCGTTCAAACGTTGAATGAGTAAGTTATAAACATTCTGGTAAACTTTAGGCTCAATCCAACGGTGGGATTGTGACATCTAACTGTTTGATCAAAACTGCGTAAGAAAATCCCAGAATCCGTGAAACAGTGTTTTGGGCGTTATAACTCAAATTAGGTAACTCCAATTAAGATCTTGACCGTTCATAATGAAGATCTATCATATAAGAATGAGCTGACAAAATTTCAGCCCAATCAGACAACGGATCTAGGAGATCAAACCATTGATGTAAGTTGTGACAGAAATAGAAAGCTCCACTGGATCCAAAACACCGTTTTTGAAATGTTTTGACGTCGAACGGGTCTCCGATGGTTCCGAAATTTCATGCGTACCCTTTATGACCTAAAATCATGCAAAGACACTCGAACTTACGTACTTCGAGCATCAAAATACATATACACATACGTATACAAATACGTATACGGGTACACTATGGGTCAAAATGACGTCACCTAAAGGCACGGGTGCTACAATAACTTTGCAACCTTACACTTGCGGTTTGCACGAATCAAGTTTTTGGCGTCGTTGCCAGGGATAGATATTAGTTTACACTATTATCGTGTTTTCGAGCTTTGATTATAATTTAGAATTTTTTTGTTATATTCTGAATTTTTCTTTCTTGTAGGTTTTCTACGTATATGCGTTGATCGAAAAGCTTTAAGATAGTACCGTTTGATCCAGAGATTGAGTGAACGTGTGGAAGACTAAGAAGAGAAAGAAGAGTAGGCGCTGAAACAATGGCGGATAATCCAAATCAGTTCACGTTGAGGGATTATTTCAAACCGGTTATCAACAACAACTACTCGAGCATTGTTTGCACTCACATAAATGCGAACAACTTTGAGTTGATGCCGACTTTGATCTCGATGGTCCAGCATCACCAATTTGGAGGTTCCCCTATGGAAGATCCAACTATCCACATCACCATTTTCTTGGAGATGTGTGATACTGTGAAGATGAATGGTGTTCTTGAAGACACCATTAGACTGTGGTTGTTCCCGTTCTTACTTCGGGACATGCCAAGACCGCCCATCTACGAGCTGAGATTGGGCAATTCAAGCAATAAGACTCAGAGTCTCTGTATGACTCTTGGGAGAGAGTCAAGGAGTTGTTGAGGAAATGTCCTCAACATGGGTTTTAAGATTGGTTACAACATCAACTTTTCTACAATGGGATGACATTTTCTACAAGGACTATAGTAGACGCGGCGGCCGGCGGTTCATTGTTGTCCAAGACTACAATTGAGCCTTTTAGCTTGTTAAAGGAAATAGCTACCAATACCTATGAAGTTCTAGGGGAAAGATCCATGGTGAAGAAGGTAGCCGAGTTACATGAAGTAGATCCCATCACATCCATTTCGACACAAATTCAAGCCTCTCGCAACAACTTACTGCACTTACCACTCAATGTGACGCCCCGAAAATTATTTCATCTAGCCCATAACCCAATTGTGTTTTGCCCAAACTCCATGTGTTGCCTTGATATGTTTGGTGTTTGTTTGATGGTTGTTTAATGTTGTATAGTTGATGCTTGATAATGTATATAAATATGTGTATCATAAATTGTATATGGGTCATGTTAAATTAAAGTATAATGCATATGTTATTATTTATGCATGGGCCCATTAAACCATGAATTGATATGGGTTAGGATTGATTGAATAAAAAGATAAATGAGAATGAAAATTTGGTGTATTAAATGGATTGAACATTTAAAATACATGGAAGCATGAGATTGGTTAAAGTACATGTGGTTGGTATGGATAGTATGAGACCAACACATGTGAAGGTTGGTGCATGAAAGTGGACAAGTGTCCCATGCCCACTTCTCTAATCCAAGAATGTGCTAGAAAGTGAGGTGAGTGGAGGACAGAATCCAAGAATGTGCTAGAAAATGAGGTGAGTGGAGGAGAGAATCCAAGAATGTGCTAGAAAGTGAGGTGAGTGGAGGAGGGAATCAAGGAAGTGCTAGAAAGAGGTGAGTGGAGAGAAAGGAAAAAAAGAAGATAAAGAAAAGAAGAGAAAGGAAAGAAGAAGAGAAAGAAGGAGAGAGTTGCAGGAGGAAGATCTCTGCAACATTTTCATCAAAGAGCTGGATCTTTGGGATATATGATCAGATTGAGCTCAAAATTTGTCAACAAGTTCGTAGCTTATGGTTATTCATTCTGTCTGTGGAGATCTTGATCAGAGGTTTCGTCTAAGAGATCTAACCTCTCAAACAAGGCTGGTCGGAAAGTCTGGATTTCTCGCACCGTTTTGCTCAAACTTATAGATCTCCTTAATCTACCGTTAGATGGATATAAAATTTGGGTATGTAGTTTATAACTGATACTTATGTATTCTGATGTTTATGCGTTTAGTATTTTTTGTGATATAGTCATCTGAGTTTGAGTATTTGCAGCAGGAAAGGAGAAATTGTCTGATTAGAGACTTGTTCATCAAATATACTTATCTTTTCGGTCCACCATTGGATTGGGCTGATATTTGGACAGAAGGTTTGTTTCTTCATATACTTCAATCTGTACGTTGATTTTGTGATTACATATTTCTGTTGGTATATTGATACATCTGAACAGAATAGTAAATGAAGAATTGGTAGGGTTGCTTGTATTAGACCTAAATTTAGAATATGAACTTAGACCTTTCCAAATAGCTTGCATGTCAACTATGTTGACCTAGTTGTCATTGTTGATGAACCCATGATGCAAAATCAGTGATATACATGGCTGAACATGGTGACCTAGTGTAAATCGACAATATGGCCTATGTATGAAAATTTTCATATTTTAGGGCTTTTGACGCTTTTGGCCTAGAATCATTGAATTGATGCAACTTATGTTTAATTAAGCATGATTAGGGTTGATTATGCTACTGATTTGGTGGTTGTGACCATATCATGGGTTAGGCCTACTTGAGATCAAGTGACCCAATTTGGGCATGTTTATGCCTAAAGGAATTGAAAATCAGTATTTTTGATTAATAGAATGGTTTATGTATGAGAACTATGCATTAGAGGCCTAAGTCATGTGATTTGAGTTGAATGATGGGATTAGATGGGATTTAGGCCTATTGTTTATATGTGGGCTGATTTAGGGTTGATGTGTAATGTCTATGTGATTGAGCATAGAAATTAATGTATGGTAGGATATTGATGTATGTTTCAGGATCTTGATTGGGTTGATTCGGTTTGGTGGTCGTGTGTGGTTAAATACTCTCGCGAGGCTTGGTTGTGAGTAGACTTCATTTATGATTATATCTTTTATGTCATCATATCACTTATATATTATATGTTGAAAGCATGAATGTGTTCTAATGTTTTGAATGATGCATTGATTTGAGAAAACCTTATGACTTTGGTTGGGCCCATCTATCTGGCTAATAGGGGGACTTAACCTTGTCATAAGAGGGTTTTAGAAAAGGAAGAGATTGGGGTCAACGGTACGGTGAAATAGACGTGCACTAGTAACCCCAAATAAACATGATTGGGGTCAACGGTACGGTGAAATAGACGTGCACTAGTAACCCAATGCATGTGGAATGTGGATCCAAATTGATAAACTTTTACTTGCATCGAACGTATTATAAATGCTTGATATCTATATTTTATGAGCTTTTAATCATGCTACACATTGACATGCATACATGATATTTATTGATGAGTATTGATAGCATATTTGAATTCTATTCACTGGGCACCGTTGGCTCACCCTCATTTTCCTCTTTCAGGTCCTTCTGTCCCGAATAAGGGCAAAGGAGTAGTTATATCTTGAGGGCCTTGCCTGCGAGAGAATCCAAAGCCTCGATGTGAGTTGAGAGGCATTTTGATTGAACTGTGTTTTAAATTATGAAGTATTATATTTTGGATTATGTAATTATAACACTTACCACATTGTAGTATGGGTGAGTTGGGACTTGTTATGTAACACCCCGTAATTTTTGTTACATATATACGTTAAATTACACGTATATTGAGATGTATAATACACGTATTTTATACGTATTAGCTAAATATACACGTGATAATACACGTATTTGATACGTATGCGCTAAATATACGCGTGTATGATTTAATTAAAAATGTGGATTGGAGTATGATTTAATGAATTAATGAATAGTATGATTGAATGAATGAAAGAGAAATATTAAGATGGGGAGTTGGTTAATTATTGAGGATGAGGAGTATTGGATCATTTTTATATAAAATGTCAATTCTCTCCTTTCTCATCTCAATCTCTCACCGACAGAAAGAAAACAAAATAAAAAATAATAAAATAAGAGAGAAGAAATATCTGCTTAATGAAAGAAAGAAAAAAAAAAGAAGGAAAAGAATGAAACGAACAGAGAGGGAAAGAAAGAAGCAGAGAGAAGAACGGCGGAGAAGAAGAAGAAGAAAAAGGGAGAACGCGGGACTCGCGTCCAATCGGGCCTCACGGTAAGGGATTTTCACTCCCTTTCTTCGTAAAATTGATATCTAAGCTGTGGGAGCCGTTTTACGGCGTTTTGATAAACTGGGGTTTTGACCCAATATGAATGAAAATCCGCTAGAAAGGTAGAAAAATGCTCCCTGGATTGTCGGGACCCCGAATATGTGGTTAGATTCAATTTCATGATTTTTGGAGACCGTTTGACAATTTTAATACAATTTACATCTTTCGGATGAATAGTACTATGAATAGTGAATAGTGAATAGTACATAGTGAATAGTGAATAGCGAATAGTGCATAGTAAATAGTGCACAGTGCACAGTGAACATATACCAGTGATGTGAATAGTACTGTGCACAGTGATGTGACCAGTGATGTGAACTCAATGAAACTCTGGTTTGAGATCATAGAATCGTAGAGAACTGAATTTCGGACGTTTCGATGCTAAGATTGTGATTTTTGGATATGATTTGATAGTTTTTGTAACTAAGTATATGGTGTCGTGAAAATATGATTTGAAAATTTATTTTCACTGTTCTTTCTTGTGGAAATATCTAGATTGACCATAGAAACGAGATAATCGTTTCTTCAACTGCTTATGAGTCCTAAATGGATTTATTATTCGTGATTTGAAGTGAGTTGAGAAATTAAAGATGTAAATAGATATGAATATAAGAAATTGAATTATGGAGTGATTGTGACAGGTTAAATTAGTTGGATTTAACTTGGAGCTGGACTCGAAAGCGACGATGATTGGGTTTCAGTTGAACGTGTTGTACTGTGAGTATAGTTTTCTTGATTTGGTTCTTGTATGACAATGTACGCATATAAAATGTTTGATTGTATGCATGTTATATTTATATATAATGCATTGAGTTTTATGGATCATGCAAACTGATTTTAGCAATTGGAGTTTGTAATGATGAGGTTTTGCGAGTCCTCATTGTCATTTCCTTAGGCACTAGACCCGGATGAGGTTTAGCGAGTCCTCATTGTCAGTAGGTCTGTCCTAATAAGGGTTGGGATCCTTGAAATGACTGTTAATTGGGTAATGAGAGGTTGTGGCTACCTTGTAACGGCCATACAAGGGTTAGACCCGCTCTCTTGCCTTGCGGAGGAGGGAGATTGTGCATTGTGTTATTGAAAATCATGAAATTTATGTTGTTGACATGTACAATATATTCGTTGAATGATGCATGTGTTGCATAAGTGTTTGAAATGATTTTTAATGTCATATTTCTCTAAATGTATATAATTGTCATCTCAAGAACTATATTCACTGAGCTGTTGTTTGCTCACCCCATTTATTCCAATATTTCAGGTATTGAGTCGAAGGGAAAAGGAAAATTCCGTGAGTGATACTCACGTGAGCCTTTGCCTGGTATGTGTATGTATGCTTGGAGGAAATAGATTATATTTTTGTTATTTTGATATGTATACTTATCACACATTATAGATATATGAATTATCATCTAGATGGGATGTGTGGGCATAGATAGTTTAATATATTGGATGATGAAATGAAAATGTGATGTGTGAAGGAAGGGAATGATTATAGAGATCTATATTGGATGTGATTTGTGGTATATTGGAAAAAAAATTACTATAAATTTTGGGATTGATTGTGAGACTACGTGAAGGCTGACAGTGCATTATATACTGTATATGGGTATGTACAGTGTATAGTACACTGTGCCGGTCATGACGTCAGCCTATGTTAGGGGCGTCGTGACAATATTGGTATCAGAGCCAAGTTTAGGATTAAAAGTCAAAAGATTAAAAGTTGTATGGTACTATGATTGATTGTATGGGTATATATATGGGTAGTCCTATTATGTTGAGCCTAATCCAATATGTAATCTTGACTGAGAATCACCTGTGTCGGTGAATTCTAGATTTGGAAAAGAATAGTCAAGATTAACAATGGAAATTGCTGATCAAGAAAGGATCAGAAGGCTGAAAGAAAACGAACTGGATGTAATCGAGTGATAATAAACGATATAGCTTATATATGACTAGTACCTACCCAACAACAACGAAATGCACAGCTTATGAGCTTGTGGTAAAGTTGTAATGTGAGAAAGACAGAGGCTTGAGCCATTGATAGCTCCAGATGTGGGTGCTAATGGTGTGAGTACTTCTGTAAAAACATATATAGTTAAGACTGAAGTCAACATAAAATAAATAGACGGTCTCAATGATAAGCCAGATGGAAAAAGATATGTGAAAGTTATGAAAACTTTCAGGAGATGAGATTTAACTAGCAGTCTGATAGTAGACATAGTAACGAAGTTGCGACTCTGAGTAGAGACCATCTTCGAGAATGATTAAGTCTCTGAAAATGAAAAAAAAAAAGTTAGCTAAGTTTAAGCTAACTGATGATAAGAGATGATAGAAAATTGGGTTAAGGACTCCTGAGATGATTAAGGCATGAGATTAATTAAAGAAGCTAGTTTAGGAGGGCTTCTATCATCATGCTGAAATTGACTGAAGACATGAAAAATTTTATCTTGTTAACATGCAGTGACATGCCTAACCATAAATACAAATATGAATTAAATAAACTGGTATAGTTGATGTTTGGAATGATCACGATGGATACTCTGAGCATGATAAGGATCTAGAATAAATGTTGGGATCCTATACAACAGATTGGATAATTATTGAGGTATAAATATATGCGCAGGCTGTGAGGCAGCCTATAAGTTTCGTGTTAGCCAAAGCTGTGGTGAAATTGTTAACCCCAGCAATATTAGTTATATAGCTTGTACTGTCGTTAGAAGTCGAGTCCTCAACACCAGTGTTAGGTAAAAGGAGAAATAAGGAATGTTGGGGCAAGAATATAAAATTCAAGATAAGTTAAACATTGAGTAAGGTTGAGATTTTGGCAGTATTGAGTCAGGTACGAACCCAATAATAATTGGAAAAAGGGAAGTGATAACGAATTATGAAAATCAAAAGTGGTTTCTATTTCGTAAGTAGGAGTCACAGACCGCGTACATTGTATCTTGACCTATGATTGTCTATTATCAATTGGAAACAAAAAAAAGACACGGGATGTGTTTGTGTCCAGTTAGTTGATATGGACTGCTCCAGTGAAATTTATCAATGTGACTCCACCAGATTTTAGAGAATAAATTAAATTAAATACAAGACCAGATCCAAAGATGAGTAAGACGTTGATAACATGTATGATCAATATTTGGTTATGGTGTATATTCTGATGTGTTGTTGGATCTACCTGGTCCTTTATCTCTGGTGATATGGTAGACAGATTGTATTATCTTCTGTTAAAAGAATGCATCATTTATTGTGGGTATGCCTACAGGAGAAAGAATCTATCATGATATGGTTAGCAAAGATTATGTGTAATAACTATGAGAGTCATCAAGTAATTATGGGCTCTTGGAAGTGGATGTTTTGTGGGTATGATTGGCTAGTCACCTCTCATGCTAGGTGGAACGTCTCTCCGAGAAGAAGTACTATGCGGCATAAGTGGAAAATTCTCATTTTGAATCTCGAGAAATTTATACCCTCAAAATCTTCTATCTAAGATAAGATAATTATTGACGAGGACATGAAGCATATGGCTAGTACAAAGCCATGTAGTGTAAAGTAAGAAGGCATGCAGTTGATTAAAATTCCTGTGGTGAGCTAATATATTGGAGTATTCTCTGATGAACTATTAAAATTTCCACCTGGACAGGAGATTGATAGCATAGAACACTGATGCCAGTCTAATATGCATCTTCATTCCTTCATATAAAGAGTAGCTGAGGAATTGTGAGGATTGAAGGTAAGTACATGTGTTAATGGAAAAAAAAAAAAAAAGATTGATTATCTTTGATATGCCACCTTGGAGAGCATTTGTGATAATATGGAAAGAAGGTATAGTGAATATGTTTAAGTATGAATTACTGTTAACTGGGCATGATAACAAGAAAGAATGAATACCTTTACCCGGGATAGATGGTCGAATTCGATTAACTAAATGAAGCCAAATTTTCTTTAAGATCATTTTGAGCTCTAGGCACCATCAGTTAAGAATTCGAGAAAAGAATGTAATGCAGACTGTTGTAAGACAAGATATGGATAGTATGAAATGTTGGTAACCTTAATTAATGTGTCAATCATGTTATAGGATTGATGCAGTGGGTATGTGAACAATATCTTGTTTATCACATAGTCTTCGATGAGGATATATGCAATTGTCCCAAGAAATGAGAGGAGCATGAATAGCACCTCGGAATTATCTTGTAGTCACTGAGAGAGCACCGATTGAGTGCCAAGCTTGGTGAAGATACGTTTTGAATATAATTAAGATGAGAATTTTTGGATCACATGACTTGTTTAAATAGTATCGTGAAGGATGTTGGGAATGTCAAAGTGATCATAGAACTGTTAAAACTGATTTTAATGAAATCAGAAGTTCTCAGGTATTAGTTGTATGTTATAGAAAGTGTTTGGAAAGATCCTTGAAGCTATCTGTTCCACTCACGAAACTAAACCAGATGAATGGTATATAATGTGTGGACCGTTGTGCATAGGGAAGCTCTCACAGTATTAAATGTTATTACTATTTCTAGAACCTGGAAGTAATTGTGATTGATGAATATCACGTCCAGATCTAGGTTGTGTAGTGATACAAAAGGATAGGTTAATTACGTGTGTCTCCAGATATGTGGTAGTGCACGAGAATAACTATCCTAAGAGTGAATAAAAATTTGGTAATCGTTAGTTTGATTTGATGAGAACATTTCTTCTATAGAGTCTGAAGTAATTATTTGAACGGAAAGAAACTGAATATGAGGTACTAAATGTGGCAAGAATTCCCGAAGGATTTGATTTTATATTGAATTATTATCTTGGGAAAGGCCAATATGTTGCTGGAGTAGTAACTATCAGTGAGGCCATAAATGGAGATTGTTTGTGAATGAGAGTTACAGTTATGAGCGTACTCTATATTACTCCATGTGTTGATATTTGTGCTTGGATGCATGTTCAACTAATTGATACTCATATTATGATGAGACAAGTATGATATCGTATGAAAGGTTATAAAATTGATAATATGGATTGCGTTAAATGAAGATGGGATTCAAATGGTATCTTATGGGTTATGGGTAGAAATGATACCATTTGGATAACCATTAGTGGACTGATAAGTCTGCGTATTCTTCCAATGAACACCAGAATTTTATTGATAGACTGAGCAGATTGTATATGTGTGAGATATGGAGATTTGTGGGAGTACTCAGGTATTTGTCATGTCGGATTAAGATCCGAAGCTTGTATCGAGCTCTGATATATGATGCAGACTCGATTTGGTACTCATCTCCTTCTTAGTGTGATATTGTACTCTCAGACTGGTTGACAGACTGAGAGAGTGACTTTGATGCTTGCGAGCATGCTCGGGTCTAGTATACTTGAATTTTGGTGGAAGTTGGAAGGAATACTTTATGTGTGTAAACTGATGTGTATAAACAACTATTATAATACCATAAGGATGGCACTCTAAAGGTTTGATAAGAAGCCTTATAGATCTCCAACTTGTTGATTTGAAAGTGTGGAGTTATTGTTATTGGTGCCACAGGATATTATGAAATACACAAGGTTGGTATATAGGCCTTGAAATGTAGTGTGGCTGACTTAGTTTTGCTAAGGGTCTTACCACAGAAAGGCCAAAATGAGATTTAGGATGAAAGGAAAGCTCGCACCGCGATTTGTTGGACTATTAAAGACCCTTGATGGGATAGGTCCATTGGCTTATCGATTTGCTCTATTGTCACAGTTGATAAGTGTTCGGAAGAGTGTATATATATTGATGTTGAGGACATGTCATTCATATTCCATATATTGTATGGATGTAACTCAACTCTAAGTTGGGGAGGATACCACGTATTAAGAAGAGCAAACATGGAAGTGGAATATAAAATGCGGGAGCAGTTTCTGGGATTGAGTATCACTTGAGGAATAGTCCTTGATTCTAAATTTTGAGGACGAAATTCCTTAAGTTGGGGAGATTGTAACACCCCGTAATTTTCGTTACATATATACGTTAAATTACACGTATATTGAGATGTATAATACACATATTTTATACATATTAGCTAAATATACACGTGATAATACACGTATTTGATACGTATGCGCTAAATATACGCGTGTATGATTTAATTAAAAATGTGGATTGGAGTATGATTTAATGAATTAATGAATAGTATGATTGAATGAATGAAAGGGAAATATTAAGATGGAGAGTTGGTTAATTATTGAGGATGAGGAGTATTGGATTATTTTTATATAAAATGTCAATTCTCTCCTTTCTCATCTCAATCTCTCACCGACAGAAAGAAAACAAAACAAAAAAATAATAAAATACGAGAGAAGAAATATCTGCTTAATGAAAGAAAGAAAAAAAAAATAAGAAGGAAAAGAAGGAAACGAACAGAGAGGGAAAGAAAGAAGCAGAGAGAAGAACGGCGGAGAAGAAGAAGAAGAAAAAGGGAGAACGCGGGACTCGCGTCCAATCGGGCCTCGCGTCCAATCGGGCCTCGCGGTAAGTGATTTTCACTCCCTTTCTTCGTAAAATTGATATCTCAGCTAGATGTAAACTTTCTAGCGGAGTAATTTTGACTGTGGGAGCCGTTTTACGGCGTTTTGATAAATTGGGGTTTTGACCCAATATGAATGAAAATCCGCTAGAAAGGTAGAAAAACGCTCCCTGGATTGTCGGGATCCCGAATATGTGGTTAGATTCAATTTCATGATTTTTGGAGACCGTTTGACAATTTTAATACAATTTACATCTTTCGGATGAATAGTACTATAAATAGTGAATAATGAATAGTACACAGTGAATAGCAAATATGGAATAGTAAATAGTAAATAGTAAATAGTGAATAGCGAATAGCGAATAGTGTATAGTGAATAGTGAACAGTGTATAGTAAATAGTGCACAATGAATATTGACCAGTAATGTGAATAGTACTGTGCACAGTGATGTGACCAGTGATGTGAACTCAATGAAATTCCGGTTTGAGATCATAGAATCGTAGAGAACTGAATTTCGGACGTTTCGATGCTAAGATTGTGATTTTTAGATATGATTTGATAGTTTTAGTAACTAAGTATATGGTGTCGTGAAAATATGATTTGAAAATTTATTTTCACTGTTCTTTCTTGTGGAAATATCTAGATTGACCATAGAAACGAGATAATCGTTTCTTCAACTGCTTATGAGTCCTAAATGGATTTATTATTCGTGATTTGAAGTGAGTTGAGAAATTAAAGATGTAAATAGATATGAATATAAGAAATTGAATTATGGAGTGATTGTGACAGGTTAAATTAGTTGGATTTAACTTGGAGCTGGACTCGAAAGCGACGATGATTGGGTTTCAGTTGAACGTGTTGTACTGTGAGTATAGTTTTCTTGATTTGGTTCTTGTATGACATTGTACGCATATAAAATGTTTGATTGTATGCATGTTATATTTATATATAATGCATTGAGTTTTATGGATCATGCAAACTGATTTTAGCAATTGGAGTTTGTAATGATGAGGTTTTACGAGTCCTCATTGTCATTTCGTTAGGCACTAGACCCGGATGAGGTTTTGCGAGTCCTCATTGTCAGTAGGTCTGTCCTAATAAGGGTTGGGATCCTTGAAATGACTGCTAATTGGGTAATGAGAGGTTGTGGCTAACTTGTAACGGCCATACAAGGGTTAGACCCGCTCCCTTGCCTTGCGTCGGAGGGAGATTGTGCATTGTGTTATTGAAAATCATGAAATTTATGTTGTTGACATGTATAATATATTCGTTGAATGATGCATGTGTTGCATAAGTGTTTGAAATGATTTTAAATGTCATATTTCTCTAAATGTATATAATTGCCATCTCAAGAACTATATTCACTGAGCTGTTGTTTGCTCACCCCATTTATTCCAATATTTCAGGTATTGAGTCGAAGGGAAAAGAAATATTCCGTGAGTGATACTCACGTGAGCCTTCGCCTGGTATGTGTATGTATGCTTGGAGGAAATAGATTATATTTTTGTTATTTTGATATGTATACTTATCACACATTATAGATATATGAATTATCATCTAGATGGGATGTGTGGGCATAGATAGTTTAATATATTGGATGATGAAATGAAAATGTGATGTGTGAAGGAAGGGAATGATTATAGAGATCTATATTGGATGTGATTTGTGGTATATTGGAAAAAAAAATTACTATAAATTTTGGGATTGATTGTGAGACTACGCGAAGGCTGACAGTGTATTATATACTGTATATGGGTATGTACAGTGTATAGTACACTGTGCCGGTCATGACGTCAGCCTATGTTGGGGGCGTCGTGACATGTTAGATAGACCATGTGGGCATATGACGATTTTTATTTGTACCCACAATTTTGGACTTTATGTGTATGTCAATTTTAATGAACTGTAAGGATTATGATTTTATTTATGGTTCATTTTTATGGATTATCTCTTGTCTTGGATGATTAATACGGTGGGTAGTTTTGTTTAGTACCTTTTGATATTATGTCGTTGTTTGAGATAAGGCTCGTAGGGTCTCAACCACCTCACGGGAGTTGATAAGTGGTCGGAGATGCCTACGCCGGGTGTCCCGCCCCGGCATTCCGCACGCCATTCCTTGTGGGGTTGGTGGTCCGGGGCGCGGGGTCGCCACACTCAAAGTGCACAACCATCTATTAAGAAAGCGGCGACATTGGATTTTGGCTATTCGGGCAATGAAGCATTGGAGGAGCAAATACAATAAGCTAAGTTTAAAAAAAAAAAAGAATGGTTTAAGCTCTGAAATCAAATTGAAAATTCGACTAACTTTTAAAAGCATTTGCTTAATAAATTTTTTGGTGTGTGGTTTGAGTCTAAGTGTTGGTATATATAAACTCAGTAGAAAGGAAGTTCTTGGTTATTTGAATTTGAATTTCAAAATGATCGTTTACTCACAATAGCTTGAATCTTTCACAAAAATGGCAACTGCAATTTTCACGAACACTTTGGTTCTTTTCAAATAACACAAATAAGAATGGTTTCAGGAATTGTGATTTCGTGTATCAGAGAAAATCTCTAACAAATCTGAAAAGGTTTCTAAGCCCAAAAAGTTTCGAAAAAGTAATATGAAAAAGTGTAAGTGTCCACTTTGTGACAACATTGCATTAGCGTCCTAATTGGTCAATCAGCGTCCTTGCTTATAAAACCCAACTTTGTCGTTTTGTTTCTTGAGGGCGCTCATGGACCATAAGCGTCCTGCTGAACTGTGATGTCACGACCCACGATCTGTGATGTCAACGGAACCCCGAGTATACCCTCTCTCGATACACCCGACGTCCCATCAGCCTAATTAAACAACCAAAACATAAACACATAATTCTCATATAAGCATCAAACTAAATGGACATAAGCAAATCATGAAGATAATTACATTCCCAAAATGTAAACCATAAAATTTCCTAAGTCGAAAATAATCAAATAACAAAAACTATACCTAACCATAAATACATCCCATCCATGTGTTAAGTATAAGTACAATAGGTGTTATTAAGTACATATTTAACAAAATACAAGGAAATGTACTAAGCACCTACGTCACCAATAGTCAAAAACTGCTCCATAGTCAAGCTTTCCCCTTCCCCTTCCTATCAGAACCTGAAATGATAAGAATGAGGAGTGAGCTACAACAAGCTCAGTGAATGTTTTCTACATGCGGCAATATACATGCATCTAGATAAAACATGGCAAGGTCATTAAAACAATTTAAATAACATGGTGATATACAAGATTACATACATGCCAATATATAATGCATCATGTTATAACCAAGACAATGCATATCATTTTCTAAACATACAAATGCAATCTTAGACACCTCCAGAGCAAGGGCGATCAAGGGCTTGGGTTTACGACACTCAGCGCCTGATCTAACCAAACAATACTCGTATTCTAATAGGGTTCTTGGGGTTGTATAGCTAATAGGATCAGCCCACCAAGACACATACCATGTCTAGGAGATCCTATCTACACAAGCCATAAAATCCTCTGCAAAGTCCACAACTGGGGATTACCGCTAGACTTACGAGATTTCCCAAGGAAAATCCCAAGACCAAAACCCAATTACTAACCCAACCCGACTCTGCTCAAATTCATTTCATGAAACATTAAATCATGCATAACACATATATATTAATGCAAAACATTTTATATAATACAAGGCCACATATTAGAATACAAATGAAAGAAACAGTCACAAATCGATTGGCTAGACTTAGCCAATCCAATCCAATCCAACCAATGAAGTACTAGAATGCACCTCAACCTCCAATTGGCTTAATTGGGTCACTTAGATCAATCACAATCCCTGCATAATACATGGTTCATTCATCACTAAAAATAAGTCCAAAAGCATGTCATGCAACCATGTTTAAACCCAATTCAATAGCCAATTAAGACTCTAAAATGGTTGCACTCATGAGATAATCCATATAGCTCAATCAAACCACTTTATATCTAATTAACCTACATTTAACCCACATGAATGCAATAGGTTGATTTTCATGATCCAACCATCATAATACAATGCATTCAATCATGATTAGGGTCAATTAGACTAATCCTCATGTCAATTTCATCAATTGACTTTGTCTAGGTCAAAATCCCCAAATTTGGGCAAATCTCCAAATTCATGGCTTAGGCCAAAATTACACTACACCTAGGTTTTTCACCATTCAAAATCAGTAATTTGGACTATCAAACATCCACATTTACCCATTTAATTAACATAGATTACATGCAACCTGAATGAAAAACCTTAAGTCCATAACCTAGGTTTAGGTCAAATACACACAACCCTTCCAATTTCTTGCTATTGGGGGTTTCACCATTAATGGGTTCCCAACACCCTCTAGATACACATATCTCGCATGCAAGACCTAATTCCAAAATGTGTTCTTCCACCACCCCCTTAAAATCTGGGATTCATGCGTGGAAAACACTTCTTAGGTGTTGTTCTAGGTCAAGAAAGGCCATTAATACCACATGCAAGCTTAAAATAGCATCAACAAGCAAACCTTAGGTCTAGAATCCTTCAAATTCGAGATTCATACTAATACCTAGGTTAAAAGAAAGCTTGAATGCACAAGCCAAAGAGATTAAAGGAAGAAAATTAGGAAAAACATGTTACCTTAGAGGATTCTTGAGCCAAAATGCTCCAAAACCCTAGCCTTTCTTCTCCTCTTCTCTTCTCCCTTTCTTTTCCTCTTCTCGAAGCTCTTTTGGCCCTTTTGGAAGGGTAAAAATGAGAAAGAACACGTCCAAGTGCTTTTATAGAAGTTAAGTTGCAAAATTGGGCCCACACTTAAAAAAAACACTTAAATAAAAGAAATAGTTTTCCTGCTGCAATTACTTGCACTTAGATAATCAATTTCTTGCAAACGACTAACCAATGTAACATCTTAACCGTTCAAAATTTTTATGAGTCAGTTACCAACCTTCTGGTAACATTTCAGCTCAATCCAACGGTGGGATTGCGAGATCCAACCGTTTGATCTAAACTAGGTAAGAAACATCCGCAAATCTGAGAATCCTCACAGTAGACAACTCCAATCAAGATCTTCACCGTTCATAATGAAGATATATCATAGAAGAATAAGCTGATAAAATTTCAGCTCAATCGTACCACGAATCTAGGAGATCAAGCCATTGATGTAATCGGTGAGAAAATTTTCTTTCTCCGTGGAGCGAGCTCCACTGATCTAAAACACCGTTCTCGACATGTTTCGATGTTGAACGGTTCTCCGATCATTCTGAAAATTTACGCACATATTAAACAACTTAAATTCATGCAAAGACACTTGAACCAACACGCGTTGAGTATCAAATGCGTGTATGTACACCTATATGGGTACTCTACGGGTCAAAATGATGTCATTATAAGGTACGAGCGTTACATGTGAAGTGAGGGTGTTACTTAAGCGTAAGTTCCCTAACTTACTTGGCGATTAAAACGACTAAACTTCGTGAGGGCGTTAATCAACAATTGGCGTCCTGCCTTGTTTTAAAATATTTAAAGTCACGAGGGCGCTACTAACGAGTAAGCGTCCAGATATTTAAAATAATTTAAAACAACTGAAAAACATTAGGGCACTACTAAACAAGGAGCGTCCTGATATTTTAACTTGTAAAAACAGTTAGTGCACTGAAGGAATATCAGCGTCCTGAGAGTTAAAACATTTAAAACTCGGAAAACAATTGGGGAGTTGATTTTGAATCAGCGTCCTGACAAGTTCACAAGTTGACTTAAATGAGGCCGCTACTGATGAAGTAAGCATCTTGATGAATAAATACATTTCAACCTTGAGCATTTTCAGTGTCCTAATGTTTTATCAGCATCCTAACTTACCAAGTCCAAGAGAGCGCTGCTAAGACATTAGCGTCCTGATCGAACACTTAAAAGTCAATTTTTGAAATTAACTTAAACTTTCAAAACTTGATTAAATCAACTAAACTTAGATCAAATCAAACACTTAAAATAATTGAGAATTTAAATCATTGGAAAGACCTTTAAAACATATCGATCAAACACATGCAAGAAATTTATGTGTGGTTTTGAAATTAAATTAAACAATAAAGAATAAGGAAAGTTACATTACATTCTTTATTTGTTCCTCTCATAATTCATCACTTTGTTTGCACTTGGAGATCTTTCGTTGCTGAGTCGAGTACTCATGAATTTCGATCGTGTGATGTGATTGTGTAGTCCTTGATCGAATTGTTCCTCTACTTTTTGCTTTCTTGAGGTGCTAAAATATATACTTGATTGAACGATTAGCACCAAACAGTATATTGTTTGTTATTGGTTGTAAGCATCAAAACCCTTAGGAGGTGCTAAGGAAACACTAACTTCCATTGGATCACACATGGGGATGCGCGTGTAACTGTGCATCCCCATGTGATTCATTGGATGTGGAAAGCTTGAGCTTTTAATCGAGTTTCCATGGGGGATGTATGTGTGTTTGTGTCTATATATATAGATACTTAGTTGAGTTATAGTTGAGTACTAATGTGTTGATGTGGTGAATCACCACGTTAATTAAGGTAATGATTTTGGGTCTAATTCTTGGGTTATTTTAACATTTGTTTGATCCTTCCTTTCTCGAGCATTAGAAAATCGACCAAATTCAATGAACCCAACCAACTAGTACTTGGACGGAAGAAAGTCCAAATTCAATGAAAGTTCACTGGATTTCCTAGTCCACAAACTTCCTTGCACGTACTTGAAGCTTAGGTTTCACCTTATCAACAAATAAAGTCTTGTGAAAACTAGTAAGGTACTGTAGAGTACTTATAAAGAGAGAACGACTGTGGAAGTCTTCAGACCAAACCTTCTCCCTACAAAAATTAAACCAATGAGAGCATGGAACGTTTGTTGTTCCCTAGAGTTCCTCCACCCACTTCAGTATATGCTCATTCAGTATATAAATATATGCATAACAACAAACCTTACTGAAGTGTTTGGAGGAACTCTTGGATTCATCAAGCAAAAATAGAGTATTAATGAGGAGTGGATTGTATGATGTCAGCATTCACACATCAATTTGTTCGGATTGCTAATGAACATTGCCATGAGGTTTGAACGTATTTAATCCTTAGTTCAAACTTTCTTTACAAATTTTATTAATTTAATAACACTTTCTCATCTATATAGCAGGTTGCAGTGGGAAAGAGAACCATTTAAATAATGATAACTTGGTAAACTGGTATGATACTGCATATATGAAAACTTTGACTCAGTAGAAAGAGTTTCACTATAAGAAATAATAACCCTAATAATGACATATTTTTAGGGCATCTGATATTCATGTCATAAAAACGACTCTATTGCGCTTGTATAAAATACAAGTCGTTAACAATATATTAAATAACAGCCTGTTTTTAGCTTGTAGTGTGAAGATATAATATATACTTGTAACTTGCTATGACATGGGAGCGAACGCCATGTGATGTGAAGAAATGGCATTTACGACAAGCTGGGAAACCATTTGAAGGATAATTATAAGCAGGATAGTTTATCATGTTGTTTCATGCTTAAATTTTTTCAGATTAAAAAAAAAACACAGTTGATCTCTTCATTCTTTTATCAAATGTTAGAAAAATGTTTCAGCCCTTGTACATCTTGTTCGTAGTCGACCTCTTAAATGTATTGCTCAAATGTAGGTTTCAATATTTGTTCTTCTTCCTTCTCCCCAATCGCAGCTTTTTCCTATTCTTTACTTCTTTTTCTTCTCCCTAATTGCTACACAATAATTGCATCCGTCTCTCCTTCTATTTCAATATCTTTTTCCATAAGAACTAGCTTACAAACCTGTGCGATGTAGAGACTCATATAAATAAATTATTATTAAATAATAGGTATATATATTTTAATAATATACATACATACATATATATATATATATACACACGTATATATATATATATATATATAATTAAAATTTAACTTGATAAGTGCATTAGTTTTTTATATGATATTGTAGTAAATAATAAGTTTTAAAATCTAAAATAATAATAACTCTGAAAATTTATAAATTCTTATTTTTTTATATTAAAATAACAAATACAACTCAAATAGTATAATTTTTTTATAATTGACACGCATGTGCCCGCATACTACTTGATAAAAGCAACAAATTAAATTGAGTAGGATTAGTTTAGTTAAAAGTTTTATTTTGTTAGAGTTAAGATTAACGTTGGCAGATGCCTAAAAAAAGAAATAAGATAAACATTGCCAAGAGAAGAAAAAAAAAACAAGAATAAATCAGAAAAACAAAAAAGAAATACATGGCTTCAACAAAAAGTGAGAAAGCAACAAGTCGTGGAGAGAAGATGAGAAGAGGAAGAGAGAGCACGAGAGACTTCATGGTCTAAGATCAAATCAAATTGCTACTTGAAAAAAAAAGTTAAATTAAAGTAATAAATTAACCAATTTTACAATCGCACTCAATGGACAATTAACCAATTAACCAATTTTATGAACATATAATTAGAAAATGTGTAACTACTTTGTAAAAGATTTGAAATAGATTAAATATTTAATTTTAATATATAATTAGAAAATCAGGTTGAAGACCGATATAATCTCAAAAACAAAATCCATGAATTTTTTGCGCCAAGAAAGTGATAAAATTAAAAGACTCTTGCATGAATAGACTAAGAAAACCTTAGAATATATAAAGCATATCCACCCATAAGATAGAATAAGATATATCAAAAATTGAAATAGATTAAAGAAACTAACCCATTATACGATAAACTCGTGTAGATGATCAAATTTTTGTCTATTTTTGAAGTAGTCGGTGCTTTTGTAGATGGGTCGAAATAAATCTTTAATTTGTTTTAAGAAGTTGTATCCTTTTGAACAATAACTCTTCCTCTATCTCAAGCTTTCTGTCAACGCTTAAGTCGTCCCAAATGAAAGGGTACTTTGAGGTGATCTCAAAGGAGCGATACGTGCTCCATCAATACAGTATTTCCTTTGGGTTTTCTGTTTTTTGCCATTTGATTGTTCCATCTCCTTTTCCTTTATCAAACCCATTTTATCGAAGGTGCTCTTTGCGCTATTATTTTTCACATATTAGGTTTATTCTTGTTTGATTGGGGGTCGAAAAGGATCACAATATTTTAAGAATCTGTGTTGAACCTAGTAAAAGAAGTGAATCTATGCCTCGTGCATGGTTTCATGGTAGGAAAATTTTGATTTTTTATTTTTGGTTCCAATGAGAATGGAATGGTGGAGACCATATTATGATATATCTGTTGAAAATAAAGAGATGCATCCTTTAAAAATTAAGAGAGCGAATGGAAAGGTACGTGTCTATATGTACGTGTAGTGGTTACAAAGAAACATTAAATGCGATAATTGTTGCCTTAAACGCTGTACAACATTTTACTTCGCATTTTATCGTCAAAAGTCATCGTCACTTCTTAAACGGCACGAACTTTTAACAGAGGGTTTTGAGATGAGTATTAAATGCTGAAAATCGTTTTGCGTTTTGAGAAGAGCATTAAAGGCTGAAAACCGTTTTTACCTGTTGGCATTTAATGCTGTAGAGCATTTTTCTATCAAAGTTCGTCTCTTACATTTTTCAATTCCTCCATAGCATCCCTTAAAGCATCAAGGTTTTCTCTGAGGTTGCGGAGATAAGTAGTGCGCCTTCCCCTACAATCCCACACATGATTGACAAGATCAATCGCCGGTCCAACAATATCCATATTGATCTCTGTTATTGAAGACTCAAAAACTTTTACAGCACTAAGAGATCAAATGGGTAGAGGAGATCCTTACACAGCTTCAAGTAAATCTAGTGATTCAACAATAATAATATTTCATCAATAAAAAGGGGATGAATAGTAGGCTAGTGGAAATTTGATCATCAACCCCGTGCAATGCAGGGGCGTAATTAAAAGTATGGTCTAAAAAAACATTTGGTTGATAGTTAAAGTTGAGAATTCTAATGTAAAAAATAAGTAGACTCAAAATAAAGAAAAAAATAAAAAGCTCTTTTTCATATCCATCAATAGAAATCATAAAGTACTACTATTCAAGCAAATCATAAAGAAACAAAGCAAAGGTAAACTTTTTGTTCCGCACTTATCAAGAGGCGAACCAAAGAAAAGAGAGAATGTGGAGTGTGAAGAGAGACGACACTGTTAAGAGATGACATTGTTAATTAATGGAAGGCGTTGTTGGAGTCGCTAACGTCTTTTGGAAGCGTTTGAAATGGGCTGAGATATTGAAACAAAGTAGTCAAAGTGCAGTAGGGCAAGGACAAAATATAGAAATCTTCTCTGAATTATTTTGTCAAAGAATTGGTCTTCGTAATTTAAGTGTTGTACGACAATTTCAACCCATAAACTTAGTAAGAATCTAAAGTTCTGCTAGCATTTGGCAGAAGAAATGGAGATTACAATAAAAATAAGAAAAGAAGAATCACCACTATAATGAAAACTAACTTAATCCACAAAAATCATTTCATAAAATAAAAAAAAGAAGAATCAACCATTATAATGAAAACTAACTTAATCCACAAAAATCATTTCATAAAACAGCAATAAAAAAAGTTGTCCACAAAAATCATTTCATAAAATCAAAAAAGAAGAATAACCCATTATAATGAAAACTAACTTAATCCACAAAAATCATTTCATAAAAAAAACATAAAAAAAGTTGTTGAAGCAAAAGAAAAGAAGATGAACAACAAATATGTTAAAGAAGTAGGCGGTGTAAACCAACTTCTTCTTGCGCTTATCAAGAGATGAAGTAAAGAAAAGAAAGAAAATAGAGTGTGAATGGAGACGACGACATTGTTTAAAGGAAGGCACTGTTGGAGTTGAAACGGCGTTTCAAAACGTTAGAAAAGGGGTTAGGTCTGTTCAGATAAGCTTAGCGACGTTTAAGAGTCTATTAGTTGAAAACGACGTTTCAAACATCAGAGAATAGAGTAGATGTGTTCAGATAAGCTTAGGCAACGTTTAAAGAGTATAGTAGTGGAAAACGGCGTTTGAAAACGTTAGAAAAGAGATTAGATCTGTTCAGATAAGCTTAGGTGACGTTTAAGAGTATATTAAATGCTATATAACCGTTGTAAAAGTTGGCATCAAATGTTGTATAGTATTTCACTATTATTAGAATAGATTCTAAGCTTTCCAAACTCAGTCTTTTCACGTCCTTCTCATCCTCTTCTTTTAAGATCTAGGGCTATGATTAGCTGCAAACCTCCCCGTCCTTTTTTTTTTTTTAAATAGGATTTATTAATTCTTTTTCTTCCATTTTTAATAGTATTCGTTAATTTTGACACGTCAATAGCTCTTTTGTTCATCCGTTCTTCTCCTTTTTCATCAGTGAATTTCCTCCCTTTCAATCATCGTGTTTCAACATTTTTTTAACATTTTTTTTTCCAGTCAGGCCGTATTTGTTTGTTTGAAGCTATTATTATGTTGAATATTCTACTTATTTTTTCAGAAGGAAAAAAAAAGCAATCATCTTCTATTCGTTGTACCAATATTATATTTACTGTGCTTTCCTTTTGTTTTTTTATAGGATCATATCCTCAATCTAACCGATATCTAAAGTGAAATGATACATTGATTTTTTAAAAGTTGAATTTTCTTTATTCCCTTTAGTATTTTTTAATTATATTTCTTTTTCTTACATGTATGTGTTGTTTAATGAACCGTATAGTTCATCACAAGTGTATTCAGCCAAATTTTTGGCTTCTTCAATGGTTGTGGCCTTGTGTTCCCATGCTATGAGAATTAGTTCATAGACCTTTTCATCAATATGTTATAGGAACCAAATAGATCTTTAGAAACAAAAGGAATGAACAAGGTATCATTGTCCAAAATAAGGCTAGATTAGTTGCACAAGGGTACAACCAAGAAGAAGGCATAGCCTTCGAAGAAGCCTTTGCCCCAGCAGCAAGATTAGAGGCAATAAGAATGTTTCTAGCCTATGCTTGTTACAAGAATGTAAAGAGTGCTTTTCTAAATTGATACATCAATAAAGAGGTATATGTAGAACAACCTCCAAGGTTTAAGGATGCTCAAGACCCGGAATATGTGTTCAAACTCCACAAAGCCTTATATGGATTAAGACAAGCTCCAAGAGCTTTGTATGATCGACTGAGTTCATTTCTTTTATATCATAAGTTTCAAAAAGGAAAATTTGATCAAACTCTGTTTATCAAACACCATAATGATAATATACTTATTGTTCAAATTTATGTGGACGATATCATTTTTGGTGCATCGAACAAAGATTTGTGTGATGAGTTTTCAAAATTAATGCAGAAAGAATTTGAGATGAGTATGATGGGATAACTTACAAATTAAGAATTGTGTGCTGAGTTTTCTCGGCTTGCAAATTAAGCAAATGCCGAAAGGCACCTTCATAAGCCAATCAAAGTATGCTAAGGAAATGGTTACAAAGTTTTAAATGCATAATTTGAAATCGATTCATACTCCCTGTACCTCTGCAATCAAATTAGATAAGAATGAAAAAGGAAAATCCATTGATTCAAAACTTTATAGAAATATGATTGGAAGTTTGTTGTACTTAACAACAAGTCGACCTAACATTATGTTCAGTGTCTGTCTTTGTGCAAGATTTCAATCAGAACCTAAAGAATCTCATTTAAAGTGTGTCAAACGAATATTCAGATATATAAATGGCACAACACACTTAGGAATTTGGAATTCCAAAGGTACTACATTTGATTTGAGAAGTTATGTAGACTCTGACTATGTCGATAGTCTAACTGATAAAAAAAGTACCTCTAGATTTTGTCACCTTTTTGGAAATTCTTTAATTTCTTGGTTTTTCAAGAAGCAACACTCAGTGGCATTATCCACAGCTGAAGCAGAATATGTTGCAGCTGGAAGTTGCTGTTCTCAGGTTCTATACATGACACAATAACTTCAGGATTATCAAATATTTATTCAATGTGCTAAGATTTTGTGTGACAATACTAGTGCTATTAACATATCTAAAAATCTTATATTGTACTCCTGAACCAAGCATATTAAAATAAGACATTACTTTTTATGGGATCATGTGCAAAATGGAGAAGTCATATTATCTCACATTGGAATCAAAGAACAACTGTCTGACATATTTACTAAAGTCTTACCTAAAGATCAGTTTGTTCAAATTCGAAGATAGTTTGGCATGTTCTCTGAGACTGATCTGTGATATTTTGATGCTTACTTCTATATGGGGGAGACATATTTCACGATACTTTACTCTTTTTGATGTTTCAAAATGGGAGAAGTAATATCATTGAAGCATCATATATTCAGGGGGAGATTAACACTAAGGGGGAGTATTAGTGGAATTTTTAGTACATTCCTTGGAAATACACTCATATCATATGGAACAAGAAACATTAGTATGTATCTTATGCATAATCACATCATTTTATTAGCTTGCTTCAAAGCCTATAGTAATGTGTTTGGAATCATCAAAAAGGGGCAGATTGTAGAACAAATTATCCTCATTTCCCTTACAAGAATTTGTCCCTGATATGAAAGATATTTTGATGATTACAAGCCACATTCTATTTATGATATTACTGCATACAAGGCATATCTAATCTTACTTGAAGGTTTCAAAAGAATTAATGATGCAAGGTGAACGTATTAAAGATCTACTTGAAGACTATGATCATTTGAAGATGTTTGGTTGTATGATTAAATTATGATAGGTTGTAGAACCTTCTGTGCCATTTGATTCAACAATATGCATGACTGCATGTTTTAATCAAATTGATTTTCAATCGTTTGCATATTTGATTTAATCCGAAAATATCATGTTTTATTGAGCTTTAGTCGAGAAATCAAAAATTGTGTTTATAGAGTCTTTCAAGACTCTAATGTTTTAGCAGCGCTCTTCTGGATTTGATGAGTCAGGACACCGATAAAATATTAGGACGTTCAAGGTTGAATTCAATTGATTTACAAGGACGCTTACTTTTTTTAATAGCGACCTTCCTTTAGTCAACCTTTGAAAGTGTCAGGAGCGCCCTCATCTTTAGAATCAACTTAATAACTTTCAGGACGCTTACTGTTCTTCAACACACTTAATACTGTTTAATTTTGTTTTTATAACAAAGCAGGATGCTTACTTATGAGTAGTTCCCTTGTGAGTATACGTGTTTTTAAAATAAAGCAGGACGCTAACTGTCGAGTAGCGCCCTTGTGATTTAAGTCATTTAATCGTCAAAGTAAGTCAGGACGCTAAAGATTTAGTAGCGTCCTCACTTCACTGTTCAATAGGACGCTTATGCTGCATGAGCACCCTCAAGGAACAAAACGACAAAGTTGATATTAAGAGTCAAGACGCTAATTCAATAACATTACTGTTCTGACACTATTTTTGTTAACTTTTTCAGAACCGTATGAAAAGTTGTCAGAACCGTACAAAAACTTTTTAAAACTTTTTGAACGTTCTAATACTTTGTCAGAACATTCTTTTTTCGTGAATGATTAGATGATTCAGGTGCTATCGCCGATATATGCACAGTGCTGAATCGATCCATTTCGGGAAAGAATGTAGACGTTGTATTTGAAATAACCTAGAGCCCCAAAAGTCACTATGTCCATTGTGCCTATGTTATTTCTATATATATGTGCTGCCTTAGAGAAGAAACACAACGGATCAATACGAAAATTGATATTCATTAAAAAACGTATTAACAGTTTTCACTTGTGTGAGAAACTTTTGAAAGTTAGTCGTTTACTCTTTGTGCTTGAACTTTCGATCATTTTTGAAATAAAAACATCAAGTCTTCTCGATTGATTTATTTTTGTCTTCATCATCTTCAAAATCCATTGAAGAAGACAAAAAGTCTTTTAACCTGTTTTCAACCAAGCTTCATCATACATATTTTGCTGAATCTGTGGTAACAGAATGTTCAATCCAAAGCTTTGTAAGTATCACTTTGATTCTGAGTAAAGGGAATCATATCTCATCTTGTATATAGTTTGTAGTGATTGGTTAGTCATTGAACTAGAGCAAGTGTTGCTCAAGGTTGTAACAGTCTTCTCACACCCGTAAGTTAAGAAAATGTCTTCTCACACCCGTAAGTTGAGAAATGGTAGTTCTCACACCCGTAAGTTGAGAAATGGTAGTTCTCACACCTGTAAGTTGAGAAAGTGTACCAGTTTAATCTTCACCCGTAAGAAGACCCATAGTGGAGTTTAAACAAATCCTAACTGAGGAGGTTAGGTAGTGGATGTAAGCGAGGCCGAACCACTATAAATCCTGATTGCATTGTCTCATTTACATTTATCATATCTACTTGCTATACTTTGTTTAATCTGCTTTCACTAATCCGCACATTATTAAGAAAGGTTAAAATCTGCTTAGTGTCCAATTCACCCCCCTCTTGAACATATCTGGGACAACAATATGGATGCTAGTTATATAATGTATTATGTTTTACACATTCATGAGCATCATTCATGCATACATGGAATTTATATTAATGTAAAATTGATGACTTATTTGAACACTATTCACTAGACATAGTTGACTCACTCTGTTTTCCCTTTTTCAGGTTCTGTTGATAAAGGAAAGAGAATAGTAATAGCTTGATGAGGACTTAGCCACCAGAGTATTGGTCTTGATGTGAGTGTGAGAGTTTTGTACATGTCATGGATGACTGTATTTGCACATGTTGTTTATTTTGGTACATATGTAAACTTATAATGCAGGATTAACTAGATGGTGAGGATGTCTATATATGATGTTGATATTTTGTTCATGCATTGGAGATTATTTATCTTGGATTGTCTTGTGAATATTCAATGGTGGGTATTAGGAATTGTTACAAGCACCTACAAGTGTGATATTGTACTGAGGCTTGTAGGGTCCCGATCATGGCATAATGGAGATGGTATGGTTGGGGATGCCTACGCCGGGTGTCCCACCCCGGCATTCTGTACGCTGTCCACCGGGGGATAGTGGTCCAGGGTGCGGGGTTACCATAGTTGGTATCGGAGACAAGTTTTGTCTTAGTTATAGAATAAGATGACTTGACCTAGGTTGACTGAGTGAGAGTGTTAGATGGACAAAAACTTGAATGATAAATTAAGGCCTTACTATCCTATTTTCTGTGTGTATTATATGATATGGGTAGTTATGAGTCTTTGGGGATGTTTTGGATGGTCTTGTGTATGATGGTTATTCATGTTTTTGCTTTTAGTGGTATAAGGAGAAGCGAGAGAATTAGACAACCACACATGGAGCCATCCGAAGTAGATATAATCCAGATGTTGGAGGAATTGGTTGTTGTTCAAGGTCGCTTGATGTCAACCCAAGCCACACAGATGGCAGCTCAGATTCAGGAGCTGGTGAGAATAGCAGATGCTACCATACTGCGGCCACCTCCAGTAGTGCCACATGATATAGGTGCCAGTAGAGCTGAAGTTGGTACTAGTGGAGCTAGAGTTGCAAGAAATCCCCTATAACTGCACCACAACTCACATCTTCACCTACTCCTACTCCCACTTCAGCTGAGGGGCCCACAGACCACTAGATTAGGACGGTGGAGAAGTTCTATGGTGGGGTTGAATTTAAAAGAGCTGAAGATTGGTTGAAGAGCGTTGAGAAAATTGTGCGGATACTTAGGCTTGACGAGGAGGCTCAAGTACTATCTCCACCCATATGCTTGAGGGTGATGTTGGAGATTGGTGGACAACAGTATTGAGCACCCATGGCATAGTGCAGAGCTGGGATGTGTTCAAATAGCTCTTCCTTAAGGCCTATGCCCCGTTACAGAGAGGCAGCAGAAGAAGCTTGAGTTCATGAATCTCAAGAAGGGTTCGATGATTGTTTTCCAACATGAAGTTAAATTTAAGCAGTTTTCTGCCTATGCCTTAGGATTAGTAAAGAGTACTAAGGATCGAATCATGCAATTCATGATGGGTTTGAGACCGACCATCAGACAAGCCTTGGCAGTGACAAAGATGGCTGATTTTAGGACAATGGAGACGCGGGCCTCACAGTTTGAGTTGCAAGAACAGGTTGAGGGACACGTAGTGTCAGCAGCTTAGGCCCTACAACAGGTGCAGGCTGAGTCAGGTGAGAAGTCATCCTGGAGAGAGAAAAGATTCGAAAAGAAGAGAAAGTTTATCAAAGGAACACGGTATGAGGGTGCTCAGAGCGAGACTTCTTACATTTAGACTGGTGTTGCATCCTCATCAATCATTGTACCTTCTTTCCCTGTGATCACTCAGGCACAAAGCACATCGAAACCACCATTTCCATCGCAGTCAGGCCGAGAAAGTTATTCACAGACTGGGTCTACCGCACCATGAGCTCCATTTGTTTGTTACCAGTGTGGTTAGGCCAGGCATAAGAAGTTTGAGTGCCCTAATTCTCCTATGACACCGTCAAATAGTTCAGTAGAGCTGAAAGGCGCCATGAAGATTGCTAAGGCGGCCACAAAACCAAATCCAGTTGCATCAAAGACCTTGGTAGAAAGTATATAGCTTATTTGTGATGTTTCGATGCATGTTTCGTTCGATGCTGGATCTACGCTTTCATTTATATCTGGTCACATGGTAGATAGTTTGCATTTGTCCCTTACTAGAGTTAGTACATGGTTAGTTGTGAATATTGTAGTTGGGGAGAGGATCTACCAGAATATGATATGCAGTAGGTGTGTTGTGAAAATCAGGAATTTTGAGATGCCCATGGACCTTAAAGTCCTCAAGTTCCTCGGGTTTGATGTTATTATTGGAATGGATTGGCTTGCAGCTTATCACGCAATGATTGATTATTTTTCCAAGAGAGTCATCTTCCAGATTCTCGGATACCCGTGTTTGAACTGTAGGGGAGAGCATCAGACCAGCCAGTCACTAGGAGTAGACTTGTGACTGAGTATAATAGAGAGGTTTTGGATGGATTAGTACCTGATGAGGGAGAAACTAGCAGGGTGACTCTTGAAGACATCCCCACTGTTAGGGATTTTTCTGATGTGTCCCTATAGATCTTCTTAGGTTACTACCTAAGGGGAGATCGACTTCATTATTGAGCTAGTCCCTGGCACGAAGCCTATCTCTATGGCACAATACAAAATGGCGCCAGCTGAATTAAAAGAGCTTCAAAAACAACTTGGAGAGTTATTAGCTAAGGGCTTTATTAGCATAAGTATGTCACCCTGGGGAGCTCTAGTACTCTTTATTAAGAAGAAGGATGGGAGCTTGTAGTTATGCATTGACTATCGTCAGTTAAATAGGGTGACCATCAAGAATAAGTATCCTTTTCTGCGAATTGATGATCTATTTGACTAGCTGAGGAGAACGAGATTCTTTCTCGAATATTGATTTGCGCTCCGGTTACCATCAGTTGAGGGTTATGGATGAGGATGTGCCTAAGACAGTGTCCAGGAGCCGTTATGGACATTTTGAATTCCTCGTGATGCCCTTTGGTGTGACTAACGCACCGACGATGTTCATGAACCTAATGTCAAGAGTCTTTAGGCAGTATTTGGAGAAATTCATCATCATTTTTATTGATGATATACTAGTGTATTCCAAGACTCAAGCTGAGCATGAGGAACATCTCAGAGTGACCCAGCAGACTCTAAGAGAGCACAAATTGTACGAGAAGCTAAGCAAGTGCGAGTTTTGGATTACAAAGGTGAAATTCTTGGGTCATGTTGTGAATTCTGAGGGCATTTCAGTCTATTCATCCAAGGTCGAAGCCTTTACTAGTTGGCCTAGACCTACCACAAAGATCGAGATCAGAAGTTTTTTGGGTTTGGCAGGTTATTACAGGAGGTTTGTGTAGGGCTTCTAAAGTTGGCTGCACCTCTCACTAGACTTACCTAGAAAGATGTGCCCTTTCTGTGAGCTGATGAATGTGAGAACGCCTTCATGGAGCTGAAGAAGAGATTGATATCTGCGCCAGTTTTGATCTTACCAGAGCCTGAACAAGAGTTGGTGATCTACACCGATGCCTCTCGTACTAGCTTGGGATGCGTGTTGATGCAGAATGATAGAGTTATTGCTTATGCATCGAGGCAGTTGAAGGTGCATGAGAAAAACTACCCTGTTCATGACTTAGAGCTGGCCACAGTGGTTTTTTCTTTAAATATTTGGAGGCATTATCTTTATAGCGACAGATTCACCTTGTATTCTGACCACAAGAGCCTCAAGTATCTGTTTTCACAGAAGGATCTGAATATGAGGTAGAGAAGGTGGTTAGAACTTTTGAAGAATTATGACTTCGCATTGGAATACCACCCTGGTAAAATCAATATAGTGGCTGACACCGTGTGCAGGAAGCGGGTAGAGATTGTTTTGGTATCACGCCAAATGACTCAAGAGTAGAGATTACTTGAGGCTGCTACAGTGATGAGTGTATATGCTACCCCTGTGGATGAGATTGTGATATGTGCTCAGATGAAGGCTCAACTTACATAGATTCAGGAGATTGTTGCTCAACAGTGCTTGGATATTGACTATGTAAAACATAAGTCTTGGGCTGGAGATAGTGATCATGTCGATTGGCAGTTGTCACCTAATGGTGCGTTGAGATTTGGGTGCCTACAGACCACAGTTGAGACAGAGTTTGCTCCAGAAGTCTCACAGATCTCAGTATTCTATTCATCTAGGCGTGACCAAGATGTACCAAGATATGAACAGGGTACATGAAGAGATATAACTTACTACATTCAGAGATGCGAGATCTGTCAGAGAGTTAAGGCCGAACATTAGAGGCTTAGAGGATAGTTGCAACCACTTTCCATTCCTGAGTGGAAGTGGGAGCACGTGACGATGGATTTTGTTGTAGGTCTCCCTAGTTTCCTGAAGAGACATGATGCTATTTGGGTCATTGTAGATGGCCTGATGAAGTTCACCCACTTTTCACTAGTGAACACTAGAGATTCTATGGACAAGCTAAGCAAGTTATATGCACGTGAGATAGTTAGATTGCATGGGGTGTCGGTATCGATTGCGTCAGTCAAAGATGCGAGGTTCACCTCGAGGTTCTAGCAGGGATTGCAGACGCAGTTGGGCATGAGGTTGAATCTCAGTACAACCTTCCATCCTCAGACAGATGGCCAATCTAAAAGGTTGATTTCATCTTTAGAAGATATGCTTCGAGCTTGCGTCCTTGAGTCTGGTGGTAGTTGGGAGGACTATGTGCACCTGTGTGGGTGTGTGGGTGTGTGGGTTCGCGTACAACAATGGCTATCAGGCTAGCTGTTGGCTTAGTATTATAGTCCAAGAGGGGGGTGAATTGGACTTGGCGGATTTTTGCGTTACCTTTTGGACATTTTAATTAAACAAGTAATGTGCACAGTAGGTAACAATCCAAATGATAAATGCAGGAAAGATAAATGAACATAGAAGATTTAGAGTGGTTCGGTTCCCCTTGAACCTACGTCCGCTACCCAATCACCACGATCAAGATTTCCCAATACACTATTGGCTAATCACTCATGGGTTAGAAAGCCACTACAACACTAACCTACATAAAGGCTTGGTTAGAAAGCCACAGTCCAACCTATACCAAGGCTTGGTTAGAAAGTCACAATTTGCAACCAACTTATGGGCGTGGTTACGTGTCGTACAAATAATGTATAGTCCTGGTTGACTTAGTCAAGTAAACAATACATCAAGATTACAAAGATATAGAGAAGTGTTCCAAAAACACTCTCAACAATTTAAGGTTACAATCTTGAATGAGTCAACAAATACTATTTCAACCACTATGATTTTAAATGATGCAAAGTGTTGAAATAGGTTTTTCTCAAATGCACTTGATTCAAATATATGTGATGTAAAACAGTGAATTGATTATGCACAACTATCAAGATATTGATTCTAAATAACAATAAGTTTAAAGCTCGAGAATCAATATATCATGCTGATCAAAACTTAATGATTCTAAATGAATATATGATTAAGATCAAGAATCAAACAACACAAGTCGGATCAAAAACTTCGATTCAATATAATATGATATTAACACATGAATCGATATCTCAAACTATTTATGAAAACACTAAACAAGGTATTTTGTTATGAAGATCAAGATAGGGTTTCACAAACACAATCAATACAAAATCAGTTTTAAAGATGATAATCTGAACACAAAACTGATTTGCATAAACCAAAACCACAAGAGTCTAGATTAGAAATGTATACCCCACTTGGGAAGGTTGAAGTTCCAAGATTTCTCTCGTGTGAAGTTGGATGATAGAAATCACGATCAAGACTCAATAGATGATGTAGAAAACTCTTGAATCGTCTTGAACACTTACACAAGAGAAACTCTCCAAGTTTCTCAAGATTTAGAAAGATGTGGAGAAATATTCGAAAGATTAGATCAATATTATCAAATCTTGTTGAACTTTTGCTTTCAAAGAAGGTTTAAATCACTCAAGAACTTGTTGTGGCTTGTATAAAGACAAGAATGAAAAATGCACAAGTTCTCTAAGTTTTGCAAAAGTTGTTTTTCAAATGAGCAAGTGTGGTATTTATAGATGAACACCACACCGAGGCATAGGAACGCGTTCCTCAACACAGGAGTGCATTTTTGGTTTAAAATCTAAAATATCTCAGATTTTCCTCCAATCAAAGAGCGCGTTTCTTACTTGAGGAGTGCGTTCCTCAATATGTTCGTTGGGCATAGGAACGGGTTCCTTCAACAAGAACCACTGACTTTTCAAGTTTTTTCAATTTTGTCCTTGGCAACAGAAGCGCATTCCTGCTCTGAAGAGTGCGTTCATTTGCCCTGATAAAAAAAATTGAGTCTCGAGAAATGCCACAGGAGCGCGTTCTTCTTACTAGGAGCACATTCCTTAAACCCTGATAAAAAATTACTGAGTCTGAGAAAAAAGCTCAGGAGCGCGTTCCTCACTATAGGAGCGTGTTCTTTCATTGACAAGTGAAAACAACTCAATTTTTTATCATTATAGGTTTAGGACATTATCAAAAACATAAACTAACATTTTAAAACATTTTTGACATGATTAAGGTACAATTAACATAGTTAAACATGAGTGATTCGATCGATTAAACCAATGATGAAAGAAATAAGTACAATACACGTGAAACGATGAAAACATGGAAAGTTGATAAGATGAATGCATGTTAAACACTTATCAATATATGTATGATAAACAATTATAACTAAGTGATAGCATAACTATTAAACTATTTTGTGTGTATGCATGTGTAATTATATAATAATGTATATGCATGAGTGTATTAAACTATATGAATGATTTTTTGAAAAGATGCAAATCATGTGTGGTTGGAACAAGTAACTCTAACTCTACAACACTAAGATTCTAATAAAAAGATATACAACCATGAAACTCTTGAATCTTCTTGAGATGTTGTTCCTTTCACATACTTTGACAATGCAGTTGAATCCATTAGATATATCTAGTTAGCACTTAAACAACTACGTCAAAGAGATTAGATAATACAGGTATGTTGTTTGCAATCATCAAAATAAAACTAGGTGAGAGGTGTTACATCAACAATAGCATCACTATGTCTCTTTTGAGGCATAGTATGGCAGGCTGTGTAGATCTCCGATTTGTTAGATGGAGGTAGGAGCTTGTTTCGTGCAGAACCGCAAGCGTACAGTGTCAAGTTATAATATAGTCTAATAAGATATCGGGTATCGTCCTCAAGGATTATTACTACACTAACTATCAAGTTTTAACTCTAATTTTATCTAGAGAATCGAACTCGATTGATTTAGTAATTGATCATGAATATTTGTATCGCAAGTGCATGACAATCAAGTTATAACATAGTCCCAAGGTGAGTTGGGTTATCGTCTTTAGGGAAAGTGAATTTTACAATTTGAAATGCCCAAAACTACAATGATTTTGATATTATCTAGGTGATCAAATTGAAGTGATTCAATGCGTAAAATGCAAGTAAGTAAAATCAAGCAAAACTAAGCACAATATAATGAAAACTGGAGAGAAGTCAATGGATCTATAGTTCTACAGTTTAGATCTCACCATGCTATCTCTTGTGATTTCTAATAATTGGGTTATTGAATTAATTGCTGGAATTTGTAAATCATGAATCCTAACCCATCCAAATACCTCTCTCGAGGGTCAATTTGAAAATTTACCTCTAAAATATCAATTCCCTATCTCGAGCGCAAATCAATAGATTAAGCACGCATTAAGATCTATGATTCATTTTCAATGATTTCAAAGGGTTTCGTAGGTCTCTCGACTCGATACTCCTAACATAGTGTTGGCCCAGATATGTCCAAGAGGGGGTGAATTGGACACTTAGTCGATTTAAAATTAACAACAATGGCGAAATTAAAGTGCAGAATATAAATAAATATGCATAGTCAATTTATAGTGGTTTGGCTACTTGCCTACGTCCACTACCTAACCTCCTCAGTTAGGATTTTAAACCTCATCACTAAGGGATTCTCTTACGGGTGAGAATCAAACTGTTACACCCTTTCTCAACTTGAGGGTGTGAGAACAATCTTTATATTGCTCAACTTGCAGGCTTGAGACCAACCTATCCCAACTTTCGGGTGTGAGACAAACCTAAACTTTCTCAACTTATGGGTGTGAGAACTACCGTTTCTCAACTTACGGGTGTGAGAAGACCGAAACTTGTTGAATACAAGAATATCAACCCAGTAGTTTATATAACTATTATTATAACCTTGATACAATATACAAGATATGAAATTGAATACAATTGTGTCCTATGAACTATTTCTCAAATTTCTCTTTCAACAAAAATGATATAAGTTAAAACAGTGCTGAAGATTTGAGTGAAAACAGTTCAAGCTTTCAAATAGATTTTCAGATAAAAATAGAAATTTAGCTCAGTATGAAAATCTTTTGAATAAGCAAAGATTCAAAGAAAACGTTTTGAAACAGAATAACTTAAGCTTTTTGAATCAGATGAAAATTCGACTAACTTTGAAAAGTGTTCTGGCTCAAAGAATTTTCTGTGGTCTTAACAGATTGTTAAGTGCTGGTATATAAAGACTTGTAGAGATGAAGTTGTTGTTCCGTAACATCCCGTAATTTTAATTAAATACATATTTTAAATTACGCATATATCGAGATGTAGAATACACGTATTTTATACGTAAGAGGCAAATATATGCGTGTATGAAAATACATGTTATATTTAAGGGGTATGAGTAAAGAAATAAAATTATTAATCTAGATATTTCCACAAGAAAGAACAGTAAAAATAGATTTCTAATTCATATTTTCATTAGTTCTTAGTTTTATTTTTCTCCTGGAACATATATCAATTTTATTAAAATTATAGAACATTCTTAAAATTATTCTATCCACATCGACACGTGTAAAATCCGTCATACAACCATTCTACTACCGTCAATAGGCACTTTACTAAGGTTTTACACGTTCGCGGAGGCATCCAAAGTCAATTTTACTTACAAAAATCATATAGTTAGCTACTAAAAATATCAAAGCATATCCAAAAATTGTGATCTTAACATCGAAACGTCCGGAATTCAGTTCTCTACGATTCTATGATCTCAAACAGGAGTTTTATTGGATTCTATGAGAATGACTAGATGTGTGGAATGAATGAAATGAATGGAATGATGATTATCTATATATATATATATATATATTTGATTTGATTTGTGGTATATTGTCCATTTTATGGGGAGGTGCTTTCAAAATTTCTGAAAATTTTGAGAATTATTGTGAATGTCCGTAGAGGCTGACAGTGTATTGTATACTGTATATGAGTATGTACAGTGTATAATACATTATGCCGGTCATGACGTCAGCCTACGTCAGGGGCGTCGTGACATGTTCATTTGAATTTCAATTTTCAAATATGAACGTTTACTCACAACAGCTAGAATGTATCACAAAAATGACAACTGCACATTTTATGAACATTCTGATTTTCTCCAGATTCATGAATAAGGAAAGTTTAAGAGACGTAGTTCATGAATCCGATAATATCTCTTCAAATACAAAAAGTTGATTTTTGTCCGAAAAGTTGTTCTGAAAAGGTGGCGGAAAGGATGTATGTGTAAGAAAAAGAATATTGTATTTGTCGTTTTGTTCATTTGAGGGCGCTCATAGAGCATCAGCGTCCTACTGAACAATGAAGTGAGGGCGCTACTGAATTGTAAGCATCCTGACTTACTTTGACAATTAAACGACTTAATTCATGAGGACGCCACTCGATAGATAGCGTCCTGTTTTGTTTTAAAATCACTTGAACACGCGAGGGCGCTACTCACAAGTAAGCGTCCTGAAATTTTAAAACAACTTTAAAACAATATTAAGTGGGCTGAAGGACAGTAAGCGTGCTTAAGGTTATTAAGTTGATTCTAAGGATGAGGGCGCTCCTGTACAAGTAGCGTTCTAATAGTTTATTCAACTTATAACTATCAATGTCCTTAAAGATAGAAATCAATTAAAAGCTATGAGAACTTTCAGCGAGCTGAAGCTAAGTCAACGTCTTGACACTTTCAAAGGTTGACTAAAGGGAGGGCGCTACTTACAAGTAAGTGTCCTTATGAATCAGTTCAATTTAACCTTGAGCGTTCTAATATTTTATCAGCGTTCTGACTTATCAAGTCCAGGAGGGCGCTGCCAAAACATTAGCGTCTTGAATGACTCTATAAAAATGGTTTTTGATTTCTTGATTAAAGTTTGATAAAACATGATTGAAATCATTATATTTTCTGATCAAATCAAATACTTTAAAAATCATAGAAATACCTTTAGAATGTGACGATCAAGATATGAAAGCGATTAAATCTTGCTGAGAGCAAATTGATCGATAAACTTTACATTCTAAGTAATGACAGACTCGAAACTTTACTTGTGATATCTAATAGGCTTGTGAGCATAGTTCCTTGATCTCGATTCTTGACAAGTTCATGAGATACACAAACCAAAGCTATTTGGAATCATCAAAACAATCATATCATGGGGTTCATTAAGATAAAAATCTCCCCCTTTTTGATGATTTCAAATACTCATAGATCATGCAGATAATTTTATTTATGTACTCAAACATAAAAACAATTTAGAGTAGCAAGTATGTCAAGCATATCTGCAAGCACGTCAGGTATATCTGATTTCATCATATAAATTACAAGATGAGTTCAATCACAATATACAAGATCATGATAATTATACAGTCAACATATTGTACAGAAACTCAGATGAACTCCCCCTGACTCATAGCTTCCCTCTTGAGCTAACTTACCCTTAATATTTACATTCTCTTCTCCCCTTTTTGAAAACATCGAAAAGTGGGTAAGCCTAGCTCGTACTCGGACCCTTTCTTTTCCTCTTTCTCTCGACCTCCTCATCCTTCGTGGATCCATTAGAACTAGGTTCAGATTCCTTGGATTTTCGGGGCGCACGTGGCTTTGAGGAACCACTTGAGTTTTTGCTCAAACTTTTGACAAATTTGTCAATTACAACAGTCTGCCAAGATTTTTCAATGAATTTTTCGTGGACATGTTTGGAAACACCAAATTTGAATGGATCAAGAGCTGGACTGGGTTTGAAGCCTTTAGCTTTCCATTCTGCAAGCCCTTGAGCAAACTCAGGAGAAAGTTTGTGATTTTTAAATTTTTTCCTTATTGGTCGCTTGAGTTTTAGATCCAAAAAAGTTTCTGATAAGGGATCTGGGGGTGGAGACACGCTTCTTCTGATTCTATGGAGAGGCTCTTCATCGGAAGCTTCTTTTTTTTCACATTCTAAAATTCCTAGAAGGCTGGAGCTCTTGGTGCAGGTTGAACCTTTACATCTTTCTTCTCCAATAGAGGAAAGAGCATTGCAAAACGTTTCATATTTGAGGCAATATACCAAATAGTAGAATGCAGCCTACTGTTCATTGCCTTGAAGAAGTCTCCAAAGAAGCCTACTACTCCTTCCACTCGATCTGCAGCTGTGATGACAGTGTATGACAGATCCATAATGCTTGTGGCAAGAAAAAGCATCTTTTTCTCTAATTTGTGAAGTTTTTCAGCAGCATGAGTAGCTAAGTCGAGAATCTTGGTTAGTCTGTTATCCTCTGTTTGTGTTGGCCTTGCAGTTTCTAAATTCTCTTTCAGACTAGAGATAGCCTGCAACACTGGATCAAACGCTGTCTTGCTAGTTACTTGATCCAAGATAGCATCCAAAACCGATTCCAAAGTGTCATAAATGGACTTATCTTTAGAGGTGTCAACCACTTTCTCGTAAGCTTTGAAGTTCTTCAAAAATCTTTTGCAAAGCTTCTGCAGTCACAACAATCGAAGTATGGCTTGATGTAGTGTGGGCTGAGTGACTCTGTGATGCTTGAGGTTTGGCTTGAGGAGGTTGAGAGCTTGATGATCTTGGTTGAGTTGTTGCAACGAAGGCTTTCATGAATGGATTCATCTGTTGCATGTTATCTCGAATGTCCTTAACTAGATTATTATTGATTGATGAAGCAGGAAAAGATCGCATGACACTCAACTGTTGGTCCATTTGTTGTGTCATTTTCTCGAGCAATGCAGTTGCCTGGATCATGTGAGAGTTAAATTCTTTCATCTCATTAATCTCAACTCTCTCCTGAGCTTTCAAAAATTCTCGGACCTCTGCCAATATCTCATTCGTCAGCTGAACTTGATTCTGTTCTAAATGAGTCATTAGCTGAGACATGACAAAAATTTGATCTTCTCCCACTCTTCTCAGGAAATCTTGCCATCTAAAGAATTCAGCTATTGGCTCGCTAGTAGAAGGATAAGAAGGTGGCTCATGATTAGATGAGCTTTCCTCATGAATATTTTCCATTTCATCTTCTATTTGGAACTCAGCATTGTCCTCCTAAAAATCTTCAATATGATCTTCTTCATCAGCCTTTACATTCATGTCATCTCCCTGATAGGGTATGATAGCAAGGTCATAACCCTCTGTATCTTGACATTTTTCACCATCAGACTCAGTATTTTTCGAGTCTTGGGATTCCATTGATACAGGGATATCAAATGGAGATGGTGGCCTGGAGATGGTTTTATTTGAGTCCTTACTGACTCTTTGAAGACCATGATAATTTGAAGATGTTCATTTGTATGATTAGATTACGATAGGTTGTAGGACCTTCTATGTCATATGATTCAGCTATATGTAGGCCTGCATGTTTTAATCGATTGTTTGCATATTCGATTTAATCCGGTTACATTATGTTTTATCGAGCTTTAATCGAGAAATCAAAAATCACTTTTATAAAGTCTTTCAGGACACTAATGTTTTAAGCAGTGCCCCCCTGGACTTGATGAGTCAGGGCGCTGATAAAATATTAGGACGCTCAAGGTTGAATTGAACTGATTAATAAGGACGCTTACTTGTAAGTGGCGACCTTTCTTTTATTAACCTTTGAGAATGTCAGAACGCTGACTTAGTTTCAGCTCGCAAAAAGTTCCTTTTATTTTCAAATGATTTCTATCTGTAAGGACGCTGATAGTTATAAGTTGAATAAATTATCAGGACGCTACTTGTGTAGGAGCGCCCTCATTTTTAGAATCAACTTAAAACCCTCAGGACGCTTACTGTCGTTCAGCGTACTCAACATTGTTTTAAAACTATCTTTAAATTTTCAGAATGCTAACTCTTGAGTAGCGCCCTCGTGTGTTTAGTGTTTTAAAAAAAAGTAGGACGCTAACTGCGAAGTAGCGCCCTCATGTTTTGAGTCTTATAAATTGTCAAAGTAAGTCAGGACGCTTACGGCTTAGTAGCGCCCTCACTTCAATGTTCAGCAGGATGCTTATGCTCCATGAGCGCCCTCAAGGAAAAAAATGTCAAAAGTTGATATTTTATGAAATGGCGCAAATTTAACAAATGTTACTGTTCTGACAAGAGCACCATTTTTGTTACTTTCTTCAGAACCGTACGAATACTTTTTAGAATTGTACAACAACTTTTTCAAAACTTTTTGAACGTTCTAAAAGCATGTCAAAACATTCTCTTTTCATGAAAGGATTAGACAATTCGGGTGCTATCGCCGTAATGTGCATTGAGCTGAATCGATCCATTTCTGGAAAGAAAATATACATTGTATTTGAAATAACCTAGAGCACTAAAATCATCAAGTCCATTGTGCTTATGCTATTCCTATATATACGTACTGCCTTAGAGCAGAAAAACAACTAAGGATATACCAAAACTGATATTCATTCAAAACGTATTAATAGTTCTCACTTGCGCCAAAACACTTTTTGAAAGTTATTCGTCTTTCACTTGTGCTTGATCTTACGATCTTTTGAAAGAAAAACTTCAAGTCTTCTGGCTTGATTGAACTTCATCTTCATTATTTTGACAATCCATTGAAGAAGACAAAAGCTTTTTGAACCTGTTTTCAGCAAAAACTTCATCATACATATCTTGCTGAATTTGTGATCACAAAAGGTTCAATCGAAAGCTTTGTAAGTATCACTTTGATTCTAAGTAAAGGGAATCATATATTGTCTTGTATAAAATATGCAGTGACAGGTTAGTCACTGGGCAAGAACAAGTGTTGCTCAAAGTTGTAATGGTCATCTCACACCCGTAAGCTAAGAAACGGTAGTTCTCACACCCGTAAGTTGAGAAAGTGTACAGGTTTGATCTTCACTCGTAAGAAGGTCTATAGTGCAGTTTGAACAAATTCTAACTAAGGAGGTTAGGTAGTGGATGTAGGCGTGGCCGAACCACTATAAATCTTGCTTGTATTGTCTCATTTACATTTGTTGTATTTGATTGTTGTACTTTGTTTAATCTATTTTCATTATTCCGTACAATTTTAAGAAAGGTTAAAATCTGCTAAGAATCCAATTCACCCCCCTCTTGGACATATCTGGACCAACAAGATGTTCTTCAGCCTGGACAGCTTGCTCTGCATATTCAATTTCCACATCGTCAATTGAAACATGCTCAATGTCAGTTGTGGTAACAACTTGCTCTTACACAGCCTGTTCATTTTGAGTAGTCGAAGCTTGGGCAGCTTCTTTCTTCATTGTTGAGACATCTTCATCACTAGCTCTAGTTATTCCATTAGATTCTCCTACATGTGGAATTTCTGACATTGGAAACCATTTATCCAATGCAGAGACATAAGTGTATCTCATTAATTTTATAGTGGTTTGATCGATGTTGTTGTATCTGCTGATATCTTTGCACTCTTCTCCACTAAAATCAATTCCACAATTGTCGAATAGTGTGGTAAGGTACATTCCAAAAGGAAGACCTCTTCCTCTGCTAACTAAAGTGTCTATAACATGCATGAGAATGTGGGTGAGATTCACTTTCTTCTTTTCCAGAATGCACCAGATCAAAAATAAGTCTAAGTCATTTACATTGCCCCTGCTGCCGGTTTTAGGCTGAATGACGTGGGTAATGATGTTGTGGATTATTCTGGGGATTAATTCAAAAGACTGCTTGATGAGTTTCTTGTCGACACTCAAGTGGTCCTTTTTCTTCGAAACAAGATTTAGAGCAGAGTCTATTATAGCCTGGATACTGGACTTTATTTTTAGTGAATGAAAGTATGTGGGCACTTTCATCACTTGACAAAGAAAATGCTTCAGAAAAGAATCTGGGAGAAATCTCAACAGATTTTTCCTTTACCCTAGATTGTTTTGTAAATCCAGAACAGGGTTTATCGACCAAATTTAAAATGAATTGGCTGACGAGATTGGGGTACCATTTTGAATTGAAAGTAAGTAAGTTTGTCCAACCTTGAAACTCGAATAAAGATAGAATGTTAAGGTGAGAGTTAATGAAGAACTCAAAATCGACAAAACATCCATCGATTACAGCTCGGTTATCGAGCTTCTCTGTTTTGTCTCCCTTTCTTCTTAATTGGGTAAAAGAAGGTGGGTGAGATGGTCCAGACGCAGTTTCAGTAAGAGGTGTAAGTACAGATAATGTGGTTCCTCAGCTAGTTTGGCCTGAGTTGGTTCAGTTCTTGGTCTCACACTCCTATCTGGAGGTGATGATGGAGAAACAACTCTCTTTCTTGTTGAAAAGGGGTGAAGCTTTTTGGGTTTGGGTGCCATTGAAAATCAAACAAAAAGAAACAAAGAGCTGAGGCAATAAGGCAGAAACTGATACAATAAGAATCAAAGGATTATAAAATGAACATAGATCAAGATTTACCAAAGGTTAAAGATGAAGGTTCAACAGTAAATCTTGAAATGATTCCTAGAAGTTCTCGTCGAAGCGTTCTAGGGCATCAAAAGGGAAAATGACTGCTAGGTTACCGAAGGTTTGCTTTTATGATGCTAAAGCGATAAGCTCGCTCCTGACACACACTCACACATGTCGCAACCTAGTAACTAAAGGCAGTTTAATTTATCTAACGTTTGTGACCGATCAACGTCATCCTTATGACGAGTAGTTTTTGAACAACTAATGGCATCGATCACATTAGCCTCCTCAAACACTGTCAGCATCCTCATTGATACTTAAACTCTAATATTAATCAAATTTGACCAATTAAACTTAAGTATCATATGGTTGAATAAACAATATCACAAATTATATTTCATCAACCAATCATCAATAATTTAATCATGAGCGAAAATATTTAAGCATTCTAAGCATCACATGATTAAAGATAATCATTTATTTCTAATAATCACCGATAGATATATATTCTAATAATAACAGCAGTGATGAGAGTGACTTTTATACCTTTGCATATTTTTTGACTTTTACCTCAAGGTACTGCAAAGTCCTCAACTTGTGCACTGAGTCTCTTTTTGAAGCAGTTGAGACAATTCATTATCTTCGTTCTCCATGCTTACTTTTTCTCGACATTCTATCAGGAGATCTTTCATTTAGCGTATTGGATGTGCTTGCTGAGGATTGTTGACTCATTGTGTTTATATCATCAACAACTTCACTTTTGTTCCTGCTTGGTGCATTTGCAAGAACGTCTTCTCTCTCGGATGAAGTTTTTAACCCACTCAAAATATAATCAATTTCTTGAAAACTGATTTCAAATGGATTTGAGAAAATCTACTTTGTATTTCCAGTTTTCAGGAAAACTATTTAAAAAATATTGTACTAAAATAGAGTGAGAGATGGTTTTTCCAAAGTGTTCAAGTTCATTTACTAGACGTATAAAACATTGAATGTTATCATGAACTGACAAACTATCTAAAGCCCTAAAGTGGACGAGTGGCTCTTCTAATGTTCTAACAAGGTCTTTAGTCTCACGTTTTCCTTCCATGGTTTTTAAAAGATCACAGAACTCTTTTAAACTCATTTCCCATGGTTCAACAGATTTAGCTAAAATAGTTAGTTTATCATTCTATTTCTTTGGAAGCTTGTCACAGAAATATACAAGAGATATTTCTGCAGGTATTTCCTGATTTAGTTCTTGCATTCCAACAAGAATGGATTGATATATGTTGCATGCCGTATCGAGAGATTCATTCTCTGATATCCTAAAGGCATCAAATAGTCTATCAGACTCTTTGAGCTTTTCATCTTGATTGTTAATCTTTTTACAGTGAACTGATTTAAGTGTTTCCCAAATCTCTTTGGCACTCTCGAGATGAACTACCATTTCTACTTCTTCCTCGGGTAGAGAGCAGTACAAGGCATAGACAGCTTGAGCGTTATGCTTATCATTTAGTCATTCCTTGTCTGTCCATAGCTCAATAGGCTTGTTGGGCATGGTGTAACTGTTTACAACCATTTCCCATAGACTGGTATCCTTAGATCGTAGAAAAGATTTCATCCTTATCATCGAATCTTCAAACCAGTCTCTATTGAACAGAGGGAGTCTATCTAAAGGTTGACGTACTTCTATAACAGTGCCTTTTGTCATTGCCATTTACATCAAAAAAATTGTGAAGTTTCTTTGAAGAGCAACACTGCTCTGATACCAATTGTTGGCCCAGGTATGTCTAAGAGGGGGGTGAATTGGACACTTCATCGATTTAAAATTAACAACAATGGCAAAATTAAAGTGCGAAATATAAATAAATATGCACAATCGATTTATAATGGTTCGGCTATTTGCCTACGTCCACTACCTAACCTCCTCAGTTAGGATTTCAAACCTTATCACTAAGGGATTCTCTTACGTGGTGAGAATCAAACAGTTACACTTTTTCTCAACTTGCGGGTGTGAGAACAACCGTTGCACTGCTCAACTTGTAGGCTTGAGACCAACCTATCCCAACTTTCGAGTGTGAGACAAACCTAAACTTTCTCAACTTATGGGTGTGAGAACTACTGTTTCTCAACTTACGGCTGTGAGAAGACCGTTTCTTAACTTACGGGTGTGAGAAGACCGTTTCTCAACTTACGAGTATGAGAAGACCGTTTATCAACTTACGAGTGTGAGAAGACCGAAACTTGTTGAATACAAGAATATCAACTCATTAGTTTATATAACTATTGTTACAACCTTAATACAATATACAAGTTATAAAATTGAGTACAACTGTATCCTATGAACTATCTCTCAAATTTCTTTTTCAGTAAGAATGATATAAGTTAAAACAATGCTGAAGATTTGAGTGAAAATAGTTCAAACTTTCAAATAGATTTTAGATAACGATAGAAATTTAGCTAAGTATGAAAATCTTTTGAATAAGCAAAGATTCAAAGAAAACGTTTTGAAATAGAATAACTTAAGCTTTTTGAATTAGATGAAAATTCGACTAACATTCAAAAGTTTTTTGGCTCAGAGAATTTTTTGTGGTCTTAACTTTTTGTGGTCTTAACTTTTTGTGGTCTTAACTTTTTGTGGCCTTAACAGATTGTTAAGTGCTGGTATATAAAGACTTGTAGAGATGAAGCTATTGTCAATTTGAATTTGAATTTTCAAATATGATACTCACAACAGCTAGAATGTATCACGAAAATGGCAATTGCACATTTTATGAACATTCTGATTTTCTCCAGATTCACGAATAAGGAAAGTTTAAGAGACGTGGTTCATGAATCTGATAATATCTCTTCAAATACAAAAAGTTGATTTTTGTACAAAAATTTGTTCTGAACAGGTGGTGGAAAGGATGTACGTGTCAGAAAAACAAAAATATTATATTTGTCATTTTGTTCCTTTGAGGGCGCTCATAGAGCATCGACATCCTACTGAACAATGAAGTGAGTGCAGTACTGAATTGTAAGTGTCCTGACTTACTTTGACAATTAAACGACTTAAGTCATGAGGGCGCTACTCGATAAATAGCGTCCTGCTTTGTTTTAAAATCACTTAAACATGTGAGGGCGCTACTCACAAGTAAGCGTCCTGAAATTTTAAAACAATATTAAGTGCGCTGAAGGACAGTAAGCATCCTTAAAGTTATTAAGTTGATTTTAAGGACGAGGGTGCTCCTGTACAAGTAGTGTCCTGATAGTTTATTTAACTTATAACTATCAGCGTCGTTAAAGATAGAAATCAATTAAAAACTAAGAAAGCTTTTAGCGAGCTGAAGCTAAGTTAGCTCCCTGACACTTTCAAAGGTTGACTAAAGGGAGGCCGTTACTAACAAGTAAACGTCCTTATGAATCAGTTCAATTCAACCTTGAGCGTCCTAATGTTTTATTAGCGTCCTGAGTTATCAAGTCCAGGAGGGCGCTGCTAAAACATTAGCGTCCTAAAAGACTCTATAAAAATGAATTTTGATTTATCGATTAAAGTTCGATAAAACATGATTGAAGTCATGATATTTTTTGATCAAATCAAATACTTTAAAAATCATAGAAATATCTTTAGAATGTGACGATCAAGATATGAAACCGATTAAATCTTGCTGAGAGCAAATTGATCAATAGACCTTACATTCTAAGTAATGACAGACTCGAAACTTTACTTGTGATATCCAATAGGCTTGTGAGCATAGTTCCTTGATCTTTATTCTTGATAAATCTGAAACACTTAACAAGATCTTTAGATACACAAACCAGAGATATTTGGAATCATCAAAACATTCATATCATGGGGTTCATTCAGAAAACACATAGGTCACAATTCCCTTGATCCAATTCAACAACACCTCTCTCGAGCGTAAGAAACCAAATATGAGTTCATTCAAAGAGTGATCAGCAATTTGAAAGCATTAATCATGGAGAATTGCAAATAAACCAAGAAAATTGCTTAAAAACAAGTAAACAATAATCCAATCACAAGATCCAACATAGATCAATCAAAACTCAAGATTATCAATTTAGTTCATGATCAAATCCATGGATACAAGATAGAGATCTAAAGAAGAAATCATTGAAACAAGTTATAATTGAAAGAATAAGTGGAAAAACCCCTTTCCAAAGTGAGAAATCCCCTTCTTCTTCAAGCTTCAAACATGCAACTCTTTCCTCTCCAAGTTTCTTCTTTCGCTTCCATTTCTCTCCTCTCTCTAAACCTAATTCTAATGTTCTAAAATGTGATAAGATGAGAGATCATCCCTTAAACAAATCCTAAAATGAGTAATATACAATAGTGGGTGAAAAGACCAAAAGAGGGCATGAAAAACTCGCAAAAATGCGCAAAAATCCGCAACTCGCACAACCCAGCACCGCAACGCCCAGTTTTGGCCTTCACTTCTTCTTGCACTTCTCTTTTGTACTTTTCCTTGGTTTTTAGTCCACTCCTTGCTTGTTTTTGGCATCTTTTCATCACCATTTAAGCCTTGTTTCAACCCACTTTAGAGCTCTTTATTTACCTACAAAACAAAGCAAAAGCACAAGTAAATCATTTATACTAATCAATAAGCAAAGTTCTATATGTAAGTATGTATCAAGATATAAAAAGTGAACTTATGCTTATGAACAAGGCATTATTTATTTATAATTGCCACAAATCATGATTATTCTCCTAAACTAGTCTAATGCATCTAATTAATGAAAACACATTAAACCAATCTCAAAAATTCATCTAAACACCTAAATGCACCTAAAATAATTAAGTATACTAATTATGCAAAAATACTTCAAAACTAAGCAAATGCACATAAAAACCTAACAAAATAACATGTAAAGTGACTACTAAAACTCAACTTATCAATAAGTAAAAACAATAATTAAATCAACTAAGTATTAAACTAACACTGCAATATAATAGTAATCATGAAATCAATAATAGAAACGTCTTGAGGTTCAATCTCACCACTCTCTCAACTATGCATGAATAGGGGATTATCATAAACTCAATTTCCTTGTTTACAAGTCGAAACTCCCTCTCTCGAGCATCAGTTAGAACATGCTATTAAAATAATAGGTTTAACTCTTTCGATGAAAACCCAAAACCCTAATAACCCATTAAGATCTATGGTTCTCTTTAATGACTTCAAGGTATATTTTGATCTCCTCTCGGTCTCACGATCCCCCAGGTTATATCTTCCTTGTTCCAACCCAAAATACCCCTCTCGGGCACCTATTTCAAATCTAGGATTAAAAGCTTTGCACCCAGAAAAACGTAAATAAACAAGAAATTTTATTGACAATAATCAAAACAATAAAACCTAAAGCATAGTATCGAGTTTGGATTGATCTACATCTCTAGATAGAGGATTTAGTTCATGAATAAAGACATGAAAACACTAAATAATGAGATGAACATGAATCTCAACAATGAAAACAAACTAGATTGGTGGAAGATTGGTAGAAAATCTATTCTTCGCTTTGAATTGCTTCGCTTTGATCTTCTCCTTCCTTTTCCTCCAGCCATCAATATCATCCTCCAATTTATTCTCCCCTCAAAAACTTCTCATCATGTTCTATTTAAATTAAAGAGTCCATAGAAACAATCCGCGTCCAATTTGGAGTCCAATTGGCAAAGTTATGACCCAAAACAACAACATGCGCAATTTTCACTTTGCGGGAGGGCTGTAACGCTCATATTGAGCGCCGCAGCAGTCAGAACATGCTGTTTTTGCATTCCTTGGGCTGGGGTGTAGCCCTGCAACGCCACTATTGGGAGCTGTAGCGCCCAGAGTGATACAATATGGCGTTTTTCCTTTGTTTTCTTCTATCTTTCACACCTTTTTGCACACGTTTCTTCATTCAAACTTCTTGTACTTTGTTTCCATCATCCAAACTCAAATTCACATCATCTAAACACCTACAAAACAAAACAAATCTAATTAGTAAGACACTTAGATAATCAAATCTATCAACTTATAAAGTTACAAACCGAAATAAAGCATAGTATACTACAATTTGACTAAACTAACACATAAATCAAAACTAAGATAAACTAACCAAACTAATGCATAAATTATCCTAAAACTTATTTAAAACATGCTCTAAAACATATCTAAATATGCAACTCAAAAAATAACCCCAAACTTAGGACTTTGATCATCCCGATCAAAGGGAAAACAAAACTAATATTCAACTAATAACTCAATCATCAATCAACCATCCTATTCTAAAACAAATTAAGCTTCGATTCAAAATATAAAATGCATATCATCATCATGGCCTCTAAGATCACATCAAAAGAGAATAACTTATTAAAAAATTTCAAGAGTGTTAGAGATGTCTAAATTTTCAATCCAACCCCTCACATAACCTCATTTTCCATTCTCAAACACACCATCACATGGTCAATCTCATAAAACCATTAATGAAATTCATAGATAAATGCAAGCAAGCATAAAGTGTAAGTGATCTCAAATAAGTATATATAAAGTGAGTCCCATAGGCAATTCTTTCATACCACTCTCCACTAATGTAGATCACATGCCATTTAGAAATAATAGGTCTTTCCTAGGTGTAATGTATGGCCAAGGTTCAAAGGTAGGGAAAAAAAAAAAAAAAAAGGCTCAAAACACCTTATCCACTTTGATCAATTACAAACATCCACGATATTACATATAGAACTAAAAACCATATAATGAGTACATATATCCACTTCAAACTTTTCATTTCATCCCCATCTTAGTCTTGTTTGCTTATTTTCATAGAATGCTACACCCCCAAACTTATTTCTTTTGATCACATAGATGTAGCATTTTTTTTTCATTCTATCAAACTTTGTAAACTTCCAATGTACATTTCTTCATCACCTTCTTTTTATCCTTTTTTTTTTTTTTCATTCTCCCTTTTCCACCTTCCAAAAAGATAACACTCCAACATACTCAAAGTGTATAAGATGCATAGGTTGAAAACAAGGAATTTAAACATATAAGGCTCAAGTGAATTAATGCATAGGCAATCAAAAAAAAGATTATAAAACTCAAAATGGGTGACTAAGGATATAATAAAAAATAAAGTAGGCTATATGGCTCCAGCTTATCCAAACATGGCCTACATTATTTTTCTCATTGCATGTTCTTTAGGATTTCACCTCAAGTGATAATCAAATTTGTTCTAGGATTTCTAGAGACCTAATATACATAACTTTACTTGCACAAATCCAATTCAAACAAGTCTTGATTCCATAAAATCAACCACACTAGACATGTAGAGAATTTCTAACAAAACTAAGTTAATAGTCAAATCAAGCACACAGACTTAAAATATCTCTCAATAATCTCCTAGAGTCATGTTCATATATATGCTCTCCTATGATTGGCCATTCAAAATTTTTTAAAAAATAGAATCAAATCAGAATATGTACGATCATAGGACATCATATCCTAGAACTACCACATCTTTACCATGACAAGTCAAAAATCAAAATTCTCCCCCCAAACTTAAAACAAGCATTGTCCTCAATTTTTCATAATAAAAACATAATCAGAGAATGGATGAAAGTAAAAGAAAGAGAGGTTGAGAAACCCCCTTGAACCCAAAGGGTTGACGTTTCCACATAAGTGTTCCATCCTTTCCATGTAGGTCACACAAGGACCCCCAAACTTGATCTAGAATCTAGGAAAAAGATAACAAATAATATGTCAATGGCAAAGGTAGATACGAAACAACAAATACAAAAAATAAAAATAGAAATCATAAAAGTAACCGATGGGTTGCCTCCCAACAAGCGCTTAGTTTAAAGTCCCTAGCTTGACTTTCATCAATCTCCTCAATTAGGCTCATCAAGGTATACTCTCTCCTCATGGTCGTCCTTCTGCCCATAGTACTGCTTTACCCGTTGTCCATTTACGCAAAAGAGAGTGTCTTCCTAGCTTCTTACATCCATTGCTCTGTTGACCTTAGTGGTTTTCCACTCAGTTTTCTCCTAAGTGTTTTGATATTTACAAACAATATAATCACGGTACTAATATCTTTGACGTAGTTGTTTTAGTGCTAACTAGCTATATATCAGATGGATAGAACTATATTGTCAAAGCATGTGGATGGAACAACACTGCACGAAGATTTAAGAGCTTCATGTTTGTAATTCTTATTTAGAATCTTAGTGCTGTAAAGTAACATTTACATGTTCCAACCACAATATGATTGGCATCTTTTCAAAAACCATGCATATATATAGTTTATCATACTCATGCATAAACACTATTATATTATTAATCATCCATGCACACACATTAGTATGATAATTATGCAATCACATAGTTAAAATTGTTTATCATGCATATACGTATCAGTGATTAACATGCATTCATTTTACCAACTTTGCATGGTTTCATCTTTTTACAAGTACTGTTCTTAATGTTTCAATCATATACTTAGTCGATTTATTTACACGTATTTTAACCCTGTCAATTATGCTTTAATCTTGTAAAAAAAAATTATTTTAAAGTTAGTCTATATATTTGACAATGCCCTAAACTCATTATGATAAAAAAATCGGGTTTCTTTCACTTCACAGTGAAGGAACGTGCTTCTCTCTTAAGGAACGCACTCTTGAGCATTTTTCTCGAGAGTTAGATTATTTTTATCAGGGTTTAAGGAACGTGCTCCTTGTAAGTGGAACGCATTCCTGTGGCTTTTCTCGAGAGTTAGATTTTTTTGATTAGGGAAAAATAGGAAAAATTATAAAGTCAGTGGTTCTTCATGAAGGAACTCGTTCCTATGCCCAACGAACATATTGAGGAATACGCTCTTTGATTGGAGGGAAATTTGAGATTTTTCAGATTTCAAAGCAGCATCATACTTCTTCTTTAAGGAATGCATTCCTGTGCCTCGATGTGGTGTTTATCTATAAATACCACACTTGCTCATTTGAAGAGCAACTTTTTTATAATACATAGAACTTGTCCATTTTTTTCTTTGTTTCATTGCTACAAGTCCAAAATAAGTTCTTAAGTGATTTTAAACCTCTTTCTAAGCAAACGTTCACCTACATTTGATTCATTGATTCATACTTCCAGATAGTTCTCAAAATCTTTCAAAACTTTGAGAAACTTGTATGTTTCCATTGAGCAAGTGTTCAAGAGGTTTGTGAGTGTTTTCTACACATCTTATAGTGTCTTGATTGTTCTTGAACGTGGTATCTCTCATCCAACATCACTCTTGAAGAATCATCGAGCTTCAACCATACCCAAGTGGGGCAAAATTCCTTTAATTCAATTTTTGTGATTTTTTTTGAGCAAATCAATTTTTGTGCTGAAGTTAATATCTTGAAAACTAATTTCGGTTTCATTATTGTGTGTGAAACCCTCTTTTGATCTTTATATCATAATATATTGTTTAATGGTTTCATAAATATTTTGTGGTATCGATTCATGTGCTAAAGTTATACAATATTGAATCGATCTCATAGATCAATACTTGGTTTGTTTGATTCTTGATTTTAATCAGTTACACTTTTTAGAATCATCAAGTTTTGATCATCACTATATATTGATTCTTGTGCCTAAACATATCATTGTTAGAATCAATATCTAGATACATGTGCACACTCGATTCTTGAGTTCATATCATATACATCTGAATCGATTGCATATTTGAGAAAAACTATTTCAACACATCGCATCATTTAAATCATTGTGGTTGGAATAGTGATGTTTACTCATTCAAGATTGTAAGCTTAACATTGTTGAGAGTGTCGTAGTACACATCTCTATATCTTTTGTAATCTTGATGTCTTGTTGATGTGTTAGTCAACCGAGGTAAATACCATTTATTGTATGGCTCGTAACCACGCTCGTAAGTTGGTTACAGTGTGGCTTTTTAGCCAAGCCCTTGTGTAGGCTAGAGTGTGGCTTTCTAATCAAGCCCTTGTGTCACTTAGTGTAAGGTTGTGAGCCAAGCCTTTGTGTTGGCTTCTGTAAACGACTTCTAGTCTCGCCCGCAAGTTGACTAGCCAATAGTGTATTGAGAAATCTTGATCGTGGTGATTAGGTAGTGGACGTAGGTTCAAGGGGAACCGAACCACTCTAAATCTCTATGACCATTTATTTTTCCTGCATTTATTGATTTTGATTGTTACTTATTGCACACTTTATTTGTTTAATTATATTAACCAAAAGGTAACGCAAAAATCCGCCAAGTCCAATTCACCCCCCTTCCTAGACTATAATAGACGGTCAACATGCTCCATATGGAAACCCCTTCTCAATAATGAAGAGACCCGACCATTTAGACTTCAACTTACCTGGAAACAATGTCAACCTTGAATTGTACAAAAGAACCTCTTGTCCCAGTTTGAACTCCTTCTTCGCTATCATCTTGTCATGCTATTGCTTTGTTCTCTCCTTATATATCTTGGCAGAACTCATCCATCTCATTCAATTGTAAAAGTCTTTGGTCACCGGATGCCTTCAAATCAAAATTCAACTTCTTAATAGCCCAAAAGGCACGGTGCTCCAACTCAACCGGTTAGTGGCATGCTTTCCCGAACACCAAACAATATGGAGACATCCTAATGGGTGTCTTATAAGTAGTTCGGTAAGCCACAAAGCATCGTCAAGCTTCAAAGTCCAATCCTTTCTCTTTACATTTATTGTTTTCTCAAGGATTTTCTTCACTTCTCGATTGCTAATTTCAGCTTGACCATTGATCTGAGGATGGTTGGCCATAGAAACCTTATGCCTCACTCCATACTTGGCAAGAAGAGCATTAAATATTTTGTTACAAAAATGGATACCTTCATCACTAATGATTGTCTGAGGAGTGCCAAAATGTGTAAATATGTTCTTTTGGAGAAATTTTAACACCACCCTTGCATCATTTCTAGTTGTAGCAACCGTTTCTACCCACTTTGAGACATAGTCAACCGCCAAGAGAATGTATGTCTTGCCACATGAAGATGGAAACGGTCCCACGAAGTATATGCCCCAAACATCAAACAATTCCACCTCCAAGATATTAGTCAATGGTAGCTCATGTCTCCTTAAAATAGTACCAAGACATTGGCATCGGTCACAAGTCTCCACATAAGCATAACTATCTCGTAAAATTGTAGGCCAATAGAACCCACTTTGAAGAACCTTAGTTGTTGTCCTTGTAGACCCAACGTGACCACCATATGAAGACGAATGACAATCATGGGGAATGGCCTGCACTTCCTCCTCTGGTACACACTTTCTAATAATTTGATCATTGCATCTCTTAAACTGCAAATGATCATCCCAAAGGTAGAATCTTACATCGTGGAGATAAGACACCACTAGATCCAGAGGTAAGACACTGCTAGCCAAGTAATTCACATAGTCGGCATACCATGAAAGTACAACAAATAGCCCATATAGTTGCTCATCTAGAAATGTTTCCACAATAGGCACATTATCTTCTTTCTCATGTAGTTGCAACCGAGATAGGCAATCCGCAACTACATTCTCACTCCCTTTCTTATCTCTAATCTCCAAATCAAACTCTTGAAGCAAGATGACCCATTAATCAATCGATGCTTTGTATCCTTTTTCTCAAACATGTAGTGGATGGCGGCATGGTCGGTGTAGATAATCACTTTAGATCCAATGATGTAGCATATAAACTTATCACAAGCAAACACCACCACTAGCAATTCCTTCTCGGTTGTAGTGTAATTTTGTTGGGCCCCATCAAGAGTTTTACTTACATAGTAAATGGCTCGGAACATCTTTTCTTTCCTTTGGCCAAGAACCACTCCTACCACATAATCGCTTGCATCACACATGAACTCGAACGGTTCACTCCAATCTGGTACCACCATGATAGGTACTGAAACCATGGCTTTCTTAATCAACTCAAAAACTTCCTCACAATGCTCATCAAACACAAATGGAGTCTCTTTCTCAAGTAAGTTGCAAAGAGGCTTGGCAATCTTAGACAAATCCTTTATGAATCTTCTATAAAAACCCGCATGCCCCAAGAAACTCCTAATGTCCTTCACATTTCTCGGATGTGGAAATTTTTCAATAGTCACAATCTTTGCCTTGTCTACCTCAAGTCCCTTAGAAGAAAGCCATTTTCCAAGAACAATTCCCTTATGCACCATGAAGTGACACTTTTCCCAATTAAGTACAAGGTTTGTTTTTTCACACCTTTTCAACACAAGGGAGAGGTTATGCAAGAAATGATCGAATGAGGACACAAACACTGAAAAATCGTCAATGAAGACCTCCATGATGTCCTCCACCAAAACAGAAAATATAGCCATCATACACCTTTGAAAAGTCATCGGTGCATTGCCCAATCCAAAAGACATATGCCGAAAGAAAAAATAACATACGGGCAAGTGAATGCAGTCTTTTCTTGATCTTCTAGGGCGATGGTTATTTGATTGTACCCCGAATACCCGTCTTAAAAATAATAGTAGTGGAAGCCCGCCACCAGATCTAGCATTTGATCAATAAAAGGAAGAGGAAAGTGACCCTTCCTTGTAGCCTTATTAAGCTTCTTATAGTCAATACAAACCTTCCAGCCCGTGACTATTCTAGTGGAAATCGGTTCATTCTTCTCATTCATAACCACAGTCATACCACCTTTCTTGGGCACCACTTGGATCGGGCTCACCCATGGAATGTCCAAAATGGCGTATATGATTCCCACCTTGAGCCACTTCAAGATTTCAGCTTTGACAACCTCTTTCATAGGTGTATTTAGCCTCATTTGATGCTCAATTGAAAGCTTGTAAGATTCCTCCATCAAGATCTTGTGCATACAAATTGAAGGACTTGTCCCCTTGATGTCAGCAATGAACCACCCCAAAGTAGATTTATATTCTCCCAAGATGCGCAATAGCTTTTCCTCATCTACACTTGACAAAGTCGATGATATGATAACCGACATGGTAGAATTCTCACCCAAAAATGTATAACAAAGATGCTCTTGTAAGGGCTTCAACTCCGGTGAAGATTCCACTAACTCAGGTGGCGAAAAAGCTTCAATATCTTCTGTTTTGGTGGTTGTACTCTCAGAATTGTGGACCTCAAGAGCTAAGGAATAACGCTGGACTTCATCATGAACCGCCTCGTCTCTAGATATTGAACTCACAAGACATTTCTCTAAGAGGTCTCCTGATGTAGCCTCATCATGTACCTCAGTCACACATGCGTCAACTACTTCTGCTACATCAATCCGGTGACACGTATTCCCCTCCGATGGGAATTTAAGAGTCTTGTATATATTGAACAACATTTCATCATCATTCACCCGCAAGGTAAGCTCACCATGGTGCACATCTATCAAAGTTCACTCGGTTGCTAAGACTGGCTGCCCAAGTATAAGAGGAATATACCCATCTTCCTCCATGTCTAAGACTATAAAGTCCACTGAAAAAAGATGAACTTGTCCACCTTCACTAGCACGTCCTCAATGATACCCCTAGGATATGTAAGTGATCGGTCCGCTAGTTGCAAAGATATAGTAGTTGGCTTATTTGCCCAAGATATATCCAAGAGGGGGGTGAATTGAACGCTTGGTAGATTTTAACATTTCTTTTAAATGTAAGAAATATTAAAAACATATTAAATAAAGTATAGCAAATAAGCACAATGAATGTAAAAGAGACAGTACAAACAAGATTTATTGTGGTTCGGCCTCGCCTACATCCACTACCTAACCTCCTCAGTTAGGAGTTGTGAAAACTCCACTAAGGATATTTTTACGGGTGAAGACCAAATCGATACATTTTCTCAACTTACGGGTGTGAGAAGAACTGTTATACTCTCTTAACTTACAGGGTGTGAGAAGAACCTTTTCTCCGCTTTCGGGTGTGAGAAGAACCATTACAACTTTGAGCAACACTTGCTCTAGCCTAGTGACTAACCAGTCACTAATATCTGAATACAGGATAAGATATGATTCATTTTACTTAGAATCAAAGTAATACTTACAAAGCTTTGGATTGAACCTTTTGTTACCACAAATTTAGCAAAATATGTATGATGAAGCTCGACTGAAAACTAGTTCAAAAAGCTTTTGTCTTCTTCAATGGATTTTTGAAATGATATAGATGAAGATCAACTAATCCAAAAGACTTAATGTATTTCAAAAGATCGTGAGTTCAAAAGTAGGGAGTAGAAGACTAACTTCCAAAAGTTTTTGCACAAGTGAAAACTGCTAATACGTTTTTGAATGGATTTTAGTTTTCGTATTGATAGATCAATTATCATTGATCTACTCTAAGGCAGCATATATATAGAAATAATAGTGGCGCAATGGACTTGGTGATTTTGGCACACAAAGTCATTTCAAAAACTATGAATACATTCTTTCCTAAAACAAATTAATTCAGTTTTGTGCAATTTACGGCAATAGCAACTGAATCTTCTGATCTTTCACAAAAGAGAAAGGTTCTAATAAAGTATTAGAACGTTCTGAAAAGATTCAAAAAGTTCTAAAAAGTTTTGCACAGTTCTGAAATAGTAATCGAAAAAAGTATAAGTATTAGAACAGTGACAGTGTTGAATTAACGTCTTGATTAGTTAATTAGCGTTCTGACGCATAATGCCAACTTTGTCATTTTATTCTTTGAGGGCGGTCATAAACCATAAGCGTCCCGCTGAACTATGAAGTGAGGGCGCTACTTACTCCTAAGCGTCCTAACTTACTTTGGCGATTAAAACGACTAAACTTCGTGAGGGCGTTAATCAACAATTAGCGTCCTGCCTTGTTTTAAGCTATTTAAAGTTACGAGAGTGCTACTAACGAGTAAGAGTCCTGATATTTTAAAAACAATCCAAAACAACTGAAAGACATAAGGGCGCTACTAAACGATGAGCGTCTTGACAGATTCACAGGTTGACTTAAATGAGGCCGCTACTTATAAAGTGAGCATCCTAATGAATAAGTACATTTCAACCTTGAACATCATCAGCATCCTAATGTATTATCAGCGTCCTAACTCACTAAGTTCAGGAGGGCGCTGCTAAGACATTAGCGTCCTGATAAGACGTATTAGCATCTTGATGTTAAAATAGTTTTGATTTTTCATTTAAAACTCGATAAATAAGATTACAATTTTGATATTTTTGGATCAAATCAAACATAGAAAATTCAATACAAATGATCGAAAATCAACTCGACAAAATCATGCATTAATGCATATTGCTAAATCATGTGATAGTAAAGATTCTACAGCCTAAACACAATCTAATCATACAATTATATATATTTTCAAGTGATCATGGTCTTCAAATAGATCTTGATAATACGTTCACCATGCATCATTGATTCTTCGAAACCTTTAAGTAGGATTAGATATGCCATGTATGCAGTATTATCGTAGATAGAATGTGGTTTGTAATCATCAAAATATCTTTCACATAAGGGACATACTCTTGTAAGGGACATGAGGATAATTGGTTCAACAGGCTTTATCTCGCCAAGCTCCAATTTCCTAAACATGGACAAAGGCATCAAGTTAATGCTTGAACCTAAATCACATAAAAATTTATTAAAATTTAAAGAACCAATGATGCAAGGTATCGTGGAACTCCTTGGGTCTTTTAGCTTTTGTGGAACCTTTTTTTGGAGGATGGCATTACATTCTTCAGTGAGCTTCACCATCTCATAATCTTCTAGCTTCCTCTTCTTAGTCATCACATCTGTCACAAACTTTACAAAGTTCGGCATTTGCTATAGTCCATCTACAAAAAAATGTTAATGTGAATCTTTTTGAAAATCTCAAGAAACTGGGCTAATTGCTTTTCAAGCTTCTTCTTTTAAAATCTCTGAGGAAACGGAATAAGAGTTGTGAGTTTAGGAGGGTTATCCATGAAAGTGATAGAACCAGGCCGGTATGGCCTCTCTTATGGCTTCTCCCCTTTTTTTTTGGCTCAACTTCCTTCGCTTTACTCTTCTCGGCTCTTCATGTGCATCAGTAGGTACTGATGAAGATGCTATGTTTGGGCTAGAATCAGCCCCATTCACTTCCTTTCCATTTCTCAGGGTAATGGCCTTGCACTACTCTTTTGGGTTCACCTCAGTGTTGCTAGGAAAACAATACCCGTTGTTGGGCATTCACAGTTGAGGCTAGTTGCCCCATTTGAACTTCCAAATCTTTATCGATGTCGTGTCTCCATCATAAAGGAACCCAACATATCCTCCAAAGATAGCTTCTTTTCTTGAGCTTGATTGTAAAACTCGGGTAAAAGTTGTAGTGTATTCTTCGTGTTGGCATATGAGAAGTTCTCATGATTCCAAACGCTTGGGTGGTATTGATTTGGAATAACTTGATTGCTTCTGTAATTGTGCTGCCGATTGTTTATATATTGAACTTACTCCTCAAATGTTTCATTCCCCAAAGAACCCATGTGTAAAGATGCCGCTTTCTCAATAGACGGTTGCGCACTTTGAGTGGTAAGTACAACTAGTTGGTTGGCAATGCTTGACATTTGCGTAGACAGAGATGTGAATGGGTCAACTTCATGTAGGCTGGCCACCATCTTTACTATTGATTGTGCACCCGGAACATCATATGTGTTGGGAGCCATATCCTCCAACATGTTTAGTGCTTCAGTAGTCGTCTTTGTCAACAATGATCCACCGGCTGCCGCATCCACTAGTGTTCGAGTAGAAAATGTCATCCCATTGTAAAAAAGTTAAATTTGCAACCAATCTTGAAAACCATGTTGGGAACACTTCCTCAATTGCTCCTTAAACCTCTCCCAAGCCTCGTACAAAGATTCTAACTCTAGTTGATTGAACTGCCCAATCTTAGCTCGTAGTTGGGCGGTTTTGGCGGGATGAAAGAACATTTTGTAGAAATTTTTGTACCATTTCTTGCCATGTTGCAATGCTCCCCGGTTGCAAATATTGCAACCATGCTCGTACTTTGTCCCTTAGAGAGAAAGGGAACAATCTCAGTCTTATGGTGTCTTCAGTAACACCATTCACCTTCACAGTGTCACACATCTCCAAGAAGGTGGTGATGTGGATAGTAGGATCTTCAATAGGAGACCTCCCAAACTGGTGTTGCTGGACCATTGAGATCAAAGCCGGCTTCAACTAAAACTTGTTTGCATTTATGGGAATGCGAACTATACTTGAGTAGTTGTTGTTGACGACCGACTTGAAATAGTCCCTCAAAGTTAATTGATTCGGATTATCCACCATTGCTTCAGCTTTTATTCTTCTCTCCCTTCGTAGTCTTCCAAATGTCCTCTCAATCTCAGGATCAAAGGGTACCGCTTCGAAGCTTTTCGCCCTCCGCATATACCTTAGAACACCTACAAGAAGAAAAGGAGAATAAATCAGAAAAATTAAAACTTAAATCTAGGTTAAAATCAAAGTTCATTAACGCAATAGTAATGTAAACTTGTAAACAGTCCCCGGCAACCACGCCAAAAAACTTGTTACGTGCAAAACTGCAAGCGTATGGTGTCAAGTTATAATATAGTCCAATAAGATATTGGATATAGTCCTCAGGGATTATTACTAGTCTAATATCAAGTTTTAACTCTAATTTTATATTGAGAATCAAAATCGATTGATTAAGTAATTAAAAACAATAATTAAATCAACTAAGTATTAAACTAACACTGCAATATAAAAGTAAGTATGAAATTAGTAATAAAAACGTCTAGAAGTTCAATCTCACCGCCCTCTCAACTATGCTTGAATAGGGGATTATCATCAACTCAATTTCCTTGTTTATAAGTCGAGACCCTAACGTTACTAACAACCTCTCTCGAGCACTAGCTAGAACATGTATTAGAATTCTAGGTTTAACTCTTTCGATGAAAACCCAAAACCCTAATAATTTATTAAGATCTATGGTTCTCTTCAATGACTTCAAGGTATATTTCGATCTCCTCTCGGTCTCACGATCACCCAATTTATATCTTCCTTGTTCAAACCTAAAATACCCCTTCTCGAGCACCTATTTTAAGTCTAGAATCATCTAATCTGTGATCAAAGGATTAAAAGCTTTACACCCAGAAAAACATAAATAAACTAGAAACTTTATTGACAATAATCAAAACAATAAAACCTAAAGCATAGTATCGAGTTTAGATTGATCTGCACCTCTAGATAGAGGATTTAGTTCATGAATAAAGACATGAAAACACTAAATTATGAGATGAACATGAATCTCAACAATGAAAACAAACTAGATTGGTGAAAGAATGGTAGAAAATCTATTCTCCGCTTTGAATTGCTTCGCTTCTATCTTCTCCTTCCTCTTCCTCTAGCTGTCAATCTCGTCCTCCACTTTATTCTCCCCTGAGAGCCCTCTCATCAACTGTTGAAAGACTTCCATGAGGGGGGTGAATTGGGTGTTTTGGGCAATTAAGACAATTTTTAGTTTATGTTTTGTCTTCCTTAATTTGGTTGAGGCATTTTATCAAATATATCATATATAGTAATAAAATGCAAATAATAAATGTAAAAGGACAAGCATTCTTACGTGGTTCGGAAATCTATTTCCTACCTTCACGCCTAGAGAAACCTTCTCTACAATTTCACTATCTTGGATTCACTTCACGGGTGTGAATCAAACCGTTACAAAGGCCTTTTTACAGGTTCAAGGCGACCCTATCCTTTTACAAGCTCAAGATGAACCTACAACATCCTTTTGAGGGATAAGGATGAACCGAACTTTGATTCCAATATTGGAATCTCAAGTGAACCATAATCACTTGACTTGATTTGTTCAAACTTGAATCAAATAAAGTAGAGTAACCATAAAGTGGTAATCTTGTTATAAACACTTAGAACAAGTACAAATGCGCTCAAAGATACAGATGAACTCAAACAGAATGAAGAATGAGAGAGGTTGTTCCTTACCGAACAAACCTCAAAATACTTACAGAGCAATATAGTTTCTTCCTAGATTTCTTAGCCACAGGTTTGAAGATAGTGCATAGCTAAAAATAATGCGGAAGACAAAAACACCCTGATTCAATAAAAAACAAAAGTATGTAATGTAGCTCGTGATCATGATCGACTTATGTGAAAGGTGAATGATCAAAACATCAGTATAACATCATGAAAATCTCAGTTCTCCAATGGCGGTTTCCTCATTTTTGGCTCAGTTGCAAAGAATAAAAGTTTGGAGAATGATATAAAAGTTCTTATTTTTTAAAACAAGAGTTAATGATTATTTTTAATAGCAAAACATGTTTTATAACCATAAACTTATCATGAATGGCTAGGATTAGAAGTTTTAATCTTGCATTAGTGAAATCAATGGCCCACAATGGTTGTTCAAGTTTAAAACCCGAAAATGAGCAAAAAGTGGAAAAAATATGCTGGAGTACGTTCCGTAAAGCCCGAGAGAAATCAACGTATTTTCACAAACCAACTGGAACGCGTTTCAGTTAGCTGAAACCCGTTTCACGAGACCCGAGACAAAAATGAGTAATTTTTGTCAACCCAGTTGGAATGCATTTCAAAAGGCTGAAAAGCGTTTCAGAGAGCCCAAGGCAAAAACACACTAAAACAGGTTTTGTACAGCTGGAACGCGTTTCTTTGCCTTATGCCTGAAATGTGTTTCTCCTTGCTAGAGTGTCTTTCAGCTTGTCAGAGGCAAATGAGATGCACTTTTGCTATTGGAATGCATTCCACAAAGTAGGAATGCATTCCACGGGTTCTTGGGAAACGTACATATGTCAAGAATACCATTCTTGAACATGTTTAGGTTCCATGATCGATAAGACAATGAAAAAGCATTTGGACCACGATCAAGTCATCGAATTAATTCAGAAACTTAAAACCTTGAAAGAAGATATCATGAAGTGAGTTCCTTGAAAATAAGCATACAGGCTCAAAATATTTTCTCATGCCTATAAAGCATTTGTTTTATAGTAAAGCTAATTTTGAAACACTTTTGATCATGCTTGCATGAATACTAAGTTAAAACAATGATAAATTAGTTAACCGAAAATTATGAAAATCGAAAACCGAATACGTAAAGATTTCGAGAAAAACCAATCAAAAATCAAGTGGTTGATCAAACATGGAAGAAACCTACAACCAAAGAGAATCTAAAGCAACTACAATATGAGATTAAATTACAATCCATTGCATGATCTTTCATTGACATCGGCTGACTTCTTCTTGACTCTTCTTGACTTGCCACCTTGCTTTTACTTTATGCAAGCCAAATGCGTCATCTTGACTTTAACTTGATATATTTGATCCTGAACGAGCTTGAGTCTTGCATTGGCCTTGATCTTGATCTTTGGTGCTGAAATATACTCAATTTAACCATTAACACCATGGTTATATTGTTTGTTAACATCAAAACACTTAGGGGATTTCTAAATGAAAAATCACTTAGGCCAACACTTGAGTCCAATTTAGAGTCCAATTAACAAAGTTATGACCCAAAAACAGAAACATGCGCAGTTTCCACTTTGCGCGAGCACTGTGACGCTGTAGCGCCCAAAGTGATGCAATATGACGTTTTTCCTTTGTTTTCTTCTATCTTTCACACCTTTTTGCATGAGCATCTTCATTCAAACTTCTTGTACTTTGTTCCATCGTCCAAACTCAGATTCACATCATCTAAACACCTACAAAACAAAAGAAATCTAATTAGTCACACACTTAGATAATCAAATCTATCAACTTATAAAATTAACAACCAAAATAAAGCAAAGTATACTAAAATTTGACTAAACTAACACATAAATCAGAACTAAGATAAACTAACCAAACTATTGCATAAATTATCCTAAAACTTATCTAAAACATGCTCTAAAACATATCTAAATATGCAAATCAACAGAGATACCGCGTTATTAGGGCCAAAGTTTGTACAAGACCACACAGAGAAAATTAAGAGAACCACACAGGACAAGCAAACAAGTTACGTCGATAATCGACGAAGGGCCTTAGAGTTTCAGGTGGGTGACCATGTGCTATTAAAGGTCTCCCCATAGAAGGGCCAGATGAGGTTCGGGATTAAAGGGAAGCTTGCTCTGAGGTTCATTGGGCCATTGAGGTCCAAGATCGAGTTGGCCCTATCATGTACCAGATAGCCTTGCTACCTCAGCTTGCGGCAGTGCACAATGTATTCCATGTGTCGATGCTGAAGAACTACTATCATGATCCTTCTCATGTGTTGAACTGGAGACACATATACTTGAGACAAGGTGGGACTTATGATGAAAAGCCAATTCAGATGCTTGACCGAAAGGAACAGAAACTTCGTAATCGAGAGATTCGAATGGTCAAGGTGAAGTGGCAGTTCCATGGCTTGAAGTAGTACACCTAGGAACGTGAGGACTAAATGAAGGAGCACTTCTCTAAATTTATGGGCTTAGATAATTCCTAACTTTAAATTTTGAGGACGAAATTTCTTTTAAGGTTGGTAAGATGTGATGCCCCAAAATTTCCTCCACGTAGCCCACATTTTGTTTATATAAGTGCCCGACTCTTCGTGCCCGTAATAGATGAAAAATGCATGGATGTCATGTTATAATGCATGATTGTCTATGATATTTGTATAATTTCTATTTATTACTTGGTTGATGATGTGTATATTATTTTAGAGAATTGTCATGATTAGTATTGCCATCTTTGGCATTAAAAATAATAAAGGTGATAATGATACACATCACCAAAGTAACATATTAATAGTGCCATATTAACATGTTAATATTAATGTATCTATTGTTAATTGTATATGGGCTCATTTGGACCATGATTTAAAATGGGCATGGATGGATTAAATAAATGAAAGAAAAGAGGTGATTTTGTTGTATTTAGTTGATTGGGCAATGACCTACATGGGTGCACATGATTGGCTTGTTGACATGTGGTTGATAATGGAAGGGGAAACTAACACATGGCTAGTTGGTGCATGGGAGTGCAAGACAAGTGCCCATGCTCCATTTCTCTTCTTTTGGACGTTCTTGAGAGTGAGTTGAGTTGAGAGAGAACAAAGAAAAAAAAAGGAGAAAAAAAAGGGAGAAGAGAAGAAGAAAATTAGGGGTTTTAAAACCCCTTAGGTAAGTAAAGATGTGATTTTCTTCCATGAAAATGCTTTCTAGCCTCTGATAAGTTGAGTTTTAGTAGTTAGTTTGCATGTTAATTTGTTAGATTTTTAGGTTCATTTAGTTAGTTTTTAGGTGTTTTTGCATGATTAGTATACTTAGTTGTTTTAGGTTAATTTAGGTTTTATCTTAGGTTTTTATCATGAATAAATAACATTTTGATACATGTTAATATCATAAATATCATTTATTTTGAGTACATATCATTATAGTTAATATTTTGATTAATTGCATAGAATTTACACTTTTTTATAGTTTGTTTTGTAGGTAAATAAGGAGTTTAAAGTGGTGGAAATGATGCTGAAATGAGGCCCAGAAAATGTGCAAAAAGTGGAGAAGAAAAGAAGCCCAAAAAGCCAAAAAACAATAGCCAAGTCCACAAGGCCACCACCACCCCAAAACCCGAAACTGGGCAATGCGGCACCCAGATTGTGAAGAGTGGCGGTGATGGAACAGTACAAGGGCATCGTGGCGCCGGGTTGCGCAGAATTACGGGATTTGCGATTTTTGTGAGTTTTAGAAGCCCCTTTTGGTCTTTTGACCCACTTAAGCGTATAACTCGTGTTTAGGGTTTCTTTTATCATGATTGAAGATTTGAATTAGGATGAGGGTGTGATAAAGGAGGCAAGAAAGCAAGAGGAGGAAGAACTTTGGGTTGGAGGCTTGAAGGAACCAAGAAGGAGAAGAAGATTAAACCACCATTGGAGGGTGTTTCTAACCTTTGATTTTCATTTCTTGTATCTTAAAATGCTTCCCTCCATTGTTTTATTTCTTTTTCATCTTGTATCTATGAACATGAACATGAGCTAAGTTTTTAATAGAGAAGTTGATTGACCTATGTTGGATTCTATGGGTTGATTATTATTGTTTATATGTTATTGAGTAATTTGATGGGTTTATTTGCAATTCTCTATACTTACTGCTTTCAATTTGTTGGCCACTTGTTAAATGATTTTAGATTCGATTTCTTACACTCGAGAGAGGTGTTTTCGAATTAGAACAAGTTAATTGTAACCTAGGGATTTTGTATCGAGTCGAGAGACCTACAGATCCCCTTGAAATCTTTGAAAATGAATAGTAGATCTTAGTGCATGCTTGAATTATTAATTTGCAGTCGAGAGAGGGAATCAATAGTTTAGGTATAGGTGTTCAAATTACATTCGAGAGAAGGGTTTGACAAATTAAGATTCATGATTTATAAACCAAAGAATTAACTCAATAGAATAATATTTTGAAACCCATAGGAGACAACATAGTATTAAGATTCATGAATTATTAATTTGCACGCGAGAGAGGGAATCAGTAACATAATATTTTGAAACGCATAAGGCACCTCTCTAATCATCCCTATTAATTAATTTTTCTCCAATTCATAGTTTATTTGCATTAATTAGTTTCAATTTTAGTTAGTTTAATATCAGCAATTAAATCATCCCATTTTGATCACCTAGATAAAATCAAATTTGTAGTAGTTTTGGGCATTTTTAGTAGTAAAATTCACTTTCTCTATGGACGATAATCTGACTCATCTCGGTATACTATAACTTGACTATCGTGCACTTGCGATAAGAATTATTCACGATCAGCCTCTTAATGTGCTCTAGAATGGTATGAGTTTCATGATATTGTTGGTCCACCTAAGAGGGGGGCGAAATGGATAATTTCACAAAGGTATTCCAATAACTTAAGTGATTTACATAAGTTAATTAGATCATGATGCAAATTAGAAAACATACTAAAATGCAAACGTTTGACACACAAATTTATAGTGGTTCGGCCAAGCCTATGTTCGCTACCTAATCTCCCAATTAGGATTTACTCATTCCACTAACTGATTCTCTTACGGGTGAGAACCAAACCATTACATCTACCCTTTTACAGGTTAAAGGCAAACCTATCCTTGCATGGGCTCAGGATGAACCATTTTTCTTTTTTAAGGATTAGGAGAAAATCCATGTTCCTTTTACTAGCTAAGGAAGAACCAAATTTCCTTTTTCTGAGATGAGGAGAAACCCATGTTCCTTTTTCTGGTTAAGGAGGAACCATATTTCATTTTTTTGGGATGAGGAGAAACCCATGTTCCTTTTGCTGGCTAAGGAAGAACCATGATCCTTTTGCAGGATAAGGAACACCGTTTCTCTTTTATAGGTTAAGAGATAACCTATCCTCTTACAGGTTGAGGACGCACCTATCCTTTTACGGGATGAGGGCGAATCAGTTTCTCTTTTAACGGCTGAGAATCTACCTATCCTTTTTAAGGTTAAGGACACACCTACCATTTTACTGGATGAGGATGAGACGTTTTCTCTTTTAAAGGCTAAGAGATAACCTACCTGATTTCAATCCTGAAATCATCACTTGTCCTGGTTGTTTCAATCCAGAAACACACCAGCATTACAACACTAAGATGTTGGGTGGTTCTAACATAGTAGAACACTTTACATTAAGCCATAGCATTACAAAGATATGAAATGTGAAGTAGGTAATGCTAAGTTGAAATACACCTTCAATCATTTACCTTTTAATGTTCGGTATTGCTCAAGTGCAGTTTCGAAAAGCATGAATGATATGATATGAAAATCAGAGCTTCTTCGAAAACAATATAATACCAATAAAACATTGACGTATAAAACTAAGGATTGGTGTAAATCAAAGACAGACAGTTTTTAAAATAGATATAAAGTATAAGTATGAAAATGTCTGGTTCAATGATCAGTAGTTTAACGCTACTACTGATATAGTTCAATACAATACTTAAAACATGAAATCAAGTGCAACTGTATATCTTGAACTATTTCTCAAATTCTATCATCAGCAGGAATGATACCAAATGTGAATCAGTGCTGAGAATTTGAGTTGATACCAATATAAAAACAAATTTTCAAATATTGAAATATATTTGAAACTCAATATGAAAATCGTATAGGTATCAGTGAAAATATTTTGAAAGATTAGAAAATGAAATTCATTTTGACTTGGACTAACTTTCAAAAGTATTGGCACAACACAAACTAATTGGCAAGTTGTTTGGTCCTAAGTGTTGGTATTTATAGACTTAGTGGGACATAGCCCTTAGACATTTGAAGTTCAAATAATGTGAACTTTTTCATACAATGACTATAATGTTATATGAAAATAGCAACTGCGATTTTCACTAACATTCTGGTTCTTTTAAAATTTCATGAAAGAGGAAAGCTTTAGAAGAACTTCTTTCATGTATCAGAAAGGGTCTCTAATAAGTCTGAAAAGGACTCTGTGGAAGTGTCTATTCTGGAAAAGTAAACTGACGCAGTGTACTCATTTGAATAGTGACAGTAGTTGAATTAGCGTCCTAATTCCGTAATCAGTGTCCTAACGCATAATATCAACTTTGTCATTTTGTTCCTTGAGGGCGCTTACTACGTACAAGCGTTCTGTTGAACACTTAAGTGAGGGCGCTACTAACTCGTAAGCGTCCTGACTTACTTATGACTTTAGATGACTTAAACCTTGAGGGCGTTAATGCACAGTTAGCGTCCTGCTATGTTTTAAAACTATTAAGTGCATGAGAGCGCTACTATCTGAGTAAGCGTTCTGCTTTTAGAACATAAAACAAAACATGAGGGCGCTACATTACGTGAGCGTCTTACTAGATAAAAACATAACATGAGAGCGCTACTACTATGTAAGCCTCATACAAGTTAAGACATTTAAAAGCATGCTGAAGGACAATCAGCATCCTGAAAGTTATTCAGTTGATTTCGAAAGGTGAGGGCGCTCCTATCCAAAAAGCGTCCTGGCAGTTTAATCAACGTCCTCAAAGAAACATTCTTTGAAGAACTTTTAAAAGATCTTTTGGTGAGCTAATGCTGAGTCAGCTTCCTAACAACTTCAGAGGTTGAATAATATATAAGATCGCTACTATACAAGTAAGCGTCCAGATTAATCAGTTCATTTCAACCTTGAGCGTTATCAGCGTCCTAATGACCTATCAGCGTCCTGACTTAACAAGTTCAGGAGAGTGCTGCTATTTCATTAGTGTCCTGAAAGACTTTGAAAACAATTTTGACTCGCGTTAAAATATTCGATAAATGCGAATCAAAACTCGGTATATTTCAAATTAAATATATAGTATTAAATTTCTTGAAATATAGTTAAGACATCAAAACATGCAGATTTAGAAAACATATGAAAATGATATATGCATGGTTTTGAAAAACATTTTGAGCAATAACGATTAGAGAAATATATACCTTAAATACTTTGTGTATTTCTCTTTTCTCATAACCGTTAAATCCAACTCTTCCTTATGATATCTTCAATAAGAGCTTTGCACGGAGTTGAATAACTTGAACGTTGATCTAGAGATGTAGCCTTGAAGCTTGATAGAATCGTTCGAGTGGAGTGATCTTGAAATCATGATGTGATCGTTAAAGTTCTTTGGTTGAGACGAACTTGACCGTTGGATGTGATCTTTGAGTTCCTTGATCGAGTCGTTCCTTGGCTTTTTGCTTTCCTCAGGTGCTTTGATGAAATCTTGATAAACGCACGTTTAGCATCAAAAAGTATTTTGTTTGTGATCATCAAAATATACTTTATCGTAGTATATTTAGGGACGAGCTAAGTTATGAACCGCATAGGTTAACAGATATGTGGTTGTTGTATGTGTTGACCTAGACTTGAATGGGTTAGTATATTGTATTTTATGAATCTTAGGGCAAGATGGAAGCCATTAATAGTGTTTCCCCAACTTATGGCTAGAAATTGGTGGAGCTCTTATAATTAAACCTACCCTTAATTCATGGATTTAGAGCTTCCCATATGAATTGCATGTTGGCTTTGTTAAGCTTGGGGATAGAAAAAGCCTAGGCATGTGATTTAATTGAGATTTCTATGGAGAAATCTTAGGGTTAGTTCAAATGACCCTAACTTAGTTCATAGACCTAGAGTTGAATATATGGCTTAAATGTCAATTATGTTGACTAAATAGATATATTGGATGAAATTGAGTATAGAAATGGGGGAACATGATGACCTAGTTCAAATTGATGATATGGCCTAGTATGGAAATTCTCAAATATTGGGGCTTTTAATGCTCTTGACCATGGAACATGAAATTGAATTGTTTTGTATCTAATTGGGCATAAACTAGATTGATCCATTGGCTGTATGCCAAATGATAGGCCAATTAGTGAATTAGATGGAGCATAGGCCGTATGCCAAGCTGAATAAGTGTGATTTTTGGATGACTGAGGTGAAATTCTTGGGTCATGTGGTTAGTGTAGAGGGTATTTCTGTTGATTCTGCTAAGGTTGAGGCAATCATTGATTGGCCTAGACCTACCACAGTGACCGAGATTCGTAGCTTTCTGGGTTTGGCTGGCTATTACAGGAAGTTCGTGAAAGACTTTTCCACAATATCCGAGCCGATGACTAAGCTGACTCAGAAGAACGTGGCCTTCACGTGGTCGGATGCCTGTGAGAGTGCTTTTAGTGAGTTGAAAAAGAGGTTAACTACAAGTCTAGTGCTGATTCTTCCAAAGCCTGGGAAAGAGTTGGTGATTTATACTGATGCATCACTCGTAGGTCTAGGATGTGTACTGATGCAGGAGGGTCGAGTGGTTGCAAATGCATCTAGACAGCTTAAGGTGCATAAGCACAACTACCCTGTGCATGATTTGGAGCTGGCCGCTATTGTATTTGCACTGAAGCTATGGAGGCAGTACCTTTATGGTGAGAGGTTCACTTTGTTTTATGATCACAAGAGTTTGAAGTACCTCTTTGATCAGAAGGAGCTGAATATGCGGCAGAGGAGATGGCTCGAGTTACTAAAAGATTATAATTTCTCTTCGGAATATCATCCTGGCAAAGCCAATGTTGTGGCTGATGCTTTGAGCAGTAGCGAGCAGGGACTCAGGTGGTTGCTTTTCAGATGGCCCAGCAATGGCATTTACTTGAGAGAGCGATTATGATGAGTATACTCTCGAACGCACCACTTACTGAGATATGTGCTCAGATGCACGTGCAGCTTGCGGATGCCCATATTTCGCGGGTTAAATATTTACAGGAACATTGTCAAGATTATGACATGTACCGTGGATACGCAGACAGTGTTGACCAGGTCGATTGGTAGATTGGTCTAGATGATGTCTTGCGGTATAGAGGGAGACTATGGATCCCATATGATGTTGAGTTGCATGCTGAGATACTTTGAAAGGCTTACAAGTCTCAATATACTGTTCATCCAGGGGCTACCAAGATGTACCAAGATGTACCATGATATGAAGAGATATGTATGGTGGCACGGGATGAAGAAGAGTATTGCTGAGTATGTGCAAAGATGTGAGGTGTGCCAGCAGGTTAAGGATGAACACTGGAAGTCTGGAGGTCAGATGCAACCATTTCCCATACCTGAGTGGAAATTGGAACACATCACGACATATTTCGTCATGGGATTGCCGAGGTCTTAGGGCAGATTTGATGCCATTTGGGTTGTGGTCGATAGATTGACCAAGAGTACGAACTTCCTTCCTATGAGCGCCAGGGACTGTGGATAGATTGAGCAGATTATATGTGAGAGAGATCGTGAGATTGCATGGAGTGCCCTTGTCTATCGTGTCGGATCGAGATCCACGATTTACGTCGAGGTTTTGGCAAGCCTTGCAGACTCGATTTGGGACCCGACTTTGACTCAGTAGAGCATTTCATCCTCAGACGGACTGTCAGTCAGAGAGACTGATTCAGATGCTGGAGGATATGCTCAATTCTTGCATTTTAGAGTTCGGTGGTGGTTGGGGTGAGCATTTACCCTTGTGTGAATTTGCTTACAACAATAGTTATCAGGCTAGCATCGGTATGGCACCGTATGAGGCTTTATATAGAAGACCCTGTAGATCTCCGGGTTGTTGGTATGAGGTGGGTGATACGCAGTTATGGGGCCCTGATGCAGTTGTTGAGCAGACTGAGAAAGTCAAGCTGATTAGGCAAAGACTGAAGTCAGCTCAGGACAGGCAAAAAAGTTATTATGATAACCGACATCGGCCGTTAGAGTTTGCAATGGGAGATCTAGTTTTGCTTAAGGTCTCGCCACTCAAAGGTCAGATGAGGTTCGGTGTCAGTGGAAAACTTGCCCCTAGGTTTATTGGGCCATTCCGGATTGTTGAGAAGATTGGATTAGTAGCGTACAGGTTGGCTCTACCTTCTCAGCTCGAGGGTGTTCATGATGTATTCCACGTATCGATGCTGAGGAAGTTTAATGAGGATCCATTGAAGGAGTCTTATCCCGATCCAGCTCATGTGCTTGATGTGAGTCATTTGCAAGTTGGGGAGGATACGACTTATGAGGAGTTGCCTATTCAAATTGTGGCTCGTAGGGTTCAGAAATTGAGAAATAAGGAAATCCCGCTTGTACGAGTCAGATGGCAATTCCACGATAATGAAGAGCAAACCTGGGAGGGCGAGGACCAGATAAGGGAGCAGTTCCTCGACCTCTTTACCGACTGAGGTTAGTTATCTTGCTTTTATTTTTTTGAGGACAAAAATATTCCGAAGTTGGGGAGAGTTGTAGCACCCGTGCCTTTAGGTGACGTCATTTTGACCCGTAGTGTACTCGTAGAGTACCCGTATACGTATTTGTATACGTATGTGTATATGTATTTTGATGCTCGAATCACGTAAGTTCGAGTGTCTTTGCATTATTTTAGGTCATAGAGAGTGCGCATGAAGTTTCGAAACCATCAGAGACCCGTTCGACGTCAAAACATGTCGAAAACGGTGTTTTGGATACAGTGGAGCTCGCTCCATGGAGGAAGAAATTTTTGTCACAAATTACATCAATAGTTTGATCTTTTAGATCCGTTGTCCGATTGATCTGAAATTTTGTAAGCTCATTCTTATATAATATATATTCATTATGTACGGTGAAGATCTTGATCAGAGTTACCTACTATGCGTTATAAGACTCCAAACACTGTTTCATGGATTTTAGGATTTTCTTACGCAGTTTTGATCAAACAGTTAGATCTCGTAATCCCATCATGGATTGAGTTGAACGTTTACCAGAATGTTGATAACGGCCTCATGCAACGGTTGAACGGTTAAGATGTTATATTGGTGTGTATTGAGCATGAAATTGACTATCTAAGTGATAGTATTGCAACAAGAAAACTGATTTTTTAACAGTTTTTGGCAACTTTTAGTTGTGGGCCCAAGCTTGTCTATTTAAGCAACCAAAATGTAATTTTAGGCTCATTTGCTCATTTCTCAGCCAGAAAAGAGAGAAAGGAGCTGGAGAGGAGAAAAGGAGAGGAAAATTAGGGTTTGTTGGTTTCTTCCTCAAGAACACCTAAGGTTTGCACTTTTCCTCCATTTCTTCCTTGAATCTCTCTATTAGTTGCATGATAGCTTTATTTTGAGCATGAGGGTGTCATTTTGATGCATGCATTGTGATGAACCTTGGATGGGTGGAAGACCAAAGTTGGAGTTGAGTCTTGCATGTCACATATGTGTGATTAGAGAGTGTTAGGAGTACACTAATGGTGAAACCCCCAATTTCTAGCAAGAAATTGGAAAGGTTAGTTCAAATGACCTATACTTAGTTTATGACCTTAGACTTTTTCAAAATCTTTGCATGTCAACTATGTTGACCTAGTGACCATTGTGGATGATTCCATGTTGCAAGATCAGTAAAATTCATGGCTGAACATGGTGGCCTAGTGTAAATTGGCCATATGGCCTATGTATGAAAATTTTCAGATTTGGGGCTTTTGATGCTCTTGATATAAAATCTGGATAATTATGCAATGTAGGTCTAATTGGACATGATTAGGGTTGTTTGATGATTGAATTCAGTGGTTTCTCATAATGGACACCCTAAGGTTGACTAATTTTGATCTAGGCTAAGTATTTGGCATTTTTCATGTACTTATGCAATTTTGCATGTAATTTGGGGATTTTGCCCAAATTGGGACTTTTCACTCAAAGCAAGTCAATTTATGAAATTGACTTGGGGGTTGTTTAATTGGATCCAAATTGAGTAGAATCATGGGTTTAAAATATTAGAACCTATGTTAAATTGATATGACTTAGTTCATTTTGACCTTATGTTTTATATTGGCCTAATTGGGGGTTTTGACCAAGACTTAGTCAATTTCAAGTATATTAGTGTTTGGATCATGGGATCACCCTATTACATTCAATTTAGGTCAATCTTAGTTTAATTGAGTCTAAATGATCAAGTTGGGCAATATGAAAATTGGCTGAAGGGGGTAATCAATTTAGAATCTAATTGACTTTAGATTGGGTTTGAACATGGGGTTTTGACACACTTAATGACTGATTTTCAGTTGTGTGAACCATGTTATTTCCAGGTCTTGTGATTGATCTTGAACCGGTTTAGTCAATTGAAGAGTTTTGGCGATTGGATTGGCTAGACTTAGCCAATCAAGAGTGAGTGTTCTTTTACTTTTGGATTATTTATATGTGGCATTGTAGTATAGAAATGTTTTAAATGCTTATGTATGATGGTATGCATGTTTTAATATTCCATGAAATACATTTGAGCATAATTTATTGGGATGACAATTTGGGTTGAGGCTCCTAGTTGGAATTTCCTCTTTTTGGAAATTCTCGTAAGTCTAGCGGCGATCCCAGTTGTGTACCTGGTAGAGGGTTTTATGACTTGTGTATGGGTAGGTTGGTTTAGGCTAATCTTACGTGCTGCACAACCCCAGAAATCCAATTAAGATACGAGTATTGAGTATGTGTTTAGGTACTGTGTGTAGCGCACCAGCCTTGAACCCTCGTACTCAGGAGGTGTTAGGATTGTATGAGCATGACTACAAATGTTATGCATTGTCTTATGTATGACATGATCAATTATGTTAGCATGTATGTAATCTATTTCGTCATCATGATATTTCAACTGTTTTATGATCTTACCATGTTTTATAAATGCACGTATATGCCACTTGTAAATAACATTCACTGAGCTGGCTGTAGCTCACACCTCACCATCTTCTTTCAGGATCTGATAGAAAAGGAAAAGGGAAGGCTTGACTGTGGAGCGTACCTTGTTTTTGTTTCATGTAGGTGTTGTACATTTAGTTTTGTATTTTGATAATTATGTACATGATAACACCTAGTAATTGTATATTTAACACATAGTTGGGATGTGTTGGGTTTTGTATCATTTTGAAGACTCTGGAATTTTATATTTGTAAAAATTTGGAGAAGTAATATTTTATTTCATTATGATCATGTTAGTTGGTTGTTAAGGATGTACTTTTATTTCATTTTGGGGATTTGTATATGTATTCGAGAGCTGACGGGACCTCGGGTGTACCGACGGAGGGTATACTCGAAGGTTCCCGTGCCGGTCATGACACCACGTAGAGTGGGTCGTGACAGGTTGGAAATTAGACATTGAGGCCTATGGTATAGGAATTAAGGTTTATGTTGAAAATTATGTATGGGCCTAATGTATAAGATCTTGAATAGTGTAAAATGTTTACATATTAGAATGTTGTAATTGATGTATATGTGAATGAATATGGTTTACAGGATCTTGATTGAGAATTGTGTGGTTGGACGGCATGTGTGCTAGTCGCTCTCGTGTGGCGTGGTAGTGAGTAGTTCTTCATTTTTTTCATCATTTATGTCATCATACTTTCTTGTACTTTTATGTTGGAAATCATGAAATAATTTATATGTAAATTACATGTGTGTAAAACCCTATGGGTTGGTAAGCCTAGATCGTCTAGAAGGCTTGGGCTTAATGGCACTACGTAGGTTGGGACTGCTCTTCTTGAAGAGAACCCCCTACAGACTATAAAGCCAAGCTAAACACTCTAGAGGTATGGCAGGACCTTCCATAGGAGGGATTTCAAATGGACATGATGATATACCCCAAAGGTCACAAGTGTTATAACAATTAGATGATGTGGATTAGTGATTTGGATGTGAAAGCTATGCCCCAAAATGGGAGGACCGACCTGTAGGTCAACATAACTGAGAATTAGAATGAAATGTGGACACGCGCATGGTTTTTAAACTTGCATGACGATATATGGATGCTTGTTATATTATGTTTTACATATTCATGAGCATCATTCATGCATACATGGCATTTATATTGATTTATAATTGATGACATATTTGAACACTATTCACTGGGCATAGTTGGCTCACTCTACTTTCCCCTTTTCAGGTTTTGTTGATAAAGGAAAGGAAGTAGTAATAGCTTGAGGACCTATCCACCAAAATATTGGTCTTGATGTGAGTGTGAGAGTTTTGTACATGCCAGGGATGACTGCATTTACAAATGTATAGTTTTGTTTATTTTAGTACATATGTAAACTTATAATATAAGTTTAACTAGATGGTGAGGATGTCTATATATGATGTTGATATTTTGTTCATGCTTTGGAGATTATTTATCTTGGATTGTCTTGTGAATGTTCAATGGTGGGTATTAGGAATTGTTACAGGTACCTACAGGTCTGATTTTGTACTGAGGCTTGTAGGGTCCCGATCATGCTATAGTGGAGATGGTATGGTTGGGATGCCCACGTCGAACGTCCCACCCTGGCATTCCGCACGCTGCCCCATGGGGGATAGTGGTCCAGGGTGCGGGGTCGCCACACTTTTTGAACTAGAAAATATTTTTTTCCTTTGTTTGGTAATTAATCACTCTTGAGTTTTCATTCCTTTCCTTTGCAAATTATTGACCTTTTGAACAAGAAAATATTTTAATCATTAAAAAAGTCTTTGATACGTCAATTGCTCTCTTTGGGATTATTTAATTAGGGGTAATTCTATCATTCTATATTTGTATGGGTGTAAATTATTTACCTTTAGAACTAGAAATTGTTTTTTTTTCTTTTGTATGGTAATTTGTAACACCACTTACTTTTGAGTCAAAGTTTTACATTGACTTATATTATTTCGAGCGAATTTTATCGTATACGTATCTATAAGTCATGTATAGTTATATGGGAGAAGTATGAGATGTATGTGTTTGTTTTCTTACAAACTGGAGTGTTTCCTGTGTCAAATGGAGGCTAAAGTGTTAAAAATGCGTTCGAAATGTGTTTTTACATAAAAGTTGATATATAGTACATGTAATTTCGATGTAACTGGATTGAATTTAGTCGACTGAATTGTGGTGCACCATCCTAGGTCAGTGAGGCAGTAGTAGCGTGTCTTAATCGATTTTTATTTTATTTTTTGTCATTTTAACAATTCTTCGGCTCTAGAACGAAGAAAAGAAGAGGGGGAAAGAGGACAAATGCAATTTTTGCCCAAATCGACACTCCGGTAAGTGTTTTTCATGGTATTTCTTCATGAAATTGTTATTGGAGCCATGTGTGACCTTTGCTTTAGAGTAATTTTTTGCTATAGGAGTCATTTCCAACATTCTTGAAAATCGAGTTTTGATCCAATTTGACTGGGAACTAGCGGGGAATGGTGAATACTATTTCCTTAGTTGTAGAAAGACGGAAACTATGATTAGTTTGAGTTATTTTGTCAAATTGGAACCGATACAACTACCGATAGTGCATTTGGACATTGGAAACCTCTGGGAACATGTTAATTCTCAATGAAAGGCTTGTTTTTGGTTGTAGAAAGATAGTAGGAATGATGTTACACAGTGTGGAAAGAAGAATTTTAGGAAATGGATTGATATTCTTAGTAACCGAACATAGGTTCCCGGTAGGAAAAATGAACTTGGGAACTAGTCGGAATGTGGATGGGAAGCCTATTTTCACTGTTATTCACCTTGGGAATACTTAGTTTGACTGTAGAAATGATATTGGAGAATTCTCACCTAATTTGTGAGACTGAATTGAGCTAGAAAGTAGATAATTGAGTTGGGAAATTTATAATACTGTGTGAGATGGATATAAGTATGTGAAATTGATATGTGGAATGATTATGGCAGGTTGGAAATGTTGGCCTAGGAATGTCCAAGAAGGGGGTGAATTGGACGCAGTGGTTAGTTAAAACTTTAAATAAACTTGCGGTGAAATGGCAAATAGACAGTGCGTGGAAAATAAACAAATTACACAAATAATTCATAGTGGTTTAGCAATATGCCTACATCCACTGCCTAACCTCCCCAGTCAGGATTTCAAAACTCTCTAACAGATCTTCTTACGGGTGAAGACCAAACCGTTACACTTTCTCAATTTCATGGGCTTGAGAACAACTGTTTCACTCTCAACTTACAAGCTTGAGATCTACCTACACTCTTGACTTACAGGTGCAAGACTACCTACTCTCTTGGCTTCACAAGTGCAAGACAACCACTAACTTTCCTAACTTATAAGGATAAATTTCTGCAACTTTCACAAGTGCAGTTACAACTCGATTCAAATTAAAGATATGCAATTAGGTACATTGAATCCTATGAACCTTTTACTCGGAGAGACTTCTTTCAACAATGAAAAATGTAAGATTAAATCAGCGGAAAAATCGAGTAAAGTAATATGCTTTTCTTTCACATGTTTTTCAAACAAATAAGATATAGAATATGTTCAAGATGAAAAACCATTCATCGAAAGAAAACTTGTAATCGAAATAATTTTCTTCTTTTCTTTTCAAGTTAAAAAATTGACTAACATTCAAAACATTTTAGCTCAAATCAAAAATTATTTTCTTGAATCTGGAATTCTATTCTTTATAGAACAAATTGTGTGCTAAGCCATTATGTTCAAATTCAAAATTGAATTCAAAACGTTGAGTCAAAATGGTCTTAATCTTTCATAAAAATGGTAAGTTTAGTATTTATGAAATTGTTCTTGTTTAATCTAGTTTTCATGAGAATAGAAATAGTCAGAGATCCTTTGGTCATGTGACTGAAATGTCCGTGGACAAATGACAACTCCTTTTTCAATTTTTCTGACAGTGTTCCATCAGCATCCTGATAGAAAGTTTGCGTCCTAGAATAAATTGTTCTGAAAATTTAATTTTCACTAATTTTCTCTGGGAGGGTGCTAATACTTCGTTAGCGTCCTGACGAGCTTAATACCATAAACGTTGGATTTTTAGATGAGGGCGCTAATGCTCAATTAGCGTCCCGACACGCAACTGCTAATTTTTAGGTTCATTCAATGAGGGCGCTCATACTTGATTAGCGTCCTAACGTGAATTAAAACATTTGAGCCCAAAAACCATCAACGCATTGATGGTCTATCAGCGTCCTGTAGTATTGACTCGATATTAAGTGACTAGCCACTGCATTAGCGTCCTAATCGACCATCAGCGTCCTGAGAGGCTGAAAATAGTTTTTTTCCTTGAAATTTGATTTTCTAAAAACACGATTAATCAAATCAATACTTAGGCTTTTCGGTTCAAATAAACATTCATAAAGTTGTTTAAATGGTTCAGAAAACAATTGAATAACCTTTGGACAAGATCGATAGAAATCATTTTTCCTTTTAAGTTCAAAATATTGTTTTGCTGAAAATAATTTTTGAGTAAGGTTTTACAATGTAATATTTAATTCTTTTAACCTTGTTCTTGACTGCTTGATTTGGTGTGAACTTGACTACTTGAGGTTTGACTTTCTTCAAGCGGATTTGTTGAAACACTTCAACAACATCATTAGATCACAAGATTGAGTTATTTGGAATCATCAAAACATTATTTTCATGGGGTTCCTCTTGAGATAATAGGAAACAATAGAAGTTGAGTTGAATTAGCAGCTGGGGTGATAGGATTTAGGTTGGAAATCTTGTATTGTGAATATTTCTTACCTTTGGTTTTATGGATGGCATTATATATATTAATCTGATTTGTGAAATGTAAGCATGATATTGTACTCACATTGTGTTTTTAAATGCATGATATGATTTTAGAAATGAAGCATGTCTTTGGATCTATTCAGTAGATCACTAACATATATGGGAAGCCCTCCTATGGGAATAGGATTGGCTATGACCCATAAATAGGGAATGTGAGGACAGTGCACTCCTCATTGATGTATCATGAGGGGCAGATGTGCTTACTTTTCAAGGATTCGTGAATGGGTCATTTGTGGACGGTGTACTCCTCATCGATGCATAATGAGGGAAATATGCACATAATTACCTGGAAGGAGGGAGATGGGTTGCATGGTTGTTTTACTGAGCTTTGTATTCTTTTGCAAATGAATGGATGTGATGGATGGTATATTGGTCATGTATTAATATTTGAGAACTTGCTTGCACAATGATGTCTATATTGTTTTAATGCCATGTTTTGTTATTGATGCATATGTAATGCCATAAGTAGAATATTCATTGAGCTAGTTGTTCCTCACCCCAAACTCCTAATCTTTTCAGGGCAAGGAAAAAGATCGAGAGGAGTAATTGTTGTTTTGCTAGATACTTATTGTATTTAGAACTTAGATGAGTGTGAACATATATATGAAAATGAATGACTAGGTTGATTATGTGAATGAGATAAGATAAAATGTTTTGATATATTGTAAATGGTGATAGTAAATGTAGGGTTTTTACATGATGAGATGGTGTAACGCTCTGAAATTTCTTTCGTCTAGCCCATATCCCAATAGCATAAGTGTCCAACTCTATGTGCTAGCATTTGGTAGGTTTCATACTATGTTGTTTATGTTACTTGTTTGTTGCATGTTCTGTTGTGTATGTTGTATGTGGTTGTTGCTTGTAGAGAGAGTTACTATTGTTATTATTATTATTGGTAATATCATTACCATTATTATTATTATTAGTGATTTGTAGAATAAGTCACATTCATGTAGCTTATGAAGCAAGCTATTACTATTATAACTAGTGGCTTATGGGGAAGGCCACAATGTAACGCCCCGTATGTACGAGTCAAACTTGTATATTGACTAATACGTATTGTCAGGCATATTTGTACCCATATACATATGTATATGACCTTAAAATAGAGAACATACAAGTATTGTAGGGCTATTGGTACCCTAGGAGGCTAGTTGTATCATAAAATGCCCAACACTTGGTGAAAATTTCACCTGGAGCTTTGAGAAGTGCACTTTTTAAGGGGAAAAGCGCGCTGCTATGGTGAAACCTGAGAGCAAATTTTTTTGGGTTTTTAAAAGAAGCGCGCTCCTAAGAAGGAGAAGCGTTCTCCTGAGGCGAGAAGTGCGCTCATGGTAAAAGAGAACCGTGCCCCTCACGGGATTCCAAAAATTTGGTTTTTCTGGGCAGCGAGAAACGCTCTCCCTAAGGGGAGAAGCACGCTTCTCTGTGGGCCTGACAGTCATTTTAAATAGGTCGGTGAGGCGGTTTGTGCATGCTTTAGACAGATGTCTCGACCTTTCTAGCTCATTTTGAGCTAATTGAACTTAGGGAAAACCTGAACAACGAAAGGGAAGATGAGATTTGAGCTCGAAGAGCTCAAATCCAAGGTGAGAATCCATGGTTTTTGAGTTAAGAATTACATATTCTTGTTCCTCTCTTCAACTTGTATAACATATGTGAAGATTATATGATTTCATGGTTAGATTGAAAGTTGGAAAAGAGGGTTTTAGCTGGAAATAGGTTGATTTACTAGAGGAAACTTTGGGTAAGTAGTTTCTTGTTGAATTGTGATTACTTTGATGATAAATTTACTGATTTTTCATAGGTAGAAATGGATTTCTATACTTGTTGTGTGAGGGTTTTGGGAAAATTGCAGAGATTGGAGGAAAGAATTGATGAATTCTGAGACTTGGACAATTGGACAAGTGAGCTGCTTGTCCAATAGAAAATGTGCAAAGTAAAAAGTTGGCAATTTGAACAAAGTGTAGAGATTGTGGACTTAGTCAAATTCCATAATTCTGTGAGTATTTCTATTTTGGTCTTATGTATGGCATTGCAGTATATAAACCTGTTTTATAAATATAAGCATGATATGAATTGTTGCATTATGAATTGAATGCATGAAAATGTATTTTAGCATTGATAATACCGAGGCCTACTAGAGTAAGTAAGGTATGGGATGTTTTCCCTTGTGATATTGGGAATCATTGTATTGGACGGTACATGAGATCGGGTTCTCTTTAAGAATGCATGATAAGGATATAGACTCACTCATTACCTGATAAAATTGATTTAGTTAGATGAGGTCGGGTTCTTCTCTTATAGACGTATATGGAGGATACAGACTCAACCACCCATACACCATGATCGTGAGCATATATATTATGAAAATATGCATTGTTTAATTTGTCAAAATGACGTGGATTATCTTGATCATGTATAATTATTTCATATTCGCTTGCATATGGTTTATAATGTTGTTTTAATATGCCATGTTTTCTTAGGGATACATATGTAATGCCATTACTAGATTACTCACTAAGCTTGTTGTAGCTTACCCCACTTCCTTTTTATCTCAGGTGTTGATTACAAAGGTAAAGGCAAGGCTCCAGAAAGTGGACCGAGCTTGTTTGTTTGTGATAGGTAGGTATTTAGAATATGTTTTGGAGCATGTTTTTGGTTTATTTTATGGTATTTAGTTCATATATTAGGTTAGTTAATCATAAATTTGGTTATTTGATAGATTAATCAAGTTTTGATATATTTACATTATTTCGAGTTGAACATGGATTTGGACGATGGAAACAAGTTACTCATTGAGGTTGCTTTATTTTGTAGGTGTTTAAATGTGTTGAACATGGATTTGGATGATGGAAACAAGTTGGACAGCAAGAACATGAAGAATGCAAGTCAAAGGAGATGATAAAATGGCTAAGTCCACAAGAAAAGAGGTGAAAAATAGTGCACAAACCTGTAACGGGAGTTTCTATTTTGTGCGACTTTGAGGTTTTGGTCATAAATTTCTCAATTTAACTCCGAATTGGACGCGGTTTGTTTTTACTTCTTCCTTACTTGAAATAATATAAGTTGAGAGGGTTTTGAGGGAGATATGGTGTGGATAAAAAAAGGAAAAAAGGTGGAAGATAGTGAAGGTGCGACGAAATTAGAAACCTTCTAATTTTGTTGCGAACTTTCCTAGTTCAACTTCGAGTTTCTTATTGCGACTTCCAATGGACTTGTAGCTCTATAAAGACCATTGTTTAAGGTTTTCAAGAAAAAAAAGAGAGGAGAAAAATGGCTAGGGAAAAAGAAAGAAGAAGAGATCGAAGTTGAAGATAAGGGAGAGATCTTCATCTACCAAGGAGTTTCTAGTTTGTTATTTCATGTTCTTATCCAAGTTTATAACAATGTTTCATGGTTTTATCTTCCAATTTATTAACTAATTTAGTCTTCTAGAGGATAGATGGATCCTATACTTGATTCTATGTGTAAAGATTGGATTATGTTTACTATTAATTGATTCTTCATAGTTTATTTATATTTCTCATTGCTTAACGCTTTTGATCTCTTGATCACAGATTGAATGATATTAGAGTTGGAGGTGGCACTTGAGAGAGGAATCCTAGGTTTGAACAAGAGAATTATAACCTAAGATCATCATAGAATCAAGAGGATGAAAACCCGATATCTCATCGGTTTATTATTACTTAGCACCGTACACTTGTGGTTTTGTACGTACAGCTTGTTGATGTACGTATGTGTAGAGGGAGATGGTTTTTGTGTCCTTTATTTTGGATATGTATATGTATATAACACTACAGTATGTATAAAATGGTTTGTGGGTATTATGTACATGAAAATGATATATGTGGGGTTTAGACCTTAATTATGTATATATGAGGTTGTGGATGTGGAATAGAAATGAAATGATATATGTGGATGATTTGTGGTTTATCAGGTGTTTTGTTGAACCTCAGATTTATGGGAGGTTCTGTCGAAAAGTTTTAGTGAATTTTGTTGTATTTCTTAAAGGAAGATGCTGACAGAGTATTATATACGTCTAGGTATAGCATATATTGTATTTTGGGTCGGTCATAACATCACCCGACGAGGGGGGGTCGTGACACACAAGATAAAGTCTCTCATTTAAAGCATTAATTATTCCCACCTTGCTAACCTTAGACTTTGGTCCAATATTTATGGGTCCAATACGTAAATATATTTAAATGGTTAGTTGTGTAAATGAGAGCAATTAATGTATAAGAATTTGTATTTGAATGATTGGTGTTGAATGGGAGGAGTTGGTTTATAAAGTGGCTCATGGGAGCAAGGCTTATAATTTACTCCCATTTACACCATTCTCTGTGTCCCGCCTGGACGTGCCTATTCCGGCAGAACACTCACAGGCGGGATGTGATGCAGTTACAAATAGAAATCAGATGCGTAGGAACGCAACATAGAGACAAAGTTTCTCTTTATTAATTCTAAATGTTTCTAGTACAAAATGAGGGCAGTTTAATGACCGCCAATTCAAGGGAACACGCTCCCCAAAAGTTACCCTAACTAATTAGACGGTGAAGTCAAGGGTTACAAAACAAAGGCCCATGTACCTCCACCCAGATCAACCTTAAGCTTCTGAAAAATGATTAGCAACGAGATGAGTTATCGCCCAGTAGGTGAAACAAATATTCCATGGATTATGGAAATAAATAAAGAGAACATCACAACCATAATTATTAGATAAACACTGCATAGCATTATCAACAATGTACAATATCATAAACTAGTCAACACCCATTATGCATCGTCTCGTAAGGGTTCGTGGCCAGGTACTATCCTGGGTTCACATATGGATGCCCATTTCCAGGGCTATTAGTCCCGAGTTCAAACCGTACGTCCATCTCCAGGGAAAATTTACATATAGTCGAATGATTTCAATAATAAGGAACAACCCCGTTCTAACATCTCCTTTTGGCTGACACAATGAAGTTTACAACAGAGATGTACCGCCTAGGTTTAACTCAACCAGGTGGGCATTTATGTGCCAATAATCCATCCACAGGCTACGAATGACTTATGTCCCTAGGTGGTTACGTTTGTCTACTGACTTTCATGTATAATCTTCATGCACAATCGTGTCTGCAAAGGTTCGGTCTCAGATTTACATCGGGCATGATTTGGCAACATTTGGTGATGCTTATTGTTAACCTATATGGTTCATCCTTAGCACATCCCTAAAGTATACTTGTTGAACTATATTTTGACGATCACAAACAAAATATTTTTCGGTGCTAATGAACGTTTTTCAAGAACTCATCTCTACACCAAAGGAAAAGCAAAATGCCAAGGAACGACTCGATCAAAGAACTCAAAGTTTACATCCAACGATCAAGCTCGTTTCAACTAACGGACTTCAACGATCACATCATGATTTCAAGATCACTTCTCTCGGATGTTTCGACGTTTTGATCAACCGTCAAGACTACATCTCTCGATCAACCTTCAAGACTACATCTCTCGATCAACGTTCAAGTCATTCAACTCTGAAATACTCTTATTGAAGATCTCATAATGAAGAGTTGGATTTAACGGTTATGAGAGAAGAGAAATACACAAAGTATTTAAGGTATATCTTTCTCTAATCGTTATTGCTCAAAATGTTTTTCAAAACCATGCATATATCATTTTCATATGTTTTCTAAATCTGCATGTTTTGATGTCTTAACTATATTTCAAGAAATTAAATACTATATATTTAATTTGAAATATACCGAGTTTTCATTCTCATTTATCAAATATTTTATCGCGAGTCAAAACTATTTTCAAAGAGTCTTTCAGGATGCTAATGAAATAGCAGCACTCTTCTGAACTTGTTAAGTCAGGACGCTGATAGGTCATTAAGACGCTAATAACATTCAGGGTTGAATTGAACTAAATAATCAGGACGTTTACTTGTATAGTAGCGGCCTCCTCTATTAGTCAACCTCTAAAGTTGTTAGGAAACTGACTCAGCATCAGCTCACTGAAAGATCTTTTAAAAGTTATTCAAAGAATGTTTCTTTGAGGACGCTGATGGTTATAAGTTGATTAAACTATCAGGACGCTTATTGGATACGAGCGCCCTCACTTTTGGAAATCAACTTAATAACTTTCAGGACGTTGATTGTCCTTCAGCGTGTTTTTAAATGTCTTAAGTTGCAGGACGCTTACATAGTAGTAGCGCCCTCATGTTATGTCTAGTAAGACGCTCACGTAATGTAGCGCCCTCATGTTATGTCTTATTTTTTAAAAGCAGGACGCTTACTCGGATAGTAGCGCCCTCGTGCACTTAATAGTTTTAAAACATAGTAGGATGCTAACTGTGCATTAGCGCCCTCAAGGTTTAAGTTGTCTAAAGTCATAAGTAAGTCAGGACATTTACTAGTTAGTAGCGCCCTCACTTAAGTGTTCAACAGGACGCTTATACGTAGTAAGCACTTTCAAGGAACAAAATGACAAAGTTGATATTATGTGTTAGGACACTAATTACGGAATCAGGACGCTGATTCAACTACCGTCACTGTTCGATTAAGTACACTACGTAAGTTTACTTTTTCAGAACAAACACTTGCACAAAGTCCTTTTCAGACCTATCAGAGACCTTCTCTGATACATGAAAGAAGTTCTTCTAAAGCTTTCCTCTTTCATGACATTTGAAAAGAACCAGAATGTTAGTGAAAATCGCAGTTGCTATTTTCATATAACATTTTAGCCATTGTGTGAAAACGTTCACATTATTTGAACTTCAAATGTCTAATGGCTATGTCCCACTAAGTCTATAAATACCAACACTTAGGACCAAACAACTTGTCAATCATTTTGTGTTGTGGCAATACTTTTTGAAAGTTAGTCTGAGTCAAAATGAATTTCATTTTCTAATCTTTCAAAGTATTTTTACTGATACCTATACGATTTTCATACTGGACTCCAATTCTATTTTATATTTCAAAATCTATTTTTATATTGGTATCAACTCAAATTCTCAGAATTGATTCATATCTGGTATCATTCATGTTGATGATAGAATTTGAGAAATAGTTCAAGATGTACAGTCGTACTTGATTTCATATCTAAAGTATTGTATTGAAATATATCAGTAGTTGCGTTAAACTACTGATTGTTGAACCAGAAATTTTCATACATATATTCTATATCTATTTTGAAAATTGTCTGTCTTATATTTACGCTAGTCCTCTGTTTTTAACATCAATATTTGTTTGGAATATTTTATCTTTCGATAAAGCACTGATTTTCATATCATATCATTCATGCTTTCGAAACTGCACTTGAGCAATACCGAATATTGAAAGGTAAAGGACAAAAGGTGTATTTCAACTTAGCATTACCTATTTCACATTTCATATTTTTGTAATGCTATGTATTGTGCTGAATGTAAAGTGTTCTACTTCGTTAGAACCAACCAACATTCTTTGTGTTGTAATTCTGGTGTGTTTCAGTGTGAAACAACTAGGTCAAGTGGACGTGGTTCACTTAGAGTGATTTCAGGTTTGAAATCACAACGATTTTTCCTTAGCCTATAAAAGGAACATGAGTTCTTCCTCAGCCTACAAAAAGGAAATTGGTTCATCCTCATCCAGTAAAAGGGTAGGTGTGTCATTAACCTTAAAAAAATAACCGGTTGTTCCCTATCCCGCAAAAGGATCATGGTTCTTTCTTAGCCAGTAAAAGGAACATGGGTTTCTCCTCATCCCGAAAAAAGAAAATATGGTTCTTCCTTAGCAAGTAAAAGGAACATGAGTTTCTCCTCATCCTGGAAAAAAGGAATATGGTTCTTCCTTAGCCAGTAAAAGGAACATGGGTTTTTCTTAATCCCGAAAAAAGGAAAATGGTTCATTCTTAGCCCATGAAAGGATAGGTTTGCCTTTAACTTGTAAAATGACAGTTGTAACAGTTTGGTTCTCACCTGTAAGAGAATCAGTTAGTGGATTGAGTAAATAAATCCTAATCGGGAGATTCGATAGTGGACGTAGGCTTGGTCGAACCACTATAAATTTGTGTGTCTAACGTTTGCATTTTAGTCTGTGTTCTAATTTGCATCCAATTCCAACACACTCATGTAAATCACTAAGTTATTGGAAGATAATTTTAAAATTGATCATCACACCCAATTCACCCCCCTCTTGGGAGGACCAACACCTATAAGGATTGACCACACCAATGTGCATCATTTGGACGTCCAATATTACGTTCATTGAGTGAATAACTTTCGATATAATCAACAAGACTAGTCCTCAGGCTGAGTGGTGGAGTCACAATAGTTTCTCTTAAGAACCATTCTTCTAGAGCAGCAAACTACCTCTCATTCACTATTTAAAGGTACTCTGGACAAGATTGTGTCTAGCTAATTCAACATAGTAACAATATAACACATGGATTCCATGTCAAGGTACATGTATGAATGGCATAGTCTAAGTGAATATCAGACATAATGATAAATGAATGAAAACTTTATAAAAATATATAATACACGCAAACCTATGCTCCGTTCCCACCTTCAGATTCGCACACACTCTAGATAAGTGAACTTCATCAAGAACAACAATTCCAATTCACCCAAAGGATAAAAAGAGTCTCTATGAGGGGAGAGAAAGTCTTTATGAGAGGGAGAAAAGTGGAGGGATGAATGGTGGAAATACAGCCAGGAGGACCCTTTTTTATAGGGGTGAAAAGGCCTAAACATTCTGTGGTGTGTTTTTCAGTATCATGGGCTTCTTTTTTGTTTTAGTTTAATCCTGGGGGTATTACACTCTACCCTCCTTAAAACAATTTTGTTCTTGAAATTCAATCGACATTACCTTGATTTTCGTCTCCTTGATATTGGATTGGAAGTTTGTTATCCCTGATGCTTAATATTAGATTGTCTTCAATCGGTTCAGGATGTGAGTGGTAGGGTCCCTGAACCATGTTTTGACTTGTCGAGTTTTCCAAGTTGTCGAAGATTGGAGAGCAAACTGAGTTTGATTCGTCCTTAGAGGTTTCTAATAGTTGCATCACAGAAGGGGGCCGCTACTATACAAGTAAGCATCCTCATTAATCAATTCAATTCAACCTTGAATGTTATCGGCATCCTAATGAGTTGTCAGCGTCCTGACTTAACAGGTTCAGGAGAGTGCTGCTAATTCATTAATGTCCTGAAAGACTCTTTAAAAATAGTTTTGACTCGCAATTAAATATACTATAAATGCAAATAAGAACTCGGAAAATATAAAAATTAAATATAAAAAATTAAATCATTTGAAATACCGTAAAATGTAAGATCAAAACATGCAAATATGCAAGTGATTCGTGCATGATTTTGGAAAACATTTGAGCAATGTCGATTGGAGAAAGATATACCTTAAATACTGTGTATTTCCCATTTTCTAATAAGCGTTAAACTCAACTCTTTATTATGGGATCTTCAAGAAGAATTCTCGCACTAGAGTTGAATGTCTTGAACGTTGTTCGAAAGATATAGACTTGATGCTTAATCGAATCGTTAGAGTGAAGTGATCTTGAAATCACGATATGGACGTTGAAGTCCTTTTGATTGAAACGATCTTGAACGTTTGGTATGACTTTGAGTTCCTTGATCGAATCATTCCTTGGCTTTTTGCTTTCCTTAGGTGTTGGGATGAAATCTTGATAAAGGCCCGTTAGCATCGAAAAGTACTTTGTTTGTGATCCTCAAAATATAATTCATCACAGTATATTAAGGGACGTGCTAATGATGAACCTCTTAAATTAACAGACCCAAGAGGGGGGTGAATTGGGTGTTACGGCCAATTTTGACAATTTCTATTTTCTTGGTGGAAATCAAATTATGTACTCAAGTTAATTCACAGTGCACAGTAAAATATTGAAAATAAATACAATGCAAACAAAAGATTTATAGTGGTTCGGCCTCGCCTACGTCCACTACCTAATAAGGATTTCCAACCTTCACTAATGAATCCTTTCCACAAGCGAGGATCAAACCATTACACTTGTCATTTTACAAGTTCAAGATAAACCTATCTTTTTACGGGTTAAGGATGAACCTATAACTTCCTTTTGCGGGATAAGGAACAACCGAATATCCTTTTCACTAGCTAAGGAAGAACCACTTGATCCTTTTCAAGATAAAGGATGAAACTGTACTTGATTCCAACTGTGGAATAAAAAGTGATATGACAATCACTTAACTTCTTTTGTTTCAGCCTTGAAACAAACAAAAACACTAGAAACAAAGACCGTGGTGTTTGTTCTATGCAAGTAGAACAGTTACAGTTAAGCTCACAATACACATTTCAAAATACAAGATATGAAAATTAAGCTCCATGGAGGAGTGAGAGATCTTAAAATTATTTTACCTTCCTTGCACAAGAATGCTCATAAGGACGAATTTGAAGATGCTTTAAATCATGCACGAAATGGAAGCGCTTTGAAATCAACTCTTTTGGTTTCAAGCATTTTGTTCTAATGGCTTTCAAAAACGTGAGAAATGATTTGAAGTTTGGAAATCACTTGATGTACTCACATTTTTCTTTCTCTTTCGTTCTCTCTATTCTCGGTTCTCTCTTGCTCAGTTCTCCTCTCTTGCTTAAAATGAGAAAACTAAGGTTTAAAAATGCAAAACTAGAGAATAACCATCACTTGAATTTCAATCTCTATGTAAAGTACGAATTTAATATTATATTTCAAAGCTAACGGTCTGAAACGTCTTTGGAAAGACATGGGCAAAAACATTTTAAAAATCAAAGTGAATGGGCTAAAATATAGAAAATTATCGCAAGTGGAAAGTCCACGTTTTTCTACCCAAAAGTGTCAAATGTTGTCTGGTCGACTGCACTAGCGCTTTGGCGCTTTTGCTAGTGTGCTGGCATTTTTGCTAATTCGCTTGCCAGTGTTCCTGAGAGCAGAGTCTTTCAACTCTTGCTCCTTAGCGCGTTGGCCCATACTGAGCTAGTGTGCTAGCAGCTATGGCCAAGAGCACCAACTCTTCAGTTGATCTCCCTAGCGCGCTGGCCATTGTTCCTGTCTTGGAACATATGTGCCACCAGTCTGCTAGCGCGCTAGAGCCTTTGGCTAGCGTGCTAGAGGCCTTGGAAAACTAAAAAAATCATTTTTTAAATCCAAGTATGACTCCAACAAATCTGACACACTTTGAAACATGATTAAACACTTTTAAATCATTCAAAACGCAAAGAACCTGTTTTAAAACATTTGTAAGAACATTTTTACGAAATCATGATTGAGATGAAAACATTTTGAAAATCATGAAAACTTCGAAAAAGATCTTGTGAAAACCTACTGCATGATATTTAAGAAAATGATTGAGCAAGCTTAGAGCATGTAGGTTACATCCTAATTCTAGACATAAGTAGAACTCTCAACCTCTTGTCTCTTCTTTCCTTCAACTTGTCCAAGCTCTGAATATGGTTGATCCTTTGCTTGAGGGACTCGAAGTACTTTGATCTTGTATTTGCTCTTTTTTATTTGCTTATGGTGCCGAAACATTCTTAGTCCAAAAATTCGCACCAAATTACATATTGTTTGTTAGCATCAAAAGACTTAGGAGAGTGTTGAGTGAAAACCCCCAATTGGGCCAACAATTAGCACTGAAACAAATACGTCAAAGAGATTAGTGATTACAAGTATGTTATTTGTAATCATACAAAAAAAGGGTGAGAGTCATTACATCAGTAGTTAGATAATTTCATTGATAAGTGCGTTTCAGCCAAAAATCTCTCGCGTCTATCAGCAAATCAATGTTGGCTAATAGAATCTGAAGATTATCTACTCCTTTGAAATCCTACAACAAGACTATCGCACTTCGAACCTGCAATGGTAGTAATGCTTGGTCACCGAAAACACTCTGATGCCTAAGTAGACAATGCAATAGGAGAATAGAAGTATGTAGAGAATATCGAATTTTTGAGCATACCTGTTTCTGTAAAACGAACCTTTCTTATAGTTGGAGTGGTTGGTTTGTGCATTTAATGTAGTGCTCAATTAATGTGAGTGATTTATGCTTTTCCTTATTGGGAGTTAGCCTGTAGTTCTGTGTCTCAAGATTCACTCTGTGCGAAGTTTGAGTTATGATCAATGTGTTTGTTGAGCTCGCGAAAAACCTTTAAATGGAGTCGGAAGTTGTTGTTGGTCATGGTCGAGGCTTGCCCTTTTTTGTCCATGACCGAAGCAAGACAAGCCTTGGTCGTGGCCGAGGCATGTGGTGCGACAGTAATGGCCGAGGCACGTGTTGCCTTGGCCATGTGTCACGGGTGAGTTAGTGAGGCAAGGCATTACTTGTGCAGCACCCGGTAATATCAAGTAACAGGGTCATCCAAGTAATTGGAAGTATATTTGCATTAGTCTCAAGTAAATGTTGTACAATTGGTGTTTACACGAAAGGAATCCACACCCACCCTAGGGGAGTAGGTATCGCTAGAGCACTACAAGCTAGCAATAGCATGCAGCAAGGGACACACGTTGGTCACTCGAGTTTAGGGGACACTTAAGCACTACCTCTAGGAAACTACCACCTCCCCTAGAAGGTAGATCTTAAGCATTTACCCTAATCCCAGAAGGAAACATCAAAATGTGTGGTCAAGCATACTAGCCCCCAAAATTACAAAAATACCCCCGATTACAAGGAGAAAGACATGATGGTGCATTGGACAACATGATCGTGATAGACTCCCCCATTTAATACAATGACACTCCTGTCGATGGACCGGCTAAGTACTTGAAGATCTTTGCTTCATACTGCATCAACGAACTGGCTGGTTGCCAACTGGCTTCAACTTCCTGCAGGCCCTTTCACTCGACTAAATACTTTGACTCAATCTACTTCAGTGAAGGTCCTGGAACTCAACGATCAACCACACTATACTCCACTTCACGATCACGTCTGCACCTGCCATTTGTTGTTGGTCTTGAAGAACAACCATGAACCGGATCCTCTCGATCAACATGACACGGCTTCGAGTTACTGACATGAAACACTAAATGAAGATTCTGCTACTGAGAAGGTAACTAGACTTGATAAATAGCTTTCCCAAGTCACTCTGTGATAGGAAATGGCCCTTCATACTTGCGAACCAACTTCTTGTTCACCTTTCTGAAGAACTTCATGATATCGGGCTAAAGCTTGATGAAGACTCGATCTCCCATCTAGAAAGTGTAGAACAAATTATCCTTGTGTCCCTTAAAAGAATATGTCCCTATTATGAAAGATTTTGATGATTGCAAAACTACATCCTGTTCATGATATTACAACACATATGGCATATCTAATCTTACTTGAAGGTTTCAAAGATTTAATGATGCATGGCGAACATATTAAAAATCTTCTTGAAGACCATGATGGTTTGAAGATGTTTAGTTGTATGATTAGATTATGAAAGGTTGTAGGACCTTCTATGTCATGTGATTCATCAATATGCATGCTTGCATGTTTTAATCAATCGATTTCATATTCGATTTAATCCGGTTACATTATGTTTTATCGAGCTTTAATCGAGAAATTGAAAACATCTTTTATAAAAGTCTTCTAGGACACTAATGTTTTAGCAGCACCCTCCTGGACTTGATGATTCAGGACGCTGATAAAATGTTAGGATGCTCAAGGTTGAATTGATCTGAGTAATAAGGACGCTTACTTGGTAATAGCGACCTTTCCTTTATCAACTTTTGAGAATGTCACGACGTTGACTTAGTTGCAGCTCGTTGAAAGATATTTTTATTTTTAAGTGATTTCTATCTTTAAGGATGCTGATAAATTATAAGTTGAATAAATTATCAGGACACTACTTGTGTAGGAGCGCCCTCATCTTTAAAATCAACTTAAATAACTTTCAGAACGTTTACCGTTTGTCAGCGCACTTAACATTGTTTTAAAACTATTTTTAATAGTTCAGGACACTTACTCTTGAGTAGCGCCCTCGTGTGTCAAAAGTTTTAAAACAAAGCGGGACGCTCACTGCGAAGTAGCGCCCTCATTAATCAGGTAGTTTAACTGTCAAAGTAATTCAGGACGCTTACTATTCAGTAGCGCCCTCACTTCATTGTTCAGTGGGACGCTAATGTTTTAAGAGCACCCTCAAAAGAACAAAACGACAAAAAATATATTTTTGTTGTTCTGACATTACTGTTATTTTTGCTAACCTTTTCAGAAACGTACGAATCCTTTTCATAAATTTTCATAATTGTACAACTTTTTCTGAACGTTTTAAACGTTCTAAAAACTTTGTCAAAACATTCCTCTTTCATGAAAGGATCAGATGATTCAGGTGTTATCGCTGTAATATGCGTTGAGCTTAATCGGTCCATTTAGGATAAGAATGTTAACGTTATATTTGAAATAACTTAGAGCGCCAAAATTACCAAGTCCATTGAGTTTTTGTTATTCCTATATATACGTGCTGCCTTAGAGGAGAAAAACCACTAATGAAATACGAAACTGATATTCATTCAAAATGTATTAACAGTTTTTGTTTGTGCTAAACACTTTTTGAAAGTTAGTCTTCTTTCACTTGAGCTTGATCTTACGATTTTTTTAAAAAATAACTTAAGGTCTTCTGGGTTGATTGATCTTCGTCAACATTATTTTGAAAACCCATTAGAGAAGACAAAAGCTCTTTGAACCTGTTTTCAGCATAAACTTCATCACACATATTTTGCTGAATCTGTGACTATAGGAGGTTCAATCCAAAGCTTTGTAAGTATCACTTTGATTATGAGTAAAAGGAATCATATCTCATCTTGTATTCAGTTTGGGGTGACTGGCAAGTCACTAAGTTAGAGCAAGTGTTGCTCAAAGTATTAACCTGTCTTCTCACACCCGTAAATTGAGAATGGGTTCTCTCTCACTTGTAAGTAGAAAAACGGTTCTCTCACACCCGTAAGTTGTGAAATGATAGTTCTTACACCCATAAGTTGAGAAAGTGTACCGGTTTGATCTTCACCTGGAAGAAGGTCCATAGTGGAGTTTGAAAAAATCCTAACTGAGAAGGTTAGGTAGTGGATGTAGGTGTGATCGAAACACTATAAATCTTGGTTGCATTGTCTCATTTACATTTGTTGTATTTGTGTGGCGACCCCGCACCCCAGACCACCAACCTCGCAAGGAATGGCATGCGGAATGCCAGGACGGGACGCTTGGCGTAGGCATCTCCAACCACTCCTCAACCCCCGTGAGGTGGTTGAGACCCTACGAGCCTTATCCCAAACAACGACATAATATAAAAAGGTACTAAACAAAACTACCAACCGTATTAATCATCCAAGACAAGAGATAATCCATAAAAATGAACCATAAATAAAACCATAATCCCTACAGTCCATCATGATGGACGTACACATAAAGTCTAAAACTATGGGTACAAATGAAAATCCTCATATGCCCACATGGTCTATCTAGCAAGTCTCAACCCACCCATACTACAATGTGGTAAGTGTTATAATTACATAGTCCAAAATATAATACATCATAAGGACCTGAAAGAGAAAAATGAGGGTGAGCCAACGGTGCCCAGTGAATAGAATTCAAATATACTATCAATACTCATCAATAAATATCATGTATGCATGTCAATGTGTAGCATTATTAAAAGCTCATAACATATAGATATCAAGCATTGATAATGAGTTCGATGCAAGTAAAAGCCTATCAATTTGGATCTACATTCCACATGCATTGGGGTTACTAGTACACATCTATTTCATCGTACCGTTCTCATATCCAATCATGTTGATTTGGGGTTACTAGTGCACGTCTATTTCACCGTACCGTTCTCATCCCCAAATATTTCCTTTCTAAAACCCTCCTATGACAAGGTTAAGTCTCTCTATTAGCCAAATAGATGGGCCCAACCAAAGTCATAACGTTTTCCCAAATTAATGCGTCATTCAAAATATTATAACACATTCATGCTTTCAATATACAATATATATAAGTGATATGATGACATAAAATATATAATCATGCGTAAAGTCTACTCACAACCAAGCCTCGCGAGAGTATCTAACCACACACGGACACCAAACCGAATCAACCCAATCAAGGTCCTGAAACATTCATCAATATCCAACCATACATCAATTCCTATGCTCAATCACATAGACATTACACATCAACCTTAAATCAGCCCACATATAGACAATAGGCCTAAATCCTATCTAATCTCATCATTCTACTCAAATCACATGACTTAGGCCTCTAATGCATAGTTCTCGTTCATAAACCATTCAATTAATCAAAAATACTGATTTTCAATTCCTTAGGCATAAGCATGCCCAAATTGGGCCATTCGATCACAAATAGGCCTAACCCATGATATGGTCACAACCACCTAATCAGTAGCATAATCATCCCTAATCATGCTTAATTAGACGTAAACTGCATTAATTCAATGATTCTAGGCCAAAAGCATCAAAAGCCCTAAAATATGAAATTTTTCATACTTAGGCCATATTGCCGATTTACACTAGGTCACCATGTTCAGCCATGTATATCACTGATTTCGCATCATGGTTTCATCAACAATGGCAACTAGGTCAACATGGTTGACATGCAAACTATTTGGAAAGGTCTAAGTTCATATTCTAAATTTAGGTCTAATACAAGCAACCCTACCAATTCTTCATTTAATATTCTGTTCAGATGTATCAATCTACCAACAGAAATATTTAATCACAAAATCAACCGTACAGATTGAAGTATGTTAAGAAACAAAATTTCTGTCCAAAAATCAGCTCAAATGCAACGGTGGACCAAAAAGATAAGTATCTTTGATGAACAAGTCTCTAATCAAACAATTTCTCCTTTCCTGCTGCAAATACTCGACCTCAGATGTCTATATCACACAAAATAATTTGTTCATAAACATCTCCACCGTTCATAAGGTAGACAGATCCATTGTTAACCACATTCCCAAATATCATATCCATCCAACGGTAGATTTAGGAGATTTACAAGTTTGATCTAAACTGCGCGAGAAATCCAGACTTTCCAACCAGCTTTGTTTGAGAGGTTATATCTCTTAGAAGCAAACTCCAATCAAGATCTCCACCGACCATAATGAATACCCATAAGATACGAACTTGGTGAAAAATGTTGAGCTCAATCTGACCATATAGGACCAAGATCCAGCACTTTGATGAAAACGTTGCTGAGACTTTCCTCAAAGCAACTCCCTCTTTCTTTCTCTTCTTCTTTCCTTTCTCTTTTTTTTTTCCTTTCTCTCCACTCATCTCACCCTCTAGGACTTATTTGGGGAAGAGAAGTAGGGCATGGGAAACTTGTCCACTCTCATGCACCAACCTTGACATGTGTTGGAGAGGAGAAATGGGGCATGGGACACTTGTCCATTTTCATGCACCAACTTGACATATATTAGAGAAGAGAAATGGGGCATGGGACACTTGTTCATTCTCATGCACCAACTTGACATGTGTTGGTCTCATGCACCAACTTGACATGTGTTGGAGAAGAGAAATGGGGCATGGGACACTTGTCCATTTTCATGCACCAACTTGTATTGGAGAAGAGAAATGGGGCATGGGACACTTGTCCATTCTCATGCACCAACTTGACATGTGGTGGTCTCATGCACCAACTTGACATTTGTTGGAGAAAAGTAATGGGGCGTGGGACACTTGTCCATTCTCATGCACCAACTTGACATGTGTTGGTCTCATACTACCCATACCAACCACATGTACTTTAACCAATCTCATGCTTCCATGTATTTTAAATGTCAAATCCATTTAATACACCAAATTTTCATTCTCATTTATCCTTTTATTCAATCAATCCTAACCCATATCAATTCATGGTTTGATGGGCCCATGCATAAATAATAACATATGCATTATACTTTAATTTAACATGACCCATATACAATTTATAATGCACATATTTATATACATTATCAAGCATCAAATATACAAACATTAAACAACCATCAAACAAACACCAAACATATCAAGGCAACACATAGAGTTTGGGCAAAATGCAATTGGGTTATGGGCTAGATGAAATAATTTTTGGGGCGTCACATCAAACTTGATCGAATTGTTCGAGTGAAGTGATCTTGAAATTAGGATGTGATCGTGATGTTCCTTGGTTGAGACGAACTTGACCGTTGGATGTGATCTTTGTGTTCCTTGATCAAGTCGTTCCTTGGCTTTTTGCTTTCCTCAAGTGCTTTGATGAAATCTTAATAATCGTTCGTTAGCACCAAAAAGTACTTTTTTTGTGATCATCAAAATATACCATATCACAGTATATTTAAGGACGAACAAGTGATGAACCGTATAGGTTAACACTTGCCACCACCAATGTAATGGCCTAAGAAGGCAATTTCTTTCTGAGCAAAAAAACATTTCTCTTCTATCACATAAAGATGATTCTTTCGTAGCGACTCGAACACCATCTTCAAGTGTTCCTCTAGAGTAGGGTTGTCTATGACACTGTCATCAAGGTACACCACCATGAACTTGTCCAAGTACTCGTAGAATATCTCATTCATCAAGGTGTAGATGGTAGCTGGAGCATTGGTTAAGCCAAACGACATCACCAGGTACTCGAACGTTCTGTATCGAATAACGCTAGTGGTCTTAGGTTCATCTACTTCGGCAATTTGAACTTGATGATACCCAGACTGTAAATCAAGCTTTCTAAAATAGCAGGTTGCACCACGTTGATCAAACAAATCAACAATTAAAGGAATGGGATACTTGTTTCGGACAGTTGCCTTGTTCAATGCCCTATAGTCAACACACATCCGCAAACTTCCGTCGAGTTTCTTTTGGAATAAAGCAAGTGCCCCATAAGGAGCTTTCAACGGTCGAATGAAACCTGAGTCAATTAGCTAACTCCGGAGGTGCCATCCTATAAGGACGACTAGCGGGAGGTTTTGCCCCTGGAATTAACTCAATGTTGTGATCAAAGGGTTTTCGTGGAGGAAGTTGCTTTCGAAGCTCTGTAGGAAACACATCCTTGAAACTCACCAGTAACTTGACCACTGCGGCTGGGACTGGCTGTGAAGCCTCTTCCCGTTTGTCTATCACTAATGTAGCCAAGTATGTCTCCTCACCCTTCTTGAGACCTCTCTTGAGCTAGAGAGAAGAAATTATCTCTTGTCCTTCGGTTCAACCACCGTCATTGGAGCCTTGCAAAGGGAGTCTCGCAACAAACACAAGGTCTCCAAGCAAGGCTTCGGTACTGCCTTAGCTTCATGCACGAACTCCATGCCCAATATCACCTTAAAATCATCCATGGGAATGTCCATAAAGTTGGTCCTCCCTAACCACTTTCCCACCTCTGTAGGAACGGCCTTCGCAATCTCATGAATATGTCTCACAGCAGAATTAACTGCTTTGATCTTGCTCGAGTCACCTTCCAACTTGAGACCCAAGCATTTGGCTTCACCTTCGGCAATGAAGTTATGAGTGGCTCCTGTGTCCACCATAGCATGCGTCGTCTTACCATTGATTTTGAGTTAAACAAAAATCAATCCTTTAGACACACCCATTTGCTTCCTTGCAACTTGCCCCTTTAAGGCATGCAACAATCGGAGAACACCCATCCTCGGTTCATCTGACACATTCTACAAAGTATGTGATTGGGAAGTTCCATCTGATTACAATGCGTTCAGAGAACCCTTTTAAGGAAAGCTGGCTACTAGATGTGGTCTCGAGCATAAGAAACACTTCAATGGTTTTATCTTGGAATTGGTCGTTGAGGTAGAAGATGTGGATGTCTGCTTGGAAGACGAAGCTCCCTTGTTGAACTGACTCTTCTACTTACTGGCACTACCCTCGTCCTTCTCTGAGTGACGTTTGGAGTTATTGCCATTTATGGTTTTCTTCTTATCACCAAGATTTGCATTATAATCATTCAATCTCTCTACAACGGCTTGAGCAGACACGAGATCTTCAAAACGTTGCCTTCGTAGCACAGTCTTAGGTTACGGCTTCAATCCATCCAAGAAAAAAAAAATTATCCCCCTCTGCATGAGAGTGAAAAATTGGTTCATGAATCCCCGAATGGTACCTGTGTGTTGAAGTCTCATAAGCTTCTGTCTAACTAAGAACCCCACGTCCTACGAAAGAAATTGATGTATGAGCTCTTCTTGAGATCTGCCCAAGTATCAACTATAATCAGCCCATTCTCAATGTCTCTACAACGGTTTCGTCACCATAACTTGGCATCACTAGTTAGATACATGGTAGCCATAGAAACCTCATATTGCTTGGTCTTTGGTTTTGCAACCTTAAAGTAATGTTCAAAGTCACCCTAAAGAAGAAATATTAGGAAATCCCAAAAAGGGTGTATCCACTAGAGCTACAATTCGAAGAGATCAAGAGTTGATTGGTTTTGTATCTCAAATTGAACCAACTAAAGTGGAAGAAACACTAAAAGATGAGAACTGGATTCTTACTATGCAAAAAGAACTAGGACACGTTGTGAGGAACAAAGTATGGGAATTACTTCCTAAGCCCTATCATCAATCAGTCATAGAAAACAAATGGGTTTTCAGGAACGAAAAGAATGAACAAGGAATCATAGTCCAAAATAAGGCTAGATTGGTTGGACAAGGGTTCAATCAACAAGAAGACATAGACTTCGAAAAAGCCTTTGCCCCAGTAGCAAGAATAGAGGCAATAAGGATGTTACTTGTCTAGGCTTGTTACACTTTTTTTTTCTTATATACCAAATGGATGTAAAGAGTGCATTTCTAAATGATTACATCAATGAAGAGGTATATGTGGAACAACCTCCAAGGTTTGAAGACGCTCAAGACCCAAAATATGTGTTCAAACTCCAGAAAGTCTTATATGGATTAAGACAAGCTTCAAGAGCTTGGTATAATAGACTGAGTTCATTTCTCTTAGATCACAAATTTCAAAAGGAAAAACTTGATCCAACCTTGTTTACTGAACACCATAATGATAATATGCTTATTGTTCAAATATATGTGGATAATATCATACTTGGTGCATTGAACAAGGAATTGTCTAATGAGTTTTCAACAATAATGCAAAAAGAACTTGAAATAAGTATGATGGGAGAACTTACACACTTTTTGGGCTTCCAAATTAAGCAAATGCCAAATGACACATTTATAAGTCAAACAAAGTATGTTAAGGAAATGATCAAAAAGTTTCAAATGAATAATTTGAAATCAATAGATACTCCCTGTAACTCTGCAATCAAACTGGATAAAGATGAAAAAGGAAAATCAATTGATCCAAAACTATATAGAAGCATGATTGGTAGTCTCTTGTACCTTACAGCAAGTAGACCTGACATTATGTTCAGTGTCTGTCTTTGTGCGAGATTTCAATCAAATCCTAAAGAATCTCACTTAAAATGGGTCAAACAAATCTTTAGATACATTAATGGCACAACTAATCTGGGAATTTGGTATTCCAAAGGTATGTAATTTGAACTAAAAAGTTATGTGGATTCTGACTATGCTGGAAGTCTCACAAATCAAAAAAGTACCTCAGGATTTTGTTAATTTCTTGAAAATTCTTTAATTTTTTGGTTTTGCAACAAACAACATTCAGTGGCACTGTCCACAGCTGAAGCAGAATATGTCGCAGCTGAAAGTTGTTGTTCTCAGGTATTATACATGGAACAACAACTTCAGGATTATCAAGTTTTTGTTGAATGTGCCGAAATTTTCTATGATAATACTAGTGTTATTAACATATAAAAGAATATTGTATTGCACTCCCGAACTAAACATATTCAAATAAGACATCGGTTCTTAAGAGATCATGTGCAAAATGGTGATGTTAAATTGACTCATATTGGAACCAAAGAACAACTAGCTGACATTTTCACTAAAGCCTTACCTAAGGACCAGTTTGTTCATATACGGAGAAAGCTTGGAATGTTCTCTGAATCTGACCTATGATATTTTGATGCTTACCTCATTAAAGGGGAGAAGTTTCACATGGTTACTTCACTCTTTTTGATGTTTTCAAAAGGGGGAAAAGTAATATCTTTAGAAGCATCAGACATATCCATGAAGTCAGAGAGCGAATATGCAAATACATATTTCCTTGATGCAAAACTCTTATCATATGGAAACTAGGAACATTAGTATTGCATGAACATTAACACTCCATGACATTTTACTTACTGTAGGTTCAAGCATTCATATCATTTTTTTTTAGTTTGCTTCAACGCCTATAGTGATATGTTTGAAATCATCAAGAAAGGGGAAATTGTTAATCAAATTACCCTCTTGACCCGCATATATGAGAAAAGATATTTTGATGATTACAAACTACATTCCTATATTGCGAATTAGATACACATTGCATAGCTTATTGCGTGAAGGTTCGATGATGCATGGTGGAATAACTATCAAGATCAAGTTGAAAACCATGATCGTTCGAAGATAGAATTTTATGTTATTAGAACTTGATAGGATTGTAGAATCTCAGGTATCACACAATTCAGCAAGTGTTCATACCTTTGGATAATTGTATATTTTTAATCGATTTGTTTTTGAAGAATCTTCGTTGATTTCTTCGATCATCTTTTGATGAATTTTTAATGTTTGATTTGATCGAAATTCATCATGTTTTAACTCCGTGTAATTGAGCTTTTAAAGATTGAAAATCAATTTTTCTAAACTATTTTCTTGGATGCGCCCTCCTGCACTTATCAAGTCAGGACGCTTAAGACACATTAGGACATTGATAATGTTCTAAGTTGAAAACTATTCATGTCTATCAGGACTCTAATCATGCACTAGCGCCCTCATTGAATCAACTGTATGAACTTATTAGGACGCTGATTAAATATCAGCACGCAGATTGAACTTAAAATTCGTTAAACATCGGGACGTTTATGGTCTAGTAGCGCCCTTATGATTTCTTGATTTAAATATTCTCACATGAACCAGGACGCTGATAGTTCATTTGGACGTTGATGGTTCATAGGTTGAAAAATACTCTATTCATAGCAGGACAATTACTCAGCAGTAGCGCCCTCATTGAATCAACCTTTGAACACATCAGGACGCTTACTGAATAGTAGCACCCTCACGGCTTTCGGATTTAAAAGTTTTTAAGTAAGTCAGGACGCTTACATTTTAGTAGCGCCCTCACTTCACAGTTCAACAGGACGCTTCTTGAATATAAGCGCTCTCAATAAACAAAACAAAAAACGTTGGTATTATGCGTCAGGATGCTAGCTGACTATCAGGATGCTAGTCCAACATTGCCATAAAGCTGATAACTATGCACCCTGTCAAAAAAAACCTTTTTCAGAACTTTTCAAAACATTTAAGAACGTCTTAGAACCTCTTCAGAACATTCCATACTCATGAATGCACAGATGATTCAGGTGTTGCTACTGTGATTGCACAGACTGAATCAAACATTTTCTATATATATAGCACTTTGGGCTGTTAGAAAAAAAAAACAAGAGAAACAAAAATCGAATATACAAAAACTGAGTTTCAATCTTCGTTTTACTTGTGCAAAAACTTTTGAAAGTTATTCTTTTCTTCGTTGCAATACTCTGGTATTTGAAACACTTGAGTACTTGGAACATCTTCTGGATTTTAAAGAACTTCACTTCATATCTTTCAAAGATCCATTGAAGAAACGAAGCTTATAACCCTTTTTTTTCAGTTGCACTTTATTGCGTACACTTTCATAAATCTGTGGTAACTGAGGTTTCAACTAAAAACTTTGCCCGTATCTCTTTGATTCTAAGTAAAGGGAATCATATCTCAATCTTGTATTCATTAATATTAGTGACAATTGTCACTAAAATAGAGCAAGTGTTGCTTGAATTTCAAAGGTTGTTCTCAAGCCTGTGAAGTTGAGAAACGGTTAAGGTTGTTCTCAAGCCTGTGAAGTTCAAAAAGTATAAACAGTTTGATCTTCACCTGTAAGAAGATCTGTTAGTGGAGTTTGGACAAAATCCTAACATATGAGGTTAGTTAGCGGACGTAGGCATGACCGAACCACAATAAATCCTGTGTCTTATCATTTATAGTTCATTCTTCATTGTTTTGTGTAAATAGCCAAACCTGCTACATTTCATGGTATTATTTTTTTTAAAGATAGTTATAAACCTGTTAAGTGTCCAATTCACCCTCCCTCTTGGACATTTCTGGGCCAACAATTGGCATCAGAGCGGGTTATTCTCTCAAAGTATCTAACGATCTTTGATTAAGTATGGTAAAACAAAGCTCTAAGAATGTACAAATTGCAGGTGAAGGAAACTCTACCAACCGGCCACCCTTATTCAAGGGAGACAACTATCTTCATTGAAAAACCTAAATTAGGTTCTACCTTAAAGCCCAAGACCTAGAAATGTGGGACGTTGTGACAAATGGTTGTCCAACACCTACCAAGATAGTTGATGATATTGTGGTCCGTAAAGAGTTAGATGAGTGGGCTGCAAAAGAGAAGAAGAAGAATTTGTTAAACAACCAAGCTGTAAACATATTGTTTTGCAGTTTATGGGTTGAAGAGTTCAATAGAGTTAGCGCGTATGAAACAACCAAGGAATTCTGGGGAAGATTAGAGGTAACCCATGAAAGGACTTTGAAAGTTAAACAGGCAAAGGCAAAGGTCCAAATGCTTGTAAAGAAGTATGTAACCGATAGGATGGAGGAAATCAAATCCATAGCTTAGACTATTGCTCGGGTTACAACAAACATAAATTAAATGAAAACCTTGGCTAAAAGTTATGATCAAGAAGAGACTGTTAGGAAGTTCTTGAGAGGATTTCCTAGAGTTTGGGAACCCAAGGCCACGGCTATAAAAGAAGCCAAGAATTTGGTCGAGTACACATTTGATGAAATGTGTTGTTCATGCATGGTTCATGAGATGAAATTGAAGGATAAGAAATGTCCAACCAAAGTAGAAGAGAAGGAGAAGAAATCCATAGCACTTAATGTTGAAACCGAATCTGAAAATGAGTCAGAACCTGAGAGTATAGATGAGGACATAGCAATGTTGTCTAGAAAGTTCAATAGATTAATTAGGAGAAAGGGAAAAGGTAGCTCAAGCTCCAAGTTCCACAAAGGAAAGAAGTTTGATGCAAAGCTTATAGAATTGATTTGTTATGGCTGCAACGAACCAAGTCATGTTAGAAGTGAATGTTCGAATAAGTCTTAGAAGAACATCAACCTAAGGAAGAAGGACAAGAAAGTTCTTAAAGCTACTTGGGATGACACAAGCTAAAGTGAGGATGAATCAGATTCATAACATACAACGATTATTTCTTTGATGGGAAGCACCAAGGTAAAACCTGAACCATTTAATGAAGTCACTGCTTTAGATTTTCATATGCATGATATTAAGTTAAAGCTTAGCAAAGAAGTTAAGAAAAATGAAAGACTTAAAAACAGTCTAGAAGAAGCTCTTGAGGAAATAGAGATTCAGCAAGAAGAATTAGACGAACTAAAATTAGATAATGAACAGCTTAAGAAAATGATAGACAAACTGAAAAGTGAAAATGAATTCCTTAGGAAAGAAAAGGAAGATCTGAACCACACTGTGATAAAGTTCACTAACGGTAAAAAAGTATTTGACATGATGTTAGGATCACAGAGATGCGCCTTTGACAAAGTTTGATTAGGTTACACACATGGGTCAAAACAAAAAGAGTATAACACTTTACTGACCAAAAGACCTAAATGCCATAAATGTCATAGGGAAGGTCATACCATGTTAAGATGTAATGTTTTCAATGTAAAGAAGAAGAAATATGCATGGGTTGAAAAGAATGTTCTTATTGATGCTAACATGCATGGACCCAAAACAACATGGGTACGAAAATCGAAAGTATTTTATGCTGTGTAGATGAGCAAGAATGAAGAAATATGGTATCTAAACAGTGAATGTTCAAAACACATGACTGGTGATAAGTCAAAGTTCTTGAGCATTGAAAGAAAGAATGGAGGAAATGTCACCTTCGGAGAAAACACAAAGGTGAAATTGCAAGCGTAGGAACTATTGATAATGATTCCTTATCCATTTTTTATGTACTTTATGTAAAAGAGCTAAAACATAATCTCTTGAGCATAAGTCAATTATGTGACAAGGGTTATGATGTTTCATTTGAAGCAAATAGGTCCATCATTAAGCATGAAGATAATACTGTTGCATTCACAACATCTAGGCATAAAAATGTTTATTGCACAAATCTTGATGACATGAAAAAACAAAATGTAACATGCTTAAGTGTTATATCTTGTGATGATGCATGGCTCTGGCATCGGAGACTTGCTCATGTTAGTATGGAAAACATATCTAGATTAGCTAGAAATGATCCTGCCAAGGGTCTTCCAAAAGGAATTTACTTAAAAGACAAGGTGTGTGAACTGATAAGTACGAATTTAATATATGTTTTAGAGCATCTTTAAGGTGTGTCTTATGGTATTTAGTTCATATATTAGGTTAGTTTAACATAAATTTGGTTATTTGATAGTTTTTTCAAGTTTCAGTGTTTTTGCATTATTTCAGTTTGGATTTTTATAAGTTGGTTCATGAGATAATTAAAGCATGATACTCACTTGATTTGGATTGTTTTGAAGGTGTTTTGATGGACATAAAGTAGACTTGGAAGTTGGAAACAAGTTCCATGAAGTTTGATCGAAGATACACATGCAAATCAAGACAGAAAGGCATGAAAAATTGGCTAAGTCCACAAGAGAGTGGTGGAAACAGTGCAAAAATCCAATGTGTAGGCGTCGCGGCATCTACAGTGGGCGCCATGCCGCGGGGATTCGACAGACTTTTTATTTTGCCCGAATTTTGTATTTTGGCCATAACTTTCTCAATTTAACTCTAAATTGGAAATAGTTTGTTTCTATGGATTCCTTACTTGAAATACTATAAGATGAAAGGGTTTTGAGGTTGATTTGGAGTGGGAAATAATGAGAAAAATTGCGAGGAAGAACGCAGATGTGCAATTCAAATAGAAACTTCTTAATTTTGTTGCGAACTTTCTTAGTTCGACTTGGACACTTCTTGGACGACTTCCTATGGACTTGTGGCTCTATATATACCATTCTTTAAGGTTTCTAAATCATCAGATAGTGGAGAAGAAGAGGATTACGGCTGGAGTAAAGTGGAGAGGAAGATCTACATTGAAGACTATTCACAATCTCTACAACATTCTAGTTTGTTTTCCATTGTTCTTATTCATGTTCAAACCATTGTTTAGTGTTTTCATGTCTTTAGCTATGAACTAAACCACTTTCTAGAGGTGTAGATTGATCCAAACTTGATACTATGTCTAGTTGTATGGTATGTCTAGTTGTATGGTTTAATTATTGTTAATAAAGTTTCTATGGTTTATTTATATTTCTTTGGTGTAATGTTTTTGATCCATTGATCACGGATTAGATGATCATAGACTTGAGGTAGATGCTTTAAAATAGGGTATCTTGGGTTGGAATTTGGGAAATATAACTGATAAGTTGAATATTTAGATATGTTTAGAGCATGTTTTAGATGAGTTTTAATATAATTTATGCATTAGTTTGGTTAGTTTGTCTTACTTTTGATCTATTTGTTAGTTTAGTCACATTTTAGTATACTATGCTTTATTTTGGTTTTTAATTCTATAAGTTGATAGATTTGATTATCTAAGTGTGTTACTCATTTGCTTTGGTTTGTTTTGTAGGTGTTTAGATGTGTTGAACATAGATTTAGATGATGGGAACAAGACACAAGAAGTTGGAATGAAGATACATGTGCGGAAACGTGCACAAGATAGGTAAAAATGGAAGAAAACTTGCAAAATTAGTTCTCTGGGCGTTGCAGCGCCCAAAAGTAGCGCTACAGCTCTTGCGAGAATGGAAAGATGCAGTTTTGCACGACGTTTTTGTTTTGGCCATAACTTTCTCAATGTAACCCCAAATTTGACATGGTTTGTTTCTATGGATTTCCTACTTGAAATAATATAAAATGAAAGTGTTTTGAGGTTGATTTGGAGTGGGACATAAGGAAAAAAATTGCTTGGAAGAAAGTGGATGTGCGATTCATAATAAAGACTTTCAAATTTGTTGCAAACTTTCCTAATTCGACTTGGACTTCTCTTGGACGACTTCCTATGGAATTGTGGCTCTATATATACCATTCTTTAGGGTTTCTAAAGGAGAGAGAGTGGAGAAGAAGAGGATTACAGTTGGAGAGAAGTGGAGAGGAAGATCTACATTGAGGACTATTCACAATCTCTACCACATTCTAGTTTGTTTCTCTTGGTTTTCATTCATGTCCAAACCATTGCTTAATGTTTTTATGTCTTTAGTCATGAACTAAGGCCTCTTTCTAGAGGATAGATGGATCCGAACTTTAATGCTATGTTCTAGTTTAAAGTCTTAATTGTTATTAATGGATTTATGATAGTTTATTTATATTTCTCCATTGTTAATTCTTTCAATCTCTTGATCACAGATTGGATGATCTTAGTTCCAGAGTGCGGCACTCGACAGAGGGTACTTTGGATCGGAACAAGGGAAATGTAGCCTAGGGTTATCGTGAGACCGATAGGAGATAGAGACCCTTTGAAGTCATTTAAAGAAATCATAGATCTTAGTGAGTTTGTAGGAATTAGATCTTTATCGATAGATCAAGATCAATTCCTATGAATATTCTCTAACGCAGCACTCGATAGAGGGTGTTAGAAACATTAGGATTTTTGGCTTATAAACTAAGTAAATACATTAATGATAAATAATTGGAAAGAACATAGTTGATAGTTAGGTGAAATCAATTCTCTAGATTATTTCTCTATTGATAATCTGTCGTTTTCCTTGCTTTGCTAGTTAATAATTGGTTGTTTTCATTACTGTTTAATTACTCAATCATTCGAATGCGATTGTCTAGATAAAATTAAGGCAAAAACGTGATAGCCAGTGTTCTAATTATCCCTGAGGATGATACCCAATTTCATCTGATTATATTATAACCTGACTGTCGTGCAATTGCGATAATTTCATAATCAATAACCTAGGTAGTCGTGAGACTCACAAGGAGATCGAGAACCTTTGAAGTTGTTAGGTGGAAATCATAGAACTAAATGAGTTGTTGTCGTTCTAGGTTTTCATCGAAAGAGTAAAGCCAAGACGACAATAACATGCTCTAGTTGTTGCTTCAAAAAAGGGAATTAGAAACGTTAAGATTTCTGACTTATAAATGAAGGACTGATTTAATGATAAAAATAGATATAAAGGCATAGTTGATAGTGAGGTGACATCGAACCTTTAGACCGTTCCAACATTGATTTTCATATCTGATTTACATTGAATTGTTAGTTAATAGTTAATTGTTTTAATTACTATTTTAATCACTTAATCATTCGATTTCGATTGTCTTGATAAAATTAGGGTAAAACGTGATAGCTAGTGTAGTAATAATCCCTGAAGACGATACACGATATCTTATCGGACTATATTATAACTTGACACTGTACGCTTGCAGGTTTGTGTGTAACATGAACCATGTCAATTAGGCAAGCACACTAGATCATCATTTAAGAGCAAGAAGTATCATTCTACGACTAGAGCTCTCGAATTGATTCACATGGATCTTTTCGCCCCAACCAAGACTCAAAGCCTATGAGGTAAACCATACGTGTTTGTGATTGTTGATGACTTCACTAGATATACTTGGGTATTCTTTTTAGCTCATAAGTTAGAAGTATGTGAATTGTTGATCAAATTCTATAAAAGAGTTTAAAGTGAAAACTACAAAATAAACATAATTAGAAGTTATAGAGGAGGTGAATTTGTTAACAAAAATCTTGAAGAATTCTGTAATAATCAAGGTTACACTCACCACCTATCAACCCCTAGAACACCTCAACAAATTGGTGTAGTTGAAAGGAAAAATAGAACTTTGCAGGAAATGTGTAGGACAATGCATAGTGAGTACAACACTGCAAACTAGTTTTGGCCAGAAGTTATAAGCACTGCGTGTTATGTAATGAACAAAATATTGATTAAGAAAATCTTGAACAAAACACAATATGAATTATGGAAAGGGCGAACACCCAACATCAGTAACTTTTGAGTATTCAAGTGTAAGTGTTTTATCCTAAATGATAAAGATAACCTGGACAAGTTTGAACCTAAATCAGATATTGGAATATTCTTAGGATATTCTTCTCACAGTAGAGCTTACAGAGTTTACAACAAATCTACTAAAACTGTCAAAGAATCAATTCATGTAAACTTTGATAAAAATGAATATAAGAAATATGTTGAGAAAGAGATTAGGAAAATAACCATTGAAGATGATGATATTCCCAAGAAAGCTCAAAACAAAGAAACTGAGATTGAAAAATCATTAGAAACATCAAGAAACTCAAGACTGCTTCAAGGTTACCCTAAAGAACAAATATTAGGAGATCCCCAGAAGGGTGTATCCACTAGAGCTACAATTCAAAGAGATTAAGAGTTGATTGCTTTTGTATCTCAAATTGAACCAACTAAAGTGGAAAAAATACTAAATGATGAGAACTGGATTCTTGCTATGGAACAAGAACTAGGAAACTTTGTGAGGAACAAAGTATGAGAATTATTTCTTAGACCATATCATCAATCAGTCATCGGAACCAAATGGGTTTTCAGGAACAAAAGGAATGAACAAGGAATCATAATCTGAAATAAGGCTAGATTGGTTGCACAAGGGTTCAACCAACAAGAAGGCATAGACTTTGAAGAAGCCATTGCCCCAGTAGCAAGAATAGAGCCAATAAGGATGTTACCTGTCTATTCATGTTACAAAAGTTTTCCTTTATACCAAATGGATGTAAAGAGTGCATTTCTAAATGGTTACATCAATAAAGAGGTATACGTGGAACAACCTCCAAGGTTTGAGGATGCTCAAGACCCAGAATCTGTGTTCAAACTCCACAAAGCTTTATATGGATTAAGACAGGCTCCAAGAGATTGGTATGATAGACTGAGTTTATTTCTTTTAGATCACAAATTTTAAAAGGAAAAACTTGATCCAACCTTGTTTATCAAACACCATAATGATAATATGTTTATTGTTCAAATATATGTGGATGATATCATATTTGGTGCATCGAACAAGGAATTGTGTGATGAGTTTTCAACAATAACACAAAAAGAACTTGAAATGAGTATGATGGGAGAACTTACATACATTTTGGGCTTGAAAATTAAGCAAATGCCAAATGGCACATTTATAAGCCAAACAAATTATGCTAAGGAAATGATCAAAAAGTTTCAAATGAATAATTTGAAATCAATAGATACTTTTTGTAACTCTATAATCAAACTGGATAAAGATGAAAAAGGAAAATCAATTGATCCAAAACCATATAGAAGCATGATTGGAAGTCTCTTGTACCTCACAGCAAGTAGACCTGATATTATGTTTAGTGTCTGTCTTTGTGCGAGATTACAATTAGATCCTAAAGAATGTCACTTCAAATGTGTTAAACGAATCTTTAGATACATTAATGGCACAACTAATATGGGAAATTGGTATTCCAAAGGTACGTCATTTGAACTAAAAAGTTATGTGAATTTTGACTTTGCTGGAATTCTCACAAATCAAAAAAGTACCTTAGGATTTTGTCACTTTCTTGAAAATTCTTCAATTTCTTAGTTTTCCAAGTAACAACATTTAGTGGCACTATCCATAGCTGAAGTAGAATATGTCATAGCTGGAAGTTGTTGTTCTCAGGTATTATACATGAAACAACAACTTCAGGATTATCAAGCTTTTGATGAATGTGCCAAATATTTTTTGTGATAATACTAGTGCTTTTAACATATAAAATAAAATTGTATTGCATTCTCGAACTAAACATATTCAAATAAGACATCAGTTCTTAAGAGATCATGTGTAAAATGGTGATGTTAAATTGACTCATATTGGCACCAAAGAACAACTGGCTGACATTTTGAATAACGCTTTACCTAAGGACCAGTTTGTTCATATCCGGAGAGAGCTTGGGATGTTCTCTGAATCTGACCTATGATATTTTGATGCTTACGTAATTAAAGGGGAGAAGTTTCACATGGTTACTTCAATCTTTTTGATGTTTTCAAAATCGGGGAAAATCATATCTTTAGAAGCATCAGTCATATCCATGAAGTCAGGGACAGAATACGTAAATATGTATTTCTCTGGTGCAAAACTCTTGCCATATGGAAACAAGGAACATTAGTATTGCATGAACATTTGGACTGCATCACATTTTACATACTGTAGGTTCATGCACTTACATCATTTTCTTTAGTCTGCTTCAAAACCTACAATGATACGTTTGAAATCATAAAAAAGGAGGAGATGATCAATCAAATTACCCTCATGATCCGCATATATGAGAAAAGATATTTTGATGATTATAAACCACATTCATATATTGTATATTGCATACACATTTCATAGCTTATTGCATGAAGGTTTGATGTCGCATGATGGAATAACTATCAAGATCAAGTTGAAGACCTTGATCGTTCGAAGATAGAATTTTATGTTATTAGAACTCGATAGGATTGTAGAATCACAGGTATCACACAATTCAACAAGTGTTCATACCTTTGCATAATTGCATGTTTTTAATCGATTTGTTTTTGAAGAATCTTCGTTGATTTCTTCGATCATCTTTTGATGAATTTTTAATGTTTGTTTTGTTTGAAATTAATCATGGGTTTAACTTTGTTTGATCGAGCTTTTATAGATTGGAAATAAATTTTTTTAAATATTTGGTTAGGACGCTAATGTTTCAGCAGCGCCCTTCTGCACTTATCAAGTCAGGACGCTTAAGACACATTACGACGCTGATAATGTTCTAGGTTGAAAATTATTCATGTCTATCAGGACGCTATTCTTGTATTAGCACTGAATCAACCGTATGAACTTATTAGGACGCTGATTGAACTTAAAATGCTTTAAGCATCAAGAAGTTTATGGTCTAGTGTCGCCCTTATGATTTCTTGATTTAAATATTCCAAAATGAACTAGGACATTGATAGTCATCTAGGACGCTGATGGTTCATAGGTTGAAAAATAATTTATTCATAGTAGAATGCTTACTCAGCAGTAGTGCGCTCACTGAATCAACCTTTTGAACACATCAGGATGTTGACTGAAAAGTAGCGCCCTCACGTCTTTCAGATTTAAAAGTTTTTAAGTAAGTAAGGATGCTTACATTTTAGTAGCACCTGACTTCACAATTCAACATGACACTTATTGAATATAAGTGCCCTCAATGAACAAAACGACAAAAGTATATGTTATGCGTCAGGATGCTAACTGACTATCAAGACACTAATCCAACACTGTCATAAAGTTGATAACTATGCACCTTGTCAGAAAAGAATTTTCATAACTTTTCGAAACATTTCAGAACGTGTTAGAACCTTTTTCAATTCCATTCTCATGAATGCACAAATGATTCAGGTGTTGCTGTTGTGATTGCACGGACTAAATCAATCCATTTAGGGAAAGAATGTATCCGTTTGATTTGAAATGAGATTTGAGCGCCAATCATCCTTTTGAAAAACAGATCAAACATTCTCTATATATACTGCACTTTGAGCTGTTGGAAAAAGAACAAGAGAAACAAAAATCGAATATACAAAAACTGAGTTTCAATCTTCATTGTACTTGTCCAAAAACTTTTGAAGTTATTTTTTTCTTCGTTGCAATACTCTGATATTTGAAACACTTGAGTACTTGGAACATCTTCTAGTTTGTAAAGAACTTCACTTCCTATCTTTTGAAGATCCATTGAAGAAACGAAGCTTAGAACCTTCTTTTTCAGCTGCACTTCATTGCATACACTTTGCTAAATCTTTTGTAACTGATGGTTCAACTAAAATCTTTGTACGTATCTCTTTGATTCTAAGTAAAGGGAATCATATCTCAATCTTGTATTCATTAATACTAGTGACAATTGTCACTGGAATAGAGCAAGTGTTGCTTGAATTTCAAAGGTTGTTCTCAAGCCTATGAAGTTGAGAAAGTGTAAAAGGTTTGATCTTCACCCGTAAGAAGATCCGTTAGTAGAGTTTGGACAAAATCCTAACTGAGGAGGTTAGGTAGTAGACGTAAGTGCGACTGAACCACTATAAATCATGTGTTTGATCATTTATAGTTCACTCTTCATTGGTTTGTGTAATTAGCCGAACTTGCTACATTTCATCGTATTATTTGTTTTTAAAAGAAAGTTATAAATCTGTTAAGTGTCAATTCACCCCCTTCTTGGATATATCTAAACCAACAAGTGGTATCAGAGCGGGTTATTCTCTCAAAGTATCTAACGATCTTTGATTGAGTATGGCAGGACAAAGCTCTCAGAATGTACAAATTGCAGGTGAAGGAAACTCCACCAACCGGCCACCCTTGTTCAAGGAAGACAACTATCTTCATTGAAAAATTGAGATTAGGTTCTACCTTAATGCCCAAGACCTAGAAATGTGGGCCGTTGTGACAAACGGTAGTCCAACACATACAAAGATAGTTGATGATATTGTGGTCCCTAACGAGTTAGATGAGTGGACTGCAAAAGAATAGAAGGAGTTGTTTAAAACCAAGTTGTAAACATATTTTTTTGCAGTTTATGGGTTGAAGAGTTCAATAGAGTTAGAGAGTGTGAAACAACCAAGAAAATCTGGGAAAGATTAGAGGTAACCCATGAAAGGACTTCGCAAGTTAAAAAGGCAAAGCTCCAAATGCTTGTAGAGAAGTATGAACCCTATATGATGGAGGAAATCGAATCCATAGCTGAGGCTATTGCTCGGTTTGCAACAAACATAAATGACACCAAAGGCCACTGCTATAAAAGAAGCCAAGAATTTGGCCGAGTACACGAATTGATGAACTGTGTTGTTCATTGATAGATCATGAGATGAAATTGAAGGATAGGAAATGTCCAACCAAAGTAGAAGAGAAGGAAAAGAAATCCATAGCACTTAATGTTGAAACCAAATCTGAAAATGAGTCAGAACATGAGAGTATAAATGAGGACATAGCAATGTTGTCTAGAAACTTCAATAGATTAATTAGAAGAAAAGAAAACAGATAGCTCAAGCTCCAAGTTCCACAATGGAAAGAAGTTTGATTCAAAGCCTATAGAATTGATTTGTTAGGGCTGCAACAAACCAAGTCATCTTAGAAGTGAATGTTCGAATAAGTCTAAGAAGAACATCAACCCAAGGAAGAAGGAGAAGAAGGTTCTTAAAGCTACTTCAAATGACACAAGCTCAAGTGAGGATGAATCAGATTCATAACATACAACGATTATTTGCTTGATGGCAAGTAGAAAGGTAAAAATTGAACCACTTGATGAAGTCATTGCTTTAGATGTTCATGTGCATGATATTAAGTTAAAGCTTAGCAAAGAAGTTAAGCAAAATGAAAGACTTAAAAATAGTCTTGAACAAGCTCTTGAGGAAATAGAGATTCAGCAAGGAGAATTAGACGGACTAAAATTAGATAATGAACAACTTAAGAAAATGATAGAAAAATTGAAAAGTGAAAATGAATTCCTTAGGAATGAAAAGGAAGATCTGAACCACACTGTGATCAAGTTCACTAACGGTCAAAAATTATTTGGCATGATTTTAGGATCACAGAGATGCACCTTTGACAAAGTTTGATTGAGTTACACACATGGGTCAAAACAAAAAGAGTATAACACTTTACTGACCGAAAGACCTAAATGCCATAAATGTCATACCATGTTAAGATGTAATGTTTTCAATGTAAAGAAGAAGAAATATGCATGGGTTGAAAAGAATGTTCTTATTGATGCTAAAATGCATGGACCCAAAGAAACATGGGTACCAAAATCGAAAGTATTTTAAGTTGTGTAGATGAGCAAGAATGAAGAAATATGGTATCTAGACAATGAATGTTCAAGAGACATGACTGGTGATAACTCAAAGTTCTTGAGCATTGAAAGAAAGAATGGGGGAAATGTTACCTTCGGAGGCAACACAAAGGTGAAATTGCAAGCATTGGAACTATTGATAATGATTCGTTATCCATTTCTGATGTGCTTTATGTAAAAGGGCTAAAACATAATCTTTTGACCAAAAGTTAATTATGTGACAAGGGTTATGATGTTTCATTTCAAGAAAATTTGTGCATCATTAAGCATGAAGATAGTACTGTTGCACTCACAGCATCTAGGCATAAAAATGTTTATTGCGCAAATCTTGCTGACATGGAAAAACAAAATGTAAGAAGCTTGAGTGCTATATCTTGTGATGATGCATGGCTCTGGCATAGGAGACTACCTCATGCTAGTATGGAAAACATATCTAGATTAGCTAGAAATGATCTTGCTAAGGGTATTCCAAAAGGAATTTATTTAAAAGACAAGGTGCGTGAACCATGTCAATTAGGCAAGCACACGAGATCATCATTTAAGAGCAAGAAGTATCATTCTACGACTAGAGATCTCGAATTGATTCACATGGATCTTTTCGGGCCAACAAAGACTCAAAGATTAGGGGGTAAATCATATGTGTTTGGGATTGTTCATGACTTCACTAGATATACTTTGGTATTCTTTTTAGCTCATAAGTCAGAAGTATGTGAATTGTTGATCAAATTCTATAAAAGAGTTTAAAGTGAAAAGGGCTACAAAATATACATAATTAGAAGTGATAGAGGAGGGAAATTTGTTAATAAAAATCTTGAAGAATTCTGTAATAATCAAGGTTATACTCACCATCTATCAGCCCCTAGAACACCTATAAGAATCTGTTCAAAATGAGCATAAATAATCATGATAATATATAAGATGCAAGATAAGTATATAATCATGATATTTATCATACAGTCACAGATAAGCATATCAGATACTCAAGATAGATGTGACTGATTAAGAAAGATGTCATCAATAAACTGATAATTGCATTTAGACATAGTAAGATTTGATCAAGATGCAGTTTATCAGAAAATATGAACAAGATGATATTAGTATGATGACATATAATCATGTTCAAGCAAGCAACATATTTATGCAAGAGAAATATTCGAAAATAATTTTGCAAACATAAAAGCAGGTATATAAGAGCATAAATCAAGCAAATTGTGAACAGTGATTAGTGTGTGCAACATATGAATATGAAATATAGCATTTACAAAAATTCAAATAGATCAGTCATTCAAATATTGTAATTGAAAAGTGAAGTAGCCATTAAACATTGTAACAAGTTTTTCAGGGTCCAGCGGACCATTTTAAGCAAAAAAAAAATTCTTAACAAAGAAATATTACACCCGGACGACAGACATATTAACCCGACAGACAAACTGACAGACAAGAGTAGGGAGCGGTGGAAATCAAGCTTGATGAGTAGAACCTTGAGCATCACGAGATCGAGGTGCATTTAATCTCGGCAGATGAGGCGGTTCGGCCATTCTCGCACTCATGAGTTCGATATAGGCAAGAACTGGACTAAGCCTTCTGATTTGGCTCACTGCAAAGGCGAAACTCCCATTAATTGCATCTTCAAGAACAACTTGAGATTTTTCCATCTTTTTGAGAAGAGTAAACAACATGTCCTTCTGAAGTTTGTTGAATCTCTCAAGTTCCCTTAATCTCTTCTCCTGTTCGAAGAGCAGGTCGACAACCAACTGGAAACTGGCAGAGTTGGACTCAGAAGATTGGTTTAAGAGATTCTTGATAGAAGATTCTCCTTGGTCGGCATGAAACGGCTTTGGCTCTGGTTCTGACTTTACGAGATGAAGCGATTCAACCCTGGGGAAACCTAAAGGAGTCATGGGTGCAGTTCTTGGATGCCTACAACCAACAACAACTTCAACCGAATCGTCAGAAGAAGAAGACGGAGAAAAATCACTTGAAGAAGACGATTATTCTCGTGGACGCTTTTGAGATGCAGGGTTTTCAGAAGCCATTTGAGGAATTGTGGAGATGAGACGACGAGATGTTTCACTACAAATGGTGTAAGTGAAGACGAAGCGTATATTCTTAAAAATCGTCTCAATGGCGGTCTAGCAATAAATGCTGAGTGGCGTGCAGGGGCAAGCTGACGTCATCGAGATAATTACACAGAGAATACAAAATTTGAAACGTGCAGATCACCGATGTGACAGCTAGGGTTTCTAATTCTAATGTGCAAAAAATGAGAACCCTTGGACGAGCCCTAAATTGACCATAGGACCTAGACTATAGGTTGTTAGATCATATTTTAGAGAACCCGCTCTGATACCACTTGTTGGTCCTACCTAAGAGGGGGTGAATTGGGTATGATGGTCAATTTTAAAATTATCTTCCAATAACTTAGTGATTTATATGTGTGTATTGGAAGATGATGCAAATTAGAACACAAACTAAATTGCAAACGCTTGACACAGATTTATAGTGGTTCGGCCAAGCCTACGCCCACTACCTAATCTCCCGATTACGATTTACTCAACCCACAAACTGATTCTCTTACGGGTGCGAACCAAATCATTACAACTGCCCTTTTACAGGTTAAAGGCAAACATATCCTTTCACGGGCTAAGGATGAACCATTTTCCTTTTTCGGGATGAGGAGAAACCCATGTTCCTTTTACTGGCTAAGGAAGAACTGTGATTCTTTTGCGAGATAAGAAACAACCGGTTTCTCTTTTAAGGCTGAGAGATAACCTATCCTTTTTAAGGTTAAGGACACACCTATCATTTTACTGGATGAGGATGAACTGATTTCTCTTTTATAGGCTCAGAGAAAACCTATATGATTTCAATCCTGAAATCATCAACTGAGCTACTTTTACTTGTCCTGGTTGTTTCAATCCAAAAACACATCATCATTACAAGAATAAGATGTTGGGTGGTTCTAACGCAGTAGAACATTTTACATTAAGCACAGTACATAGCATTACAAAGATATGAAATGTGAGATAGGTAATGCTAAGTTGAAATACACCTTCTGTCATTTACCTTTCAATATTTGGTATTTGCTCAAGTGCAATTTTGAAAAGCATGAATGATATGATATGAAAATCAGTGCTTTATCGAAAGATAAAATATACCAAACAAATATTGATGTTAAAAACAGAGGACTGGTGTAAATCAAAGACACGAACAGTTCTCAAAATAGATATAGAATATATGTATGAAAACTTCTGGTTCAACGATTAGTAGTTTAACGCAACTACTACTATAGTTCAATACAGTACTTATGATATAAAATCAAGTACAACTGTATATCTTGAACTATTTCTCAAATTCTATCATCAGCTTGAATGATATAGATATGAATTAGTGTTGAGAATTTGAGTTGATACCAACATAAAAACAGATTTTCAAATATAAAATAGAATTGAAATTTAGTATGAAAATCGTATAGGTATCAGTAAAAATACTTTGAAAGATTAGAAAATAAAATTCATTTTGACTCAGACTAACTTTCAAAAAGTATTGGCACAACACAAAGTCATTGGCAAGTTGTGTGGTCCAAAGTGTTGGTATTTATAAACTTAGTGGGACATAGCCGTTAGACATTTGAAGTTCACATACTATGAACGTTTTCACACAACGGCTAGAATGTTATATGAAAATAGCAATTGCGATTTTCACTAACATTTTGGTTCTTTTCAGATTTAATGAAAGAGGAAAGCTTTAGAAGAACTTGTTTTATGTATTAGAGACGATTTCTGATAGGTCTGAAAAGGACTCTGTGCAAATGTTTGTTCTGAAAAAATAAACTAACATAGTGTACTTAATTGAACAGTGATGGTAGTTGAATTAGCGTCCTGATTCCGTAATCAGTGTCCTAACACATAATATCAACTTTGTCGTTTTGTTCCTTAAGGGCACTTATTACGTATAAGTGTCCTGCTGAACACTTAAGTGAGGGTGCTACTAACTCGTAAGCGTCCTGACTTACTTATGACTTTAGACAACTTAACCTTGAGGGCGTTAATGCATAGTTAGCATCTTGCTATGTTTTAAAACTATTAAGTGCATGAGGGCACTACTATCAGAGTAAGTGTCCTGCTTTTAAAACATAAAATAAAACATGAGGGTGCTATATTACATGAGCGTCCTACTGGATAAAAACGTAACATGAGGGCGCTACTACTATGTAAGAGTCCTACAAGTTAAGACATTTAAAAACACGCGAAGAACAATCAGTGTCCTAAAAGTTATTAAGTTGATTTTCAAAAGTGAGGGCGCTCCTATCCAAAAAGCGTCCTGATAGTCTAATCAACTTATAACCATCAGCGTCCTCAAAGAAACATTCTTTGAAGAACTTTTAAAATATCTTTCAGTGAGCTGATGCTAAGTCAGCTTCCTGACAACTTCGGAGGTTGACTAATATATAAGACCGCTACTATACAAGTAAGCGTCCTGATTAATGAGTTCATTTCAACCTTGAGCATTATTAGCGTCCTAATGACCTATCAACGTCCTGACTTAACAAGTTCAAGAGAGCGTTGTTATTTCATTAGCGCCCTGAAAGATTCTTTGAAAATAGTTTTTACTCGCGATAAAATATTCGATAAATGCGAATAAAAACTCGGTATATTTCAAATTAAATATATAGTATTAAATCATTTGAAATATTGTTAAAAACATGAAATCAAAACATGTAGATTTAGAGAACATATGAAAATGATATATGCATGGTTTTGAAAAATATTTTGAGCAATAACAATTAGAGAAAGATATACCTTAGATACTTTGTGTATTCTTATTTCTCATAACCGTTAGATCCAACTCTTTATTATGAGATCTTCAATGAGAGCAATTCGGAGTTTAATGATTTAAACGTTGATCGAGAGATATAATCTTGAAGCTTGATCGAAACATTCGAGTGAAGTGATCATTAAATCATGATGTGATCGTTGAAGTCCATTAGTTGAAACGAGCTTGACCGTTGGATGTAAGCTTTGAGTTCCTTGATCGAGTCGTTCCTTGGCTTTTTGCTTTTCCTTTGGTGTAGAGATAAGTTCTTGAAAAACGTTTGTTAGCAACGAAAAATACTTTGTTTGTGATCATCAAAATATACTTCATCAAGTATACTTTAGGGATGTGCTAAGAATGAACCATATAGGTTAACAATGTGTAGGACAATGCATAATGAGTACAACACTGCAAACTACTTTTGGGCAGAAGCTATAAACACTGCGTGTTATGTAATGAACAAAATACTGAATTAAGAAAATCTTGAACAAAACACCATATGAATTATGGAAAAGACGAACACCCAACATCAGTTACTTTCGAGTATTCGAGTGTAAGTGTTTTATCCTAAATGATAAAGATAACCTGGATAAGTTTGAACCTAAATCAAATATTGGAATATTCTTAAGATATTCGTCTCACAATAGAGCTTATAGAGTTTACAACAAATCTACTAAAACTGTCGAAAAATCAATTCATGTAAACTTTGATGAAAATGAATATAAGAAATATGTTGAGACTTTGATTAGGAAAATAACCATTGAAGATGATGATATTCCCAAGAAAGCTCAAAACATAAAGACTAAGAATGAAAAATCATTTGAAACATCAAGAAACTCAGGATTGCTTCAAGATCACCCTAAAGAACAAATATTAGGAGATCCCCATAAGGGTGTATCCACTAGAGCTACAATTCAAAGAGAACAAGAGTTAATTGCTTTTGTATCTCATATTGAACCAACTAAAGTGGAAGAAGCACTAAAATATGAGAATTGGATTCTTTCTATGCAACAAGAACTAGGACACTTTGTGAGGAACAAAGTATGAGAATTAGTTCCTAGACCATATCATCAACCAGTCATACGAACCAAATGGGTTTTCAAGAGAAAAAGGAATGAACAAGGAATAATAATCTGAAATAAGGCTAGATTGGTTGCACAAGGGTTCAACCAAGAAGAAGACATGAACTTCGAAGAAGCCTTTGCCCCAGTAGCAAGAATAGAGGCAATAAGGATGTTACTTGTGTATTCTTCTTACAAAAGTTTTCCCTTATACCGAATGGATGTAAAGAGTGCATTTCTAAATGATTACATCAATAAAGAGGTATATGTGGAACAACTGTCACAACTCACTATCTGTGACTTCATGACCGACACAGAACTCTTAGGTATACCCTCACTCGATACACCCGGCGTCCCGTCAGCCTAACATCAACACAATTCCCAATAACAAAATCCCAAACACATGGACATAAATAGATCATCAATATAAATTACATTCCCAAAATGACAACCATCAAAATTTTCCAAGTCCACAAAGTCCAAAATATACAAAAATCATACTTAACTATAAAATACAACCCATCTATGTGTGAAGTATAATCATTAGGTGTTATATAGTACAATTTATCAAAATGAGGAAAAGCACTAAGACACCTACATCAGAGAAATACAGGGAAATGCTCCGCAGCTAAGCCTTTCCCTTCCCCTTCCTATCCGAACCTGAAATGGTAAGAATGAGGAGCTACAACAATCTCAATGAATGTTTTCTACAAGTGGCAACATATATATGCATTTAGGTAAAACATTGCAAGATCATTAAAAACTATTTAAACAACATGGATATAAACAAGATTGCATACATGCCAAATATAATGCATCATGTCATAAACAAGACAATGCATATCGTTCTCTAAACATGCACATGCATTCCTAAACACCTCCTAAGCAAGGCCGATCAAGGGCTTGGGTTTGTGACACTCAGCGCCCTATCCGACGAAACAATACTCGTATTCTAATAGGATTCCTGAGGTTGTGTAGCTAACAGGATCAACCCATCAAGACAAATACCATGTCCAGGCGATCCTATCTACACAAGCCATAAAATCTTCTGCAAGGTCTACAACTGGGGATCACCGCTATATGTACGAGATTTCCCGAAGAAAATCCCAGCTAGGAGATCTAACCCAAATTGCTAACCCAACAGGACTATGCTCAAATACATTTCATGAATCATTAAATCATGCATACTACAATAGATAAGCATTTAAAACACTTTATACTACAATGCCACATATAGTAATCACAAGTAAAGAAATACTCACAAATTGATTGGCTAGACTTAGCCAATCTAAATCCAACCAATGAAGTACTAGGACGTCACCAAAACACTCATATGCACCTTAACCTCCAATTGGCTTAATTGGGTCACTTAGATCAATTCCAATATCTGCATATAACATGGTTCGCACATTACTAAAAATTAGTCCAAAAGTGTTCCCAACAACCATGTTTAAACCTAATTCAATAGCCAATTAAGATTCTAGAATGGTTATACACATGAGCTAATTCCATATTGCTCAATTCAACCATTTAATATCAAATTAAACCATACTTAACCCAATTGAATGCAATAGGTTGATCCCCTTGATCCAACAACTATAACACAAGACATTCAACCATAATTAGGGTCAATTAGACTATTTCCCAGTTAATTTCATCAGTTGACCAAGTCTAGGTCAAAATCCCCAAATTGGGGCAAATTCCCAAATTCATGGCAATTTCCTAAATTTTATGACCTAGGCCAAAATTACACTACACTTAGGTTTTTCACCAATCAAAATCAGTAAATTGGACTACCAAACATCCACATTTATCCATGTATTCAACATATATCACATGTAAGTTGAATGAAAGGCACTAAGTCCAAAACCTAGGTTTAGGTCGAATACACATAACCCTACCAATTTCTTGTCACATGCAATACCTAATTCCAAAATGTGTTTTCCACCACCCTCCTTAAATTCTGCGATTCATGTGTGGAAAACACTTCTTAGGTGTTGTTCTAGGTTAGGGAAGGCCATTGACATCATAAAACAGCTTAAAATAGCCTAAACATGCCAACCCTAGGTCAAGAACCCTACAAATCCGAGATTCATAGCAAACCCTAGGTTAAAAGAAAGCTTGCATACATGAATGAAAGAGATAGAAGGAAGAAAATGAGGAAGAATATTATACCTTAGAGAGATTTTAGGCAAAAATGCACCAAACCCTAGCCTTTTCCTCCACTTTTTTCTTCTCCCCTTCTTTTCCTCTTTTCCAAGCTCTCTTTCCTCTTTTGAAAGTGAAAAATGAGCAAAAACACGTCCCAATGGCTTTTATAGAAAGTAAGTTGCATTTTGGGCCCACATGAAAAAAAATAACTTAAATAAAAGAAACAGTTTTCCTGCTGCAATTACGTGCACTTAGATAATCAATTACTTGCAAACGACTCACCAATTTAACATCTTAACCGTTCAACATTTTTATGATTCAGTTACCAAGAAAATTCTTGATCAAAACTGCACAAGAAAATTTGCAAATCAGAAAAATATTGTATGGAGTCATATACTTCACAGTAGACAACTTTGATCAAGATCTTCACCGTTCATAATGAATATCTATCATAAAGAATAAGCTGACAAAATATCAGCTCAATCGGACAACGGATCTAGGAGTTCAAGCCATTGATGTAATTGGTGTCAATTTCTATCATAGAAGAATAAGCTGACAAAATTTCAACTCAAACGGACCACGGATCTCGGAGTTCAAGCCATTGACGTAATCGGTGACAGAAATTTCTTTCTCTATGGAGCAAGCTCCACTGATCCAAAATTCTGTTTTCCACATGTTTTGACGTTGAACGGGTCTCCGATCATTTTGAAATTTTATGCACACATTAAACAACTTAAAATCATGCAAAGAAACTCGAACCAACACGCGATGAGCATCAAATACAAATACGCATACGTATACAGATGCTTTACCGATCAAAATGACGTCATCCTAAGGTACGGGCGTTACAACAACCTCCAGGGTTTGATGATGCTCGAGACCCAGAATCTGTGTTCATACTCCACAAAGTTTTATATGGATTAAGAAAAGCTCCAAGAGCTTGGTATGATAGACTGAGTTCATTTCTTTTAGCTCACAAATTTCAAAAGGGAAAACTTGGTCCAACCTTGTTTATCAAACACCATAATGATAATATGTTTATTGTTCAAATATATGTGGATGATATCATATTTGGTGCATCGAACAAGGAATTGTGTGTTGAGTTTTCAATAATAACGCAAAAAGAACTTGAAATGAGTATGATGGGAGAACTTACATACTTTTTGGGCTTGCAAATTAAGCAAATGCCAAATGGCACATTTATAAGCCAAACAAATTATGCTAAGGAAATGATCAAAAAGTTTCAAATGAATAAATTGAAATCAATAGATACTCTCTGTAACTTCGTAATCAAACTGGATAAAGCTGAAAAAGGAAAATGAATTGATCCAAAACCATATAGAAGCATGATTGGAAGTTTCTTGTACCTCAGCAAGTAGACCTAACATTATGTTTAGGTCTCTTTTTGTGCGAGATTTCAATCAGATCCTAAAGAATCTCACTTAAAATGTGTCAAACGAATCTTCAGATACATTAACAGCACAACTAATAAGGAAATTTGGTATTCCAAAGGTACGCCATTTGAACTAAAAAGTTATGTGGATTCCGACTATGTCGGAAGTCTCAAGATTTTAAAAAGTACCTCAGGATTTTGCCACTTTCTTGGAAATTTTTTAATTTCTTGGTTTTGCAAGAAACAACATTCAGTGACATTATCCATAGCTGAAGCAGAATATGTAATAGCTGGAAGTTGTTGTTCACAGGTATTATACATGAAAAAATAACTTCAGGATTATCAAGTTTTTGTTGAATGAGGACGTTAATATGCCTATTAGCTTTAGTTGATCAAAAACACTAGTCATAAGAAGGACACTAATCGACCGTAAATATTAATTAAATTAAACTGTCCCCTAAGACTAAGAAGCGACACGTGCTGGTATGTGTCAGGAGCTAGCTTATCACTTTAACACTATAAAATCAAACTTTTAGTGACCTAGTAGTCACTTTTTACCTTTGGTGCCCTAGGACGCTTCGATGAAAAGTTACTGGGGAATCGTTTCAGGATTTACTGCTAAATCTTCATCTTTAACCTTTGGCAAATCTTGATCTCTGCTCATTTTTGAATTCTTTGATTACTATACCAAAACCAGAAAAGTCTCGCCCCTTTTCTGTGAGAAAGCGAGTTGTTTCACCTACATCACCTCTAGATAAGAGTGTGAGACCAAGAACCAAACCAACTCAGACCAAAATGGCTGAGGAACCCACACCATCTGTACCCACACCTCCTATTGAAACTGTGTCTGGACCATCTCACCCACCTTCTTCTTTTCAGATAAGAAGAAAGGGATATAAAGCAGAGAAACTCATTAACCGAGCTGTAATTGATGAATGCTTTTTCAATTTCGATTTCTTCATTAACTCCCACCTGGACATTTTGTCTTTATTTGAGTTCTAAGGCGGGATCGATTTACTTACCTTCAATTCAAAATGGTCATCAATCTCATCTGCCAATTTTATTTAAATCTGGTCGATAAACCCGGTTCTTAACTCACAAAACAATCTATGGTAAAGGAAAAAACTATTGAGATTTCTCCCAGATTCCTTTATGAAGCATTTTCCTTACCGAGTGATGAAAGTGCCCACATACTTTCATTCACCAAAAATAAAGTCCAGTATCCAGGCTATAACAACCTTTCTGCTTTTAATCTTATTTCGAAGAAAAATGATCACTCGAGTGTCGACAAGAAACTCACAAATCAGTCCTTTGAACTTATTCCCAGAATAATCCACAACATCATTACCCATATCATTCAGCCTAAAACCGACACCAGGGGTAATGTAAATGACTTAGATTTATTCTTAATTTGGTGCATTCTGGAAAAAAAGAAAATGAATCTCGTCCACATTCTCATGCATGTGATAAATGCAGTGGTTAGTAGAGGAGGAGGTCTGCCACTTGGTATGTACCTTATCACTCTATTTGAGAGATGTGGTATCGATTTCAGTGGAGAAAGCTTCAAAGAGACAAGCAGATACAACTGCATTGGTCAAACCACTAAGAAATTGATGAGAAACACCTATGTGCCTGCATTGGAAAGATGGTTTCCAATGTCAGAAGTTCCACTTGACTGACAATCCAGTGAAAAAATTGATTCGAAAGAAGAAGATGTCACAACAATGGAGAAAGAAGTTGCCCAAGCTTCAGCTACTCTAGATGAACAGGTGTGTAAGAGCAAGCTGACATTTGTTAACCTATACAGTTCATCCTTTGCACATCCCTAAAGTATACTTGATGAAGTATATTTTGATGATCACAAACAAAGTATTTTTTGATGCTAACAAACATTTATCAAGAACTTATCTCTGCACCAAAGAAAAAGCAAAAACCTAAGGAACGACTCGATTAAGGAACTCAAAGCTCATATCCAACGGTCAAGATCATTTCAACTAACAGACTTCAACGATCATATCCTGATGACAAGATCATCTCACATGAATGATTCGATCAAAGGAAAACAAAGACATATAAATCGTGAAAGGACTCCAATGATCGCATCATAAATCAAAGAACGGTTTGATCAAGCTTCGTGACAACATTTTTCGATCAACGTTTAAAGTCATCACTAGCTCAAAGATCAACAAAGAAGTCACACTGAATAGTTGGAAGTACAAATAAAGAGAAATGAGAAATACACAAGGAAGTTAAGGTATATCTTTCTCTGATCATTATTGCTCAAAATGTTTTTCAAAACCATGCATATATCAGTATCATATGTTTTCTAAATCTGCATGTTTTGATTTCACGTTTTGAACTATATTTCAAATGATTTAATACAATATATTTAATTTAAAATATACCGAGTTTTTATTCGCATTTATCGAATATTTTATCACGAGTAAAAATTATTTTCAAAAAGTCTTTCAAGGCGCTAACGAAATAGCAGCGCTGATAGGTCATTAGGACGCTGATAACGCTCAAGGTTGAATTGAACTGATTAATTAGGACGCATACTTATATAGTAGCGGTCTTCTATATTAGTCAACCTTTGAAGTTGTCAGGAAGCTGACTCAGCATCAACTCACTGAAAGATCTTTCAAAAGTTCTTCAAATAATGTTTCTTTGAGGACGCTGATGGTTATAAGTTGATTAAACTATCAGAACGCTTTCTAGATAGGAGCGCCCTCACTTTTGGAAATCAACTTAATAACTCTCAGGACGCTGATTGTTCTTCAGCGTGTTTTTTAAATGTCTTAACTAGCAGGAGTAGTAGCGCCCTCATGTTATGTATTTATTTAGTAGGACACTCATGTAATGTAGCGCCCTCATGTTTTGTTTTATGTTTTAAAAGCAGGACGCTTACTCGGATAGTAGCACCTTCATACACTTAACAATATTAAAACATAGCAGGACGCTAACAGTGCATTAGTGCCCTTAAGGTTTAAGTCGTCTAAAGTCATAAGTAAGTCAGGACGCTTACGAGTTTGTAGTACCCTTACTTAAGTGTTCAGCAGGACGCTTATACGTAATAAGCGCCCTCAAGGAACAAAACGACAAAGTTGCATTATGCGTCAAGACACTGATTGCAAAATCAGGATGCTAATTCAAGTATAGTCACTGTTCTGACACGTACACCATATCGGTTTCCTTTTCAAAACAAATCTTTGCACAAGAACTTTTTAGATAAATTAGATATCTTCTCTGATGCATGAATCGGGATATCCTGAAATTCTCCTTATTCATGCTATTTGAAAAGAACCTGAGTGTTAGTGAAAATCGCAGTTGCTATTTTCATATAACATTCTAGCCGTTATGTGAAAACATTCACATTATTTGAACTTCAAATGTCTAATGGCTATGTCCCACTAAGTCTATAAATACTGGCACTTAGGATCAAAAAATTCGCCAATCAATTTGTGTTGTGCCAATACTTTTTGAAAGTTAGTCTGTGTCAAAATGAATTTTATTTTTCTAATCTCTCAAAGTATTTTTCACTGATACCTATACGATTTTCATATTTAGTATCAAATATATTACTATCTTTGAAAATTTGTTTTTATATTGCTATCAACTCAAATTCTCAGCACTGATTCACATTTGGTATCATTCTTGCTGATGATAGAATTTGAGAAATAGTTCAAGATATACAGTCGTACTTGATTTCATATTTTAAGTACTATATTGAGCTATATTAGTGGTTGCGTTAAACTACTGATCGTTGAACCAAAAGTTTTCTTACATAAATTCTATATCTATTTTGAAAATTGTTTGTCTTTAATTTACACCAGTCATCTGTTTTTAATGTCAATATTTGTTTGGTATATTTTATCTTTTGATAAAGCACTAATTTTTAAATCATATCATTCATGCTTTTCGAAACTGCACTTGAGCAATACCGAACATTGAAAAGTAAAGGACTAAAGGTGTATTTCAATTTAACATTACCTTTTTCATATTTTATATCTTTGTAATGCTATGTACTATGCTTAATTGTAAAGTGTTCTACATTGTTAGAACCAACATTATTGAATTGTAATTTGCTGGTGTGTTTCAGTGTGAAACAACCAGGACAAGTGGACGTGGTTCATTTAAGTGATTTCAGGTTTGAAATCACAATGGTTCTTCTTGATCTCGTAAAAGGAATATGGGTTCATCCTCAGCCCCGAAAAAGGAAACCAATTCATCCTCATCAGGTAAAAGGGTAGGTGTGTCCTTAACCTTAAAAAGGATAGGTTATCTCTCAGCCTTAAAAGAGAAATCGGTTGTTCCTTATCCCGCAAAAGGATCATAGTTCTTCCTTAGCCAGCAAAAGGAACATGGGTTTTTCTTAATCCCGAAAAAAAGAAAATGGTTCATCCTTAGCCCGTAAAAGGATAAGTTTGCCTTTAACCTGTAAAAGGGCAGTTGTAACAGTTTGGTTCTCACCCGTAAGAGAATTAGTTGGTGGATTGAGTAAATCCTAATCGGGAGATTAGGTAGTGGACGTAGGCTTGGACAACCATTATAAATTTGTGTGTCAAATGATTGCAATTTAGTTTGTGTTCTAATTTGCATCATGTTCCAATACACTCATGTAAATCACTAAGTTATTGGAAGACCTTTTTTTTTAAATTGAGCATATTTTAATTGACGATGTAGAAATTGAATATGCAGAGTAAGTTGTTCATGCTAAAGAACATCTCATGCAAGAGGTGACCCAGATTGCTTAGACAGTTGTTCAAGAACAACTAAATGAGGCAGAAAATGCTGATGCAATCTTGGAGGAAATCATCAGAGAAAGAGTCAATGAGGACTCAGATAAAACCATCTCTGGATCACCATCTCCATTTGATATTCCTCTATCCATTTGATATTTCTGTATCAATAGAATCCCAAGACTAAAAAAAGACTGAGTCTGATAGTGAAAAATGTCATGATAAAGTGGGTGATGATCTAGATATCATACCCTGTCAGGGAGATGACATGAATGAAAAAGTTGATGAAGAGGATCATATGGAAGATTTTCATGAGGCCAATACTGAGTTTCGAGAAGAAGATGAAATGAAAAATATTCATGAGGAGAGTTCATCTAATCATGAGCCGCCTTCTTATCCTTCTACCAGCAAGCTAACAAATGAATTCTTCAAAGAGGGAGACTTCTTGAGAAGAGTGAGGGAAGATCAGATTTTTGTCATGTCTTAGCTATTTACTCATTTAGAACAGAATCAAGTTCAGCTGAAAAATGAGACATTGTCAGAGATCCGAGAATCTCTAAAATCTCAGGAGAGAGTTGAGATTAATGAGACAAAAGAATTCAACTCTCACATGATTAAGGCAATTGCGTTGCTCGAGAAAATAACACAACAAATGGACACACAATTAAGTGTCATGTGGTCCTTGCCTTTATCGAGCTCCGCTCCATCATCAAATGATGATTTTGTAAAGAACATTCAGGAGAACATGCAACAGATTAAGACATTCATTAAAGCTTTTGTTGCTAGTGTTCCCCCGAGATTGGCAGCTCCTCAACAATCTCCAGCCGAACCTCAAGTTCCTCAAAGTCACACAATGCCAGCTACACCAAGTAGTGCTGCAAGTGGCTTAACTGAAGAAGGTTTGAAGAAGATTCTTAAAGAAATTCAAAGATTAAGAGGTAAAATGGTTGAATCCTCAAAAGATAAGTCCATTTCTGACACTTTGCAATCAGTTTTAGATGTTATCTTGCATCAAGTAACGAGCAAGCTAGCGTTTGATCCAATGCTACAGGCCATCTCTAGTTTGAAAGAGAATTTAGACACTACAAAGCCAGCACAAAGAGAGGATGATAGACTAACCAAAATTCTCAACTTGGTTACTCGAGCTTTCGAAAAACTTCACAACTTGGAGAACAAGATGTATTTCCTTGCCACAAGCATTATGGATTTGTGGTCATAGCTACAGATCGAGTGGAAGGAGTAGTAGGCTTCTCTGAAGACCTCTTCAAGGCAATGAACAGTGGACTGCATTCTATTGTGTGGTATATTGCCTCTAGCATGAAACATTTTTCTATGGTCTTTCATCTATTCGAGAATAAGGGTGTCAAAGTTCCACTTGCACCAAGAGCTCCAGCCTTCACACACCCTCAAGGACCTAAAGAGTCTAACAGACTTCTTGGCATATTATAATGTGAAAATGAAGAAGCATTTGATGAAGAGTCGTTACATAGAATCAGTCAAAAAGAGTTTCTACCCCCAAATCCCTCATCAGAGACTTTCCCTGATCCCAAATGCAAGCGATCAATCAGGCAAGAATTTAAAGGTCCTACACTTTCTCCTAATTTTGCTCAAGGTCTTGCGGAATGGAACGCTAAAGGCTTCAAACCCAGTCCACCTCTTGATCCATTTAAAATTATAGTTTCCAAGCATGCTCACAAAAAACTCATTGAAATATCTAGGAAGGGTATTGTAATTAATGAATCTATCAGTAGTGTGAGACAAAGTACACGTGGTTCTTCAAAGCCACGAGCACCAAGGAAACCCGAGAAATCTTATCCTAGTTCTAGTGGATCCAAAAAGGATAAGGAGGTAGAGAGAAGAAGGAAAGGAAAGGATCCCTGTACGAGCTAAGCCAACCCCTTTTTTGCTATTTTCAAAAAGGGGGAGAAGAGAATGCAAATATTAAGGCTAAGATTAGCTCAAGAGGGAAGTTACAAGTCAGGGGGAGTTCATCTGAGTTTTTGTACAAGATATTTACTGTATAATTTTCAAGCTCTTGTATATTGTGATTGAACTTATCTTGTAATCTATATGTTGAAATCAGATACCTGACATGTTTACATATATGCTTGACATACTTGCTACTTCAATTTCGCTATATGTTTGAATGCATAAGTACAATTATCTGCATGATCTATGAGTATATGAAATCATCAAAAAGGGGGAGATTATTATTTCAATGTACCCCATGACATCAATGTTTGATGATTCCAAATATCTCCAATCTATGTATTTAATGATCTTGTCAAGTGTTTCAGATTTATCAAGAATCAAGATCAAGGAACTGAGCTTACAAGCTTATTGATCATCTCAAGTAAAGTTCTGAGTCTGTCAGCACTTAGAATGTAAAGTCTATCAATCAATTTGCTCTCAGCAAGATTTAATTATTTTCATATTTTGATCGTTGCATTTTAAAGGTATCCCTATGATTTATAAAGTATTTGATTTAATCCGAAAATATCATGTTTTATCGAGCTTTAATCGAGAAATCAAAAATTGCTTTTATAGAGTTTTTCAGGACGTTAATGTTTCAACAACGCCCTCCGGGACTTGATGAGTTAGGACACTGATAAAATATTATGATGCTCAAGGTTGAATTGGACTGATTTATAAGGACGCTTACTTGTAAGTAATGACTTTCTTTTCGTCAACATTTGAGAATGTCAGGACGCTGAGTCAATTTCATCTCACTGAAAGTTCTTTTTCTTTTTAAGTGATTTCTATCTTTAAGGACGTTGATACTTAAAAGTTGAATAAACTATCAGGACCCTATTTTTGTAGGAGTGCCCTCATCTTTAGAATCAACTTAATAACTTTCAGGACGCTTACTGTCCATCAACAAACTTAACATCTTTTTAAGTTTGTTTTAAAACTAATTTTAATTATCATGAGGCAAACTTTTGAGTAGCACCCTCGTGCGTTTAAGTGATTTTAAAACAAAGCAGGACGCTTATTATCGAGTAGCGCCCTCATGATGTAAGTCGTTTAATTGTCAAAGTAAGTCAGGATGCTTACGATTCAGTAGCGCCCTCACTTCATTGTTCCGTAGGATGTTGATGTTCTATGAGCGCCTCAAAGGAACAAAACGACATAAATGATATTTTTGTTGTTCTGACATGTTGATCCTTTTTTACCACCTTTTCAGAAAAACTTTTCGTCCAAAATCAACCTTCTATATTTCTAAGAGATATTCTCTAATTCATGAACCACGTCTTCTAAAACTTTCCTTATTCGTGTATCTGGAGAAAATTAGAATATTCATGAAATGTACAGTTGCCATTTTCGTGATATATTCTACTTGTTGTGAGTAAACGTTCATATTTGAAAATCAAATTCAAATGAACAACAGCTTCATCTCTACTAGTCTGTATATACAGGCTCTTAACAATTAAGACTACCGAAAATTCTCTAAACTAAAACACTTTTTGAAAGTTAGTCGAATTTTCATCTGGTCGGAAAAGTTTAAGTCACTTTGTTTTCAAAGAGTTTTCTTTGAAACTTTACGTATTCAAATGATTGTCATACTGAGCTAAATTTATATCTTTATTTGAAAATCCATTTGAGATTTCAAACTATTTTCACTCAAATTGTTCAGCACTGTTTTAACTTATATCATTCTTGCTAAAAGAGAAATTTGAGATATAGTTCCTAGGATACAGTTGTACTCAGTTCCATATCTTGTATACTGTATCAAGGTTGTATCAGAAGTTAGATAAACTACTGAGTTGATATTCTTATATTCAATAAGGTTAGGTTTTTTCACACCCGTAAGTTGAGAAACGGTATTCTCCACCCGTAAGTTGAGCAGTATAACGGTTGTTCTCACAGCCGTAAGTTGAGAAAAGGTGTAACAGTTTGGTTCTCACCCGTAAGAGAATCCCTTAGTCATAAGGTTCAAAATCCTAACTTAGGAGGTTAGGTAGTCGACGTAGGCAAGTAGCCGAACCACTATAAATCGACTGTGCACATTTGTTTAATTTTTGCACTTTAATTTTTCCATTGTGATTATTTTTAAATTTTTTAAATGTCCAATTCACCCCCTTCTTGGACATATCTAGGCCAACAAATCTGACCTATGAGATTTTAATGCTTACCTCAATTAATGGGAGAACTATCACATGGTTACTTCACTTTTTTTGATGTTTTCAAAACGTGGAAAAGTAATATCTTTAGAAGCATATCCATGAAGTCAGGGAGAGAATATGCAAATATGTATTTCCTTGGTGCAAAACTCTTATCATATGGAAACAAGTTCCATTATTATTGCATGAACATTAGATCTGCATGACATTTTACTTATTGTAGGTTCATGCATTTTTTATTTCAAGGAACCCCGGGATGAGAATGTTTTGATGATTCCAAACTACTCATGTTTGTGTATCTAATGATCTTGTTAAGTGTTTCAGATTTATCAAGATTAAAGATCAAAAAGAAAAGCTTACAAGTCTATTGAATGTAAATGTTCTAAGATTCAAGATTTTCAATACTTAGAATGTAAATCTATCAATCAAATTACTCTCAGCAAGATTTACTCAATTGTACGTTGTGATCGATATATTTGAAAGGTTTTCACATTATTTTAAATTCTTAACCGTTTCAACTGTTTGATTCGATCGAATCTTTGTCTGATTTGAATAAGTTTTGAAAGGCTTAAATCATTTTTAAGAAACAGCCTTCAAGTGTCCATCAGGACGCTAACATGTCTTTCAAGACACCAATGTCTTAGCAGCGCCCTCCTAAACTTGGTAAGTCAGGACGTTGATAATACATTAGGACGCTGATAGAGTTCATGGTTGAACAAGTATTTTATCTATCAGGACGCTTACTTCATTTGTAGCGCCCTCATTAAGTCAACCAGTGAACTTGTCAGGACGCTAATTATATACCAGCTCGCTTACTGTTTTTCGAGTTTCTTTGAGGACGTTGATAGTTATAAGTTGGAAAACGTTCAGAACGTTACTTGAATAGGAGCGCCCTCACTTAAGAAACAACTCAGTAACTCTTAGGACGTTGATCGTTCTTCAGCGTACATATCATTTTTACAAGTTAAAACATCAAGACGCTCATCTCCTAGCAGCGCCCTTATGTTTTTCAGTTGTTTTAAAATGTTTTAAAACTTCAGGACGCTTACGTCGTTAGTAGGCCCTTATAGTTTTCCTATTTGAAATATTAGGACACTTACATTTTTGTAATGCCCTCGTGACTTTAAGTATGCTAAAACAAAGTAGAGCGCTAAAACTGTTAGTGTCCCTCAAGGAACAAAATGACAAAGTTGGCTTTATGCGTCAGGACGCTGATTAACTAATCAGGACGCTAATCCAACTATGGCGACACCGTACCCCGGACCACCAACCTTGCAAGGAATGGCATGCGGAATGCCGGGGCGAGACGCCCAGCATAGGCATCTCCAACCACTCCTCAACCCCCGTGAGGTGGTTGAGACCCTACGAGCCTTATCCCAAACAACGACATAATATAAAAAGGTGCTAAACAAAACTACCAACAGTATTAATCATCCAAGACAAGAGATAATCCATAAAAATGAACCATAAATAAAACAATAATCCCTACAGTCCATCAAGATGGACATACACATAAAGTCCCAAACTATGGTCGTATGCCCACATGGTCTATCTAACAAGTCCCAACTCACCCATACTACAATGTGGTAAGTGTTATAATTACATAGTCCAAAATATAATACATCATAATTTAGAACACAGTTAAATCAAAATGCCTCTCAACTCACATCGAGGCCTTGGATTCTCTCGCCGGCAAGGCCCTCAAGATATGACTACTCCTTTGCCCTTATTTGGGACAGAAGGACCTAAAAAAGGAAAATGAGGTGAACCAACGATGCCCAGTGAATAGAATTCAAATATGCTATCAATACTCATCAATAAATATCATGTATGCATGTCAATGTGTAGCATGATTAAAAGCTCATAACATATAAATATCAAGCATTTATAATAAGTTCGATGCAAGTAAAAGCCTATCAATTTGGATCCACATTCCACATGCATTGGGGTTACTAGTGCACGTCTATTTCACTGTACCGTTCTCATCCCCAAATATTTCCTTTCTAAAACCCTCCTATGACAAGGTTAAGTCTCCCTATTAGCCAGATAGATGGGCCCAACCAAAGTCAAAAGGTTTTCTCAAATTAATGCGTCATTCAAAACATTATAACACATTCATGCTTTCAATACAATATATATACGTGATATGATGACATAAAATATATAATCATAAATAAAGTCTACTCACAACCAAGCCTCGCGAGAGTATCTAACCACACACAGACACCAAACTGAATCAACCCAATCAAGGTCCTGAAACATTCATCAATATCCAACCATACATCAATTCCTATGCTCAATCACATAGACATTACACATCAACCTTAAATCAGCCCACATATAGACAATAGGCCTAAATCCCATCTAATCTCATCATTCTACTCAAATCACATGACTTAGGCCTCTAATGCATAGTTCTCATTCATAAACCATTGAATTAATAAAAAATACTGATTTTCAATTCCTTAGGCATAAGCATGCCCAAATTGGGCCATTCGATCACAAATAGGCCTAACCCATGATATGGTCACAATCACCTAATCAGTAGCATAATCAACCCTAATCATGCTTAATGAGACGTAAACTGCATTAATTCAATGATTTTAGGCCAAAAGCATCAAAAGCCCTAAAATATGAAATTTTCCATACTTAGGCCATATTGCCGATTTACACTAGGCCACCATGTTCAGCCATGTATATCACTGATTTTGCATCATGGGTTCATCAACAATGGCAACTAGGTCAACATAGTTGACATGCAAGCTATTTGGAAAGGTTTAAGTTCATATTCTAAATTTAGGTCTAATACGAACAACCCTGCCAATTTTCCATTTAATATTCTGTTCACATGTATCAAGCAGCCAACATAAATATTTAATGACAAAATCAACCGTACAGATTGAGGTATTTTAAGAAGCAAACCTTCTGTCCAAACATCAGCTCAATCCAACGGTGGACCTAAGGGATAAGGCTCTTTGATGAACAAGTCTCGAATCAGACAATATTTCCTTCCTTGCTGCAAATACTTGAACTCAGATTACTATATCACACAAAATACTTGATGGATAACCATCTCAACGGATCATAATGTAGAAATATTAGTTGTGAATCTTCATCCGAAATATCATATCCATCCAATGGTAGGTTTAGGAGATCTATCAGTTTCATCTAAACTGCGCGAGAAATTCAGACTTTCCGACCAGCTTTGTTTGGGAGGTTATATCTCTCAGAAGAAACCTCCAATCAAGATCTCCACCGACCACACCGAATAACCATAAGATATGAACTGGTTGACAAAGTTTGAGCTCAATCTGACCATATATCACTAAGATCCATCTCTTTGATGAAGACATTGTTGAGACTTCCCTCAAAGCAACTTCTTTCTTTCTTTTCTTCTTTCCATTCTCGTCTTTTTTCCTTTCCCTCCACTCATCTCACTCTCTAGGAGTTCCTTGGAGAAGAGAAGTGGGCATAGGACACTTGTCCACGCTCATGCACCAACTTGACATGTGTTGGAGAAGAGAAATGGGGCATGGGACACTTGTGCACTCTCAAGCACCAACTTGACATGTGTTGGTCTCATGCACCAACTTGACATGTATTGGAGAAGATAAATGGGGCATGAGACATTTGTCCATTCTCATGCAGCAACTTGACATGTGTTGGTCTCATGCACCAACTTGACATGTGTTGGAGAAGAGAAATGGGGCATGGGACACTCGTCCATTCTCATGCACCAACTTGACATGTGTTGGTCTCATACTACCCATACCAACCACATGTACTTTAACCAATCTCATGCTTGCACGTATTTTAAATGTCCAATCCATCTAATACACCAAATTTTCATTTTCATTTATCCTTTTATTCAATCAATCCTAACCCTTATCAATTCATGGTTTAATGGGTCCATGCATAAATAATAACATATGCATTATACTTTAATTTGACATGACCCATATACAATTTATAATGCACATATTTATATACATCATCCAACATCAAATATACAAACATTAAACGACCATCAAACAAACACCAAACATATCAAGGCAAACACATAGAGTTTGGGCAAAATGAAATTGGGTTATGGGCTAGATGAAATAATTTTTTGGTGCGTCACACGATCACTATCACAAAGCTGACACTTGCACTTTTTCAGTTTACTTATTCAGAATGTTTTGTGCACAAAAACCTTTTTAGATTTGTCAGAAATTTCATTTGATACACGAAATCACGATTCTTGAAACCTTTTTTATTTGTGTAATCTAAAAAGAACCAGAATGTTCCTAAAGATTGCATTTGCCATCTTCGTGAAAGATTCTAGCTGTTGTGAGTAAACAATCATTTTGAAGTTCAAATTAAAATGACAAACAACTTCATCTCTATTGAGTCTATATATACCAACACTTAAGCTCAAATTAGATACCGAAAATTCATTAAGCAAATACATTTGAAAGTTAGTCGAATTTTCAATTTGATTTCAAAGCTTAAACAATTTTAGTTTTTCAAAGTTCCTTCTTTGAAACTCTGCTTATTTAAAAGATTTTCATACTGAGCTTAATATCTATCTTTCTTTGAAAATCTATTTGTAGGATATTGAACTGTTTTCTACTCAAATTTTCAGCACGGTGTTATTCATACATCATTCTTGCCGAAGGAGGAATTTGAGAGATAGTTCATAGGATACAGTTGTACTCCATTCCAGAGATAGGCAGTAGTTATACAAACTACTGAGTACCCAACATTGTTTTTGTCTTCAGAGATAGGCAGTTCTCAAGCCTGTAAGTTGAGAGGTTTAAGTTAGTCTCACACCCGAAGTTGAGATAGGTAGTTCTCTAGCCTGTAAGTCGAGAGGTTTAGGTTGGTCTCAAGCCTGCAAGTTGATCATTGTAACGGTTGTTCTCACACTCATAAGTTGAGAAAAAGTATAAAGGTTTGGTTCTCACCCGTAAGAGAATCCCTTAGTGAAGAGGTTTCAAATCCTAACAGAGGACGTTAGGTAGTGAACGTAGGCAAGTAGCAGAACCGCTCTAAATCAATTGTGCAAATTGATTTACTTTTTCGCATTTATTTAGTTGCCATTGCATTAACTTTAATTGTCTATGTGTCCAATCTCTTGGACATACTTGGGCCAACAACATTCATATCATTTTTTGTAGTTAGCTTTAAAGCCTATAGTGATATGTTTGAAATCATAAAAAAATGAGATTTTTAACCAAACTACCCTCATGACCCGCATATATGAGAAAAGATATTTTGATGATTACAAACCACATTCATATATTATATATTGCATCCACATTGCATACCTTATTGCATGAAGGTTTGATGATGCATGGTGGAAGAACTATCAGGATCAAGTTGAAGACCATAATCGTTCGAAGATATAATTCTATGTTATTAGAACTCGATAGGATTGTAGAATCTCTGGTATCACACAATTCAGCAAGTGTTCATACCTTTGCATAATTGCATGTTTTTGATCGATTTGTTTTTGAAGAATCTTCGTTGATTTCTTCGATCATCTTTTGATGAATTTTTAATGTTTGATTTAATCGAAATTCATCATGTTTTAACTCTGTTTAATCGAGCTTCTAAAGATTGAAAATAATTTTTTTAAATATTTAATAAGGACGCTAGTGTCTCAGCGGCGCCCTCCTGCACTTATCAAGTCAGAACGCTTGAGATACATTAGGACGCTGATAATGTTTTGGGTTGAGACTATTCATGTTTATTAGGACGCTATTCATGCGTTAGCACCATCATTGAATCAAATGTATGAACTTATCAGGATGTTGATTGAATATCAGCACGTTGATTGAATATCAGCACGCTGATTGAACTTAAAATGCTTTAAACATTAGGACATTTATGGTCTAGTAGCGACCTTATGAGTTGTTGATTTAAATATTCTAAAATTAACCAAGATGCTGATAGTTCATCAAGACGTTGATGGTTCATAGGTTAAAAATACTTTATTCATAGCAGGACGCTTATTCAACAATAGAAAGCTCACTGAAACAACCTTTTGAACAAATTAGGACGCTAACTAAATAGTAGCGCCCTCATGACTTTCAAATTTAAAAGTTTTTAAGTAAGTCAGGACGCTTACGTTTCAGTAGCGCCCTCACTTCATAGTTCAGCACAACGCTTATTGAATATAAGTGCCCTCAACGAACAAAACGACAAAAGTTGGTATTATGCTTTAGGACATTAGCTGATTATCAAGATGCTAATCCAACACTATCATAAAGCTGATAAATATGCACATTTTAAGAAAAAACTCTTTCAGAACGTCTTAGAACCATTTTCAGAACATTCCATTCTCATGAATGCACAGATGATTTAGGTGTTGCTGCTGTGATTGCACAAACTAAATCTATTCATTACGGGAAAGAATGTATCCATTTGATTTGAAATGAGATTTGAGCGCCAAACATCTTTTTGAGAAACAGATCAAACATTTTCTATATATACATCACTTTGAGCTCTTAGAAAAAGAACAAGAGAAACAAAAGTCGAATATACAAAAACTAAGTTTCAATCTTCATTTTACTTGTACAAAAACTTTTGAAAGTTATTATTCTCTTCGTTGCAATACTATGATATTTGAAACCCTTGAGTACTTGGAACATCTTCTGGATTTTGAAGAACTTCACTTCATATCTATCGAAGATCCATTGAAGAATCGAAGCTTAGAACCTTCTTTCTCACCTGCACTTCAATACATACACTTTGCTGAATCTGTGGTAACTGAGGGTTCAACTAAAAACTTTGTATCTCTTTGATTTTATGTAAAGGGAATCATATCTCAATCTTGTATTCATTAATATTAGTGACAGTTGTCACTAACATAGAGCAAGTGTTGCTTGAATTTTAAAGGTTATTCTCAAGCCTGTGAAGTTGAGAAACGATTAAGGTTGTTCTCAAGCCTGTGAAGTTGAGAAAATTTAAACGGTTTGATCTTCACCCGTAAGAAGATCCGTTAGTGGAATTTGGACAAAATCCTAACTGAGGAGGTTAGGTAATGGACGTAGGCGTGGCCGAATCACTATAAATTATGTGTCTTATCATTTATAGTTCATTCTTCATTGTTTTGTGTAATTAGCCAAACCTTTTACATTTCATTGTATTATTTGTTTTTAAAAGAAAGTTATAAACCTGTTAAGTGTCTAATTCACCCCCTCTTGGACATATTGGGGCCAACACTACCTCTAGGCGACGACCACCTCCCCAACAAGGTAAATCTTAAGCTTTTACCTTAATCCCAAAAGGAAACATCAAAATGTGAGGCCAATCATATTGGCCCCTATAATTACAAAAATACCCTCGATTACCCCAAAATTACATGATCGAGACACATGGCCGAGGCTTGCCTTGCCTCGACCATGGCCAAGGCCTTTCTTGCCTCGGTTGTTGTGGTTGAGGCATGTAGTGTAGCAGTCGTCGCTAAGGTATGTAGGGCTTCGATCGTGGCCAAGGCATGTGTTGGCTCAACCATGGCCGAGGCATTTGTGCCTAGGCCATTAGCCAAAGCATGTTGTGCCTCCACCTTTGGCCGAGACATGTTGTGATTCAGCCTTTGGCCTCGGTATGTTGTGCCTCGGGCTTTGGCCAAGGCATGTCGTGCCTCAACTAATGATAGAGGCGTGCGATGCTTCGGCCAGTGATCATGGCATGGTTGTTAATCTAAGCAGTTCATCACTTATCATGTCCCTAAATATACTGTGATAAAGTATATTTTGATGATCACGGGTACTCTACAGGTCATGATGACATCATCTTATGGTACGAGGGTTACAATTCTCCCCAACTTAAGAGTATTTTTGTCCTAAAAAAGAAATCAAGAGAACTAACCTCGATCGGTATAGAGATCGGGGAATTGCTCCCTCATCTAGTCCTCACGCTCCCAGGTTTGCTCTTCATTATCATGGAATTGTCATTTGACTCGCACAAGCGGGATCTCCTTATTCCTCAATTTCTGAACCCGACGAGCCACAATCTGAATCAACAACTTTGCATAAGTCGTATCCTCCCCAACTTGCAGATGACTCACATCAAGCACATGAGCTGGATCGGGATAAGACTTCTTCGATAGATCCTCAATATACTTCCTCAGCATCGATACGTGAAAAACATCATGAACACTCTCAAACTGAGAAGGTAGAGCCAACTTGTATGCTACTGGTCCAGTCCTCTCGACAATTTGGAATGGTCCAATGAACCTAGGGAAAAGTTTCCCTCTGACGCCGAACCTCATCTGACCCTTGAGTGGCGAGACCTTAAGCAAAACTAGATCTCCCATTGCAAACTCCAACGACCTATGCCGGTTATCGTAATAACTCTTTTGCCAGTCCTGAGCCGAATTTAGCCTCTACCAAATTAGCTTGACTTTCTGTCTTCTCAACAACTGCATCAGGGCCCCATAGCTGCGTATCGCCGACCTCGTACCAACAAGCTGGAGATCTACAGTGTCTTCCATACAAAGCCTCATACGGTGCCATACCGATGCTCGCCTGCTAACTATTGTTGTAAACAAATTCACACAAGGGAAAATGCTCACCCTAACCACCGCCGAATTCTAAAATGCAAGACCTGAGCATATTCTCCAGCATCTGAATCACTCACTCGGACTGACCATCCATTTGAGGGTGAAACGTTATACTGAGTCGGAAACGAGTCCCAAATCGAGTCTGCAAAACCTGCCAAAATCTCAATGTAAATCGTGGATCTCGATCCGACAAGATAGACAAGGGAACTCCATGAAGTCTCACGGTCTCTCTCACATATAATCTGCTCAGTCTATCCACGGAGTCTTTGGCGCTCATAGGAATGAAGTGTGCACTCTTGGTCAATCTATCAACCACAACCCAAATGTCATCAAATCTGCCCTGAGACCTCGACAATCCCATGATGAAATCCATCGTGATGTGCTCCCATTTCCACTCAGGTATGGGTAACGGCTGCATATGACCTTTAGGCTTCCGGTGTTCAGCCTTAACCTGCTGGCACACCTCAGCACATACTCAGCTATATTCTTCTTCATCTCATGCCACCACACAGACCTCTTCATGTCGTGATACATCTTAGTAGCCCCTAGATGAAATGTATACTGAGACCTGTGAGCCTCTCGAAGTATCTCAGCACGCTACTCAGCATCATATGGGATTCATAGTCTCCCTCTAAACCGCAAGACATCATTTGGACCTATCTGCCAATTGGCCTGGTCAGCACTGTCTGCGTATCTACGGTACATGTCTTAATCCGAACAATGTTCCTGTATATCTTTAACCCGCGAAATATGGGCATCAGCAAGCTGCACGTGCATCTGAGCATATATCTCAGTACGTGGTGCATCCGAGAGTATACTCATCATAGTTCCTCTCTCAAGTAAATGCCACTGTTGAGCCATCTGAAAAGCAACCACCTGAGTCTCAACTCCCCTACGGCTCAAAGCGTCAGCCACAACATTGGCTTTGCTAAGATGATACTCTAAAGAGAAATCATAATCCTTAAGTGACTCGAGCCATCTCCTCTGCCGCATATTCAGCTCCTTTTGATCAAAAAGGTACTTCAAACTCTTGTGATCAGAAAATAAAGTGAACCTCTCACCATATAGGTAATGCCTCCATAGCTTCAGTACAAACACAATAGCTGCCAGCTCCAAATCACGCACAGGGTAGTTGTGCACATGCACCTTAAACTGTCTAGATGCATATGCAACCACTCGACCCTCTTGCATCAGTACACATCCCAAAACTAAGAGTGATGCATTCTTATAAATCACCAACTCCTTCCCAGGCTTTGGAAGAATCAACACTGGAGTTGTAGTCAACCTCTGTTTCAACTCACTGAAGGCTTTCTCACAGGCATCCGACCATGTGAAGGCCACATTCTTCTGAGTCAGCGTAGGCAATGGTGCAGCTATCGTGGAAAAGTCCTTCACGAACTTCCTATAATAGCCAGCCAAACCCATAAAGCTACGAGTCTTTGTTACAGTGGTAGGTCTTGGCTAACGAATGATCATCTCCACCTTAGCAGAATCAACTGAAATACCCTTTACACTAACCACACCAAGAATTTCACCACAGTCATCTAGAAGTCACACTTGCTCAGCTTGGCATACAGCCTATGCTTCAAAAATGGCTGCAAAGTAACTCTGAAATGTCGCTCATGATCCTCTTTAGTCTTAGAATAGACAAGGATATCATCGATGAAGACTATAATGAATTGGTCAAGGTACAACCTGAACACTTTCTGCATCAGATCCATGAACATAGCTGGTGCATTAGTCAACCCGAAGGGCATCACCAGATACTCGTAATGTCCATACCACGTCCGAAAAGCAGTATTTGGCACATCCTCATCTCTAATCCTCAACTGATGGTACCCTGACCTCAAGCCAATCTTCGAAAAGAACTTGGCCTCAATTAGTTCATCAAACAGATCATCAATGCGAGGAAGTGGATACTTGTTCGTCACAACCACCTTATTCAGTTGACGGTAGTCTATACACAATCTAAGACTCTCGTCCTTATTCCTGACAAACAACATAGGTGCACCCAAGGTGACATACTAGGGGAAATGAATCCATTGTCCATCAGCTCATCAAGTTGGGCTCTGAGTTCATTCAACTCTTTCGGTGCCAAACAATACGATGGAATAGAAATGGGTTTTGTCCCGGGCATCAGCTCAATGATAAAGTCTACCTCTCGCTTAGGCGGTAAGTCAGGTAACTCATTAAGAAAAACCTTTGGGTACTCGCAGACTACAGGAATGTCTGCTAACTAAATGCCATTCCCACATCATCCACTGGCCTCAAATTAGCCATCGTAGCAACCTCATCATCAGTGGCTAATCTACTCTAGATAGGTGGTCTTGATGCAGTCTTGCCTCGAAAAACAAAAACTGGTTGTCCGGGTATCTGAAAGACAACCCTCTTGCCGAAACAATCAATGTGAGCGTGATACACTGCCAGCCAATCCATACCCAAAATGGCATCGAACTCGAGGAACTCTCAGACTTTAAGGTCGACAGACATCTCGTGGCCCTCAAATCTTACAATGAATCCCACACATACCATGTTAGGGTAAATCCTCTCACCAGCCGCCGTACTCTAGATTAACGGCGTACTAGTCTTAATTGTAGACAACCTCAATCTATCTACCAGACTACCAGAAATAAAAGACAAAGTAGAACCAGCATCAATCAAGACATACATCAAAGAATCACAAATGCTGATAGTACCTCCGATCAATTGCTTGCTAGCCTCAGGATTTGCCTGTGTAACAGCTCGGGCCTACTCCCTGGTAGCAACTGGCATATGACTGAACTATGTAGAAAATGCTTTATGAGGACACTCACTCCTCTTGTGCCCCAGAACACCGCACTCGAAAGAGACTGTCGGTTACGATTCCCTAGGTGCTGAAGATACAGCTTGCGACTCTACTCTGGCTATCTTCTGTCCACTATGCCTAGCCGAACTCTGTTGTCGCTGGGCCTCCTGACATCTGCACACTCTGGCCTGGAACTGGTGGTGCAACTATCACTGGAGCGGAGGCTACTGATGCCTCGTGCTCACTGCCACCAAAACTCGGCTTCTTATATTTTTGGCTCTTCTTACCATAAAACTGACCCGTTGACTCTGCTGGTTGTGCTTGTCTTGAAGGAACTGTAGGTGGCTGAACAATGACTGACATCCTCATCCGTGAGTGAGCCTCTGCAGTCTCAAAGTCAGCGGCCTGTAACATTGCCTTAGCGTAAGTCTACACGTCGGCAAGTGCCAAAACCTGACGGATACGATCACGGAACCCATCTCGTATCCTCTGCATGCGAAGGTATTCAGTCGACATCATCTGAGGAGCGAAGAGTGCCAAACGGTTAAACTCCTGCTTGTACTCCCTCACTGATCGACTGCCCTGGGTCAGGTGCACGAACTCGATCCTCTTCTTATCGCACTCTAACCTCGGGTAGAACTCCTCGTAGAAAAGTTCTTTAAACCTGGTCCACGTCTGAATCTTATCGACCATGCGATTCAGTCTCAGGCACCAATCATCAGCTCTGTCGACGAGCTTGAAGCTTGCCAACCTCACTCTGTCAGCCTTAGAAGCCTGCATGTCGCTAAAGATAGTCTCCATCCTCCTAAGCCACCTCTCAGCTATCTCAATGCAAAGGCCTCCAGCAAACTCGGTCGGGCCTCTGATCCGGAAGGCCTTCATGACCCTCTCACAAAGCTTTGACTCATGCCTCTGCTCAGGAATTCCCACAGCCTCAACCGGTACCTCAGCCTGGACATCGGCATGAACCTCAGCTGGTCCAGCCCTATCCCCCACGGCCATGCCAACACCACTGTGCTCCCCCTCAACTGGAACACCTGGCTGGGGCTGCCTGTTGCCCTGGACCTAGGCAAGCAGTGCTAGAATCTAAGTCTGCTGCTGCTGAATATGGGTCTGAGCAGCAAGTAAGGCCTCAATTTACCTAAAGCACTCATCCGGGTCCATGGTTGGTTCTGAATTTCCTCTCTTGCAAATCTGAAATTCACAAATAAGGAAAAATCCATTAGAATCACAATCGATGAGAGTTGTTATCTCTTAGTAACTACTCATAATCATACCCATAAAAGAAATCATAATATCTTATAAGTCTTTTAATCTTTTTAAGGTTTTTAAACCTAAAACCTCTCTCTGATACCAAAGTTGTCACGACCCACTATCCGTGATGTCATGACCGGTACAGAACCCCGTGTACATCCTCCCTCAACATACACGGTGTCCCGATAAGCCTTCCAACACATACCATAATCCCCAAATACACAACAATAAACACATGGACATCATATAAAACATATCCAAAATGACAACCAGAAAATTTTTCTCCAAGTCCATAGTGTTCAAAAGTACAAAATATACTTAACCATAAGTACAAACCCATCTAAATGTTAAGTATAATCATTAGGTGTTACATAGTACAATTTATCAAAATAAATTGCGAAAAAGTACTAAACACCTACGTCAACAACAGTACGGGAACACTTCGCAACTAAGCTTTCCTTTTCCCCTTCCCATCAGATCCTGAAAAGATAAGGATGAGGGGTGAGCTACAACAAGCTCAGTGAATGTCCTATACAAGTGGAAACATATATATGCATTTAAGTAAAACATTGCAAGAATCATTAAAACAATTTAAATAATCATGGGTGTAAGCAATATTACATACATGCCAATATAATGTATCATGTCATAAACAAGACAATGCATAGCATTTTATAAACATGCATATGCAACCTAACACCTCCTGAGTAAGAATCAATACAAGGGCCATTTGTGCGCGAAATCCATGCCCGATCGACTTCTTACCCGTATCTATTAGAATTCCTATGGATTGTATGAACCATAAGATTTGCCCATCAAGACATGTATCATGTCTAGGGGAATCCTACACAACCCATAGAAATCCTTTGTAAGGTCCACAATTGAGGATTCTCGGTCGGCCCAATGGGATTTCACAAGAATCCCAAGCCTAGGGAATGCAACATAACTCAATTGTTTTCCCCAACTGACTATGCTCAAATCTAGTTCATGAATTCAATAAATCATGCATACTACATTATTCAAGCATTTAAAACATTTTTATACGACAATGCCACATATAGAATTTACAAGTAAAGAGACACTCACAACATGATTGGCTAGACCTAGCCAACCCAATTTCCAATTCCAAGAAGCACTAGGATGCCACAATCACCCAATGCAACTCAATCCCCAATTGGCTTATTTGGTTAACTTAGATCATTCACAAATCCTGAAACATACATGGTTTATGCCAAAACTGAAAATCAATCCAAGTATGCCAACTAACCATGTTTAAACCCAAATCAAATGCCAATTAAGATTCTAAAATAGTCCTACACATGAGCCAATCCCATAATGCCCAATTTAACCATATAATACCCAATTAACCCACATTTAGCCCAATTGAATGCAATAGCTTGATCTAAGCACTATAATACATGACATTCAATCATAAATAGGGTTAATTAGACTAATTGCAAGTCAATCTAACCAACTGACATCAAATCCCCAAATTTATGGCAAATCTCCAAATTCATGGCCTAGGCCAAATTTGCACTACACCTAGGGTTTTCACCAAGCAAGATCAGTAAATTGAACCATCAATCATCCACATTTACCCCTTAGATCAACATATATGACATTCAACTTGAATGAAAAACCCTAAGTTCATAACCTAGGTCTAGGTCTAATACATGGCTAAACATTAATGACACCCTAATTCAATGCACTGTTCGGATGTAACAAACTAGCAAAATAAATATCCAATAACTAATTTAACTCTTTAGATTCAAGAACATTAAGAGACAAACCTTCTGCCCAAAATTGAGCTAAATCCAATGGTAGATCAAAGAGATATGCCTCTTTGATTAAGACAGCTCCAACTGAATGGTTTCTCCTCTCTTGTTGTAAATACTTGAACTCAAACAATTATATCTCCCAAAATACTCAACCAGTCCACATCTTAATCATTCAGAATGCAACACGTTCAGTTGTGAACCATTTGATGAAGTATATCACATCCGTCCAATGGTAGATTTACGAGATCCAGCAGTTTGATCTAAACTGTGCGAGAAATCTAGATTTTCCAACCAGCTGTGTTTGGGAGGTTATCTCTCTCAGAAGAAAACTCCAATCAAGATCTCCACCGACCAGAATGAAGAACCATAAGAGAAGAACTGGATGACAAATTTTTATCTTGATCTAACCAAGGATCTAAGAGATCAAACATCTGATCAAAACTTTGCTAAGACTTCCCTTCAAGCAACTTCCTCTCTCTTTCTCTTCTCTTCTTTTCATTCAACCTTACTCTCTCAAAAACGTCCCCCAAGGAAGAAAATAAGAGATTGAGACACATGTTACACCCACATGCACCTATTTTTTCAAGTGTTGATCATGCTCCAACACTATGCCAAGTGTTTGCTCAAGGGCTCATTTGTTGGCCACATGGCCTTTACACAATCACAACCTCACATGTGTGAGTTGTTAACCAATCCACTAATTCCAACAATTCCATCATTTTTTTTCATTTATTTAACAAATACATGCCCATTTCAAATCATGGTCCAATTGGCCCCATTATACAATTAATAACACATACATTAATATTAATATGTCACTATTAATATATTACTTTAGTGTGCATTATTATCACTATCAATGTCATTAGCACATAAATGACAATATTAATAATGATAATTCTCTAAAATAGCATGCAAAGACACTTGAACCAACTTGCGTCGAGCATCAAATATGTATACGTATACGGGTACTCTACAGGTCATGATGACATCATCCTAAGGTACGAGCGTTACAATCACAAACAAAGTAGTTTTCGGTGCTAACGAGCGTTTATCAAGATCTCACCCCAGGACCTAAGGAAAGCGAAAGGCCACGGAACGACTCGATCAAGGAACTCAAAGACATATCCAACGATCAAGATTATTTCAATCAAAAGGACTTCAACGATCATATCTGGATTTCAAGATCACTTCGCTCGAACGATTCGATCAAGCTTCAAGTCTTTATCCTTCGATCAACATTCAAGACATGCAACTCCAGCGCGAAAATTCTTCTTGAACATCTCATAATGAAGAGTTGGATTTAACGATTATGAGAAATGAGAAATGCACAAAGTGTTTAAGGTATATCTTTTTCTAAACGACATTGCTCAAACGTTTTCCGAAACCATACACAAATCACTTGTATATTTGCATGTTTTGATCATACGTTTTATGGTCTTTCAAATGATTTAATTTTATATATTTAATTTAGAATTTATAGTGTTTTTATTCGCATTTATCGTATACTTAATCGCAAGTCAAAACTATTTTTAAGGAGTCTTTCAGGACGCTAATGATTTAGCAGCGCTTTCCTGAACTTGTTAAGTCAGGATGCTGATGACTGATTAGAACACTGATAACATTCAATGTTGAATTGAACTGATTAATTAGGACGCTTACTTGTATAGTAGCGGCCTCCCTTTTTGTCAACCTTTGAAGTTGTCAGGACTTTGATTCAGTATCAGCTTACTGAAAGATTTCTAAAGTTCTTCGAAGATTCTATCTTTGAGAACGCTAATAGTTATAAGTTGAATAAACTATCAGGACAATATCTAGATAGGAGCGCCCTCACCTTTAGGAATCAACTTAGTAACTTTTAGGACGTTGATTGTCCTTTAGCGTGCTTGTGTTTGGTTTCAAATGTTTTAAATATGTAGTAGGACCCTTACAGAGTTGTAGCGCCCTCATGTTTTGTTTTATGTTTTAAAAAGTAGGACGCTTACTCGGAAAATAGCACCCTCATGCACTTAACTATTTTAAAACATAGCAGGACGATAACTGTGCATTAGCGCCCTTAGGGTTAAGTTGTTTAAGTTTCAAAATAAATCAGGACGCTTACAATTCATTGGCGCCCTTACTTCATTTTTCAGCAGGACTCTTATACGTAATGATCGTCCTCATGGAACAAAATGACAAAGTTGATGTTGTGCGTCAGGACACTATTTGTGGAATCTGGACGCTAATTCAACAACCGTCACTGTTTTAATGAGTACATTGCATCAGTCTACTTTTTCAGAATGAGTTTTTGCACAGAGTCCTTTTTAGACTTATCAGAGATCCTCTCTGACACATGAATTAAGTTTTTCTAAAACTTTCATTTTTCATGAAATCTGAAAAGAACCAGAATGTTAGTGAAAATTGCAGTTGCCATTTTCATATAACATTCTATCCGTTGTGTGTAAACGTTCATATTATTTGAACTTTAAATGTCTAACGGCTATGTCCTACTAAGTCTATAAATGCTCGCCAATCATTTTGTATTGCGCCAATACTTTTTGAAAGTTAGTCTGTGTCAAAATGTTTTTCAAACATCTAAACTTTCAAAGTATTTTTCACTGATACCTTTACATATTCAAAAGATTTTCATATTGAGCTTCAATTACATTTTTTCTTTGAAAATCAATTTGATCTGGTATCTACTCAAATTCTCAACACTAATTCACACTTGGTATCATTCTTGCTAAAGATAGAATTTGAGATATAGTTCATGAGAAATACAATTGTACTTGATTGTTGAACCAATTATCCTCATGTCCCTTACGAGAATATGTCCCTATTATGAAAGATTTTGATGATTACAAAACTACATTTTGTTTATGATATTACTGCACATATGGCATATCTAATCTCACTTGAAGGTTTCAAAGATTCAATGATGCATGGCGAACGTATTAAAAGATCTTCTTGAAGACCATGGTCGTTTGAAGATGTTTGGTTGTATGATTAGACTATGATAAGTTGTACGACCTTCTTTGTCATGTGATTTAGCAATATGCATGTCTGCATGTTTTAATTGATCGGTTGCATATTCGATTTAATCTGGCTACATTAAGTTTTTATCGAGCTTTAATCGAGAAATCAAAAACCATTTTTATAAAGTCTTTCAAGACGTTAATGTTTAGCAGTGCCCACTTGGACTTGATGAGTCACGACGCTGATAAAATATTAAGAAGCTCAAGGTTGAATTGAACTGATTAATAAGAACGCTTACTTGTTAGTAGTGACCTTTCTTTTTATCAACCTTTGAGAGTGTCAGGACGCTGACTTAGTTTCAGCTCGCTAATAGTTCTTTTTGTCTTTAAGTGATTTCTACCTTTAAGGACGCTGATAAGTTATAAGTTGAATAAATTATCAGGACGTTACTTGTGTAGGAGCGCCCTCATCTTTAGAATCAACTTAAATAACTTTCAGGACGCTTACCATTTGTCAGCGCACTTAACATTGTTTTAAAACTATTTTTAATAATTCAAGACACTTACTCTTGAGTAGCGTCCTCGTGTGTCAAATGTTTTAAAACAAAGCAGGACGCTTACTACGAAGTAGCGCCCCCACGATTTGAGTCGTTTAATTGTCGAAGTAAGTCAGGACGCTTACTATTCAGTAGCGCCCTCACTTCATTGTTTAGTAGGACGCTGATGTTCTATAAGCGCCCTCAAAGGAACAAAATGACAGAAAAGATATTGTTGTTGTTCTAACATTACTGCTATTTCTGTTAACTTTTTCAGAAACATACGAATACTTTTTCAAAACTTTTTAAACGTTCTAGAACCTCGTCAGAACATTCCTCTTTCATGAAAGGATCAGATGATTCAGGTGTTATCGCCGTAATATGCATTGAGCTAAATCGATCCATTTCGGGAATGAATGTTAACGTTATATTTGAAATAACTTAGAGCGCCAAAATTACCAAGTCCATTGCATCTCTGTTATTCTTATATATACGTGTTGCCTTAGAGCAAAAAAGCTACTAATGAAATACGAAACTGATATTCATTCAAAACGTATTAACAGTTTTCGTTTGTGCTAAAAACTTTTTGAAAGTTAGTCTTCTTTTACTTGCGCTTGATCTTATGATCTTTTGAAAGAAAAACTGAAAGTCTTCTGAGTTGATTGATCTTCATCTTCATTATTTTGAAAACCCACTGAAAAAGACAAAAGCTCTTTGAACCTGCTTTCAGCATAAACTTCGTCATATTTTGTTGAATCTGTGATCACAGAAGGTTCAATCCAAAGTTTTGTAAGTATCACTTTGATTCTGAGTAAAGGGAATCATATCTCATATTGTATTCTGTTTGTGGTGACTAGTAAGTCACTGAGTTAGAGCAAGTATTGCTCAAAAGTGTAAATGGTCGTCTCACACAAGTAAGTTGAGAATAGGTTTTCTCTAACCTGTACGTAGATAATAGGTATTCTCATACCTGCAAGTTGTGAAACGGTCCTCTCACACCCATAAGTTGAGAAACAGTAGTTCTCAGACCCGTAAGTTGAGAAAGTGTACGATTTTGATCTTCACCCGTAAGAAGGTCCATAGTGGAGTTTGAACAAATCATAACTGAGGAGGTTAGGTAGTGGATGTAGGCGCGACCGAACCACTATTAATCTTGCTTGCATTGTCTCATTTACATTTGCTGTATTTGATTGCTATACATTATTTCGCACAATTTTAAGAAAGGTTAAAATCTGCTAAGTGTCCAATTCACCCCCTCTTGGACATATCTGGGCCAACAATTGGTATCAAAGCAGGTTAACCGTCAAAGTATCTAACCATCCTTGATTGAGTATGGCAAGACAAAATGAAAGAAGCACTTATCTCTCCGGTGATGGAAACTCCACCAACTGACCACTACTATTTAAGGGAGAAAACTATTCACACTGAAAAATAAAGATTAGGTACTGTCTTAAAGCCCAAGATCTACAGATGTGGGATGTTGTGACATACGTGTCACACCCCAGTACACTGGGGTGTGACAAAAAGGCGTTATATTGGTTCAGTGGTTACTCAGATTGCGAAATCAAACCTTATGAGGTTGTGAGTTCGAATCTGGGGGAGTCCCTGCACTATTCATGAGTGAATAGTGTGGACAAATGATCCCGGGGGTACTAGACACTGTGGTGGGCTGTGTACTGGGATGTGACAATATTATGTGGTATATAACGGTTGGGGTACGCTCGGTATGAGGTACCTATCACATCCCGGGGTACTAGACATTGCAGTATGCTGTGTACTGGGGTGTGACAATACGACTGTCCAACGCCTACTAAAATTGTTGACGGTGCTACTATCCCAAAGGAAATAGAGGAATGGAGTACCAAGGAAAATAAAAGATAACTATTAAATAACTTCTCCAAGGAAAAGAAAAGAGAACTATTAAATAACCAAGCTATAAACATTTTGTTTTGCAGTTTATCAGTCGAAGAGTTCAATAGAGTTAGTGCGTGTGAAACCGCTAAGGAAATCTGGAACAAGTTAGAGGTCACCCACGAAGGAACTTTGCAAGTTAAAAAGTTAAAGCTCCAACTGTTAGTTGAAAAATATGAGACCTATAGGATGAAGGAAACTTATTCGATAGCTCAGGTTATTGCTCGGTTTACAACAAACATCAATGAGATGAAGAACCTTGGAAAAATCTATGACCAAGAAGAAATTGTTAGAAAGTTTCTAAGAGGCCTACCTAGAGCATGGGAACCCAAGGCCACAGCCATTGAAGAAGCCAAGAATCTGGCTAAATATACTTTTGATGAACTATGCAGTTCATTGATGGTTCATGAAATGAAGTTAAAAGATAAGATGAGCCCAGTCAAAGTTGAGGAAAAAGAAAAGAAATCTATTGCCCTCAATGTTGAAACTGATTCTGAAAATGATTCAGACTCAGAAGATGACATGGCTATGTTGTTTAGAAAGTTTAAAAAGTTGCTTAGGAGAAAGAGCAATAATAGCTCTTACTCAAGGTTCCACAAAGGAAAGAAACCCGAGTCTAAACCTGTAGAGTTAATTTTTTACAATTATAACAAACCAAGTCATGTAAAGAGCGAATGTCCCAATAAATATATAAAGATTTCAAGCTCATATAGAAAGGACAAGAAAGTTCTCAAAGCTACATGGGATTATTAAAGTTCAAGCAAAGATGAAGCGGATTCGGATCACACTACAGCACTGTGCTTAATGGTAAGCACTGAGGTAAAATTTGAACCCATTGACAAACTTAATGAGCTCTATGCTAATATTCAGGAACTTAAGACAAAACTTAGTAAAGAGACCAAGAAAAATGAAAAGCTCAAGCATAGTCTTGAAGAAGCTCTTGAGGAAATAGAATTCCAACAAGAAGAGCTAGACAGAATGTCTCAAGACAATAAACAACTTAAGAAAGTTGTTGGGAAATTAAAAAATGAAAATGAAACCCTTAGAAAGGAAAAGGAAGACCTGAACTGCATAGTGATTAAATTCACAAATAGTCAAATGAAATTTGATATGATGTTAGGATCACAAAAATGTGTGTTCGACAACACTGACTTAGGCTACACTCATGGGTCTAAACAAAAGGAGTACGATACCGTACTGACCAAAAGACCAATATGCAACAAATGTCATAGGGAAGGTCATACAATACTAGATGCAATGTCTTACGTAAAAAGAGAAGAAAATATGCATGGATTGAAAATTTTGTTCTTATTGATGCTAACATGCATAGACCCAAACAAGCATCAAAAATATTTTATGTTGTGTAGATGTGCTAAAACGAAGATATATGGTATCTAGACAGCGGTTATTCAAGGCATATGTGAGGATAGATCTAACTTTCTGAGCCTTGAAAAGAAGAAAGGAGGAAAGGTCACCTTCGGAGACGGCAACAAAGGTGATATTGAAGGCATTGGAACTATTGGTAACGATTTTCTATCCATATCTGATGTACTTTATGATAAAGGGTTGAAGCATAATCTCTTTAGCATAAGTTAATTATGTGACAAGGGTTACGACATTTCATTTGAGGCAAATAGGTGCATTGTCAAGCATGTGGATAAAGCTGTTACATACATGGCATCTAGAATTAAGAATGTGTATTACAGAAACTTTAATGACATGAAGAAACAAAATGTAACATGTTTAAGTGCTATCTCTTGTAAGGATGCATGGCTATAGCATAAGATATTAGCTCATTTTAATATGGATAACATATCTAAAATTGTCAAGCATGATCTTGCGAAGGGTATTCCGAAAGGAACTTACTCAAATGACAAGGTATGTGAACCATGTCAACTTGGTAAGCATACCCGATCATTATTTAAGAGCAAGAGGCATCAATCAACCTCTAGAGCTCTCGAACTGATTCACATGGTTGGACCAACCAAAACCAAAAGCTTAGGTGGAAAATCATATGTGTTTCTGATTATTGTTGACTTTACTCTATTCGCATGAGTATTTCTATTAGCTCATAAATCTGAATCTTGTGAAACATTTATAAAATTCTATAAGAGAGTCGAAAATGAAAAGGGTCACAAAATCAACATAATTAGGAGTGATAGAGGTGGTGAATTTGTCAATAAAAATCTCAAAAAATTTTGTAACAATCAAGGTTACACTCACCATCTATCAACCCCTAGGACACCACAACAAAATGGAGTAGTTGAGAGAAAGAATAAAACTCTGCAGGAGATGTGCAGAACCATGCTCAATGAGTATAACACTGCAAATCATTTTTGGGGTGAAGCTATAAACACTGCCTGCTATGTGATGAATCGAGTTCTAATTAGAAAAGATTTGAATAAAACTCCATAGAACTATGGAAGGGTAGAGCACCTAACATCAGTTACTTTCGAGTATTCAGATGTAAATGTTTTATTCTCAATGATGAAGACAATTTATATAAGTTTGAACCTAATTAGACATAGGAATATTCTGAGGATATTCTTCTAACAGTAGAGCCTACAGAGTCTTCAACAAATCTAATCAAACTGTAGAAGAATCAGTTCATATAAAATTTGATGAAAGTGTTAATAAGCAAAGTCTTGAGGATGAATTGAAGCAATTAAATTTTGATGACGATGAACCCAAGACAACCAAGGTTATAAATCTTGAGCCTAAACTATCTTTAGAATCTTCTATAAACTCTAGACTTCTTTAAGGTCTTTCCAAAGATCAAATTTTCGGAGATCCATAAAAGGGTGTATCCACTAGAGCTTCGCTTTTGTATCACAATTTGAACCAATTAAAGTGGAAGAGGCACTGAAAGTCGAATACTGGATTCTTTCTATGCAAGAAGAACTAGGACACTTTGTGCGAAACAAAGTATGGAAATTAGCTCATTGACTTTTTCATCAATCTATTATAGGAACCAAATGGATCCTTAGAAACAAAAAGAATGAACAAGGTATCATTGTCCGAAATAAGGCTAGATTGGTTGTACAAGGGTACAACCAAGAAGAAGGCATAGACTTCGAAGAAGCCTTTGCCCTAGTAGCAAGATTAGAGGCAATAAGAATGTTACTTGTCTATGCTTGTTACAAGGATTTTCCCTTATACCAAATGGATGAGATAGTGATTTACGTTTTCTCCTCTTGAAGAGCACGTTTCGCTTTGCTTGTCAAGCAATTTATGTTTCGGAGTATATGCGATAGTGATTTATGTTTTTCCCTCTGATTTATGTTTGGTTGTTGTGTTTTGTGCGAGAATCAGTTTGGGGATTCTTTCTGGTAAGTTTTCTTTGTGGTTCAGCCCCAATCGTTTTATCTTTCTTTAGTTCTTCTTTTGCTCTTGCATGCAAATGAAAACCCTCTGTGTACTCCCTTTCGATTTTAATTGTCTGACTTTTTCTTTTAATTCTCTTTTCACTTTGTGCTCATATTGTCTCGGTTTTGTTTTCTTTTTTTTTGGGTTGTAATTTACAGTTGCATGATACACCTTTTATCAAGGAAATTAACTGTTGATTAGCTTTGAGTTGAGGTCTGTATTACCTTTTTTTGGACTTAATGTGATTTGCTCATGGGTTGTCCCATCGATGCCTTTAATTTTGTATTAGTTCACAAGTGGATTACAAAATGGGTGTTGAATTTGGTTTATGTCAAATTTCATGCTTCCTCAGAATTTATCAAAGCCTACAATCTCATATTTGTTTTTTTACTTCTTTCTTTCAAGCCTTGTATTATATATTACTTTATCTTTGTTTTTGATAGAAATTTATATATGGGTATGACAATGAAAACACAATACTGTGATAGATAAGTACAAGCAACTCCTACATACTTATTATTTGAGAAAATGTCTAATAGAGCTTTTCACTGCAGATGTTGCATTATGTTGTTTTGATTTGGCTTTCTAAAAAAAATAAAAATAAAAAAACATTTGTTGAATATGATCGTTTAATAATTTGAGTTAAAACAAGAGCTTTTAATTGGATATGCTTTGGTTCACTTATGTTGAATCCATGATTGAATTTGAGCAATATAAACTTCTTGTTCGGTTCACTTTTTGCTAATTTTAGTGTTATTTTTATATGTTTCTCCTGTCTACCAAAGCCTCAAATACGAAGTGGTGTTTTCTTACCCTCGTTTCTTCTACTCAATGTTTCAGTTGATGGTCATTCCTCTTTTAATGATGATCTAATATTTTGTTATTCCAACAACAAAACCCGGGAGTCGCCTCATAATCTCTTTTAGGTAAGAGACTTTATAGCTTATCTCATTTGAATCAAAGATCTCAAATTTGGTTTTTCTCAAATTTCAGTTTTACCATAATCATGCATACAAATTATTTCAGATTTTATTTTTCTATTTAAAGATGAAATCAGTTGTTCTGAGATTAATGAAAATCAATGAAGAGAAACATATAATTTTCTCTCTGTTTTCTCTTCGTTTATAATATTTACTTGTAAAGTAGATACACTTTTATATGCCTATTATATACAGCTAGACAAACCAAGATTCGATGGTCACATCATGCAATGAACAAAGAAATAAATATAATTGGATATGGACCACAATGAGTCGGTTTTTATTAATATTTATAGACTTGATTCATAATATATATTTGATTCATTTTTTTTATGGGAATAGAAATTTCAAGCGGCCTATATATGAAAATGAGATTGAGTCAAAAATTTCATCTACAACACTATGGTGCACCTAACTTTAAATTCCCCCCGGCTTTGTTTTTTTCAGATTTAGATAAACAAATTAGCATGAACTACAGAGATACAATGAGAGATTTCCTGCAAAATAGAATTGATATGGACTAGAGAAACCTTTCTCTGTAGCAACTCTTGAATGACCAGACTAGAATGATTTGTGATCAGTAGAGAAAAGAAGAGCTACTTACCTAGTATTGTCAATAAAATTAATCTAAAAAAAGAGTATCTACAGCAATATTTTTTGACTTAGTTTTGAATTGGACCAAGGCTAAAATTGAGCTAAAATTGAGCTTAACATAAAAATTTTGGGTTCATATTTGAAGAAGTTGAAGCAATTGATATTGGTTGTTTGGGGCTTTAAAATAGTTTTCTTATGATCTAAGAAATATTATGATTTTCTATCTTTTATTGGTTTAGGGATGCTAATTGCATGCATTGATTGGTTATATCCTTATACATTAATTTTGTTGATAAAGTTAAATATAAGATGGTTACAGCTATTTACCCAGATTTGTCAATAAAATTAATGTAATAATATTTTGTCTACGTTGGGCAATCATATCAAAAGCCTGTAAAAGTCTCATCTTCCAATCAAACACTTGTTTTCTCTGATTAATGAAACTTTGTAATAGGTTGTGACTTTTTTATGATGGTTGATGTTTCACATGCATAACAGTTTGCTTGCTTTCATTAGCTATGAGTTAAAAAATCTCATAAATTTAATGTGTTGGTGAACTTTTGTAGGAGTTTGGGGCTATTCTTACTTGTACAAACGACTTTGGCGCGCACGCATAATTAGAAGTGAGTTTCCCGACCTGTTTAGTAGATTGCTAAATAAACAGTTTATATGTTATATTTGATGCAAAACGAGTTGTTTGAACTTTGTAGTGGATTTGTTTGAGCTCTGTAGTTGAGATTTAATTCGACCAAAATTTGTGTCTTTTGCTACAGAACTATTTTTTCTTTTCTTCATAGTTATGCCCTTCATGTATTTATTTCAATTATTTGGGTATAATCACTTCAATGTGGTTTAATTTGTTTGTTTCCCTCTTACTATCTTTTTTCTATCAAAGTGCATGTGCTGAACATATCCTACAACTATTTGACAGTTCTTCCCTATAGAAAGTACAGACAAAAATAGAAAAAAACAAAAACCCTATAGAAAACAAAGTCGAGAAGAGAAAGACGACTATAACAAACGTCATAGAGAGTCTTACTTGCATTTAACAGAAGAAGCAAAAGAAAGAAAAAAAAAACATCATCGAAGAGAGCTTTATAGAGAAAAAAAAATTTCCCATTGCTTGGAAATAACAAAAAGGAACAGTCAAAGGTATGACAATTTACAACAGACAACCTATGAAATAGGTAAATGACATAATTACTTATTTATGAATTAGCATAAAATCATAAGTGGGATTATTATTAATATTTGTTAGTAAAGAATGCTTTGGTTTGGTCTTCTGCATAGTAGTCATTTTGTTTCTTTTGGTGCTTAAATGGTGCATCTAGATTATTGAGTATTAAATATAATTAATCTCATAGTTTAGGGCTTTAATAAGTACTAGTTTTGTGTTTATTTATTGTTATAGAAAGCAATCACTTTCTGCACTGTTGTTGTTTGACAAAATGTCTAAACACATATAGTTGCTCAAAGTTGAAATTCTATTATTGTTGTTGTTGGTGGTGTTTGACATTTTGTTGCTCAAAGTTCAAATCTTTTCTTTTCTTTCATAGATATGATGACCATGTACAGATAAATATTTATAATTATACGAATAAATTGAGGATTTGGGTTGCTTTTTGTTTCAGGAATGAAAAATGTCTTATTAATTGTCCTATTAAACGTTTTGCTTCTTCAAAATCAATATTATTACCTCTTGTAGAGTTTTTTATTTGCAAACACATATAGTTGCTTTGAATTCTATCTCATGTCTACAAAGATTTTATTATTGGTCCACCCAAAAGGGGGTGAATTGGGTGCGATGATCAATTTAAAAATTATCTTCCAATAACTTAGTGATGTACATGAGTATATTGAAATTGGATGCAAAATATAACACAGACTAAATTGCAAACGTGAGAAATAGATTTATAGTGGTTCAGCCAAGCCTATGTCCACTACTTAATCTTTCGATTAGAATTTTCTCAATCCACTAATTGATTCTCTTACAGGTAAGAACCAAATCGTTACAACTGCCCTTTCACAGGTTAAAGGCAAACCTATCCTTTTACGGGCTAAGGGTGAACCGTATTTCATTTTTCCGGGATGAGAAAGAACACATGTTCCTTTTACGGGATAAAGAACAATTGTTTTCCTTCTACGGGATAAGGAAGAATTGTGATCCTTTTACGGGTTAAGGAACAACCGTGATTTTTTTACGGGTTAAGGAACAACCGTTTCTCTTTTACAGGTTAAGAGATAACCTATCCTTTTACAGGTTAAAGACACACCTATCCTTTTACGGGATTAGGATGAGCTATTTTCTTTTTTCGGGATAAGGAAGAACGGTTTCTCTTTTACAAGTTAAGAGATAGCCTATCCTTTTACAGGTTAAGGACGCACCTATCCTTTTACGTGATTAAGATGAACCGTTTTCTTTTTTTGAGATAAGGAAGAACCATTTTCCTTTTTCGGGATAAGGAAGAACCATTTCTCTTTTACAAGTTAAGAGATAACCTATCCTTTTTTCAAGTTAAGGACACACCTATCCTTTTATGGGATGAGGATGAACCGGTTCTCTTTTACAGGTTCAGAAATAACCTTAACATGATTTCAATTCTGAAATCATTAAGTGAACTACATTCACTTGTCCTGGTTGTTTCAATGTAGAAACACACCAGCATTACAACACAAGATAACGTTGGTTTAAACTTAGTAGAACACTTTACAATTAGGCTCAGTACATAGCATTACAAAGATATGAAATATGAAATAGGTAATGCTAAGTTGAAATACACTTACAGTCCTTTACCTTTTAATATTCGGTATTGCTCAAGTGTAGTTTCGAAGAAACATGAATGATGTGATATGAAACTCAGTGCTTCTTCAAAAATAATATGATACCAAATAAACATTGATTTGAAAAATTGAGGACAAGTGTAAATCATAAACACATATAGTTTTCAAAATAGATATAAAATATAAGTATGAAAACTTCTGGTTCAGTGATCAGTAGTTAGCGCAACTACTGATATAGTTCAATACAGTACTTAAGATATGAAATCAAGTACAACTGCATATCTTGAACTATTTCTCAAATTCTATCTCCAGCAAGAATAATACCAAGTATGAATCAGTGTTGAGAATTTGAGTTGATACCAGATTAAATAGATTTTCAAAGATAGAATAAAAATAAGGTTAGTATGAAAATCATTTGAATATATAAGGTATCAGTGAAAAATACTTTGAAAGTTTAGGTAATGAAAAATATTTTGACACAGACTAACTTTCAAAAAGTATTGGAATAATACAAAATAATTGGCAAGTTGTTTGGTCCCAAGTGTTGGTATTTATATACTTAGTGGGACATAGCCGTTAGACATTTGAAGTTCAAGTAATATGAACGTTTACACACAACGGCTATAATGTTATATGAAAATGGCAACTGTAATTTTCACTAACATTCTAGTTCTTTTCAGATTTCATGAAAAGTGAAAGTTTTCGAAAAACTTATTTCATGTATCAAAGACGATCTCTGATAGGTCTGAAAAGGACTTTGTGCAAAGGTCTATTATGAAAAAATAAACTTACGTCGTGGACTTGTTCGAATAGTGGCAGTTGTTGAATTAGCGTCCTGATTCAATAATCAGTGTCTTGACGCATAATGTCAAATTTGTCGTTTTGTTCCCTGAGAGCACTTATTACGTATAAACATCCTACTGAACAATTAAGTGAGGGCGCTACAAGCTTGTGAGCGTTCTAACTTTCTTTGATATTTAAACGACTTAACCTTGAGGGCCCTAATGCACATTTAGCGTCCTGTTATGTTTTAAAACAGTTAAGTACATGAGGGTGCTACTATCCGAGTAAGCGTCCTGCTAGTTTAAAACATAAAATAAAACATGATGGCGCTACAACTATGTAAGCGTCCTACCAGTTAATACATTTGAAAAAAGATACAAACATGTTGTAGGACAATCAACGTCCTGAAAGTCACTAAGTTCGTTCCCGAAGGTGAGGGCACTCCTATTCAGTGTTTGTCTATGCGCAAGATTTCAGTCAAGTCCCAAAGAATCACATCTAAAATGTGTTAAATGAATTTTTAGATATATTAGTGGGACAACTGATCTTGGAATTTGGTATCCAAAAGGTACTTCCTTTAAGCTTAGGAGTTTTGTAGACTCCGACTACGCGGGTAGTCTCATCGATAGGAAAAGTACCTCAGGATTTTGTCACTTTATAGAAAATTCATTAATTTATTGATTTAGCAAGAAACACAATTCAGTGCCATTATCCACGGCTGAAGCAGAATATGTTGTAGCCGGTAGTTGTTGTGCTCAAATCTTATATATGAAAAACTTGAGGATTACCAAATTGACATTGAGTGTGCGAAAATATTTTTTGATAACACAAGTGCTATAAATATTTCGAAAAATCCAGTATTGTACTCAAGGACCACGCACATTGAAATTAAACATCATTTTCTTAAAGATCATGTGTAAAAAAGAGATGTAAAATTGACCCATGTTGGTACAAAAGATCAAATTGCTGATATTTTCACTAAGGCGTTACCAAAGGATCAATTTATACATATTCGTCGGGAATTGGGTATGTTTAGCGAATCAAATGCATCAAATCTTTAAATTGAAGTATTTGATCATATTTAAAATGTGTTTTAATCATAAAAATGTTAAAATTATAAAGTAATTATCATTTATGGAGCAATAGCATGCAAAGAGTAGTTATAGCTCGCTCACAGTATTGTGGAAAAACAGGCTATAGCGTGTTATCGAAGTTTACAGAAATATATTAGTTTTAGCAAAGCTATAGCGCGTTGTCAATAGACTGTGCGTGATATAAAACAGTGGGCCAACTATTTTCATTCTCATTTGCTCTTTTCTCTCTCCCAGATAACATGCTCTGCTAGGGCTCTATAGGTAGTCCCCAAATCGGTTTTCGTTCAAATCTCAACCATTTTTTGCAATTCTTGCCTCAAATCGATGCAATTTTTTGGTAAGATCTTGTTCCAATCCTTCAAACTTGTTTCCAATTCATCAAATTCTTGTTTGATCTATTCTTTTCTTCCCATCACTATTCATGGTGCCAAAACGTAAATTGGTCAGAACTGATAACCACGACCAGTTTCACCTAAACCTGACCTTGAAAGGCGTGAAAAGAATCGCCATGATCGTTATACCCGACCTAGAACAGGTCTCATTCGCACACCCTTCACCCCCATTGTATAGGAAAACATTAGTGACCGGTACATCACACGTACAGTCACTAATGGGGCATGAGTTGATCTTGATTTCTTTCGTAGGTGTAAAATCCCTATTGAATAATACTTTGAACACCAAAGGTAGATCAAATTCATCACCTACAAGAACAATTGGTACCCCACTCTCATTCGTATCTTGCTCACCAATCTGAAAATGAAGTATGTTGATGGTTGTGTGTTTGATATCAAAGTTTTGGGCCATCCTATTGAGATTTCTCCTGCACATCTTGCTAATATCTTTGACATTCCCAATGAGGGTTGACCTATTGCAAATGTGGTAGAAGGAGTGGTGCAATTCCCGGGTTATGACCCAGTTGTTGCACTCAATATGCTTTCCTCAAAGCATTTTGACTCAATCCCTAAGGAATTGAATAATTCTGATCTTGATTCCATTCTCCACAACATAATTACCCGTCTCTTTCAGCCTAGGGAGGGTAGTAGAACCAATGTAAAGGCTTTTGATCTCTTTTTGATTTGGTGTCTCTACACCAAAACTTATGTTAACCTCAACTTTTTCATCATGGATTACATGGATTCCATTAAAAGTACCAAGAGGAATCTTCCCTTTGCGATGCATCTTACCCATTTCTTCAAGTGCACTAATATTAATTTGAAGAATGAATGGGATGTCAAGAAGCTACATCACAATAGCTACATCGGATCCTCAATGATTACATGAATTATTGGTACTTTAAGCCAAAAAGAAGATGGATGCATAAAACTCAATTACCCAAAGGCACCAAGACCACATCCTTCTCCTCGACCAAGGAAGGTGATCCTCTGGCGATTGACTCGAAGGCCACTATGTCGGATGCCCGCGCACCGGCTATTCCTGAAGTCCCCAGCCCCTATGATTAGGAAGTTACTTCAGCTCCTCCTGCTAATATTGTCGGACCGAGTGTTGCGGCTCCTTCCTCTCTTATACCTGATGTTGCTGGACCCAGTTCTCATATTCCACTCTCTCCTCATCAAGGACATTCTCCAATAGGTGATCGTTTCTCACCTCCACCTGTTGAGGTCCCAGCTCCATCCCATGCCGAGGCTCCCACTGCTCCTCCTCCGATGCCTCAGTCTTCCGAGCCCTCCCCAGATATTGCCTTCATTCTATGGATCATTCAGGCGATGCAGACGACAATGTTCTCGACGATTACATCAACCTTGGCCACCATGCAAACCAGGATGGATGCTTAGGAGCAGATACTGTCAGCCTTTCAAGATCGAGAGGCTCCTGGATCATCTGCCACAGAGGCCGCATCTAGCATGATTTTTCCATGGTTCATCAACCTAGAGAGGACAATACGCGGCGCAGTCGGTCAGTCTGTAGAGAGCTCCATGTTATTTGATTCTCGGCTACAGACTATGGCTTCCTTGCTTTCCTACGCTACAAGATCCATGAACCTAACCTCGCATCAAGTATGCATTGGAGTTGACTAACTCCAAAGGTTGGAGTTGACTAACTCCAAAGGTTGGAGTCCATTCTAGCATCTCGTCCACGACTACCTCCTGCTCACACTACGCCTCTACAGTCTTCTTGGACATCAAATCCTTCACAACTTTGACTCGGTTAAGGCCCCCCGACGTATTGAGCTCCAGAACTATCATCACACCGATTGACTCAGACTCCTAAAGAGATTCTTTGGGATGTAGTCGACGATCAGGCAGCTCAGGGTTACCGTCCTCTATAGTGGACCATCCCCTCTTTTTGTAATTTCAAAAGGGGGGGAAGATATTGATAGTCATATGTATTTTTGATAAGGGGAGAGATGCATACTCTAGTTGAATGTTTTGCTGATTATACCATATATTTGTGATGATGCCCTGCCATGTATTTTTTATATATATGAGATCATGGATACCTTGTTACATGTTATGAATGTGTTTTCATGTGTTGATTTGTTGTAAGCATTCATTTTTTAAACAAAATGCTGCCAAATTTTTTCAAAAATCATACATATTAGGATTGCTTCTTAAGGCTAATATCAAGTGCTTGAAATCATCGAAAATGGGGACATTATTGGATCAATGCTCCTCACATTGGTATTTTGATGATTACAAACCACATGATATCACATGTATCATTTATTTAAGCGTTGCAGCTAATCCACAAGGAACACATCAAATAGTAGATGTCGAAGTCTACGATGGTCAAGCTCTAAGAACGAAGACATATCTCATATATAATGCATTAGTTTGATCTTAGGTGTGTAGGGTAACCTCTCAATCAATCTCAACACTAAAACTCTCTAAATTGCAAAGTTTTCAAAATCACCTCTACTTCGTGTTTGATTTTGACAAAATGTTTTTTAAAAGGTTTTAATCATAATTTCAATGAGTTTTGAATGATTCAGAAGTGTTTAATCTTATATCAAAGTGTTTTGATTCAATGGAATGGTTCTTGAGTGTCAAAATATTGATTTTTCCAAAATCAAGAACCAATAGCGCGTTATAAGACCCTATAGACCGCTATCCAGCAATTTGCCAAAATTTTCTAGAAGCCAATAGCGCGCTATCAGTGTTGATAGCACACTATCAGGTTGAATAATCAAAAATCTATTTTTCAGGAAAATTGGCTATAGCGCGCTATCCCCTTTGATAGCCCGCTATAGAGCTATTGTCGTGATCTTTTGATTTTAAGTAAAATGGGCAATAGCGCATTATAGGCCTTGATAGCGCGCTATCAGAAAGTCCGAAAACTAGAGCTCTCCGGTTTGTGTATATCGACTTGCTATAGCCCGCTATCCATCAATAGAGGGCATGATACACAACCCGATAGCGCGTTATCGAAATAGAAATCTGACATTTCTGACGAGAAAAATGTGGGCATTTTCAGTTGCTCGATTTTTCTATTCCTTCCACAGTTTTGCCAGGTTATCTTAACTGAAATATTCTCCACTAACGCCTGGATGATTCCCATTGTCTCTCACGCCCGTAATTACTTTAGATTAAACAATGTTTTGAATTCAAATCAACACATACTCTCTTGTTCTTTAACCTGCAACTACTCATTTTATAAAACTCTTACATTTTTATTTTCAAAAGAACAACACACACGATTTTTGCAAGTTAGACTGAGCTTTCCAAAGAGTGTTTCAAGATAAGAAAGTTGCGATTCTTGCATTGCACAAACAAGTTTCGAATTGAATCAAAATTGCAAACTTTTTTTGAAGATAACCTCAGTGTTCAGCAAGTTCTTCATTTTATCTTTTTTGTGCTGAGATTTCCAGAGGTTATCCATTGCTTTAAACTATAAGTATAAGAAATGTTCTTGGTAAGAGAACATCTCCAAAAGCTATATTTGTATTCCAACAAGTATTGTAAGTGACTGAGGTCACAAGTGAGAAAGAGCTGAGTGATTAGGCTCTTGTAAGGTTGACTTACACCCGTGAAGTAAGTGTTGTATCCGATTTGATCCGCACCCTCGAAGTAGGATCCATTAGTTGGAGGTTTGATAAAATCTTGATCGGGGAGATCAAGTTGTGGACGCAAGTCGTTAGTAATGAACCACGGTAAATCATGTGTCCTTCAATTTTTGCCATTGCACTTTACTTGCTTTTTTTTCGATTTATTTTTGAAAGGTTAAAAACTTGCAAATCGTCCAATTCACCCCCCCTCTTGGACATTTAATCCTGGCCAACAGACATTTCACTTGTTCTTGGATTTTGGGCAGTTTGTGTCAACAGTAATAGTGAAAATTTTGTGGAGCGATGCATCAACAGTGAAAAAGCAGGACACTGGGCACTAGGAAATAAAAAAGAGCCATGGGAGCATACTTTATTAGCTCTAGTAAATAAACAAGAATGCAGAAATGTTTTTGTAATATTAGGGCTTTTATTCTCGATTAGCTATGTAAAAATGATTTTATTTCCCAAACTAATGTTGTCATTGATATGAAAGCTTCTCCCTTGCTATCTTTTTTTTGGTACTATTTCTTTAATTATCCAGATAGAGATTGATTTATCGAAGACATGCATATGTGATAGTTCTAAATTCTTTTTATATAAAAAAAACTCTATGTCAGTGAGTTTATCAATTTAAAATAATTTTAGGTGCTTAATAGCTAGCATACGAAAATCTTTTTAATCAGATTACACAAATAGATCAACATCCTTATATATCGACTTAAACTTTGATAAAATCAAATATCTATTTAATCAAATTGCACAAATGGATCACATTCTATGAACTACTTAATTAAGAAAATCCAAATTTTACCATTAATGATCACAAACCACCAATCAAGTTCATCAGGAAGTACGCCATAAAGAGTACTGCCAGGGATGAGAGAGAGAGAAAAATAGAGGCTAAATATACAGTAAAGATTCCGAAATCAGTGAAGAAAACAAAAAGAATCCTTTCTTTTATCATCAACACAAGCAGCAGAGGATGGCGCAAAGGAAACATGGTGATAAGATTATTGCAGTAATTTAGTGCCACCTCTCATCACTTAATGGTTGTGGAAGAACCATGCGTATTGATTTTTCAGTCATTTACATTTCTTAAAAGTCGAGCACCCCCAATATGTTACTTTCCCAAAAACCTCAAATAGTTATTGTTCATAGAGAAAATCCTCCAAATTTAATTATGGAGAACTTTTCGTCGTTGATTCACTTCCCAAAGTTGTTTTCCACATTAATAAAACCTTGTCAAGACACGTTATAGTCACATATTTGTTAATTTCAATTCCATTGAGTGCTAAGCTTTTTTAATTTTTTCAAATCAATTTGTTTTTTTATTTTTATTTTTTAAAAATTTTACACCTATCTCCGTAGTATATTTGGTTTTTATAGAACTTCCTAATATTTGTAATTAGATGCAAAATTTGATTCTTTGGGCTTATGAACAGAACAGAGGAGTGAAGAGATATTTTTTTATTACTTCTCTGGAGAAGACGCTCCAGCTTTTATATTAATTACACTCTCCTGGCTGCCTTAACAAACTTAGGATATCTGTCATAATGCCATTGGCTACAAACTAGATACAACTGTCACATAACTAACAGTACTACAGATAATAGCTCAACTTCTTTAAGTGACTGAGATATTTTGACTTGAACACACAGTATCCTTGTCATCCCCCCTCAAGCGAAAAGGAGAAGAAGCCATTTTGAGCTTAATCTTGAGATATTGAAATTGTGGAGTGGACAAAACTTTGGTAAAAATGTCAGCACACTGATCCACCGAAGGCACATAGCAGACTTCCAATTCGCGACGAAGTACTTTGTCTCAAATATAATGTGCGTCAATCTCTATGTGTTTGGTTCTAGCATGGTGAACCGGATTTGCAGCAAGTGTCGCTGCACTGATATTATCGCACCATATAAGAGGAACACCTCGAATTGGAAGAGAGATTTCAGACAGTAAGCTTTGAATCCAAGACAATTCAGCAGCACTGTTTGCAAGAGAACGATATTCACTTTTCATGCTTGATCTAGCTACAACATGTTGCTTCTTGGACGACCATGAGATAAGGCTTGACCCCAGATAGACAGCACAACCCCTTGTTGATCGTCTGTCATCCACGCAGCTAGCTCAATCTGCCTCAGAAAACGCTTGAAGAGTAAATGGAGACCCAGCAAGAAAATTTGCACCAATAGACAATGTCCCCTTAAGGTATCTCAACAACCATTTACATGCTTGCCAATGGGTTGTAGTGGGAGCATGTAGGAATTGACTAAGTTTGTTGACAATGAAAGCTATATCCGGTCTTGTGATAGACAAGTATTGGAAAGAGCCAACAGTACTACGATACAACGTAATATCAGAGAATGGTTCACCATCATTCAATGATAGTTTGGTTGAAGAGCAAGCAGGTGATGGGGTTGGTTTAGCACCGTTCATTTTCGTCTTAGTTAATAAGTCACATATGTACTTTGACTGTGACAAGAAGACACCAGAGCTATCACGAAACATTTCTATGCCCAAGAAGTAATGAACACCACCTAAATAGTTAAGTGCATACATAGAGTTGAGCTTGGAAATAAACTTGTTGATCATCAAGGCATCACTCCCAGTTATAAGAATGTCGTCAACATATATTAAAATGAGAATAATCTGATTTTGAGCATGAGCATAAAAAAAGGATGTGTCGGCTCTTGAGTTGAATAAACCCATGCAAGCGATGTATTACATAGCTTATCATACCAAGCGCGAGGCGCTTGCTTAAGATCATACAATGCTTTATTTAAGCAACACACATATGATGGCTTGTTGGAGTCAACAAGTCCCTCTAGCTGAGGTATGTAAACTGTCTCAGATAAGGCACCATTGAGGAACGCATTATTCACATTTAGTTGTCGTATACTCCATCATTTTGTAACTGCTATAGCCAAAATAAGACGGATTGTAGTATGCTTAATAGCAGGGCTGAAAGTTTCATTTTAATCGATGCCCGGAGTTTGGTGAAAACCCTTAACCACAAGACGTGCCTTATACCATTGAATAGAGCCATCGGCATTGAGTTTGATCTTAAAGATCCACTTGTTACCAACAAGAGTCATACTAGAATGATATGAAACCAAGTCCCAAGTGTGGTTTCGTTGGAGGGCATTGAACTCTTCTGTCATGGCCTGATGCCACTTGGGCAATGCAAGAGCTTGTTTAGTAGAAGAAGGTTCTGAAGGAACTGAGTCCAAAGATAAGGGATGTTTGGTAGAGGAGTAGATTTTTGGTTTGAATATACCATCCTTCGATTGAGTGACCATTGGATGAGTTGAGGTAGAAGGTGCAATAGGAGCATAATCCAAAAGAGCAACAGGTTGTGATATTGGTGATACTTGAGTAGGTGAAAATGGCATGGACTGAGACACACATTCATTTTCAGGTGTTGTATTGCTTGTAGGAGGAGAAACAAAGACATTGTTGTCAGAAGAAGGCTGAAGAGATGTGGTGGTAATATCGGGCATAGCAACTGGAACAAAATTACTCAAAGAAGACACATATGTACGAGGCACAGACTGTGCGATACACTTACCAAAACCAGTTGCAAATGGAAACTGTGCTTCATTAAAGACGACATTTCTTGAGATGTAGACACGGCCAGAGCCGTGAAGGCGTTGGTATCCCTTGCATGCACTTGAATAACCAACAAAGACACACAAATCAGAACGAGTTTGTAGTTTATTGGAGTTGTATGGTCGTAAGTGAGGGTAGCAAGCACATCCAAACGTCTTTAGAAAGGAATAATCCGGAGTATGACCAAACAACTTCTGATATGGGGAAACATTGGAGAGCATGGGTGTAGGTAACCTATTGATTAAAAATATTGTTGTATGAAAGACCAGCCACCAATAATCACTTGGCATTGATGCTTGAGATAAGATTGTGAGGGTCTCGACAATGTGGCGGTGCTTCCTCTCAGTGCGACCGTTTTGTTGGTGAATATGAGGGCAAGGATGTTGAAAACTAATGCCCAAATTATCAAAACTTTTGAAAGGACGATACTCTCCGCCCCAATCAGATTGAACACCTTTGATTTGTCGATCACATTGTTTCTCCACTAGCTTCTTGAACACAGTGAACACAGACAGTGCTTGTGACTTGGTTGACAATGGATAAATCCATGTGAACCTTGTAAAGTCATCTATAAAGTGTATGTAATACTTATATCCTTCCTTGGATACCACAAGAGCCGGTCCCCATATATCAGTGTGAATCAATTCAAGTGGCTGTGTAGTCTTATTTGCAGTAAGTAAGAATGGCAATGTGTGACTCTTTGCTTTGTGGCATGCATCACAGAAACGTAAGGAATTCAAAGAACGTTTAACAACACATTTTTGTAGAATTGATGACACGGTCCTGGCCATTGGATGGCCCAATTGTTGATGCCACACATCAACCATGGAGGCATTGCAAGTAGTAGCCAAAACATAAATTTTATTCATCTCAGACAGGCAGAGGTAATTAACCTTATTTATCTAATAAGGTTATTTTCTCAGATTAACTTTAATTATCTACTAAGGTTATTATTCCAATTTCGTTAATTAACCTTACTTATATTATAAGGTTAATTATATTAAAATTATAACCTTATTTATTTTATAAGGTTATTTTCTCAGATTAACTTTAATTATCTACTAAGGTTATTATTACCATTTCGTTAATTAACCTTACTTATATTATAAGGTTATCATTTTAATACAATTAACCTTATCTATCAAATAAGGGTATTATCTCAAATTACCTTATAACAAGATTACTTTTCTAATTTATAATATATGATTATTATAACACACTAAGTGTTACAGGACTATCTTACAATACACAAAACATATATAAGATTATTTGCACAATGATTCTAGAAATGAAAACTTGGAAGATCAACTTCAAAGACTAAACATTTTTCTACCTTGAGTTCTAAACAAATGAACTCTCTTATTTATAGACATACAGACACGGACTTAAAATATCTTCAAATCCACGGACTTCAAAGGTCGTCAAATCCGGGACAGCTGGTAGTCTTTGAGCTGGCTGAAGATAAGATCACGTGCTATGAGCTGGAAAGATAAGCACTCACAAAAAAAAACAAAGATGTTGCAGCTTTATACTGTACATAAAGTGGACGCGTCATGTTGATTTGTCCTCTTGTGGTGAGTGGGAGACAAAAGTAGGGACCGCGGCATGTGAAGATGTGCTGGCAGATGAGGAGGAATCTGGCTGAGCTGGTGCGGACTGTTGGGCTAGAGCGATGTCATCCATGATGGCAGGAAGATGAGGTTGCATCTGTCGGTGGAACTGTCGATGAGCACGGTGAATTCGAGTGAGTACTGTTAGTCGTGTTGACGGAGAAGATTCAGAGAGATCAATGGTGTTGAGTCTCTGGAGAATTCTGCGAGCATCACGAAATCGTTGGAGTCGAAGGAGAGCAAGTTCTCGTCGGAGACGAGGATATTGATTATGTGGGTTGTTATCCATGTAATTAGTGAGGATACGATGACGGTTATGGCTGTTATTGTCTTCAGTAAGATAAGCAGAGAGATGCCTAATAAGTTGATGAATCTTCATGGGGTTATGGAGAAGTGTCACACTGAGTTTCCATATCTACATCTGGGTCACCGGTGTCAAAATTGTCGAGCCAGTCTTCATGGTGATCAATAGGAGGAGGAGAACGAACACCTAGGGAAATGAGAACATTTTCTTTAAAATTCTGAGCTTGCTGACATTCAATAATTTCGGCATCAGAAAGAGGTGGATCGGTTACACGTCTTCTATGTGGAGGATCTCTGAAATTTGGAGGGGGAGGAAGATCGTGACGATTCTGATATTGATATTCACTGTCCTGTTGTTGTTGATTGTCATAGAGATCTTCATAAATCAGTGGAGGATGATTGAGGCGTTGTCTGATTGGAGAAGGACTGGGAGATCTATTCGGAGGATCTCTAAATTGCGGAGAAGGAGCATCAGGAGCTGTAAGATTGGAAATTAATTCATCCAGCTGAGGAGGAGGAATGAATTCATGAGGTCCAATAATGGTTTGAGACCTTGGTGGTGAAGGACCATTAATATCTTCTAAAAAACGTCGGACTCCTGAAAGGACTGCTTCTGTAAGATGGCAAGAGTAAGTCTGAAACTCTTGGAGGTAATGTTCTGCAATAAGTCCTTGAGATGAATCGGAGAATGGCTGGTAGCCGATATATATAGCATGAAGGCGGAGCGACTTCTGCTGGCATATCTCGAAAATATGACGTAACCATGTTTGTCTTGGAGCAAAAAGATCCATACAATAATTTAAAAGGGAAGTAGTATGTGACCTTAAATATTGCTATATTTCAGAGGGAATAAATGTTATGGCTATTTTATATAAGCAAGAAATACACCATAAATACCAGAAAAACTTTTCAGATATATCAGGACGAAGATGAAATAGGAACAAATAGGGTTTAGTCTGGTGCAGGGCATGAATAACTTGGATAGACTGAGGTTTAGTAATAGTATTGGGCTGGATTAATAAGGGAATACTAAGACCATTATGAAATAGGGAAACCTGTTGGGTATTAGGTTTCTGGATGGGTCTGGAGAGAAAGTCAGCTAAAACATTCTTGGTTCCTGGAATATGTTTCACTATAAACTGGAATTGAGTAAACCATTCCTGGAGACGAAGAAGTTGAGCAGAAGGGACCATCTTGTTCCGGAATTCCAACATTTTGGGAAATGAGGAATTATCCATTTGAATTTCAAATTGAGCAGGCCGCAAGAAAAAGGCGAACTTCATAATACCATATTTAACTGCAAGAACTTCTTTGATTGTAATATGGTAATGGAGTTCAGAAGCTGAAAATTTGCCACTATGATATCCACAAATAGAATCAGTGGAATCTTTATGTTCGAGGAGAACAGCACCCCAATAGAAATCGGAAGCATCTGTCTGTAGAATTAAAGAACCAGTAGTAGGAATCACTAATGGGGGAGGAGTCTGACAGATCTTCTTGAGAACTTGAACAGCATCAGTATGTATATCCTGCCAAGGAGGCGGATGTTTCTTCAAGAGAGCAGATAATACTGATGTATGTTGAGTGATATGAGGGATAAACATCCGGAGATAATTGATAATTCCAAGAAATTGCTGAAGTTGCTTAATAGATAAATGAGTGTCAGGGAATTGAAGTAATTCTACAGCAATATGAGATCCAGGTTGATATACACCATTAAAGAACTTCATACCAAGAAAATCAATTTCGGATGTACAGAGAATACTCTTCCTCTCGGAGAGCATGATACCATGCTGGTGTGTAATATCTAAGAACTGAGAAATAAGCTGGTGATGAGCAGCTTCAGTCTTAGAGAAGAGTAAAATATCGTCAATATAGATAAGAGCTGTTGATAAAATAGAGGCATATATGCGAGTCATAGCTTTCTGAAATAATGAAGGGGCAACCTTAAGACCGAATGGCATGACGGTCCATTGATAGTGAGCATTAGGTATGCAGAAGGCTGTCTTGGATCTATCATCAGGATGAATACCCAGTTGCCAGAAACCAGCTTTCAGATCAAATTTACTATAGATAGTGGATCCTGAAAGTAAGGTAAGCTGGGAAGATATCTTCGGAAGAGGAAATTTATCATCCTTGAGAAAGATATTCAACGGCTTGTAATTGATAACAAGACGTTTTTTGCCACGTTTAACTTCAGCTCGTTTATTGACATAAAAAGCTTGTCAAGCCCAATCTGATGTAGTTGGCTCAATCAAACCTTGAGACAATAATTCATCACACTCTTGTCGTGCTAAGGCAAGATCACCAGGAGGCATTCCAGGGTGAATTGCCTTTGTCGGATTGATGTCCTCATTCAGTTTGAATGGGAGATGGACATAAAACTGAGAATTCTGCCATAGAGGATGTTGATGAGCAAAAGTCTTGTGAGATTCACTGAAGCATGACTTGAGCTTATCCTGATAGTAAGGAACATCTTGAATAGTATACAACTTAGGAATAGTTGTATATGGAAGGGTCTGATTTTGATAAGAAATTCCATGTGGTAGAATTCTTAGCTTGGATTTGGAGTAGAGGTCCATTCCAAAGAGAATATCCTTATCGGGAAGATCACATCCGAGAACATGAGTCCAAATAATGAGATTAGGGAAGAACTTGAGACCAATCTTCCGAGCAGTAATAAGATGAGTCTGAAAAATCTCATTATTAGCAGCTTTGAAGGATTCAGTATGAGACTTCCAAAAATTATCCGGAAGGATGCGAGGATTCATCATACTCTTAAATGCACCAGTGTCGAAATAACCAATGACCTTGATAGGATTGTCAAATTTGGTAGGTAATACAGAGATTTCGGCATAAGGCATAACATGAGATATAGCCATAGATGGAGGATTAGATGGCTTGATCATTCCAATATAATCATCATCATCATTATCATCATATGGAGAAGAAATATGTTCATCATCAGAGGAAGCTTCTTGATAACCAAAGAGAGTAGTGTCATCTGGAGAATCTTGTTCAGAGAATATAGACTCAATATCTTGATCATCGTGTAATGAATAAGAATGTTGAATCTGCTGAATAAGATGCTGGCCTTTCTTCTTATCGGAACACTGTTTGGCGAAATGTCCAGGCTTCTTACATATATAACACCGAGTATTGTTTGAAGGAGTTGTGCGGCGTTTGAAATCGGAGATGACGCTTTTTCTTCCATCGTTGTCGTTTAGAGAACTTTGAAAATTTCTGATGATTCTTTTTATGAAATTTCCATAGTTTCTGATGAGATTTCTTCTTAGTAGGAGAACACTGACACTTGGATTTACATCCAATTTCAAGATACTTCTTATCACAGACATTTGATGTATAGAATGATGAGGTCTGAGATTCTGAAATAAGTCGTCGTATCTCACAGTTCTTTTCTATAGCTTCAAGAAGTTGCTGGAAGATTTCAGCAAGAGATAATTGTTCCAAAGGTTTTCCAAGAGCCTTGAGAAGATGGTTTAATTATGGATGTAGTTCCTTTGGAAGAGAAGCTATGAATGTATGTTTCAGATCTGTTTTATCATATCCGCCAAGAAGATGATAACGCTGAAGCATTCGAGTAAAATGTCGATAAAGATCTTTCTTTCGAAGAGAACAGCATTTCATTGTGAAGTATTCCTGTTTGTACTTTTTCTCGAAAGTAGAAGCATCACCAACAAATTCACGAATAATGACATTATAGAAATCAGCAACAGATATCTGGGTAATTTGAAGCATGCGGTACTCACCAAGAGAGGAAAACCAATCTCGGACAAATCCAGTACACCGGGATATAAACTCAGAAATAACGGCATTAGAGGGACGGTCAGCAATCTGTTGGTTTGACATCCAGGCAGCCCAAGATAAAATCTTGGAACGCCATTGTTCATAGGGGACATCATCGAGAGAAAACCAAGGACCATTATTATTTCGGTTGAAGAAGTGCTGAGGATTTTGAGCTTGATCCTGTGCTTGTGGTTGATTATCGGGATCATGCATATCAACTTCTTCATCATAAGCTTGGGGTTGGTTCTGAGACGAAGACGGGTCATCAGCCATATGAATCTGAGCAAGAGCAGATATATCCATCTGATATGAATCAGTAGCAGATAATTCAGATAAAGCTTGATCAGAAGAAACATCTGTAGGAACGTCAGATTCTGTATCAGAAGATCCCAAAGAGAGGGATTCAAAATGATCAAGATCTTCAATAGGTGTGATATAATGGAGATCATCGTAAGGTATAATAGGGTGACTCGGATGAGGTTGGTGTTGCGGAGGCTGAGGAGGTATGAGAGCAGGGATAGCTACAGGTGGAGGTTGAGAAATTGGGAAAGATTTTGTGGATGGGACAAAAGGTGAAGAAGGCATAGGTGCCTTGCCTTTATCGCCAAAAACTGGTCTAGGGCCTCGAGGACGACCAGGTGTGGAGACAGGTGGCTGTACCGGTTGTGGTAAAGTAACAACAGGTGGAGTGGCGAAGGGGATTACTGGTGGTTTTGGAGCAGGTGATTTGCTAGCTAATATGAGGGTATTGATTAAGGCGGTCTGACGATCAGTCTGAGGTAGTGGAGGTGGTAATGTTGGATATGCAGGTGGAGAAGGGAACGATGACCTGACTAGAGACATAGGGTAAGCCTCAGGAAACACAGGAGGTGTTTGGGGTTGAAACCTTTGCAGATCAGTCATAACATAGGAAAGTTGTTCTTTCAGTTGTCTGATCTCATGTTCAGCAGCATCAAAAGTGGGACCAGTGATATTATTTTGTATATAATATCGAAGAAGAGTATCCAAGTCATGAATCTTCATTTGTAGTTCAGTATAATATTTCTGACTGATAGCAGCTTGGATATCAGTGTTGGTGACAAGACTGGCCGTTGTATTGGTAAGATTAATAAGATGCTGATCAATCTGTTGAAGATAACCATTCTGTACTATAGCATTTTTTGTTTGCCAATTCAAGACTTCTTCAGCAGAAGTTAACGGCTTCGGAGATCCATCTGATCTAATCTCATTGAGAGGAACAAATGGTTTAGCCGTAGTTTGATGAGTAGGATCTGTCACTCTAGTAAGAGGAGGGAAATCCTGATCATAAGATCCAATCGGATAACAAGGAGGAACCAGTGGAGCTGCAGGAGGAGCTGGAGGTTCTTTATGATACCGAGAAGAAGGTCGACAAGAAGACTTTGGTGGTTTATACTTAGTCTTCGTACGAGAGCGAAGATAGGCTTCTTCATATTGATAAAACTCCATGTCATCATCATCAGCACAAGAGCAACCAGGTTTACACATAGTAGGATCACAATCCCATATAAAATGTCCGTCGATATGAGAATGAAAAACCAGATGTCCATCAGTATGGAAAGAGTGAAGAGGTGGATTACCACTTTCTGATAAATCATAATGGGAAACTGGTTGAATCATCATAGAGTGATGAACAGGCAGATTGTCGGTAGATTGCTGGAGTGATCCAAATGTAATCTTTACAGCACCATCAGCTTGCTTCTTCATGAGAGGGCACAAATTACTTGTAACAGGTTCAGAGCGTTTGAGGAAATGCTCATAATTTGTGAACCAAGTTAGAGGTAACATCTCACGAAGCTCTTTTTGTGGAATCTGCTTGGGAATCTGAACAATGGTAGGAACATCATTATCATGAACAAAGGCCATGATTGTACCAGTAGGTTTCTGTGTTCGAAGGTGGATAGCATGATCTTGAAGGCGAAAAGCCATTTGATGATGTAAAGTAGCAATAATACTATCCTGACGATGTTGTACGCCAGAAAATTGGATCTGGACTTTAAACCTAGTAGGTAAAGTAGGATCATTCAGACAGACGTTGAAGTCTGGAGTGATGGTAAAAACCATAGATCCATGACTAAGTGTACTTATGACTGTTCCAATACATGCATGTTCATAAGAAAGGAGATTTGTATCAAGTAGGGCTATACGGGCAGACATTGGTAGGTCTCCACGACCATGATAAGAGAGAACTAAACGAATAGCTCCCATATGGATATGAGTATAACCATGGGCTAACCAGTGTCGGATGAACGAAGGTTCAAACTCGAGAGTCCTCCTATTAAGGAATATATCCAAAGTACAGCACTTACCCACTATACTCTTGAGTCTAAGGTTATTATTCTAATTCCTTTAACCTTATTTATTTTATAAGGTTATTATAGGTTAATATACCTATTCATATTATTAATTGATTATTATTATTACCTTAACTATATTAATAACACCTAATCACACATCATAATACAATACATATAATTCAAAAACATAGTCAAGTAATTTTATATGGTAACATGTGGTTTAATCATAGTTCATTAACTAGGGTAAATTCTAACCAAACCTGGGGTATTACAGTATGTCCCTTGTTTGGTTTGCGAATTATAGTTTGGTCCTCTCACTTACTACGTAGAGGCATATGTTTGTCATAAGGTGTTATCTTACCCGGTATTACATCGATATTGATTCGTTTGAGACATATAATGGGTTGCGGGGTCCGAACTTCCGATGTTCCAAGCATACGACGCCTTTTGGGTTATAACCCTTTGTTGTTTTAGGGCGTAGCTTCTGTGATCCATTATGACTTCAATAATTGCTTGTCGCCCATTGAGGACGATTAGTTGTAGTTATTTGTTTGAACGAGGTTGTATAATTTGGAAGGTATTTGGATGTAGTCTTTCATTCTTCGATGGTTGTAGCTTTCAGCTATACCATTTCATCTGTAAGTGTCTGCAGCCTTTGGAAGGAGATCGACAACAGTTTTTTATTCATTGGTGGTCGTAATCTTTTGCTACTTTTATGGTGCGTAGTGCATGAGCGTTTGTAGCCCCTGCCTCTTCATGCTTGTGGTTCATATAGTTGGTCCTAGCCTCTTGCTATTTTGGGTGTGCGGTACGTGATTGATCGTAACATTTGCTATTTAGAGCGTACAACTCGCATTTGGCCGTAGCCTTCACTATTTTGGGTATACAACTCACACTTGGCTGCAACCTTTGTTATTTGATACGTATATAGCTCACATTTGGCTTCGCTGCTTTTGTGCGTGTTCAGCTCACGCTGGGTCTGTGGCCTTCGCTGCTTTGATACGTGTTCAGCTCACGTTGGCCTTGTGGCCTTTGCTGTTTTGATATGTGTTCAGCTCACGTTGGGCCTGTGGCATTCGCTATTTGATACTTGTATAGCTCACGTTGGGTTTGTGGCCATCGCTATTTTGATATGTGTTCAACTCACGTTGACCCTATGACCTTTGTTGTTTTGATACGTGTTCAGCTCACATTGGCTTGTGGCCTTTGCTATTTGATATATGTATAACTCACGTTGGCCCAGTGGACTTTGCTGTTTTGACACGTGTTCAACTCACTTTGGGCGTGTGACCTTTGCTGTTTGATACGTGTACAACTCACGTTTGACCAAGACTAGCGGAGCTGCTTCTTTGTCTATTTGTATTAGACGATCACTTTAGCTTGTTGGAGTTTTCAATTCTCATGGATTTAGCCGATATTGTTCCGCAAATTATCACAAATAGTGATTGTTATGTATCGTAACACACAAAGTGTTAATGCATTCAATACTTTTGGCCTAGATTCCCGTCCAAGAGGGGAGTGAATTGGACGGTTGCAAATTTTTTTACCTTTCAAAATAAAGTATAGAAAATTTAAAGAACAAGTAAAAGAAATGGCAAGAGAAGGAACACAACAATTTAATGTGGTTTGAAAATATCCGCCTACGTCCACGACTTGGTCGCCCTTGACCAAGATTTTCCAAACCTAACCACTAATGGATCGTAGTTCACGGGTGAGGATCAAAACCAGTTACAAGACCACTCAGTTCTAGGTGTGAGAGCAACCTCCGTCGAGCCTAAGCACTTCGCTCACAGCTCACCAGTGATACACAGATCACTTGTTACAAATACAGTTATACAACAAATATGAGAGTAAAATGTAAAACACGAACAAGTAGCTTGAAGAAGTTCTTCTTACCAAGAACTTTTCTAATTACAACATTTGCCTATGATCGTCCTCTTGAAACCCAGCATATAGAATATGAAATGAAGATTGTTGATGTAACGACACTCACCCGATTTTGTTTTGATTATTACAAACAACATACTTGTGATCACTAACCTCTTTTACTTAGTTGTTTCAGTGTTAACTAGCTATACCAGATGGATTCAACTATATCGTCAAAGCATGTGGATGGAACAATAATGCACGAAGATTCAAGAACTTCATGTTTGTAATCTTTTGTCTAGAATCTTAGTGCTATAGAGTAATCCTTACTCGTTCCAACCACAATATGATTTCCATCTTTTGAGAATCATGAGTAAAGGTTATCATATTCATGGACATACACTATTATCATATTGATCATGCATGCACATACATTATCATGATTATCATGCAATCATGCATATCTATATCATCATTTATCATGCACTCATATTACCAATTCTGCATGGTTTTTATTGTTTTACGTGTATCATATCGAAAGTCTTGATCATCTGTATTAATTGATTGTTTTATACGTGTTTATCTTAGCAAATTGGGTTTCAATATTGTCAAAAATATTTTCAAAGTTGGTTTATATGTTTGACAATGTCTTAAACTCAATTTGATCGAAAAATCGGGTTTCTATCAGTTCAACATGAAGGAACACGCTCCTCGTTAAAGGAACACGCTCCTGTGTTTTTTCCCAAGAATCAATTTTTTCTGATAAGAGTTTAAGGAACGCGCTCCTGTGGTTTTTCCTGAGACTGAAATTTTTTTATCAAGGAATAAGGACCACGCTCCTGTAGTCAAGGGAAAAATAGGAATGTTTATAAAGTCGGTGGTTCTTAGTGAAGAACCTCGCTCCTATGCCCAACAGACATATTAAGGAACGCACTCCTCAATTGGAGGGAAATCTGAAAAGTTTCAGATTCCAAAGAAGAAGCCCGCTCCTTTATTAAGGAACGCATTCCTGTGCCTCGGTCTACTATTTTTTTATAAATACCACACTTGCTCATTTGAAGAGAAACTTTTGCAAAATTCTTGAACTTGTGCCAATTTTCATACTTTCATTTTTACAAGTCCAAAAAAAGTTCTTGAGTGATTTAAACATCTTTTCAAAGCAAAATTTCACCTACATTTGAATTTTGAATTCATACTTCTGAATAGTTTGCCTAATCTTTCAAACTCTTTGAAAAACTTGTGAGTTTCTCTTGAGCATAGATCAAGTCGTTCTTGAGTGAGTTCATCACATATCTTGTAGATCTTGATCTTTCTTGAAGGCGAAATCACTCTCAATCACTTTCACACATTGGAGAATCTTGTGTTCTTCATCCTTCCCAAGAGTTGGGTAAAATCTCTTTTTAAGATTCGTGTGATTGTGCTTGAGATTGAAAGATGATTTTTGTGTTTGATTTATCTATCATTAAAACCGTTTTTGTTTAAGTGTTTGTGAAACCGTAGTTGATCTTCACATGATATTATCTTGATTAGTGGTTTCATACATCTTATGTAGTTTCGATTCATGTGCTAAACTTACATTATTTTGAATCGATTTCATTGATCATTACTTGAGCATATTGATTCTTGAACTTTGTTGGCTCAGACATGTCGAAGAGGGGGGTGAATTGGACACTTAGCAGATTTTAACCTTTCTTTTAAATGTAAGAAATATTCAAAGCAGATTAAATTGAGTATAGCAAATAAACACACTAAAAGTAAAAGGGATAGTACAAATAGGATTTATAGTGGTTTGGCCTCGCCAACATCCACTACCTAACCTCCTTTGTTAGGATTTGTCCGAACTCCACTTAGGATCTTCTAACGGGTGAAGACCAAACCGGTACACTTTCTCAACTTACGGGTGTGAGAAGAACCTATTCTCAACTTCCGGGTGTGAGAAAAACCTTTTTCTCAGCTTACGGGTGTGAGAATGACCGTTACAACTTTGAGCAAGACTTGCTCTAGCCCAATGACTAACCAATCACTAATATCTGAATACAAGATGAGATATGATTCCCTTTACTTAGAATCTAAGTAATACTTATATAGATTTGGATTGAACCTTCTGTTACCACAGATTCAGCAAAATATGTATGATGAAGTTTTGGCTGAAAATTGGTTCAAAAAGATTTTGTCTTCTTCAATGGATTTTTGAAATGATATAGATGAAGATCAACTAATCCAAAAGACTTAATGTATTTCAAAAGATCATGAGTTAAAAAGCAGAGATTAGAAGACTAACTTCCAAAAGTTTTTGCACAAGTGAAAATTGTTAATATGTTTTGAATGGATTTTCAGTGTTCGTATTGATAGATCGATTCTCTTATTTGCTTGCTCTAAGGCAGCATATATATAGAAATAACAGTGGCGTAAAGGACTTGGTATTTTGGCACACAAAGTCATTTCAAAACAACGAATACATTCTTTCCCGAAACAGATCGATTCAGGTATGTGCAATTTGCGACGAGAACACCTGAATCTTCTGATGTTTCACGAAAGAGGAATGTTCTGGTAAAGTTGTAGAACGTTCTAAAAAGATTCAAAAAGTTCTGAAAATTTTTTCACAGTTTTGAAAAAGTAATCTGAAAAAGGTTAAGTGTCAGAACACTGATAGTGTTGGATTTGCGTGCTAATTGGTTAATTAGTGTCCTGACGCGTAACAACAACTTTGTCGTTTTGTTCCTTGAGAGCGCTCATGAACCATAAGCATCCTACTGAACTGCGAAGTGAGGGCGCTACTTAATCGTAAGCGTTCTAACATACTTTGATGATTAAACCGACTAAACTTCGTGAGGGCGCTAATCAACAATTAGCGTCCTGCCTTATTTTTTAAAGTACTTGAAATCACGAGGGAGCTACTAACGAATAAGCATCCTGATATTTTAACTTGTAAAAGCGGTGAGTGTATTGAATGACGATCAGTGTCCTGAAAGTTAAAACATTTAAGACTTTGAAAAAAATCAGTGAGCTGATTCTGAATTAGCATCTTGACAAGTTCACAGGTTGATTTAAATGAGGCCGCTACTGATAAAGTGAGCGTCCTGATGAATAAGCACAATTCAACTTGAACATTTTTAGTGTTCCAATATATTATCAGCGTCCTGACTCACCAAGTCCAGGAGGGCGTTGCTAAGACATTAGCGTCCTGATAAGATGTATTAGCATCCTGATGGACACTTAAAAATAGTTTTGATTTTTCATTTAAAACCCAATAAATACGATTAAAACTCGATATTTTTCGAATTTAATTAAACATAGAAAATGCAATGTAAATGATCGAAAATCAACTCAACTAAATCATGCAGTCATGCATATTGCTGAATCATATGATAGTGAAGATTCTACAACCTAAACACAAGCTAATCATACAACTACTTATATCTTCAAGTGATCATGGTCTTCAAATAGATCTTGATAATACGTTTACCACGCATCATTGATTCTTCGAAACCTTCAAGTAGGATTAGATAAGCCATGTATGCAGTATTATCATAAACAGAATGTGATTTGTAATCATCAAAATATCTTTCGCATAAGGGACATGAGGATAATTGGTTCAACAAACCTAACCATTTATCAATTTAGAATCATCAAGTCTTGATCATTTTTGTGTATTGATTCTTATGCTTCATACATATCATCTTTAAAATCAATATTTGAATATATGTGCATACTCGATTCTTGATCTTACATTATCACTATTTGAATCGTTTGCATGTATTTGAAAACAACTATTTCAACACTACACATCAGTTAAAATATTGTGGTTGGAATAGTAGTGATTATTCATTCAAGATTGTACGCTTAAAATTGTTAAGAGTGTTTTTAGAACATCTCTCTCTATCATTTGTAATCTTGATGTATTATTGACTTTTTGGTCAACTGGGACTATACCATATTATTCTACGGCTTGTAACCACGCCCATAAGTTGGTTGTAGTACAACTTCTAGCCAAGCCTTTATGTTGGTTAGTGTGTGCGGCTTCTAGCCAAGCCCTTATGTTGGTTAGTGTATACGGCTTCTAGTCACGCCCGTAAGTTGGCTAGTCAATAGTGGATTGGAAAACCCTGATCGTGGGTGGTCAAGAAGTGGAGTAGGTTCAAGCGGAATTGAACAATTATAAATCATTGTGTCCATTTATTTTTTCCTGCACTTGATTACTTAGCTTGTTACCTACCACGCATATATTTTGTTTAAATTAATTAACAAAAAGATAAAGCGAAAATCCGCCAAGTCCAATTCATCCCTCCTCTTCGACTATAATATTTGGCTAACAAAGATCAATTGCTAAAGAGGTTACTACGACATGAGGCAAACCCTTGGTAAAAAACATTGAGATTTGATGATGAAAATCAGAGTATACGCGACGCGCAAATCATTTCTCTCAAAGTTTCAAATCACTTGTGAACACTTGAAAATTTTCATGTTTGAATGATAGATAACTTTCAAAAATGTTTTGAGCTCATGAGTTTCAAAATGAGCAAACCCCTTTGATTAAATAGAAAAACAATTCTCTATTTTGAAATCTAGGGTTTTTACAAACCAATCACATTTGAGTATTCAAGTTTTCGTTTTAGCTTTTCAGAGCATTTTTCCTTAATTAGATTTGCAAATGAATGTTGAAAATCATGGAAAAATGGTGTTACACAAAAGAGGAAAGAAACAGTACACTCAATGTTCAAAAACTCAAACTTGTTAATTTTCACTTATAGGGTTGGTATAGTGCCCTATAGAGTCCTATAGCGCGTTGTAGCACTTACAGCACAGGTGAGCAATTTGAATTGTTTTACCTCTATAGCGGGTTATAGTCTCTATAACAACTCGCTGTGTAAAAAACCTGAGAGTTGGGTTTCTCAGTCACAACTCTATAGATTAATCTCGTTCAAGGATTGACTTTAATTGTCTCCTCTCCATGATTTTTGTAATCAAGTCTTAAATATTAAAACTTCGAGACATAAACTAAAGTTAAATAGACATGTTGTTTGTAATCATCAAAATTCACCATCGAATTCCGACCACGAGGGACATTGGTCTAACAAATACTAAAGGTATTATTTATAGAGAAAATAATACAAAAGTTGGTGTCTTAGACACCAACTATGGATATGACGCCAACCAACCCCCTTTTTTTATTGGTGTGTTGGCGTTCCCATGGACTCCAACTTGGCGTCCTTATGAATGTCAACATGGGTTGGCGTCCATAAGGACGTCAACCCTTATTTTATTTTATTTTTTATTATTTCCCACTTATCCTATGATCCGGGGCCTCGGGATTGTTGTTCTCTGATACCATTTTAACTGTCACACCCCACTACGGAGGCATTATCATTGTCAAATCTCGAGATGTCACAGTTACAGCGAAAATCAAATACAACAATGCCCAGCATTTCATTAATAATTATAAAAGGGTTCTTAATATATACGGGGTCATGTACGACCATTAAAAAAGTGGGTATGTCCACCCTAACAAAATATCAAAATAATTGGGCCATCTAACATAACCAGGTATACAAAAAGGTGAAACCCTATACGGGCTTGGAAGTGTGGTGGTCGGCACCCAACAACATCCGATTCCATCTTATTCTCCTGAAAATGTTTATCAACGGGGGTGAGCTAACACTCAGTAAATCAAGCAAGTTAACGATCACATATATATCTAGTAATAAGAGAAAAACAAGTCATCACATGAATAACCAACAACAATAATGCAAGATAATGTCATAGCTTATCATAGTTCATTTCCAATTGGTGCAGCGTCATCTGGTTGCTACCGAGCCCTTCGGGTCGAGCGCCTCATAATATAATCATCAACATCATCTGGCCGCTACCGAGCCCTTCAGGCTGAACGCCTCATAATATAATTATCAACATCATCTGGCCGCTACCGAACCCCTCGGGCTGAGCGCCTCATAATATTACCATTCCATGTATCATCAAGATCATGATACAATAAGCATGATAATGAATTGTAAATGCAATTATTAAAGAAGATATGGGATACGCAAACTTAGGCCGTCCTCCCCACCTTAGTTTGATAGTACTTCGTCTTTTTCATTGACGGTACAATACACGTACTTCAAGACACATTCAGAGTGTGGAAAATGATGAAAAGTACGAATGGGGGGGTCGGTCTATATAAAGGCGTTATTATGGACGCCAACCCTAGTTTACGTCTCTATGGACTCCAACCTTGGTTGGCGTCTCCATGGATGCCAATTGGGGTTGTGTTCACTGAAGGTGTCATTTTGGCCTTCCTCAATGTGTTTTCGACGTGTATGTAAAGTGGAGTAATAAATGAACTCATACGTACACTCTCATGTGTATCATAATAGCGATCTCATGATTTCATGCATGTCATGTGTGCTTAGTTTTATGCATATCATATTTTCATCAAGCTTTACTAATTCCATGCATCACATGCATTTGCATGTTTCATGTATGTTTACAATATTGTATTTCTCGGGGTATCATAGAGAATAATGACTCAAGTAAACTTTCTCCGTCATATTATTTTGATTTTTATCGTACCTTATAATGCTGGTACTCACATAAAACCCTGCCAGAATCGAATTTCGAGGGCGAAATTCTTTTAAGGAGGGTAGAATGTGATACCCTAAAAATAAATATGGGAAATGATGCATGAAATACTTGAAAAAATTAAAAGGAAAGAATGTATATATATCACTCTACATGATGAACATGTTGGAATAACACCAAGAAAAGCCAAAATGAGACCTTCGAGGCGACCAACATAAGTTGGTGTTTCCAAGAGACGCCATAATGAGGTTGGCATCTCTAAGGAGACACCTATCTATGGTTGGCATCTCTTGGGAGAAGCCAACAAGCCATTGGAGTCTTTTAGCAACGCCTATAAATATGGGCCCACCTCCTCAATTCAACTCAATGAATTCCCAAGCTTGTGATTAAATTGGAGGTTCATGATTGCACCATTGTGGAAAAAGGCGTGATAACTTGAAACCAAATGTGGGACGACGACCCTAGGTTTGCATATCTCATGTCTTCTTTAATAATTGAATTACATTTCATGTCATGCTTATTGTTCTAAAAAATTATATGATATCATGATCATGTTGAAATATGGAATTGTTATGCGCTTCGTCCGAGAGGCGTGGTAGCGGCCAGATTATGTTGCACCGGTTGATATTGAATTATGATGAGATATGACATTACATTGCATATTTTTTTGATTACCATGATTGATGGCTTGTGTTGCTCTTATTATTGAATATGTGTGATCGTTAACTTGCTTGACCCATGGAGCATTAGCTCACCCCTGTTGATTAACATTTCAGGAGAATAAGATGGATCTGGGTGTTGTTAGGTAGATGACCACCGCACTTCCAGGCCCGTATGGAGCTTCACCTTTTTATATACCAATGGCCCGGTTGTTTTAATATATTTTTTTAGGGAGGGCATGCCCTTCTTTTGATGGTTGTATACGACCCACTTTTGTAATGGACTATTATCAATTAATGAAATGAACATTTGGGTTTTGTTGTGTATTTGATTTCTGGTACTCACTGTCACACCTTGAGGTTGGGTTGTTGAAAATGCCACACGTGGCGGGGTCTGACAACTGTCACCTCAGCTATCGAGGTAGCTTAGCCAGACACTCATGTCAGCATCCATCAAGGGCTAGTTCTATAGGTTCATGCACCACCCCCTAACAGGGGACCACAACGCCAGCTATCCTCATCCGATGAGGACCAGACCCTATCCTATAAATACCTCCACATTGCTCCCAAAAAGGTATGCAACAAAATAGTTGGCCCAGATATGTCCAAGAGGGTGGTGAATTGGACACTTAACAGATTTTAACCTTTCTTAATAATGTGCAGAATATTGAAAGTAGATTAAACAAAGTATAACTTAAAGGGACAATGTAATCAAAATTTATAGTGGTTCAGCCTCACCTACATCACAAATAAGTGTCCTGCTTTGTTTTAAAACAATATTAGGTGCGCTGAAAGACAGTAAGCATCCTGGAAGTTATTAAGTTGATTCTAAAGATGAGGGTGCTCCTATGTAGGTAGCGTCGTGACAATTTTTCAACTTATAACTATCAACGTCCTTAAAGATAGAAATCAATTAAAAACTAAGAGAACTTTTAGCGAGCTAAAACTAAGTTAGCGTCCTGACACTTCAAAGGTTGACTAAAGGGAGGCCGCTACTTACAAGTAAGCGTCCTAATAAATCAGTTCAATTCAACCTTGAGCGTTCTAATATTTTATCAGCGTCCTGACTCATTAAGTCCAAGAAGGCCCTACTAAAACATTAGCATCCTGAATGACTCTATAAAAGTGGTTTTTGATTTCTCGATTAAAGCTCGATAAATCACGATTAAAAACAAGATATTTTTGGATTAAAGAAAATATGCTAACGATCAAAAACCAATTCGACTAAAACATGCAGTCATGCATAATACTGAATCAAATGACAGAGAAGGTTCTACAGCCTAACATAATCTAATCATACTATCGAATATCTTCAAATGATCATGGTATTCAAGTAAATCTTTAATACGTTCGCCATTCATCATTGATTCTTTGAAACCTTCAAGTAAGATTAGATACGCCATGTATGTGTTCGTAAATATTTTGATTCGCAAGTGCACGAATTATCAAGTTATAATACCGAGGTGAGTCGAGTTATCGTATCCATAGGAAAGGTAATTTTACTATTAAAAATGCCCAATTGTACAATAAATAGTGGTTTTATCTAGGTGGTAACAAAGAGATGATTTAATTGCTGAAATGTAAAATAAACAAAATCAAACGAAATAATGCAAATTAACTGGAATTTGGAGAGAAATCAATGGATTATAGTTCTAGAGTATAGATCTCACTATGTTGTATCTTATAATCTCTAATAATTATGTTAATAAATTAATTTTTGAAATTTATAAATCATGAATCCTGGCCCATCCAAATACCTCTCTCGAGCGTCAATTTGAACATCTATCTTTAAGTTATCGATTTTGTCTCTCGAGCGCCAACCAACAGATTAAGAACGCATAAAGATTTATGATTCATTTTAAATGATTTCAAAGGTGTTCGTAAGTCTATCGACTCGATACTACTAACCTAGGTTACAAATCCCTTGCTCCAATTCGATAACACATCTCTCGAGTGTAAGAAACCAAATCTATATTCATTCAAAGAGTGATCAGCAATTTTAAAGCATTAAACATGGAGAATCGTAAATAAACTCAAAAGATTGCTCAAAAACACATAAACAATGATTCAATCACAAGATCCAACATAGCTAAATCAAAACTCTAGATTATCTATTTAGTTCATACACCAATCCATGGATACAAGATAGAAAAGATTCAAATAGGAAATCATTGAAACAAGTTCTAATTGAAAGAATAAGTAAAGAAACCCCCTTATCAGGTGAGAAATCCCCTTATTCTTCAAGCTTCAAATTTGCAACTACTTTTTCTTGTCTCTTCTCTTGTTCCTCTTTCTCAAAACCTAGCTACTCTAATTTAAAAACGTAATAGAATGTGAGATCCCCCTTTAAAACCCTCAAAATCCTTATATACAAGTCTGTGGAAAAGACCAAAAAAACAACAAAAAATGCGTGACTTGTAACGGACTAAGCGCCTCCATGCCCAGTCTCGGCCTAGTGCTCAAGATTGTGCACTTTCTTCATTTCTCTTTATGTTTTTTCCTTGGCTTTTGGTCTACTTCTTGCACTTTGTTTGAACATGTTTTTAGCCTCTTTTCATCACCATTTGAGCCTTGTTTCATCCCACCTTGGACTCCTTATTTACCTACAAAACAAAACAACTTAAGTGTAAAGACCATGCAATGAATCAAAGTATTAAACTAAAATGAAATGTAATCAAAGTATATGACTTCTATGATATTAACAAGTATCAAAATGTTATTTATTCATGATAAAAACCTATCAAAACCTAAGATAAAGCCTAAATGCATCTAAAACAACTAAGTATATTAATCATGCAAAAACACCTAAAAACTAACTAAATGAACCTAAAAATCTAATAAATTAACATGCAAAATAACTAGTAAAACTCAACTTATCAGTATGTAGTATTAACATAAACAGAATGTGGTTTGTAATCATCAAAATATCTTTCGTATTAGGGACATGAGGATAATTGATTCAACAATCTCCTCCTTTTTTATGATTTCAAACACATTGGTATAGGCTTTGAAGCAAGCTAATAAAATGATGTGAATGTATGCATTACGAATATTCCTTGTGTCATATGAGTGTAAGAATATACTAATGCTCCCCCTTAGTGTGTTAATCTCCCCCTGAATATATGATGCTCCAATGATATTACTTCTCCCCCTTTTGAAAACATTAAAAATAGTAAAGTATCATGAAATATGTCTCCCCCCATATAGAGGTAAGCATCAAAATATCACAGATCAGTCTCAGAGAACATGCCAAGCTCTCTTCGAATATGAACAAACTGGTCTTTCGGTAAGACTTTAGTAAATATGTCAGCCAGTTGTTCTTTGGTTCCAATGTGAGACAATATGACTTCTCCATTTTGCACATGATCCTGTAAAAAGTGATGTCTTATTTGAATATGCTTAGTTCAGGAGTGCAATATAGGGTTTTTAGATATGTTAGTAGCACAAGTATTGTCACACAAAATCTCAGCACATTGAATATGTATTCGATAATCCTGAAGTTGTTGTTTCATGTATAGAACCTGAGAACAACAACTTCTAGCTGCAACATATTTTGCCTCAGCTGTGGAAAATTCCACTGAGTTTTGCTTCTTGTAAAACCAATAAATTAAAGAATTTCCAAGAAAGTGCAAAATCCAGAGGTATTTTTCCTATTAGTTAGACTACCGGCATAGTTGGAGTCTACATAACTTCTCAGATCAAATGCAGTACCTTTGGAATACCGAATTCCTAAGTGTGTTGTGCCATTTATGTATCTGAACATTTGTTTGACACACTTTAAATGAGATTCTTTAGGTTCTAATTGAAATCTTGCACACAGACAGACACTGAACATAATTTTAGGTCGACTTGCTGTTAAGTACAACAGACTTCCAATCATACTTTTAAAAAGTTTTGAATCAATTGTTTTGCCTTTTTCATCCTTGTCTAATATGATTGTAGAGGTACAGGGAGTATCAATTGATTTCAAATTATGCATTTAAAACTTTTTAACTACTTCCTTAGCATACTTTGATTGGCTTATGATGGTGCCTTTCGGCATTTGCTTAATTTACAAGCCGAGAAAGTATGTAAGGTCTCCCATCATACTCATCTCAAATTTCTTTTGCATAAATTTTGAAAACTCATCACACAGTTCTTTTTTTGATGCACCAAAAATGATATTGTCTAGATAAATTTTGACAATAAGCATATTATCATTATGGTGTTTGATAAACAAAGTTGGATCAAGTTTTCCTTTTTGAAACTTATGATCTAAAAGAAATGAACTCAGTCAATCATACCAAGCTCTTGGAGCTTGTCTTAACCCATATAAGGCTTTGAGCAGTTTGAACATGTAGTCAGGGTCTTGAGCATCCTCAAACCCTGGAGGTTGTTCCACATATACCTCTTCATTGATGTATCCATTTAGAAAAACACTTTTTACATCCATTTGGTATAAGGGAAAATCCTTGTAACAAGCATAAGCAAGTAGCATCCCTATTGCCTCTAATCTTGCTACTGGGGCAAAGGCTTCTTCGAAGTCTATGCCTTTTCCTTGGTTGTACCCTTGTGCAACCAATCTAGCCATATTTCGGGCTATGATACCTTGTTCATTTTTTGTGTTTCTAAAGATCCATATGGTTCCTATAACAGATTGATGAAAAGGTTTAGGAACTAATTCCAATACTTTGTTTCGCACAAAGTGTCTTAGTTCTTCTTGCATAGAAAGAATCCAGTTTTCATCTTTCAGTACATCTTCCACTCTAATTGGTTCAAATTGTGATACAAAAGCAACAAGCTCTTGATCTCTTTGAATTGAAGCTCTAGTGGATACACTCTTTCGTGGATCTCCTAAAATTTGATCTTGGGAAAGTCCTTGAAGTAGCCTAGAGTTTTTAGAAGATTCTAATGATGTTTCAGGTTCAAGATCTATAATCTTGGTTGAATTGGGTTCATCATCATCAATATTTGATTTTTGAAGTTCATCTTCAAGACTTTTCTTATTTTCACTTTCTTCAAAATTAACATGAATTGATTCTTCTACAGTTTGATTAGATTTGTTGAAAACTTTGTAGGCTCTACTGTGAGAAGAATATCCTAAGAATATTCCTATATCAGATTTAGGTTCAAACTTGTCTAGATTGTCTTTATCATTAAGAATAAAACATTTGTATACGAATACTCGGAAGTAACTGATGTTGGGTGCTCTACCCTTCCATAGTTCATATGGAGTTTTATTCAAATCTTTTTTTATTAGAACTCAGTTCATTACATAACAGGCAGTGTTAATACCTTCACCCCAAAAATGATTTGCATTGTTATACTCATTAAGCATTGTTCTACATAGTTCCTGCAGTGTTCTATTTTTTCTTTCAACTACACCATTTTGATGTGGTGTCCTAGGGCTGATAGATGGTGAGTGTAACCTTGATTATTACAAAAAATTTTGAGATTTTTATTAACAAATTCACCACCTCTATCATTCCTAATTATGTTGATTTTATAAGCCTCTTCATTTTCGACTCTTTTACAGAATTTTATAAATGTTTCACATGCATCAGATTTATGAGCTAATAGAAATACCCATGTGAATCGAGTAAAGTCATCAACAATCACAAATACATATGATTTTCCACCTAAGCTTTGGGTATTGGTTGGTTCGAAAAGATCCATGTGAATCAGTTCGAGAGCTCTAGAGGTTTATTGATGCCTCTTGCTCTTAAATGATGATCAGGTATGCTTACCAAGTTGACATGGTTCACATACCTTCTCAGTTGAGTAAGTTCCTTTCGAAATACCCTTGGCAAAATCATGTTTAACAATTCTAGATATTTTCTCCATATTAACATGAGCTAATATCTTATGCCATAGCCATGCATCATTACAAGAGACAGCACTTAAACATGTTACATTTTGTTTCTTCATATCATTAAAGTTTGTGCAATATACATTCTTAAGTCTAGATACCATGAATGCAACATTTTTATCTGCATGCTTTACAATACACCTATTTGCTTCAAATGAAATGTCATAACCCTTGTTACATAATTGACTTATGCTCAAGAGATTACGCTTCAGTCCTTTAACATAAAGTACATTAGATATGGATGGAAAATCGTTAACAATACTTTCGACGCCTTCAATGTCACCTTTGTTGTCGTCTCCGAAAGTGACTTTTCCTCCTTTCTTCTATTCAAGGCTCAGAAATTTAGATTTACCTCCAGACATATACCTTGAGCAGCCGCTATCTAGATACAATATATCTTCATTTTTGCATATCTACACAACATAAAATATTTTTTACTTTGGTACCCATGCTAGTTTGGGTCCATGCATGTTAGCATCAGTAAGAACAATTTTTTCAATCCATGCAAATTTCTTTTTCTTTCTACTTAAGACATTACATCTAAGTATGGTATGACCTTTCCTATGACATTTGTGGCATGTTGGCCTTTTTGTCTGTAAGGTATTATATTCTTGTTGTTTTGACCCATGTGTATAGCCTAAGCCAGCTTCGTCGAATGCACATCTTTGTAATTCTAACATGATGTCACATAACTTTTGACCATTTGTGAATTTAATCACTGTGCAGTTCAGGTCTTCCTTTTCCTTTCTAAGAGTTTCATTTTCATTTTTCAGTTTCCCTATAACTTTCTTAAGTTGTTCATTATCCAAGGACAGTACGTCTAGCTCTTCTTGTTGGAATTCTATTTCCTCAAGAGTTTCTTCAAGACTATGCTCGAGCTTTTCATTCTTCTTGATCTCTTTACTTAGTTTTGTCTTAAGATACTAAATATGAGTATAGAGCGCACTAAGTTCGTCAATAGGTTCACATTTTACCTCTGTGCTTGCCATTAAGCACAATGTAACAGTGTGATCTGAATCCGCTTCATCTTCGCTTGAGCTTGAATCATCCCATGTAGTTTTGAGAACTTTCTTGTCTTTTCTATATGAACTAGTGTTCTTCTTATATTTAGTGGGACATTCACTTTTACATGACCTAATTTGTTACAGCCGTAACATATTAACTATACAGGTTTAAACTTGGGTTTCTTCCCTTTGTGAAATCTTGAGTAAGAGCTACTCTTACTCTTTCTCCTGAGTAACTTGTTGAACTTTCTTGATAACATAGCCATGTCATCTTCTGAGTCTGAATCATCTTCAGAATCAGTTTCAACATTGAGGGCAATAGATTTCTTTTCTTTTTCCTCAACCTTGACCGGACACTTTCTATCTTTTAACTTCATTTCATGAACCATGAGTGAACCACATAGCTCATCAAAGGTATACTCAGCCAGGTTTTAGGCTTCTTCAATGGCCGTAGCCTTGGCTTCCCATACTCTGGGTAGACCCCTTAGAAACTTTCTAACAATTTCTTCCTGGTCATATCCTTTTCCTAGAGTTTAGATCTTATTGATGTTTGTTGTAAAACGAGCAATAGCCTCAGCTATCGATTCAGTTTCCTCCATCCTATAGGTTTCATATTTTTCAACTAGTAATTGGAGTTTTGCCTTTTTGACTTGCAAAGTTCCTTCGTGGGTGACCTCAAACTTATCCCATATTTCTTTAGCGGTTTCACACCCACTAACTCTATTAAACTCTTCAATGGATAAACTGCAAAACAAGATATTTACAGCTTGGTTATTTAATAACTTTTTTTTCTTTTCCTTGGTACTCCATTCATCTAACTCTTTTGGGACAGTGGCACCGTCTACTATTTTAGTAGGTGTTGGACAACCGTTTGTAAAAACATCCCACATTTCTAAATCTTGGGCTTTTAGGTAGTACCTAATCTTAGTTTTCCAATGAGAGTAGTTATCTCCCTTGAACAATGGAAGTTGATTTGTGGAGTTTCCTTCACCTGAAAAGTAAGTACTTCTTTCGTTTTGTCCTGCCATACTCAATCAAAGATGGTTAGATACTTTGATGGTTAACTTGCTCTGATACCAATTGTTGGCCCAAATATGTCCAAGAGGGGGTGAATTGGACACTTAGAAGATTTTAACCTTTCTTAATAATTTGTAGAATATTGAAAGCAAATTAAACAAAGTATAGCAAATAAATACAATAAATGTAACACCCCGTAATTTTAATTAAATACATACGTTGACTTATGCGTATATCGAGGTATATAATATGCGTGTACATATGTAGGAGTCAAATGTATGTACGTATGAAAATAAGTGCTAAATACATAAAGTAAAGGGTATAAATTAAATATGTGAGTTGTTATAAAAATATGTGAATTAAATTAAGTGAATTAGATATGTGAATTGGAGTTAGATAAGGATATGATTAAATTAACTTAAATAAAGATGGTGAAGGAGATGGTAGTATTAATTAGTAAATGAAATGAAAGTAATTATTAAATGAAGAAATGAAGAGTTGTTTTACTAAATAGCATTAGAAGTATGGAATCCTCATTTTAATGATGCTCATCTTTAAACCTTAACGTTTTATTTTTTTTTAAGAGAAAACGTGAATTGGGTGACGAAGTTGCAAAAGAAAGGAAATAGGAACGGACGAGAGAAACGGCGGTTTCGCGGCCAAATTCAATGTGCTGGTAAGCTATTTTCACCGTTTTTCTTTGCAAAATTCCAATTTAAGTTACGTGTGACGTTTCTATCGGTATAAATTTTGCTATAGGAGGTGTTTTACCGTGTTTCCAAAAATGGGGTTTTGATCCAATTTGAGTGAAAACACGTAGAAATGATATATTATGACTCTTATAGATGTGTAGAGACTAGATATGTGATTTGTTTGTGTTAATGTGTAATATTGGTGTTGGTACAGCTATCGGAAGCCAAATTTGACATTTGAGGCATTTGACACCATGTTAAACTACGATAAAATCTCAGTTTGGAACCATATAATTATAAGGAACAGAATTCCGGACATTCGATACCAAAATTATAATTTTTGGGCATCGATTAATATTTTTCATAGATGCCTGACTGAATTTGGTAAATATGACAAACTTGGATATTAATGAAAATGTGGTTGGAAGGCTTGTTTCTATTGTCCATTGCCTTAAAACATAATCATGAGGGTTGTGTAAAATATTTGGGACGTCCCACGTGAATTTTAGACTGAAATGGATTTATGATAATTAATTGGAGAGTTAAATTTTAATGAATAATTGAAAAACAAATAGATATAATGATTTGATAATTGATTATGGATTATCTGGAAATGAATATATATGACAAGATTATATTGTTGATTGGATACGAATAGTAGAGTGGTCGTAGAGAGTAGGTCTAAATGGTACCACTGTGAGTATCTCTTGACTTTAGTTCCTTTTATATGACATTGTATAATATAAATTGTGTGTTTTAAATCATGAATATATGTATCTATTGCATTGTTTTAAATTCATGAAAATGTTTGACTTTGGAGCATGTTTTGGACTTGCTAGAACAAGTTAAAACATGGGATCATTTCCAGAAGACAGTTTAGTATGAGGATTGAATAATCTCATGGTTTGAGTAATAGTTTCTGAATGGAATTAGGATTAAGCCCTAATTTGAAATGATTCATAGCAGAAAATTAGGTAATGAGAGGTCCGAGCATAAACTCCTTATAAATGCATAATAAGGAGTGCCTACCCGCTCTATTACTAGTATGAGGGAGATTGTTTGATTTTATTGTAACCCTGCTTGTTTGGGAATTACTTATAAGCATGTATGTATTATAAAATGTTTCATGCATGTTTGAATGAGATTTGAATTTTCATGTGATTTTTATTAAATGCATATATGATGCCATAGTTAGAAATTGTCACAACCCATTATTTGTGACGTCATGACCGGCACGGAACCCCAGGTATATCCTACCTCAATATCCCCGGCATCCCGCCATCCTTCTAATAACACACCATAATCTCAATAATCAACATCAAAACACATGGACAATAATAGATCATCAATGTAAAAGCATACCCAAATGACAACCATAAATTTTTATTTTTTATTTTTTAAGTCCATAATGTTCAAAATATACTAAATCCTAGTTAACCATAAATTACAACCCATCTATGTGTTAAGTATACACATTAAGTGTTACATAGTATGATTTATCAAAATAAATGCGGAAAAGTACTAAACACCTACATCACAAAAGTGTAGAAAAAATGCTCGCAGCTAAGCTTTTCCCTTATCCTTCCTATCCGAACCTGAAAGGATAAGAGTGAGGAGCGAGCTACAACAAGCTCAATAAATGTTTTCTACAAGTGGCAACATATAAATGCATTTATGTAAAACATTACAAGATCATTAAAACCATTTAAATATCATGGATACAAATAAGATTACATACATGCTCAATATAATCCATCATGTCATATACAAGACAATGCATATCATTTATAAACATGCTCATGCAATCTTAACACCTCCTGAGTAAGAATCAATACAAGGGCCCGAGTGCGCAACATCCATCGCCCGATCGACCTCTTACCCGTATTCTATTAGAATTCCTAGGATTGTATGAACCATAGGATCCGCCCACCAAGACAAGTACCATGCCTAGGCGAATCCTAACATACACAATCCATAGAAATTTTCTACCAGGTCCACAATTAGGGATCACCACTAGACTTACGAGATTTCCCGAAGAAAATTCCAATTAGGAGACTCTACCTAATTGCTAACCCTATTAGACTATGCTCAAATACATTTTATAAGAAATTAAATCATGCATATTACAATAGATAAGCATTTAAAATACATTTCTATACTACAATGCCCCATATTTCTAACCAACAAGTAAATAAACACTCACAACTTGATTGACTAGACTTAGCCAATCCAATCCAATCCACAAGAGAGCACTAGAATGACCACAATCCCCCCGAGCACCTCAATCCCCAATTGGCCTATTTGGGTTAAGTAAATCAACCAAAATCCCTACATGAAACGTGGTTTATTTAGTCACTCATACGGAGTGGGTTGTGACAATAAATGTAAAAGAGACAATGCAATCAAGATTTATAGTGGTTCGACCTCGCCTACATCCACTACATAACCTCCTCAGTTAGAATTTGTTCAAACTCCACTATGGATCTTCCTACAGGTGAAGATCAAATCGGTACTTTCTCAACTTACGGGTATGAGAACTACCGTTTCTTAACTTATGGGTGGAGAGGACCGTTTCTCAACTTATTGGTGTGAAAGGACCGTTACAATTTTGAGCAACACTTGCTCTAGCCCAATGACTAACCAGTCACTACAAACTAAATACAAGATGAGATATGATTCCCTTTACTCAGAATCAAAATGATACTTACAAAGTTTTGGATTGAACATCCAGTTACCACAGATTCAACAAAATATGTATGATGAAGTTTGACTGAAAACAGGTTCAAAGAGCTTTTGTCTTCTTCAATGGATTTTGAAAATGATGAAGATGAAGATCAATCAATCCAGAAGACTTGATATTTTTCTTTCAGCATGATCGTAAGTTCAAGCACAAAGAGTAGTAGACTAACTTTCAAAAGTTTTTCGCACAAGTGAAAACTGTTAATACATTTTTTAATGAATATTAGTTTTCGTATTGATTTGTTGTGTTCCTACTCTAAGGCAGCACATATATATGTAAATAACAGAGGTGCAATGGACTTGGTGAATTTTGGCACTCAAGGTTGTTTCAAATAGAACGTCTACATTCTTTCCCAAAATGGATCGATTCAGCTCTATGCATATTTCGGCGATAGCACCTGAATCATCTGATCATTCACGAAAAAGGAATGTTCTAACAAAGTATTAGAACATTCAAAACGTTTTGAAAAAGTTGTTGTACGATTATGAAAAGTTCTGAGAATTTTTCGTACGGTTATGAAAAAGTTAACTGTAAGTGTCAAAACAGTAACATTGTTGAATTAGCATCTTGGCGCATAATATCAACTTTTATCGTTTTGTTCCTTGAGGGCGCTCATGGAGCATAAACGTCTTGCTAAACATTGAAGTGAGGGCGCTACTAAATCGTAAGCGTGCTGACTTACTTTGACGATTAAGCGACTTAAATCACTAGGGGGCTACGCACAAGTAAGCGTCTTGTTTTGTTTTAAAACAATATTAAGTGCGCTGAAAGACAGTAAGTGTCCTGGAAGTTATTAAGTTGATTCTAAAGATGAGGGCGCTCTTATGTAGGTAGCGTCCTGACAATTTTTCAACTTATAACTATCAACGTCCTTAAAGATAGAAATCAATTAAAAACTAAGAGAACTTTAAGAGAGCTGAAACTAAGTCAACGTCCTGACACTTTCAAAGGTTGACTAAAAGGAGGCTGCTACTTACAAGTAAGCGTCCTAATGAATCAGTTCAATTCAACCTTGAGCGTCCTAATATTTTTGTCAGCATCCTGACTCATCAAGTCCATGAGGGTGCTGCTAAAACATTAGTGTCCTAAAAGACTCTATAAAAGTGGTTTTTGATTTCTCGATTAAAGCTCGATAAATCACAATTAAAAACAAGATATTTTTGGATTAAAGCAAATATGCAAATGATCGAAAACCAATTCGACTAAAACATGCAGTCATGCATAATGCTGAATCAAATGGCAGAGAAGGTTCTACAACCTAACATAGTATAATCTTTCTATTGAATATCTTCAAATGATCCTGGTCTTCAAGTAGATCTTTAATACGCTCGCCATGCATCATTGATTCTTTGAAACCTTCAAGTAAGATTAGATACGCCATGTATGTAGTACTAACATAAACAGAATGTGGTTTGTAATCATCAAAATATCTTTCGTATTAGGGACGTGAGGATAATTGGTTCAACAAAAATGACAATTTTGAGTTTTGACGTAAGTAGTACCAAAAATATTGCTTGTAGTTCTGACTTAGGCATCGGAGGGTCTTTGGTCAGCACCACACTAGTGCTTCTAACACCAACCGTGTGTCTTTCTCTTTCCCCTTCCCTCAGGTCGATACTCTAGTAGTTCGGGACGGAGCTCAGTGGGTCTTCAATAGTTCAACTTTCCCCTTGTCCCTTACCTCTGAATCAATTCAACTCGGCATCTCCTCTCGTATCCCCCATTTCTAGTCTAATCCTCAATTATTGGTGTTGGAAAAATCTTGCATCAACAACTTCAAAGGGGAATTCGAAAGGGCTTAATTCCTTAAAAGCTCTTGTAGAATCGAGGAGATGTTCATGGCTAAAACGAATAAAACTATGAGAACTAAGTTGTGTCAAGAAAGATTCCTATGTCAAGTATGTCATCGATAAACAAATGACAGAACAATTTAAGGACATTGCATCCACTAATTAGTCAATAAAGTAAACACACTTTCACAAGGGAAGGTTCAAAAGGTAACACCTACCTATCATATGCAGGTTTCAACTATTGAATTCGATGGTCTAATGTTTTTCGTTGTAGTAGTTCTGTTGTTATAGTCAATTTTCATTTATGTGGAAATTGTTGGAAAATGGTGAATGAGAAATTGATACCATTAAGACTTTATAACCGCTAAACGGTTTAAATTTTAACACGACCAATTTAATTGCGTTTTAAATTTGAATTTATATTTAATAAAATCGTTAAACATTTTAATTAAATTTAAATTCGTAACGTTCGCAGTACTAATGTGCCCTTAGTGAAGGACATTAAAAACACCAACCTCTCTACTAGTATAAAAAGAGGTACCCCCCACACTTTTTTACACACCAGTTCTTAGACCTCTCATTTGCTTCTGAAAATCTCTTCTTCTCTCTAGTTGGCCTTTTTTGATTTTGCGTTGTGGTGAAAGTTTTCTATCAAGCTCAGTTTGCTTGATTAGTGATGAGGTATTAGTCAGCTGGTCATCTACCATTGTATCATAGACTTCTTGAACGTTGTTAAAACCATTTTTGTCACGACGCCCCTGACGTAGGCTGACGTCATGACCGGCACAGTGTACTATACACTGTACATACCCATATACAATATATAATATACTGTCAGCCTTCACGTAATCTCACAATCCTTCCATAATTTATAGAAAATTTTTTCCTCTTAATATACCACAAATCAAATCAAATCAAATCAACTATCTATATAGATGATCATTCCACTCACATTCATTCCATTCATTCCACAAGTTAAATTCTCACATGATAAATCTCTATAATCATCTCCTTCCATCATCCCAAGCATTATATAAGATTACCACACAACCCATCTAGGTGATAGTATATCTATAGTATGTGATAATTATACATATTAAAATAACAAACATATAACCTATTTCCTCCAAGCATACATACACATACCAGACGAAGGCTCCCGTGATTATCCCTCACTGATTTTTTTCCTTTTCCCTTCGACTCAATACCTGAAATATTGGAGGAAATGGAGTGAGCAAACAACAGCTCAGTGAATATAGTTCTTGAGATGACAATTATATACATTTAGAGAAATATGACATTTAAAATCATCTCAAACACTTATTCAACACATGCATCATTCAACGAATATAATATACATGTCAACAACATAAATTGCATGAGTTTTCAATAACACAATGCACAATCTCCCTCCTCCGCAAGGCAAGAGAGCGAGTCTAACCCTTGTATGGCCGTTACAAGGTAGTCACAGCCTCTCATTACCCAATTCACAGTCATTCCAAAGATCTCAACCCTTGTTAGGACAAACCTACTGACAATGAGGACTCGCAAAACCTCATCCGGGTCTAATTCCTAACGAAATGACATCATTACAAACTCCAATTTCTAAAATCAGTTTGCATGATCCATAAAACTCAATGCATTATATTTAACTATCACACGCATACAATCAAACATTTTATATGCGTACAATGCCATACAAGAACCAAATCAAGAAAACTATACTCACAGTACAACACGTTCAACTTAAACCCAATCATCGTCGCTTTCGAGTCCAACTCGAAGTTAAATCCAACTAATTTAACCTGTCACAATCACTCCATAATTCAATTTCATGTATTCATATCTATTTACATCTTTAATTTCTCAACTCACTTCAAGTCACGAATAATAAATCCATTTAGGACTCATAAGCAGTTAAAGAAACTACTATATCGTTTTTGTGGTCAATCTAGATATTTCCACAAGAAAGAACAGTAAAAATAGATTTCCAAATCCTATTGTCATGACACCATATACTTAGTTACTAAAACTATCAAATCATATCCAAAAATCACAATCTTAGCATCGAAACGTCCGGAATTCAGTTATCTACGATTCTATGATTTCAAATCACTGTTCACATCACTGTTCACAGTACTATTCACATCATTGTTTACTATTCACATCACTGTTCACATCACTGTTCACAGTACTAAAAATCATGAAATGGAATCTAACCACATATTCGGGGTTCCGACCGTCTAAGGAGTGTTTTTCTACCTTTCTAGCGGATTTTCATTCACATTGGGTCAAAACTCCAATTTGTCAAAATGCCGTAAAATGGCTCCCATAGCTAAAATTAATCCGCTAGAATCGTTACATCTAGCTTAGATAGTAATTTCACGAAGAAAGGGAGTGAAAATCACTTACCGCGAGGCCCGATTGGACGCGAATCCCGCGTTCTTTCTTTTTTCTTCTTCTCCTCTTCTGGGTTCTTCCTCTCTGCAACTTTCGTTCGTTTTAATTTTTTTTTTTATTTAATACATACGAGTACTGTGCATGGTACTGTTCTGTGAACAGTACCCGCAAATGAATAGTAATAATTTTTTTTTTCTTCCTTTATTCCTCTTTTTTTCTTCTATACACTCAATTCACATATTTAATTAACCAACCCCATAAATTAATTATCTTCTTTCTTTACTACTCATACACACGTATATTTGGCTCCTACGTATAAAATACGTGTATTATTAAGCGTATAGTTAGCTCTTACGTAAAAATACGTGTATTATATATCTCGATATACGTGTACGTCAATGTATGTATTTAAGTAAATTTTTGGGGTGTTACAATCTCCCCAACTTAAGGAATTTCGTCCTCGAAATTTAGAATCAAGGACTATTCCTGAAGTGATACTCAATCCCCGAAAACTGCTCCCGCATTTTATATGTCCGCTTCCATGTTTGCTCTTCTTGATACATGGTATCCTCCCCAACTTAGAGTTGAGTGATATCCATAACATATATGGAATCCGAATGATATTTCCTCAACATCAATATATAGAAACTATTATGGCCACCTATCAACTGTGACAGCAGAGCAAATCGGTAAGCCAATGGACCTATCCTATCAAGGATCTCTAATGGTCCAACAAATCGCGGTGCGAGCTTTCCTTTCATTCCAAATCTCATTTGGCCTTTTTGTGGTAAGACCCTTAGCAAAACTGGGTCAGCCACAATAAATTTCAAGGCCTATATACCAACCTTGTGTATGTAATAATATCCTGTGGCACCAATAACAATAACTCCATACTTTCAAGTCAACAAGTTGGAAATCTATAAGGCTTATTATAAAACCTTTAGAGTGCCATCATTATGTTCTTATAATAGTTGTTTATACACATAAGTTTACACACATAACATATTCTTTCCAACTTCCACCAAAATTCAAGTATGCCAGACCCGAGCATGCTCGCAAGCATCAAAGTTACTCTCTTAGTCTGTCAGCCAGTCTGAGAATAAAATATCACACTGAGAAGGAGATGAGTACCAAATCGAGTCTGCATCATATATCAGATCTCGACAAAATCTTCGGATCTTCATCCGACATGACAATATCTAAGTACTCCCATACAATCTCCCTATCTCACACATACAATCTGCTCAGTCTATCAAAAGAATTCTGGTGTTCATTGGAAGAATACATAGACTTATCAGTCCACTAATGGTTATCCAAATGGTATCATTTCTACCCATAACCCATAAGATATCATTTGAATCCCATCTTCATTTTACACAATCTATATTACCAATTCCATAATCTTTCATACTGATAGCATACTTGTCTCATAAATCTTACTCTCTGAATATGAGTATCAATCAGCTGAACATGCATTCGAGCACAAATATCAACACATGGAGTAACATAGAGTACCCTCATAACTGTAACTCTCACTCACAAACAATCTCCCTTTATGGCTAACTGATAGATAGTACTCCAGTTTCAGCCTGTTTTCTACTCAATGCCTCAGCAACATATTGGACTTTCCCAGGATAATAATTCAATATAAAATCAAATCCTTCGGGAATTCTTGCCACATTTATTACCTCATATTCAGTTTCTTTCCGTTCAAATAATAACTTCAGACTCTTAAAATCTGAAGAGAATGTGACATTTTTATTATAGAGGCAATGCTCTCATTATGTCAAAATAACTACCAACAAATTTCTATTCACTCTCACGATAGTTATTCTCGTGCACTACCAAATATCTGACGGCACAAGTAAGTAACCTATCATTTTGTATCAATGCAAAATCCAGATCTGGACGTGATATTCATCAATCACAATTACTTCCAGGTTCTGAAACTCGTAATAACAGTTAATACTGTGAGAGCTTTCCCCTGCACAACAGTCTACACAGTATATAGCATTCATCTGGTTTAGTTTCGTGAGTGGAACAGATAGCTTCAAGGATCTTTCCACGCACTTTCTATAACATACAACGAATACCAGAGAACTTCTGATTTCCACCATTAACATCAGTTGTCACAATACTATGATCACTTTGACCTTCGCAGCATCCGTAACGCTACTATTTAAGCTGGTCATGTGATCCAAAAATTCTCATCTTAATTATATTCAAAACTTATATTCACCAAGCTTGGCACTTAATCGGTGCTCTCTCAGTGACTACAAGATAATTCCGAGGTGCTATTCATGCTCCTCTCATTTCTCATATCATCATCGAAGACTATGTAATAATCAAGATATGGTTCATATATCCACTGCATCAATCCTATAAACGTGATTGACACATGAATCAAGGTTACCAAAATTTCATAATATCCATATCTTGTCTTAAACCAGTCTGCATTACATCCTTTTCTCGAAGTCTTAACTGATGGTGCCTAGATCTCAAAATGATCTTAAAGAAACTGTGGCTCCATTTAGTTAATCGAATTCGACCATCTATCCATGGTAAAGGATATTCATTCTTCATTGTTACTTTGCTCAGTTAACAGTAATTCATACTTAAACATAGTTCACTATCACAACTGCTCTCCAAGGTGGCATATCAAGGATAATAAATCTTTTGCTCATTAACACATTTACCTACACCTTAAATCCTCACAATTCCTCAGGTACTCTTTATATGAAGAAATGGAGATTCATATTATACTGACATCAGTTTTATATGCTATCAATCTCCTGTCCAGGTGACAATTTTAATAATTCATCAGAGAATACTCCAATATACCAGCTCACCACAGGGAATTTAAATCAACTGCATGCCTTATTGTGTTACTCGTCATATTCTCCATTTCCTCATCGTCAATAACTATCTTATCTTAGATACAAGATTTTGAGGGTATAAAGTCCTCAAGATTCAAATGAGAATTTCCACTTATTCAACATATTACTTCTTTTCAGAGAGACGCTCCACCCGGCATGAGAGGTAGCCAGCCAATCATTCCCAACAAAGCATCTAATTCCAAACAATGTCATATTCTAAAGTCCATAATTACTTGATGACCCTCATATTTATTCCACATATTATTTGCTAAACATATCATGGTAGATTCTTTCTCCTGTAGGCATACTCACAATCAATGATGCATTATTATAACAGAAGATAATACAATTTGTCTACCATATCACCAGAGATATATGACCAGGTATATCCAACAATACATCAGAATATACACAATAACAAAATGTTGATCATACTTATTATCAACATCCTTCTAATCTTTGGATCTGGTCTTGTATTTACTTTAATTTATTCTCTAAAATCTGGTGGAGTCACATTGATAAAAATATTGGGGCACTCTATATGGACTAACTGGACATTAACATATCCCGTGTCTTTTTTTTTGTCATATGGATAATAGACAATTTCAAATTGAGATATAATTTACCTAGTCTGTGACTCTTGCTCAGGCAATAGAAACCACTTCTGGTTTTCATACTTCTTTAACATCACTTCCCTTTTTCCCATTCTCATTGGGTCAGGTACTAACAAAATTAAAATTAGAGTCACGAATACTGCCAAAAGCTCAACCTTACTCAATGTTTCGCTTATCATGAATTTCATATTAGTGCCCCAACAGTTCCTTACATTACTTATTTAACACTGGTGTTGATGACTTGGCTTCAAACGGCGGTACAAGCTTTATCACTATTGCCGGTGTTAACAATTTCACCACAGCTTTGGCTAACCCGAAAGTTATAGGCTACCTCACAATTTGCGTATATATTTATAACCCAACAATTATCAAATTTGCCGTATAGGATACTGGAATTTATTCTAGATCTTTATCATCCTCAGAGTATCCATAGTAATCATTCCCAAAACTAAACTATACCTGTCTATTTCATTCATGTTTGTATTGATGGTTAAGCATGTCCCTACATTTCAACAAGATAAACTTTTTCATGCCTTAAATCAATTTTAGCATGATGATAGAAGCCCTTATACAATAGCTTCTTTAATTAATCTCATGCCTTAATCGTCTCAAGAGTCCTTAACCCAATTTTCTATTATCTCTTATCATCAGTTAGCTTAAACTTAGCTAACTTGCTTTATCATTTTCAGAGACTTAATCATTCTCTAAGATGGTCTCCACTCAGAGTCGCAAATTCTTTACTCCATCTACTACCAGACTACCAGTTAAGATAGGAGAGTCTCTTCTCCTGAAAGTTTCCATAACTTTCACATATCTTTTCATTTCATCTGGCTCATCATTGAGACCTTTTATGTATTTTATTTTTACTTCAGTCTCAACTATATATGTTTTTACAGAAGTACTCACACCATTGGCATCCACATTTGGAGCTATCAATGGTTCAAGCCTCTGTCTTTTTCACATTACAACTTTGTCACAAGCTCATTAGCTGTGCATTTCGTTGTTGTTGGGTAGTTACTAGCCATATATAAGCTATATAATTTATTCTCACTGGATTACATCCACTTCTTTTTCTTTCAGCCTTCTGATCCTTTCGTGATGAGCAATTTCCATTATTAATCTTGACTGGTCTTTTGCAACTCTGGATTCACCGACACAGGTGATTCTCAGTCAAGATAACATATTGGATTAGGCTCAACATAATAGGACTACCCATATGTATACCCATACAAACAATCATAATATCATAAAGCTTTTATCTTTTTACGAATTTTAAACTTAAGCTCTGATACCAATATTGTCACGACGCCCCTGACGTCGGCTGACGTCATGACTGGCACAGTGTACTATACACTGTACATACCCATATACAATACATAATTGTCACATCCCATACCGGCGGTGTAATGGGCACCTCATACAGAGCGTACCCCAGCCATTACCTACCACATAATATTGTTATATCTCAACAAACAGCCCGCACACAGCGTCTAGTATCCCCGAGGTTTTTTGTCCACAAAGGGGGCCTCCCCCCAAGTCGAACTCGCAACCTCCCCTTAAGGAGTTAGAATCCGCACTTGGAGTAACCACTGAGCACACTGTCAGCCTTCACGTAGTCTCACAATCCTTCCATAATTTATAGAAAATTTTTTCCTCTTAATATACCACAAATCAAATCAAATCAACTATCTATATAGATGATCATTCCACTCACATTCATTCCATTCATTCCACAAATTAAATTCTCACCTGATAAATCTCTATGATCATCTCTTTCCATCATCCCAAGCATTATATAAGATTACCACACAACCCATCTAGGTGATAGTATATCTATAGTATGTGATAATTATACATATCAAAATAACAAACATATAACCTATTTCCTCCAAGCATACATACACATACCAGACGAAGGCTCCCGTGATTATCCCTCACGGATTTTTTTCCTTTTTCCTTCGACTCAATACCTGAAATATTGGAGGAAATGGAGTGAGCAAACAACAGCTCAATGAATATAGTTCTTGAGATGTCAATTATATACATTTAGAGAAATATGACATTTAAAATCATTTCAAACACTTATTCAACACATGCATCATTCAACGAATATAATATACATGTCAACAACATAAATTGCATGAGTTTTCAATAACACAATGCACAATCTTCCTCCTCCGTAAGGCAAAAGAGCGAGTCTAACCCTTGTATGGCCGTTACAAGGTAGTCACAGCCTCTCATTACCCAATTCACAGTCATTCCAAGGATCTCAACCCTTGTTAAGACAGACCTACTGACAATGAGGACTCGCAAAACCTCATCCGGGTCTAATTCCTAACGAAATGACATCATTACAAACTCCAATTTCTAAAATCAGTTTGCATGATCCATAAAACTCAATGCATTATATATAACTATCACACGCATACAATCAAACATTTTATATGCGTACAATGTCATACAAGAACCAAATCAAGAAAACTATACTCACAGTACAACACGTTCAACTTAAACCCAATCATCGTCGCTTTCGAGTCTAGCTCCAACTTAAATCCAACTAATTTAACCTGTCACAATCACTCCATAATTCAATTTCATGTATTCATATCTATTTACATCTTTAATTTCTCAACTCACTTCAAATCACGAATAATAAATCCATTTAGGACTCATAAGCAGTTAAAGAAACTACTATATCGTTTCTGTGGTCAATCTAGATATTTCCACAAGAAAGAACAGTGAAAATAGATTTCCAAATCCTATTGTCACGACACCATATACTTAGTTACTAAAACTACCAAATCATATCCAAAAATCACAATCTTAGCATCGAAACGTCCGAAATTCAGTTCTCTATGATTCTATGATTTCAAATCACTGTTCACATCATTGTTCACAGTACTATTCACATCATTGTTCACAGTACTATTCACATCATTGTTTACTATTCACATCACCGTTCACTATTAACCATACACTATTCACCATTCACTATTCACTATTTACTATTTACTATTTACTATTCACTATTCACTATTCACCATTGGACGCGAATCCCGGGTTCTTTCTTTTTTCTTCTTTTCCTCTTCTCGGTTCTTCCTCTCTGCAACTTTCGTTCGTTTAAAAAAAAATTTCTTTTCTTTTTTTTATTTAATACATACGAGTACTGTGCATGGTACTGTTTCCGTAAACAGTACCCGCAAATGAACAGTATTTATTATTATTTTATTTTTTTTCTTCCTTTATTCCTCTTTTTCTTCTTCTATACACTAAATTCACATATTTAATTAACCAACCCCATAAATTAATCATCTTCTTTCTTTACTACTCATATACACGTATATTTGGCTCCTACATATAAAATACGTGTATTATCAAGCGTATAGTTAGCGCTTACGTAAAAATACGTATATTATATATCTCTATATACGTGTACGTCAACGTATGTATTTAAGTAAATTTACGGGGTGTTACAATTTTATCGCTTGTTTGACAAGCCGTTGAAAGTGATTTTGCTTATAGTGGAGAAACTCGCCGATCCATCTCTTACACCAACGTGAAGGGCGAATATGTCTTAAGCAAAATTGTATGCAACACAGGCCTCGAGGCCTCGATTCCATCCTTTTTAGCGTCAGCTTCGCTTTAATTTGCTTTATTTTCTAAACTCATTCTGTTGTTTTTGTTATAAATTTTATAAGCATAATAATATTTGAATATTAGTTGTTTCATTTAATATTATTTTAACTTCTATTTATTTATCTTTACATTATTGTTAGCTCGCTAGAGATTGATCCAAACATATATCTGTAGATAAAAGCACTTTAGAATATTCAATTAATTTATCAGAACTTTTTTATTTTTTATTCTTTTTGGAAATGATTTGTATGCCTATGCCTTTTTAAACAAGTATTTTCACATAACGTGTTAGGTAAATGAAAAATGATTAGTTGACATTTTTTTTAACATATTTTTTTTGACATGCGAATCGTATAACATATTAATTGCATTATATAAGGCATTATTACGTGATTTAAGGCGATTCAATCACTCTCATCTATAATATCAAAAAATTGTGTCAAAAAAAATATTTTAGTAGCATTACCCTTAGATAAATACCCTTCAATCTACTCCTAATCGATTAGTAGAGGGCATCGGATCTGTACAATAAACTAATAGAGTGTACTAATTCAAAACGTTATGAATAACAGTATTTTTATATTATTTTATTTTTAGTTTAAAATCTCCCTTTGATGGAGCGGGTGCTACTTTGAACGGAAAGTGACTTCCACCGACGAAATTTGAAAAAAAAGCAGAAACTGACACGACAAATTTTGAAAAGTTTAAAGGAACACGACAAACCAAAAGCTGAAAGCGGTTGGATTCTTTTCCTGATTGGCGACAAACAGGGTGACCAAATCCTTGGAATTGAACCCCACTAGATCTTAGACTGAAAAAGAGACCAGGTTCAATGAATGTTGCTTTTCCGCACATCGTTTCCGCTGGAGGAATCTACTTGTGCAAAGAGTATTAATTGGCGGAGGGATTAGTAAAGATTTCAGTACGCCAAACAAACCTTTACTTGAACGCAAGGAACGTTTGGTGTTCTATCGAGTTCCTCCAGTTACTTCAGAAACATGCGGCTTCCCGTGTGATCTTCAATAATAATAGCTGATCAGATGCAGTAGATTTCTTATATGGGAGCAATGTAGATGGAAGAGTTGCAGTACTGTTGCTGAATTTTAATGAATCGATCTGCAGGTTCAATTAAATAAAGAATTTCATAGCTTCAACATATATGGATCGATCTATCCATTTTTCCACGCACTTGTATGTTCTTTTTTATTATTTCTTTCTATTATGACTGGAATGTATAGATTCCTCTGTGTGTTGCTTCAAGGGAAAATCTATTGTTTATCTTTCAATAAAATGGTATTTCTCTTAAGCTACATCTGTTCTATATTATCACAATGTTATCCGACGAATACAGTTTAATTCTTCAATGGCCCCAAAAGGCATGAGCTCTGTATATTAGTGGTTTTTGGACGATTAATGCACAAGAAGTTTGCAACCCCGCCCAAAGGTGGGTATTTTGTAAATTAAATGAAATTAAATCTAAAATACTTATTTTTAAAGGCTTGGATGTAATTAAATTATTGTTATTAATATGTTCACACTATATATATATATATATATATATATATGAAAAATGTTAAAGTCTCATTTAATATTTAAAGTATACATCATCATTAAACACAATTATATTATCTTGAATAATATATCAACATATGATTTGATTTGAAGTAATTTAATAATATAAAAAGGTGATTTACACTTTAGATATGTATTTCATCAATATACACTTAATTCAGAGTTCGAAATCACTACGGATGGCCATTCAATTAAATTGAAAGATTGGAATTGTAGTAGCGTTGAGAAACCTTTAACGACGGACACTTGTCAAAAAATAACAATGACTAAACAGTTTTTATATCACAGTAGAAGATAAGTGTATATAGTCTAAGATGTGATCCAGTATTGAATGTTAAGTTGCAGCTAAGGCCTGCCTAGCTAGGTTTCTTTGCTCTACTGATACCTATCAACAAGTTTAATGCTTAAAATTAGGTAAATAGAGTTCCTTTTTGATATATAATCGAGATCTGGATCAAGGTTGATTCCATATGCATATATTAATGTAGGCCATCTCAATGATGACAATTTTGTTGGAGAATGCCAAAATGGATGGCTGATTTTGTATTTGTACACTTTATCCGAGTGCATTTATTCAATTTTCCTCAATAATTTTAAGTTGTTATTAAAATCTTTACTTTTATTATTGATAGGGGTAAAACAGTAATTCAATATCTAACTAACTCTTACTTTTTGCTCATATTTCCGGGTAATTCTAAATGACCCACCAAAAATATTCATTCTACTTAAGTGGTTTATAAATTTTCAACAATTATACTAAATGAGTGAGTATAAAAAATATTTTTGATGAGTACATTTAGAATTATCTTTCATAATATTTGGGCTTTTTAAATTTCGATTTTTACTATTCTAATCTCCTACTTCCAACTATTTACTCTTCCATACCCTTATTCTTATTTTTACACGTGTACTCTTTATAATCATATCAAACGACAAAACATTTATATTTGAATAAAAAAATATTTTATTTTAATTAATTATAATAAAAATTATGTACAACACACACACATTTTTACTAATAGTATTTAATAACAATGGGCATTGAAAGACCTTCATTAATATTGGATAGTAAATGGAGAAATTAAGTTAATTGTCATTAAGCATTGCATTTTTCCCATCTAAGACGAGCATAGCCCATTCGACGGAAACGGAGCTTTTCAAACTGAGGTGGAATCTCCAAAATCGCTTGTATATCTTCCCTTTCACTTGCCTTCTCTCTCCATTCACTCTATCTTTCTCGTGCATTTGATCACTCTCTCTTTGTTTACTTTTCCTATAGTGCTTGCCTTTTCTCTTTGCTCCATTTTATCTCTAACCGTATCTTTCATTAAAGCCCGCGCTCTCCCTCAAACTTTTGCTCTCTCTTAGTTGCCTACAATCTCTCTAATGTAGGGCGCCGAATCAAAAAGATAGATTTGCAATTTTCTAATCTAATGATTCAAATGAATATCAAAAGAAGAGATGGAAATAACAAAAATGCTTGTAATACCCACAAAATTTACAACATTGGAATCCCACCAATGAATGGGTAAAGTAGGAAATGCCGTAAAATTCACAGAAATTAGAAAATTTCATAAAAGTCCAAGGAAAAAAAATAGGAAATTCACATAAATAAAGAATTACGGAAAAAATCCAAAGGCAAAATGGAAAATTCACCTAATTTGTAAATATCAAAAAAGCCCAAGGGAAAAATGAAAAACTTGAATTTTTGACCCCTATAAATAATGGTCAGAAGCTAGTTCAAAATTTGTTTCAATTCACTCTTTGAGAAAAAGTGTACCAGTAGAAGAGAACTTTGGAGAAAATTCTAGCTTAACAACAATGAGGTAATAGTGAAATTAAGGTTGGAATGACTCCATAAGCTTGTATGCTTTATATACTTCGTTAATTTATGTATTTTTCATATTCTACTTTATTTTTGATTAGCAAAGTATTAAGTGATGGTTAGCCCACGCTGATAGCAAAATGCAACCAGAAAAAAGTATATCTTTGTTGGCCCAGATTATAGTCCAAGAGGGGGGGTAAATTGGACTTACCAGATTTTTGTGAAATCTTACTTAACACTTAATGGCAAAGATAAACAATAATGAAAAGTGCAAGAAAAGTAAGTACTGAACACAACGATTTAGAGTGGTTGGGCTTCTTCAAAGCCTACGTCCACTACTCGACCTTTCCGGTCAAGATTTTTTAAACATCCACTAACTTTGATTCAACTTACGAATGTAAATCAAACCGTTACAACTTAATCCAACTTTCAGGTGTGGATCCTACCTAACTTTTATCTAACTTATGGGTGTGGATCTTTTCATTACAAACACCGACCTTCGGATAGGAGTCTTCCCAATTGGCTAACCAACCAATTCAAATACAAATGTGTTTACAAAGATGAAGATATTGTTTTATACCAAACATCTCTCAAATGAAGTACAAGTAAGAATGAATACCTTCCAAATGATGACTAGCCAAAGTATGTAAAATGAAGTGCAAGCTGAGATGAGGAAGGACCTCTTTGGACTTGATTGAAAAATGATGAAGTTTGAAGCACTCAATCAAAGACCTCTATCACTTGAAAATTCTTGGAAAGATGTCTTCTCAAAATGAAGATTCGATGCACAGGAGATTTCTTCAAAGTGATTTGAAAACTTGAAAAACCAACTTGAAATACTTGGTTGAAGTACTTGAATAACTTGGAGAACTTAAAAACTTTTCTTCTCAAAGATGAAAAATCAAAATAACTCAAACACTCATTTGAAACTTGTTTTCTTATGAAAGATGTGGACAAATAATTTAGAGCACAAGTTTCATTCTTTCAATGATTTTGCAAAAGGTTGCTCACAAAGAGTTACGAAACATATTTACAAAAAAATATTTTTGAAAAAGTAAGAACCATGGTTCTATAGATGGAACCTCGCATCTGTTCAAAATACACACGTAAACAACGCTTTATTTTCGTCATGGAAACGTGTTTCTGTTGAGTGAAATGCGTTTTGTGCATTTTCCAGATATGCCCAAAAATGAGGAAGCGTGTTTCTTCACGAGGAAATGCATTTCTGTGATATTTTTGTATCGGAAGTGTACGATAGTCAAGTTATAAAACCGATGTGAGTCGGGTTATCGTCCTTAGGAAAAAATAATTTTACTAATATAATGCCCAGAACTACTAAGATTTTAATATTATCTAGGTAATCAAAATGGGTGATTTAATGTGCTGGAATAAAATTTAAACAAATTAAAATGAATTAATGCAAAAATAATTGAAAATGGGTGTAAATCAATGAATGAAATATCTAGAGGAGTGAAATCATTATGTTTTACTTTAAGGGTTTCAAAAGGGTTTGTTATTGATTTAGTTAATAAATTTATAAATCATGAATCCTATTCCAGTCAAATACCTCTCTCGAGCGTCAATTTGAAAATCTACACTTAAGCTATTAATTCTCTTTCTCGAGTGTAAACTAACAAGTCAAGCATGCCTTAATATTTGTGATTCATGTTATCTTATTTCAAAATATTTCATAGGTCTCTCGACTCAATACTACTAACCTAGGTCACAAATTCCTAGATCTGATTTGATAACACCTATCTTGAGTGTAAGAAATCAAATCTAACTTCATTCAATTAGTGGCCAGCAAATTGAAGGCATTAAGCATATGGAATTGCAAATAAATTCATAAATCAATTCAATAACATAGAAATAAGCATTAACCCATAAAATCAAACATAAATCATTCAAACCTCTAGATCAAGAACGTAGCTCATATTCATGTTCATGGATACAAGATGAAAAAGAAACAAAACAATGGAATAAAACAATTCAAGATACAGGAAAGTGAAATCAAAGGTTCGAATCCTCCTTTGACGGTAGCTTAATCTTCTCCTTGTCCTTGGTTCCTTCAAGCTTCCAATGCTCTTTTTCTTTTCTTGCCTCCTTTTTCACACTATGTAACCTAATTCTCTACTTTGATAATCCTCAATTAAAACCCTAAATCGTATTTTACACTTAAGTGGGTCAAAAGACCAAAATGGGCATGAAAACTCGCTCAAAAGTTGAAGTCCCGAAATTCTGCGAATACCGGTGTTGCGGTGCCCACCCACGGGTTTTAAGCACCCCTTCTTTGCATCTGGGTGCGGCGGTGCCCACCACGGGTTTTTGTGGTGCTGATTTGTGGACTTAGCCAATTTTTCCACTTTTTTGCACACTTCTTGCACATGTTTTGCACATGTTCTTGGCTTCTTTTGAACACCATTTGAATCTTGTTTCAACCCACTTTTAAGCTCTTTATTTATCTACAAAACAAAGTATAAACGAATGTTAATTCTATGCATTTAATCAAAGTATTAATTAAAATGCAATGTACTCAAAACATGTGACTTCTATGATATTAACATTTATCAAAAAGTCATTTATTCATGATAAAAACCTATAAAAACCTAAAATAAAACCTAAATGCATCTAAAACAACTAAATATACTAATAATGTAAAAACACCTAAAAACTAACTAAATGAGCCCAAAAATCTATCAAATTAACATGCAAACTAACTACTAAAACTCAACTTATCAAATTTTCCCAAACTTAGACTTTGATCGTCCCGAGCAAAGAGAAAAATGAAAGTGATCGAACAAACTTCTCACATATTCGAAAATGAACAAAGATTTAGCTTGCAAAAATGAGTTTTCATGATCTCAAAGACAACATACATTCCATACAACATAACTCAAGGCAAACTTCGAAAGTTTAAATTTGTTGTCTAGAATTTCAATTTGCAAAGCAATGCATTCTCTTCTATCCTCATTGACAAACAAGCACAAGAAATCATTCACATGATCACTCAAAAATTATACAGACCAATGTAAACAAGATAAAAATATAATCTCAACAAAACAAAACATGAACTTTATATGCTTGCTTTTCACACTTTTCTCCACTAATGTAGGACTCACACCAATTAAGATCAATAGGACTTTGTTAGTTTGTAATGTAAGGCTAAGGTTAAGGATTTGATAACATGGATAAAATGAAGTTTAATACACCCAAAACATCTTTTGTACGCAACACCTTTAAACATCTCGTGCCTTACAAAATGAATCATCACATCACCCTTTACATTCCCCCAAACTAATTCAATCCACCCATATATGAAGAACTGTACTTTTTCTTTTCATTATTTTTCTTCTTCATCCTTCTTTTTCTTCTTTTTCACATATTTTGAACCATTTTGATCTTTTCTCATCACCTTCACATACATTCTCATTCCATAGCACATTTACACATAAATTCCCATGAAAACGACCCAACCCATTATAATTCATCTATTTTAGAGAGTTAAGGGCGCAAGGGTGAAAAATAGGGGAATATCAATCAAAGGTCTTGGCTAATCATTGTAGGTGACAAAGAAAAATATATAAGGCTCAAAATAGGGTGACTAGGGGTAATACACAGCTAGGTGGGTTTTATATCTCAAACTGTCCAAAAATGGCCTAAATCATATCTCTCATGATGTTATTCCTAGGATTTCGCCTCAAGAAGTGATCAAGCAAGTTCTAGAGTTCAGTTTGAAAAGTGAGATTGAATGAAGCTTAACTTGCAAAATCTCAATTTAAATAACAAGTGGAACTCATGATCATAATTTTAAACTCAGAAGTCAACACAAATTTTCAATAAACATGGCAAAGCAAATCAAACATACAAACTTACGAGTACTTTCTAATTTTCCACAGATCATGTTTAAAATCAAGTGCTAACCTTTTCATAGATCATACATACAAGATCAAATCACATCAAAGTTCATAAGGGAATATGGATTTATTCATAATCAAAACTCAAAAATTTAAATTTTCAAAAAAAATGCACTCAACTTTTTTACTAAGACATAGAATTCAAACTTTCCCCCAAACATAAACTAAGCATTGTCCTCAATGCAAACAACTACAAAGCAGGATAAAGAGATAAAGGATCACAAAACTCCCCTAAACCACTTGGGTAGAGGCTTCCATAATGATTCTCCTTCTCTTGTTGTTGACGAGGACTTCCAAATTGGAATGAGTACTAGGGGAATGACATTGAGAGATGCCATTAGTGAAAAGTAAAAACTCAACTTCTATACTACAGTGACTAAGATAAACAAAAGCAAAAACAAAACCGGTTGGGTTGCCTCCAACAAGCGCTTGTTTATAGTCATTAGCTAGACTTTTTCTTCTTTCTTCACTTTGGCTCGCGAAGGAATAACGAGACCTCGCTTCGGATGTCTTGGACATAATAGTGCTTCACTCTTTGGCAATTGACCCAAAATTTGCTACCATCCTTGTGGCCTTGCAATTCCACCACCCTATATAAGAAAGATGTTGACAACTTGAAATGGACCCGACCATCTTGATTTAAGCTTCCCGGGGAACAGTTTCAACCGGGAGTTGTAGAGAAGTACTTGTTGGCCCGGTAGGAATTCTCTCTTCATAATCATCTTGTCATGCCATGACTTGGTCTTCTCCTTGTAAATTTTTGCATTCTCATAGGCTTCATTTATGAATTCCTCCATTTCATTCAATTGTAGCAATCTTTTAGCTGTTGGGAAACTAAAAATTGAAAATAAAACTCTTAGAAAGGAAAAGGAAGACCTGAACTGCACTATGACTAAATTCACAAATTGTCAAAATGTTTTTGACATGATGCTAGGATCACAAAGATGTGCATTCAACAAAGCTAGATTAGGTTATACTCATGGGTCGAAACAAAAAAAATACAATACCTTATTGACCAAACTACCAACATGCCAAAAATGTCATAAGGAAGGTCATACCATACTTAGATGTAATGTCCTAAGTAGAAAGAAAAGGAAATATGCATGGATTGAAAAATTTGTTCTTATTGATGCTAACATGCATAGACCCAAACAAGCATGGGTACAAAGTCAAAAATATTTTATGTTGTGTAGATGTGCTAAAACGAAGATATATGGTATCTAGACAGCGGTTGTTCAAGGCACATGTGTGGAGATAGATCTAACTTTCTGAGCCTTGAAAAGAAGAAAAGAGGAAAGGTCACCTTCGGAAACGACAATAAAGGTGATATTGAAGGCATTGGAACTATTGGTAACGATTTTCTATCCATATCTGATGTACTTTATGTTAAAGGGCTGAAGCATAATCTCTTTAGCATAAGTCAATTATGTGACAAGGGTTATGACATTTCATTTGAGGCAAATGGATGCATTGTCAAGCATGTGGATAAAACTGTTATATTCATGGCATCTAGAATTAAGAATTTGTATTGCACAAACTCTAATGACATGAAGAAACAAAATGTAATATGTTTAAGTGCTATCTCTTGTAAGGTTGCATGGCTATAGCATAGGAGATTAGCTCATTTTAATATGGATAACATATCTAAAATTGTCAAACATGATCTTGCGAAGGGTATTCCGAAAGGAACTTACACAAATGGCAAGGTATGTGAGCCATGTCAACTTGGTAAGCATACCCGATCATCATTTAAGAGCAAGAGGCATCAATCAACCTCTAGAGCTCTCGAACTGATTCACATGCATCTTTTCGGACCAACCAAAACCCAAAGCTTAGGTGGTAAATCATATGTGTTTGTGATTGTTGATGACTTTACTCGATTCACATGGGTATTTCTATTAACTCATAAATTTGATGCATGTGAAACATTTATAAAATTCTGTAAGAGAGTCGAAAATGAAAAGGGTTACAAAATCAACATAATTAGGAGTGACAGAGGTGGTGAATTTGTTAATAAAAATCTCATAGAATTTTGTAACAATCAAGGTTACACTCACCATCTATCAGCCCCTAGGACACCACAGCAAAATGGTGAAGTTGAAAGAAAGAATAGAACTCTGCAAGAGATGTGTAGAACAATGCTTAATGAGTATAACACTGCAAATCATTTTTGGGCTGAAGCTATAAACACTGCCTGTTATGTGATGAACCGAGTTCTAATTAGAAGAGAATTGAATAAAACTCCATACGAACTATGGAAGGGTAGAGCACCCAGCATCAGTTACTTTCGAGTATTCAGTTGTAAAAATTTTATTCTTAATGATAAACACAATTTAGATAAGTTTGAACCTAAACCAGACATAGGAATATTCTTAGGATATTCTTCTCACAGTAGAGCCTACAGAGTCTTCAACAAATCTAATCAAACTGTAGAAGAATCAATTTATGTAAATTTTGATGACGATGAACCCAAGACAACCAAGGTTATAGATCTTGAACCTGAACCATCTTTAGAATCTTCTAAAAATTCTAGACTTCTTCAAGGTCTTTCCCAAGATCAAATTTTAGGAGATCCACGAAATGGTGTATCCATTAGAGCTTCAATTCAAAAAGATCAGGAGCTTGTTGCTTTTGTATCACAATTTGAACCAATTAAAGTAGTAGAGGCACTAAAAGATGAAAATTAGATTCTTGCTATGCAAGAAGAACTAGGACACTTTGTGCGAAACAAAGTATGGAAATTAGTTCCTAGACCTTTTCATGAATCTGTTATAGGAACCAAATGGATCTTTAGGAACAAAAAGAATGAACAAGGTATCATTGTCCGCAATAAGGCTAGATTGGTTGCACAAGGTTACAACCAATAAGAAGGCATAAACTTCGAAGAAGCCTTTTCCCCAGTAGCAAGATTAGAGGCAATAAGAATGTTACTTGCCTATGCTTGTTACAAGGATTTTCCTTTATACCAAATGGATGTAAAGAGTGCTTTTCTAAATGGATACATCAACGAAGAGGTATATGTGGAACAACCTCCAAGGTTTGAGGATGCTCAAGACCTGGAATCTGTGTTCAAACTCCACGAAGCCTTATATGGATTAAGGCAAGCTCCAAGAGCTTGGTATGATCGACTGAGTTCATTTCTTTTAGATCATAAGTTCAACAAAGAAAAACTTGATCCAACTTTATTCATCAAACATCACAATGACAATATGCTTATTGTTCAAATTTATGTAGATGATATCATTTTTGGTGCATCGAACAAAGAACTATGTGATGAGTTTTCTAAATTAATGCAGAAGGAATTTGAAATGAGTATGATGGGCGGAGTTACATACTTTCTTGGCTTACAAATTAAGCAAATACCAAAAGGTACCTTCACAAGCCAATCAAAGTATGCTAAGGAAATGGTTAAAAATGTTCAAATGCACAATTTGAAATCGATTGATACTCCCTGTACCTTTGCAATCAAATTAGATAAGGATGAAAAAGGTAAATCAATTGATTCAAAACTTTATAGAAGCATGATTGGAGGTCTTTTGTACCTAACAACTAGTCGACCTGACATCATGTTTAGTGTCTGTCTTTGTGCAAGATTTCAATCTGAACCTAAAGAATCTCATTTAAAATGTGTCAAACGAATATTCAGATACATAAATGGCACAACACACTTAGGAATTTGGGATTCCAAAGGTTCTACTTTTGATCTCAGAAGTTATGTGGACTCCGATTATGGCGGTAGTTTAACTGATAGGAAAAGTACCTCCGAATTTTGTCACTTTCTTGAAAATTCTTTGATATCTTGGTTTTGCAAGAATCAACATTTTGTGGCACAATCCACAGCTGAAGCAAAATATGTTGCAGCTGGAAGTTGCTATTCTCAGGTTCTTTACATGAAACAACAACTTCAGGATTATCAAATATTTATTCCATGTGCTGAGATTTTGTGTGATAATACAAACACTATTAACATTTCTAAAAATCCTGTATTGCACTCCTGAACTAAGCATATTCAAATAGGACATCACTTTTTACGAGATCATGTGCAAAATGGAGAAGTCATAATATCTCATATTGGAACCAAAGAACAACTGGCTAACATATTTACTAAAGCCTTACCAAAATACCAGTTTGTTCATATTCGCAGAAAGCTTGGGATGTTCTCTAAGACCGATCTGTGATAGTTTGATGCTTACCTTTATATGGGGGAGATGTATTTCATGATACTTACTCTTTTTGATATTTCAAAAGGGGGAGAAGTACTATCATTGAAGCATCATACATTCAGGGGGAGTTTAACGCTAACGGGGAGTCTTAGTGATGTTTTAAGTACATTCCTTGGAATTTCACTCATATCATATGATAGAAGGAACATCAGCACTGCATATCATGCATACACACATCATTTTATTAGCTTGCTTCAAAGCCTATAGTAATGTGTTTGAAATCATCAGGAATGGGGAGATTGTTGATGTCACGACGCCCCTGACGTAGGCTGACGTCATGACCGGTACAGTGTACTATACACTGTGCATACCCATATACAGTATACAATACACTGTCAGCCTCAACGGACAATCATAATAATTCCCAAAATTTATAGAAATTTTGACAGCATCTCCCCATAAAATGGACATTTCACACATTTTTCCTGATATACCACAAATCAAATCCAATATATATATATATATATAATCATTCCATTCATTCCACAAATCAAATTCTCACCTGATAAATATATATGATCATCCCATTTCATCATCACAAGCATTGTATAACCCAAAATATCAAATCAAAATCCATGTTTTCTTACAACCCATCTATGTAATAATATCGATATGTAGGATGTGATATATATTCATTTGAAAATAAAGAAAATATAATCTATTTCCTTCGCATACACGTAAATTAACAAAATAAGAATCTAAATCACGTATCTACTCTCGTGCTTTTCCTTTTAACTCTGTACCTAAAATATTGAAGGAAATGGAGTGAACAAACAACAACTTAGTGAATATATTTCTTGATATGACAATTATATTCATTTAGGGAAATATGACATTTAAAATCATTTCAAACAATTATTAAACACATGCATCATTCAACGAATATATTATACATGTCAACAACATAATTTTCATGAGTTTTCAAGAAAACAATGCATCCTTTTCCACAAAATCCACAATCTCCCTCCTTCAAGGCAAGAGAGCGAGTCTAACCCTTGTATGGTCGTTATAAGGTAGCCACAGCCTCTCATTACCCAATTCACAGTCATTTCAAGGATCTCCAATCCTTGTTAGGACAGACCTACTGACAATGAGGTTACGCGTAACACTCATCCGGGTCTAATTCCTAACGAAATGACACCAACTTGCCTTTGCAAGTCTCACATGCTCCAATGCTAAAAAGAAATCATTTATGAATGTAAATTAAAACACAATGCAACAATATACGCATAGCATATTTACATTCAAACAGTTCATATATATAAAATGTCATACAAGAACCAAAATCAAGAAAATATACTCATAGTACAGGACTTTCAACTTAATTACCCTCACTTTCGAGTCCATCTCCAATTTAAATCCAACTAACTCAACCTGTCATAACCACTCCATAATTCAATTTCATTTATTCATATCTATTTACATATTTAATTTCTCAACTCACTTCAAATCACCAATAATAAAGATCAACCGTAAAAATATTGTACACATTCTGTAACTTTAAATTCCAACTCAATTTAGGACTCATAAGCAGTTGAAGAAACTACTATCTCGTTTCTGTGGTCAATCTAGATATTTCCACAAGAAAGAACAGTGAAATAGATTTCCAATTCATATTTTCACTAGTTCTCAGTTTTATTTTTCTCCTGGAACATATATCAATTTTATTACAAATATAATACATTCCTAAAATTATTCTGTCCACACCAACACGTGTAAAATCCGTCATACTACCATTCTACTACCTTCAATAGGTATTTTACTAAGATTTTACACGTTCGCGAAGTTCACGACAGTAAATGTTTATCACCAAAATCATATATTTAGTTGCTAAAAATATCAAATCATATCCAAAAATCACAATCTTAGTATCGAAATGTCTGGAATTCAGTTCTCTACGATTCTGTGATCTCAAACCGAAGTTTCATTGGATTCTAATTCCATCTTATTCACTGAAAATAATCACAATGCTGTTCACATCACTGTTCATTGGAAACATGGATAATTTTTACTAAAATTGTCAAACGGTCTCCAAAAATCATACAATTAACATCGATGGACTCACAACAGTTCATTCTACCATTCTATAGCCTTAAACTGGAGTTTCATCAGGTTTTAATATGATTTGAAAGGTTTTCAATATAACTCTAACTTCCAACAAACTACCAACAACCATCAAAATTCCAAATGAACGAATAAATGAAATCGAACCACATATTCGGGGCTCCTACAGTACAGGGAGTGTTTTTCCACCTTTCGAACAAATTTTCATCCAAGTTGGGTAAAAACCCCAATTTTGAAAATACTGTAAAACAACTCCCATAGCTAAAATTACTCCGCTAGAATCGTCATACACTAGTTAAAGATCAATTTTACGACGAACTAAAGTGAAAATCACTTATCGCGAGTCCCGATTTGACGCGAATCCCGCGTTTCTCCCTTCGTTCTTCTTTCTTTCTTCGTTCTTTCTTTTTCTCTTTCTCTCTTTCTTTTAGTTCGTTCTTCTGCAACATCATTTACATTTAATTTAATTTTGTTTATCAATCAAAATCATTGGCTTTTAAAAGAGAAGTGGATAAGCATGATTTAATATGATCCCATGCTCCTAGGTTCCCCTTAATAACCAACTCCTCCATCAAATTTCATTGAATTTAACTCATCTCATTTATATAATTCATTTAATAATTCGATTTCAATCTACACCATTTTCTTAATTTAATTTATAACTCAATTCACTTATTTCACATGTATTCATATACACACATACAGTTGACCTCCTACGTATAAAATATGTGTATTATACATCTCGAGATACACGTAATTTAACGTATGTAGTTAATTAAAACTACAGGGTGTTACAATCTCCCAACTTAAGGAATTTCGTCCTCTAAATTTAGAATCAAGGACTATTCCTCAAGTGATATTCAATCCCAGAAAACTGCTCCCGCATGTTATATTTCCGCTCCCATGTTTACTCTTCTTGATATGTGGTATCCTTCCCAACTTAGAGTTAAGTTATATCCATAACATATATGGAATCCGAATGACATTTCCTCAACATCCATATATAGAAATTATTCCGGACACTTATCAACTATGACAGTAGAGCAAATCGGTAAGCCAATGAACCTATCCTATCAAGGATCTCTAATGGTCCAACAAATCGCGGTGTGAGCTTTCCTTTCATCCCAAATCTCATTTGGCCTTTCTGTGGTAAGACCCTTAGCAAAACTGAGTCAGCCACACTAAATTTCAAGGCCTATATACCAACCCTGTGTAGTTAATAATATCCTGTGACACCAATAACAATAACTCCATACTTTCAAATCAACAAGTTGGAGATCTATAAGGCTTACTATCAAACCTGTGAGTGCCATCATTATGCTATTATCATAGCTATTTATGCACATAAGTTTACACACACATATAATATTTCTTCCAACTTCCACCAAAATTCAAGTATACCAGACCCGAGCATGCTCACAAGCATCAAAGTCACTATCTCAGTCTGTCAACCAGTCTGAGAATAAAATATCACACTGAGAAGGAGATAAGCACCAAATCGAGTCTGCATCATATATCAGATCTCGACACAATCTTCGGATCTTCATCCGACATGACAAATATCTGAGTACTCCCATAAAATCTCCCTATCGCACACATATACAAGCTGCTCAGTCTATCAATAGAATTCTGGTGTTCATTGGAGGAATACATAGACTTATTAGTCCATCAATGGTCATCCAGATGGTATCATATCTACCCATAACCCATAAGATACCATTTGAATCCCATCTTCATCTAACACAATCCATATTACCAATTCCATAATCTTTCATACTCGTCTCATCATAAATCTTACTCTCTGAATATGAATATCAATCAGTTGAACATGCATCTGACCACAAATATCAACACATGGAGTAATAGAGAGTACACTCATAACTACAACTCTCACTCACAACAATCTCCATTTATGGCTAACTGACAGATACTACTCCAGTTTCAGCCTGTTTCTTGCTTAATGTCTCAGCAACATATTAGCCTTTCCCAGGATAATAATCCAATATAAAATCAAATCCTTCGGGAATTCTTGCCACATTTATTACCTCATATTCAGTTTCTTTCCGTTCAAATAATTACTTCAGACTCTTAAAATCTGAAGATAATGTGACCTTTTTATTATAGATGCAATGTTCTCATTATTTAAAAATAACTACCAACAAATTTTTATTCACTCTCAGGATAGTTATTCTCGTGCACTACCAACTATCTGGAGACACAAGTAATTAACCTATCCTTTTGTATCAATGCACAACCTAGATCTTGACGTGATATTCATCAATCACAATTACTTTCAGGTTCTGGAAATAGTAATAAAATTTAATACTGTGAGAGCTTCCCCATGCACAACGGTCCACACATATATGACAATAATCTGGTTTAGTTTAGTGTGTGGAATAGATAGCTTCAAAGATCTTTTCACGCACTTTCTATAACATACAATTAATACCAGAGAACTTCTGATTTCCATCATTTAAATCAGTTTTAACAGTTCTATGATCACTTTGACCTTCCCAGCATCCTTAAAGATATTATTTAAACTAGTCATGTGATCCAAAAATTCTCATCTTAATTATATTCAAAACTCATATTCACCGAGCTTGGCACTCAATCGGTGCTTTCTCAGTGACTACAAGATAATTTTGAGGTGCTATTCATGCTCCTCTCATTTCTTGGGAAAATTGCATATATCATCATCGAAGACTATGTAATAATCAAGATATGGTTCATATACCCACTGCGTCAATCCTATAAACGTGATTGACACATTAATCAAGGTTACCAAAATTTCATAATATCCATATCTTGTCTTAAAACAGTCTGCATTGCATCCTTTTCTCGAATTCTTAACTGATGGTGCCTAAATCTCAAAATGATCTTAAAGAAAATTTGGCTCCATTTAGTTAATCGAATTCGACCATCTATCCATGGTAAAGGATATTCATTATTTATTGTTACCCTGCTCAGTTAACGGTAATTCGTACTTAAACATATTTCACTATACCTTCTTTCCATATTAGCACAAATGCTCTCCAAGGTGGCATATCAAGGATAATAAATCTTTTGCTCATTAACACATTTACCTACACCTTAAATCCTCACAATTTCTCAGGTGCTTGGCATCAGTTTTATATGCTATCAATCTCCTGTCTAGGTAGCAATTTTAATACTTCATTAGAGAATACTTCAATATACCAGCTCACCACAGGAATTTTAATCAACCGCATGCCTTATTACATTACTCTAAATGGCTTTGTACTAGCCATATTCTCCATGTCCTCGCAGTAACTAGCTTATCTTAAATAAAAGATTTTGAGGGTATAAATTTCTCGAGATTCAAAATGAGAATTTTCCACTTATTCAGAATATTACTTCTTTTCGGAGAGACGCTCCACCTGGCATGAGTGGTGACCAACCAATCATACCCAACTAAGCATCCAATTCCAAAAATTTAATATTCGAAAGTTCATACTTACATGATGACCCTCATATTTATTACACATAATATTTGTTGACCATATCAAGGTAGATTCTTTCTCCTGTAGGCATACTCATAATCAATGATATACTATTATAACAGAAGGTAATACAATCTGTCTACCATATCACCAGAGATAAAGGACCAGGTAGATCCAACAATACATTAGAATATACACAATAACAAAATGTTGATCATACCTGTTATCAATGTCTTACTAGTCTTTGGATCTGGTCTTGTATTTACTTTAATTTATTCTCTAAAATCTGGTGGAGTCACATTGATCAAACATATTGGGGCATTCCCTATCGACTAACTGGAGATTAACACATCCCGTGTTTTTTTTTAGATTGATAATAGACAATTATTGGTCGAGATACAATATACGCAATCTGTGAGTCCTGCTCAGGCAATGGAAACCACTTCTGGTTTTCATAATTCGTAAAAATTATGATCATGCAATAAAATATTACATCTCCGAATTTTCACAAATATAAAATTACAGAGTCTTCAAAATGATACAAAACCCAACACATCCCAACTATGTGTTAAATATACAATTACTAGGTGTTATCATGTACATAATTATCAAAATACCAAACTAAATGTACAACACCTACATGAAACAAAAACAAGGGACGCTCTGCAGTCAAGCCTGCCCTTTTCATTTTCTATCAGATCCTGAAAGAAGTGGGTGAGGTGTGAGCTACAGCCAACTCAGCGAGTGTTCTTTTTTTGTCACACTTGGGTTGCACACAGTGCCCCTACCCATGGTGATGAGTACCCCCGCAGTGCATACTCCAGCCATTATGGAACCATAATATTGTCCCATCCCAGTACACACAACCCACTCAACAGTGTCTAGTACCCCCGGGATCATTTGTCCATACTATTAATCATGAGTAGATTGGCTCAGTGGTTACTCGGATTGCGAAATCAACCTATATGAGGTTTGAGGTTCGAATTCGGGGGAGGCCCTCTACTATTCATGAATAGTGTGGACAAATGATCCCAGGGAGACGTCCTTGTGATGACGGTCTAGACCGGAATGGGACAATGGGTACTCAAGTTGCGAAATCTAACCTTATGAGGAAGAGGTTGCGAGTTCGAACTTGGGGGAGGCCCTCCCTGTGCTGTGGATTGTGCAGGGGGATAAATGATCTCGGTGACCGGCGTCCTTGCGTGGCGTGGCTGGCCGAGATGGGACAATATTATGGCTCAATGGGTACTCAAGTTGCGAAATCTAACCTTATGAGGAAGAGGTTGCGAGTTCGAACTTGGAGGAGGCCCTCCCTGTGCTGTGGATTGTGCAGGGGGATAAATGATCTCGGTGACCGGCGTCCTTGCGTGGCGTGGCTGGCCGAGATGGGACAATATTATGGCTCAATGGGTACTCAAGTTGCGAAATCTAACCTTATGAGGAAGAGGTTGCGAGTTCGAACTTGGGGGAGGCCCTCCCTGTGCTGTGGATTGTGCAGGGGGATAAATGATCTCGGTGACCGGCATCCTTGTGTGGCGTGGCTGGCCGAGATGTGACAATATTATGGGATCCATAATGGCTAGGCGTTCGCCCCGAGGGGGTGCGCCCGCACCTGGGTAGGGGGCACGCTGTGCAACCCAGGGTGTGACACTTAACAATCTGTTAAGACCACCAAAAATTCTCTGACCAAAAACACTTTTGAAAGTTAGTTGAATTCTCATTTGATTCAAAAAGCTTAAGTTATTCTTGTTTCAAAGCACTTTCTTTGAATCTTTGCTTATTCAAAAGATTTTCATACTGAGCTAAATTTCTATCTTTATTTGAAAATCTATTTGAAAGTTTGAACTGTTTTAACTCAAAACTTTCAACACTACTTTATCTTATATCATTCTTGCTGAAAGAAAAAATTGAGAGATAGTTCATAGGATACAGTTGTACTTAATTTCATATCTTGCATACTGTATCGAGGTTGTAACAGTAGTTTGATAAACTACTGAGTTGATATTCTTGTATTCAACAAGTTCAGGTCTTCTCACACTCGTAAGTTGAGAAACGATTTTCTCACACCCGTAAGTTGAGAAACGGTAGTTCTCACACCTGTAAGTTGAGAAAGCTTAGGTTTGTCACACACACGTAAGTTGGGATAGGTTGGTCTCAAGCCTGCAAGTTGAGCGATGTAACAGTTGTTCTCATACCCGCAAGTTGAGAAAAGGTGTAACGGTTTGATTCTCACCAGTAAGAGAATCCCTTAGTGATAAGGTTTAAAATCCTAAATAAGAAGGTTAGGTAGTGGACGTAGGTAAGTAGCTGAACCACTATAAATCGACTGTGCATATCTATTTATATTCCACACTTTATCTTTGCCATTGTAATTAATTTTAAATTGTCTAAGTGTCCAATTCACTCCCCTCTTGGACATACCTGGGCCAACACAAATCTTTTGCACGCAATCATGGATAAATTTCTTGCATATTTTTATCAATATGTTTTAAATGTCTTTCCAATTATTTAAATTCTCAATTATTTTAAGCGTTCGATTTGATCGAAGTTTAGTTGATTTAATCAAGTTTTGGAAGTTTAATAGAGTTGATTTTTTTATCATTTTCAGTGAATTTTATATGATTGATTTGTTCTGAAAATACCGAGATTTCGATCGTATTTATCGAGTGTTAAATGAAAAAATCAAAATTGTTTTTAAGTGTCCATCAGGACTCTAATGCATCTTTCAGGACGCTAATGCATCTTTCAGGACGCTAATGTCTTAGCTGCTACCCTCCTAGACTTGATAAGTCAGGACGTTGATAACACATTAGGACGCTGATAACGTTCAAGGTTGAAATGTACTTATTCATCAGGACGCTTACATCAACAGTAGCGGCCTTCTTTAAGTCAATCTGTGAACTTGTAAGGACACTAATTCAGAATCAGCTTGCTGATTGTTTTCCAAGTTTTAAATGTTTTAACTCTCAGATCGTTAATCGTTTTTTAGCGCATTACCTATTTTTACGAGTTATAATATCAGGACACTCATCACTTAGTAGCGCCCTTATGCTTTTCAATTTTTTTAAATTATTTTTAATATCAGGATGCTTACTCATTAGTAGCGCCCTCGTGACTTTATGTATTTAAAAAGGGCAGGACACTAATTGTGGATTAGCGCCCTCATGAAGTTTAGTCGTTTTAATCGCCTGGTAAGTTAAGACACTTACAATCAAGTAGCACCCTCACTTCATAGTTCAACAGGATGCTTTTGGTTCATGAATGCCCTCAAGGAACAAAATGACAAAGTTGGTTTTATGCGTCAGGACGCTGATTGATCAATCAAGATGCTAATCCAACGCTGTCACAAAAACTGACACCTGCACTTTTTCTGAAACTTTTTTTGCATAGAAACATTTTTAGATTTGTCAGAGATTTTCTCTGATACACGAAATCATGATTCCTGAAACCTTCCTTATTCGTGTTGTCTGAAAAGAACCAGAATGTTCATGAAAATTGCAATTGCCATTTTCGTGAAAAATTCTAGCTGTTGTGAGTAAGCGATCATTTTGAAATTCAAATTCAAATGACCAACGACTTCATTTCTGTTGAGCCTATATACACCAACACTTAGACTCAAACAAGACACTGAAAATTTTGTTAAGCAAATACTTTTGAAAGTTAGTCGAATTTTCAATTTCAATTTGATTTCAGAGCTTAAACCGTTTTAGTTTTCAAAGTGTTTTCTTTGAAACTTATCTTATTCAAAATATTTTCATACTGAGCTTAATCTCTATCTTTTTCTTGAAAATCTATTTGAAGGATATTGAACTGTTGTCTACTCAAATTTTCAGCACTGCTTTATTCATATATCAATCTTGCTGAATGAGATATTTGAGAGATAGTTCATAGAATAAAGTTGTACCTTATTTCACATAAGTTTTTATCCGTTTGAAAAACCCTCTGTGTTTGTATAAGATTTTGATCGTTCGACAAACGTTTAAACTTGTTTTCAAACTTATCCTGCTCACTCCTAGTGTAATGGCTAACAACCGATCTTCATTTATATAATCACTCGCTCTAGCCATCTCTCAAAAGAGAGGGAGACACACAAGAAGAAAAAGAGATAAGAACTAAATTAATCATGTTTTTCAAATATCTCTTAAGTCTTTACGCTAGTTTTTCCTTTGATTTCAAATTCAATGTTTGATCAAGTAAAAGAGTTTCTGAAGATGCATTTTATAACTATCTTTCAAGAAGCATCATACAAGCTTTTTGAAAATACACTTGAGCAACACTGAAGCATTGAAAGGTAAAAATATTGTAAGTGTACTCCTTTTAGCATTACGTGCTTAATTTTACATATCTTTGTAATGCAATATATGAGCAGAATCTTAAGTGTTCTACTCAATTAGGACCATCATTATAATTCTGTAATTATGAGTTGGTGTGTTTCAGGATTGAAACAACCAAGTCAAGTGAATTTAGTTCACTTAATGATTCCAAGGCTGGAATCACACGAAGGTGTATCATCCACCTTAAAGTAGGATAATGGGTTGTTCCTTAGCCCGCGAAAAAGATCATGGTTCTTCTTTAGCCTGCAAAATGAACATGGGTTTTTTCCTTAGCCCAAAAAAGGAAACGCGGTTCTTCCTTAGCCCACGAAAAGGATCATGGTTTTTCCTTAGCTTGTAAAAGAAACATGGTGTTGGCCCAGATATGTCGAAGAGGGGGGTGAATTGGACACTAAGCAGATTTTAACCTTTCTTAAAATTGTGAGGAATAATGAAAGCAGATTAAACAAAGTATAACAATTAAATACAACAAATGTAAATGGGATAATGCAAGCATGATTTATAGTGTAATGCCCCAAAAACCTTTTTATCTAGCTCATAACCCATTTGCACTTTGCCCAAACTCTATGTGTTTGCCTTCTTGCGTTTTTGATGTTTGATGTGTGATTATAGCTTATATAAAAAGGGGGTATTATTGGTGGTGTTATTATTTTTATTAATATCATTTGCCATATTAATACTATTGTGAGTGGCTTGTTGGAGAAGCTACATATAAGTAACTTGTTGAACAAGTCATCATCTTGACTTGTGACTTGTTGAAAAGACCACATTAAATGTCCTCATTTAATGCACCTTTTTCATATATGGGAAGGTTGTATCTCAATACATGGTAAAATATGACAATTATATTGGAATATGTTGTGTATATGTGTTGATTTTATGATAATTAATTATTGGTGTGTCAAATGGACTTGGGGATATTAGAAATGAGTACGGAACGTGTTTTTACATGGAAATTAAAGGGTCATACTTGAAATTCCGATGAGTATTGAGCGCGTAGTGAAGAAACGAAGTTTAGGTGCTCTTGGTGAGGGAGTAGCGCTCATCACTATTCAGGGCACGATTTTTTTGTGAAAAATGGCCATTTTCAGTGTTTTAAAGGGGGAAGGAGGGGGGCGGGAAAGGTTGCTACTTTCCCCATCTGAGTTAAGGATGAATTGGAGAAGGAAGAAGGGAGGAAAACTAGGGTTTCCAAGGGAAATTTTCACTATCTACACCCTAAGGTAAGTGTTTTTCTCCATTTCTTTTCATGAAATCACCATTGAAGGTGAGGGTAAGCTTTTTAATGGTGTAGTTTTATCCATGGGTCATGGTTTTGGGTGTTCCCTAACTTAGGGTTGACTGATTTTTGCTCTTTTGAGCTTGTTTATGATAGAAACAACCCTATATGACCTAGATCTACACCCAATGTGCATTTTGCAAGCACTTCAGCACGTTTTTGGTTGGTGCATGGGTTAGGGTTTTGATGGAAACCCTTAGGGCCGAGATGTATGTTAGGGATTTGGGTTCCTAGGTTGATTTGGAACCCAATCACACTATTTTCCCCAATTTCTAGCAAGAAATTGGTGGAGTTAGGTGTAATGGCCCTAAACCTAAAAAATGAACTTAAGGTTTTCCATTGAACTTGCATGTCAACTATGTTGAATAAATGAGCATTGTTGATGTATCCTTGTTGTTAAATCAGTTATTATCATGGCTGAACATGATGACTTAGTGTAAAATTAACCTAGGGCTTAATTTTGGGACTTTTCCCAAAATTGGGACTTTGCCCAAAATTGAGGCTTTTGACCTAAATCAAGTCAATTGATCAAATTGACTTGGGAATTGTCTAATTGAATTCTAATTGAGTTTTAATATGGGTTTATGATGGTTAGACTTGTATGGAAATTGAATGAGTTAGTTCAATTTGACCTATTGTAGAAATTTTCTCCAAATTGGGGCATATGCCATGTATTGGCTAAAGTTGGGAATTTGTATTGATTAAGATCAAACTTTCATGGTTTAGTATGATTTGGACTTGTGTTGGAATTGATGACTTAGACTAAGTCTTTGTATGGATGTTGAGGTTGATCATGAGAAGAGGGAACTCATGATAAGGCCTAGGCATGTATGGGCCTCTTAGTTGTGGAATTGATAACGTGTAGTGTTATGCATGAGTATGATCATTGTAATTGACGTATGAACATGTATTGATGAATATTTCAAGATCTTGATTTGGTTGATTCGGTTTGCTTATCGTGTGTGGTTAAATACTCTCGCGAGGCTTGGTTGTGAGTAGACTTCATTTATGTTTAAATCTTTTATGTCATCATATCACTTATATGTTGTATGTTGAAATAATGAAATGTGTTTTAATTATTCAAATGATGCATTATGTGGAAAAACCTTATGACTTTGGTCTGACTCACTTATCTGACTAATAGGGAGGTTTGACCTTGTCATATGAGGGTTTTGAATGAGTGTATTTGGGGGAAGAACGACACGATAATAAATGCGTGGACTATTAGCCCCAAATGCACATGATTGGGGGGGAGAATGACACGATAATAAAATATGTGGACTATTAGCCCCAATGAGTATGGGATGTGGATTCCGAAACGAAAGGCTTTTACTTGCATTGAACTACATATTTGAATGCTCAATATTATGTACTATGCTTTTAATCATTCTACACATTGACATGCATACATGGATTATATTGATGAGTATTGATGGCATATCTGAATTCTATTCACTGGGCACCATTGGCTCATCCTCATTTTCTTTTATCAGGTCCTTCTATTCAGGATAAGGGTAAGGGAGTAGTCATCTCTGTAGGACCTTGCCGGCATTAGAGTTTAAGGCCTCAATGTGAGTTAGGGGGCACTAATGATTAAACTTTGTTGTTTTTATTATGATGTAATCATATTTTGAATTATGTAATTATAACACTTACCACATTTTGTAGTATTGGTGAGTTGGGACTTGTTAGATAGACTATGTGGGAATATGACAATTTTTTTTGTAGCCATGGTTTTGAATCTTTATATGTGACGTCCATCTTGATGGACTGATGGGTTATGGATTTATCTTATGTCTTGAATTATTATGGATGGTAGTACATGTTTATCAGGATATGTTTCGGGTTTGTCTTAGGCTCGTAGGGTCTCTGTCATGACCCACTATCTGTGACGTCATGACAGTCATGAAACCCCAAGTATATTCTCCATCGATATCCCCGACATCCCGTCAGCCTTCTAATAACACACCATAATCCCAATAATCAACAACAAAACACATGGACAATAAAAGATCATCAATGTAAAAACCTACCCAAATGATAACCATAAATTTTATTTTGTTTTTCTAAGTCCATAACGCTCAAAATATACAAAATCCTACTTAACCTTAAATTACAACCCATCTATGTGTTAAGTATAAGCATTAGGTGTTACATAGAACAATTTATCAAAATAAATGCGGAAAAGTACTAAACACCTACGTCACAAAAGTGTAGGAAAAATGCCCGCAGCTGTAACGCCCGTACCTTAGGATGAAGTTATTTTGACTCGTAGAGTACCCGTATACGTGTATGTATACATATATAATGCTCAATGCGCGTTGGTTCGAGTGCCTTTGCATGAAGTTTCGGAATGATCGGAGACCCGTTCGATGTCGAAATGTGTAGAAAACAGTGTTTTGGATCAGTGGAGCTCGTTCCATGGAGGAATAAATTTCTGTCACCGATTACATCAATAGTTTGATCTCCTTGATCCGTGGTCCGATTGAGCTACAATTTTGTCATCTTATTCTTCTCTGATAGATCTTCATTATGAACGTTGAAGATCTTGATCGGATTTGTCTACTGTGAGTTATAAAGCTCTAAACACTATTTTTCGGATTTACGGATTTTCTTGCGCAGTTTTGATCAAACGGTTGGATCTCGCAAACCCACCGTTGGTTTGAGCTGATCTTTTACCAGAATGTTGGTAACTGACTCATAAAACTTTTGACGGTTAAGATGTTATGGATGAGTAATTTGCATAAAATTGAGTATCTAAGTGGAAGTCTGTCACGACGCCCTGACGTAGGCTGACGTCATGACCGGCACAGCGTACTATACACTGTACATACCCATATACAGTATATAATACACTGTCAGCCTTCACGTACTCTCACAATACTTCCCAAAATGTACATAATTTTTTTTTTTTATATACCACACATCAAATCAAATCAAATATATATAGATGATCATTCCACTCACATTTATTCCATTCATTCCACAAATTAAATTCTCACCTGATAAATATCTATGATCATCTCATTCAACCATCCCAAGCATTATATAATCTTACCACATAACCCATCTAGGTGATGCATATATATATATATATATATATATAATGTGTGATAAGTATACATATCAAAATAACAAAAATATAATCTATTTCCTCCAAGCATACATACACATACCAGACACGTTCTTTTTCCCTTCGAATCAATACCTGAAATATTGGAGGAAATGAGGTGAGCAAACAACAGCTCAGTGAATATAATTCTTGAGATGACAATTATATACATTTAGAGAAATATGACATTTAAAAGCATTTCAAACACTTATGCAACACATGCATCATTCAACGAATATATTATACATGTCAACAACATAAATTTCATGAATTTTCCATAATACAATGCACAATCTCCCTCCTCCGCGAGGCAAGAGAGCGGGTCTAACCCTTGTATGGCTGTACAAGGTAGACACAGCCTCTCATTACCCAATTCACAGTCATTTCAAGGATCGCAACCCTTGTTAGGACAGACCTACTGACAATGAGGACTCGCAAAACCTCATCCGGGTCTAATTCCTAACGAAATGACAATGAGGATTCGCAAAGCCTCATCATTACAAACTTCAATGCTAAAATCAGTTTGCATGATCCATAAAACTCAATGCCTTATATATATAATATCACATGCATACAATCAAACAGATTATATGCGTACAATGCCATACAAGAACCAAATCAAGAAAACTATACTCACAGTACAACACGTTCTACTTAAACCCAATCATCGTCGCTTTCGAGTCTAGGTCCAAGTTAAATCCAACTAATTTAACCTGTCACAATCACTCCATAATTCAATTTCATGTATTCATATCTATTTACATTTTTAATGTCTCAACTCACTTCAAAACACGAATAATAAATCCATTTAGGACTCATAAGCCGTTGAAGACCTACTAAATCATATTTTCACGACACCATCTACTTAGTTACTAAAATGATCAAAGCATATCAAAATATCATGTTCTAACGTCCGGAATTCAGTTCTTCACGATTCTAGAATCTCAAACCGAGGTTTCATTGGGTTCACGTCACTGGTCACATCACTGTGCACAGTACTATTCACATCACTGATCAATGTTCACTATTCACTATGCACTGTTTCACTATTCACTGTTACTGTGCACTAGTCACTGTGCACTATTTACTGTGCACTAGTTACTGTACACTATTCACTATTCACTATTCACCACTATTCATTACTATTCTTTACGATTTATTACTATTCATCCGAAAGATGTAAATTGCATTAAAATTGTCAAACGGTCTCCAAAACGCATGAAATAGAATCTAACCACAGATTCGGAGTCCCGACAATCTAGGGAGCGTTTTTCTACCTTCCTAGCGGGTTTTCATTCACGTTGGGGTCAAAACCCCAATTTGTCAAAACGCCGTAAAACGGCTCCGACAGTCAAAATTAGTCCTCTAGAATCGTTACATCTAGCTTAAATAGTAATTTCACGAAGAAAAGAGGTGAAAATCACTTACCGCGAGGTTCGATTGGACGCGAATTCCATATTTCCCCCTTTTCTTCTTCTCCTTCTCCTCTTTCTGTTTTTTTTTTCGTTCTGACAACTTCATTTCTCTTCTTTTAACTTTTATTTTATTTTATTTTTATTTTTATTTTTTTTTGTCTTCTTTTAAATACTATTCACGACACTATTTAATGAACAGTACCCCTCATGAACAGTAAACTTACTATTTACGTACTGTTCATTATTTTATTTTATTTATTCGTTCTTCTTCTTCATACACTCAATCCACATATGTACTTAACCAACCCCATAAATTAATCATCTTCTTTCTTTACCAATCATACACACGTATATTTGGCTTCTACGTATAACATACGTGTATTCTCAAGCGTATATTTAGCTCTTACGTATAAAATACGTGTATTATATATTTTGATATACGTGTACTTCAAGGTATGTAGTTAATTAAATTTACGGGGTGTTACAAAGTCATTGCAGCAGAAAAAAATTGTTCCTTTTGTTTAAGTGTATTTTGAGTTGTGGGCCCAAATTTTTCTATAAATAAAAACCAAAACGGGATTTTCTCACACTTGCTCATTTTTCCACCTTCAAGAGTACTAGAGCTTGGAGAAAGGGGAAAGAAGAGGAGAAGAGAAAAAGAAGGGAAAAAGGAGGTTTTTGGGTGGATTCTCGCTCAAGGATCATCAAGGTAACCATTTCATTCTCATTTTTCTTCCTTCCATCATTCTCTTACAAACATGCAACTGATTTTTTCGACCTAAGGTTCTATTGAATCTCATTTTTGAAAGGGTGATGGAAAACCAAATTTGGAGTTAGATCTTGAAATTAATATATGTTGACCTAGAGTGTATGGGGAGTACTCTAGAGGTGAAACCCCCAATTTCTAGCAAGACCTAAAACTAGTATTTTGACCTAGGGTTTTCTATTCAAATGTCTTGTGATTTGTATAAAATTGATGAGTAATTATGGATGTATGACACTCTAAATTACTGATCTTGAATACGGGGAACCTAATTGTAGGGTAATTTTGGCTTAGGCCATGTAAATTGACATTCCAATGCAATTTGGAGATTTTCATGTAAATTGGGGATTTTGCCCAAATTAGGGCTTTTGACCTAAACCAAGTCAATTGACCAAATTGACTTGGGAATCATCTAATTGGACCTCATTTGAGTTGATTCATGGGTTTAGAATGTTTGAACCTATGTTAATTTGGTATGACTTTGTTCAATTTTGCCTTAGGTTATGTATTGCCAAATTGGGGATTTTGACTTGAACTTAGTCAATTGATGTAATTGACTTGAGAAATAGCCTAATTAACCCTTAATATGATTGAATGCTTTGTATTATAGTGTTTGGGATCATGGGAATCAATCTATGGCATTCAATTTGGGTTAGGTGTAGTCTAATTTGATGATTATATGGTTGAATTGAGCAATATGGGTTGACTCATACTTTGGCTGATCTTTAGTATTGTATGGACCATGTGTTAAATGTAGGGACCTTGGTTGGTTTGAGTAGGCCACGTAGGCAAATTGGAAATTGAAGTACTCGAGGTGATTCGTGGATCTTCTAGTACATTCTTGGATTGGCTAGACTTAGCCAATCAATTGTGAGTGTTTCTTTACTTATGTCTTCTATTTATGACATTCTATTATAGAAATGTTTCAAATGCTTAAATATTATGGTGTGCATGATTTGATATCTCATGAAAATTATTTGATCATAGTCAGTTGGGAAACACAATTTGGGTTGAGTTTCCTAGTTGGGGTTTCCTTTGAGAAATTTCGTAAGTCTAGTGGGATCCCCAGTTGTGGACCTTGCAGAGGGTTTCAAGGGTAGGCGCAGCCGTAGTTCGTCTAAACCTGAAATAGGGTTTGGAATGAATAGTAAATCGGTGACGTGCCCTTGGAAGTCCTATTAGAATACGGGTAAGAGGTCATTTGGGCATGGGTCTCGCGCACTCATGTTGATGAATTGATTCTTACCTAGGAGGTGTTTAGGTGCATGAACATGTCATAAGTGATAAGCATTGTCTTGATAGGACATGAGGTCTTATATTGAACATGCCTGTAACCTCGTTTACATTTCAATTGTTTAAATTGTTTTAATGAATCTTGCAATGTTTCACATAAATGCACATGTATGTAGCCACTTGTAGAAAACATTCACTGGGCTTGCTGTAGCTCACCCCTCACCATTATCTTTTCAGGATCATATAGGAAGGGGAAGGGAAAGGCTTAGCTGCAGAGCATTTCCCGAACTCTGGTTGATGTAGGTGTTAGTACTTTTCCGCATTTATTTTGATAAATTGCACTATTTAACACCTAATACGTACACTTAACACTTAGATGGGTTGTAATCATTGTTAAGTATTATTTTGTACTTTTGATCACTGTGGACTTAGAAAAAAAAACTTATGGCTTACATTTTGGGAATGCAATATTATTTGATTATATCCATATGTGTTTATTGTTGTGTATTTGAGATTTTGATGTGTATTAGAAGGCTTATTGGGATGTCGTGTATATCGAGGGAGGATATACACAGGGTTCCGTGCTGATTATGACGTCACCTATTGTGGGTCGTGACAGCAGCTAAGCTTTTCCCATTCCCTTCCTATTTGAACCTGAAAGGATAAGAGTGGGGAGTGAGCTACAACAAGCTCAATGAATGTTTTCTATAAGTGGCAACATATATATGCATTTATGTAAAACATTGCAAGATCATTAAAACCATTTAAATATCATGGATACCAAATAAGATTACATACATGCTCAATATAATGCATCGTGTCATACACAAGACAATGCATATCATTTATAAACATGCTCATGCAATCCTAACACCTCTTGAGTAAGAATCAATATAAGGGCCTGAGTGTGCGACACCCATCGCTCGATCGACCTCTTACCCGTATTCTATTAGAATTCTTAGGATTGTATGAACCATAGGATCCACCCACCAAGACAAGTACCATGCCTAGGCAAATCTTAACATACACAACCCATAGAAATCCTATGTTAGGTCCACAATGAGGGATCACCACTAGACTTACGAGATTCCCTGAAGAAAATCCTAACTAGGAGACTCAACCCAATTGCTAACCCTATTAGACTATGCTCAAATACATTTCATGAGACATTAAACCATGCATACTACAATAAATAAGCATTTAACACACATTTCTATACTACAATGCCACATATAGAAACCAACAAGTAAAGAAACACTCACAACTTGATTGGCTAGACTTAGCCAATCCAATCCAATCCACAAGAGAGCACTAGAATGACTATAATCACCCCAAGCACCTCAATCCCCAATTGGCCTACTTGGGTTAATTAAATCAACCAAAATCCCTACATGAAACATGGTTTATACATTACTTAAAATCAATCCACTAGTGTGCCAAACAACCATGATCAAACTCATTCCGTAACCTCTACATGCGAAGGTGATAAGTCGACACCATCTCTGTAGCGAAGAGTGCCAATCGGTTGCTCATACTCCCTCACTAACCGACTGCCCTGTGTCAGGTTCATGAACTTGGTCCTCTTCTTATCTCGCTCTGACCTCGGGTAGAACTCCTCATAGAAAAGCTTTTTAAACCTGGTCCATGTATGGATCTCATCGACCGTGCGATCCAATCTTAGCCACAAATCATCAGCCTTCTCGTTGAGCTTGAACCTGACCAACCTCACTCTGTCAGCCTTAAAAGCCTACATGTCATAAAAAATGGTCTCCATCCTCCTAAGCCATCTCTCAGTAGTCTCAATGCAAAGGCTTCCAGCAAACTCCGTCGGGCCTATAATCCGGAAGGCCTTCATGACCTTCTCGTACCTCTCTGACTCAGACCTTTGCTCTGGGATCCCCACAGCCTCCTCCTGTACCTCAGCTTGAACATCAGCATGGACCTCGGCTGGTCCAGTTCTATCACCCATAGCCATACCAACACTGCTATGTTCCCCCTCAACTGGAACACTCTGCTGTGGCTGCTTGTTGCCTTGGACCTGGGGAAGCAGTGCTAACATCTGAGTCTGCTGCTGCTGCTGCATCTGGGTCTGAGCAGCCTGTGGAGCAGCTAGTAAGGCCTCAATCTGCTTAAAGCGCTCATCCGGGTCAATGGTTGGTTCTGAATTTCCTCTCTTGTAAATCTGAAATTCAAAAATAAGGAGCAGTCCATCAGAATCACAATCCACGAGAGTTGTTATCCCTAAGATAACTATCCATAATCATACCCATAAAAGAAATCATAATATCTTAATATCTTATAAGTCTTTTATTCCTTTTAAGGTTTTTAAACCTAAAACACTCGCTCTGATACCAAAGTTGTCACGACCCACTATCTGTGACGTCATGACAGGCGTGGAACCCTGAGTATATCCTCCCACGATATCCCCGGCATCCCGTCAGCCTTCTAATAACATACCGTAATCCCAATAATCAACATCGAAACACATGGACAATAAAAAATCATCAATGTAAAAGCATACCCAAATGACAACCATAATTTTTTTTTCTAAGTCCATAATGTTTAAAATATACAAAATCCTACTTAACCCTAAATTACAACCCATCTATGTGTTAAGTATTAGCAATAGGTGTTACATAGTACAATTTATCAAAATATATGCGAGAAAGTACTAAACACCTACGTCACAATAGTGTAGGAAAAATGCCCGCAGTTAAGCTTTTCCCTTCCCCTTCCTATCCGATCCTGAAAGAATAAGAGTGAGGAGTGAGCTACAACAAGCTCAATGAATGTTTTCTACAAGTGGCAACATATATATGCATTAATGTAAAACATTGCAAGATCATTAAAACCATTGAAATATCATGGATACAAATAAGATTACATACATGCTCAATATAATGCATCATGTCATATACAAGACAATGCATATCATTTATAAACATGCCCATGCAATCCTAACACCTCCTGAGTAAGAATCAATACAAGGGCCTGAGTGCGCGACACCCATCGCCCGATCGACCTCTTACCTGTATTCTATTAGAATTCCTAGGATTTTATGAACCATAGGATCCGCCCACCAAGACAAGTACCATGCCTAGGAGAATCCCAACATACACAACCCATAGAAATCCTCTGCCAGGTCCACAATTAGGGATCACCACTAGACTTACGAGATTCCCCGAAGAAAATTCCAATTAGGAGACTCTACCCAATTGCTAACCCTATTAGACTATGCTCAAATACATTTTATAAGAAATTAAATCATGCATACTACAATAGATAAGCATTTAAAATACATTTCTATACTACAATGCCACATATAGAAACCAACAAGTAAAGAAACACTCCCAACTTTAAACCTTCATTTTAATGATACTCATCTTTAAACCTTAACATTTTATTTTTTTTAAGAGAAAACGTGAATTGGGTGAAGTAGTTGCAGAAGAAAGGAAATAGGAACGGACGAGAGAAACGACAGGTTCGCGGCCAAATTCAATGTGCTGGTAAGCTATTTTCACCATTTTTCTTTGCGAAATTGCAATTTAAGTTACGTGTGACGTTTCTATCGGTATAAATTTTGCTATAGGTGGTGTTTTACCGTGTTTCCATGAAAACACGTAGAAATGATATATTATGACTCCTATAAATGTGTCGAGACTATATATGTGATTTGTTTGTGTTTATATGTAATATTGGTGCTGGTACAGCTATCAGAAGCCAAATTTGACACTGGGGGCGTTTGAAACCATGTTAAACTCTGGTAAAATCCCACTTTGGAACCATAGAATTATAAGGAACGAAATTTTGGACATTCCGATACCAAAATTATGATTTTTGGGTATCGATTAATATTTTTCATAGATGCCTGACTGAATTTGGTAAATACGTCAAACTTGGATATTAGTGAAAATGTGGTTGAAAGGCTTGTTTCTATTGTCCATTTTCTTAAAAAATAATCAAGAGGGTCGTGTAAAATATTTGGGAGAGTTAAATTTTAATGAATAATTGAAAAACAAATAGATATAATGATTTGATAATTGATTATGGATTATCTGGAAATTAATATATATGAAAAGATTATATTGTTGATTGGATACCAATAGTAGAGTGGTCGTAGAGAGTAGGTCTAAACGGTACCACTATGAGTATCTCTTGACTTTGGTTCCTTGTATATTGCATTGTATGATATAAATTGTGTGTTTTAAATCATGAATATATGTATCTATTGCATTGTTTTAAATTCATGAAAATGTTTGACTTTGGAGCATGTTTTGGACTTGCTAGAGCAAGTTAAAACATGAGATCATTTCCAGAAGACAGTTTCGTATGAGGATTGAATAATCTCATGGTTCGAGTAATAGTTTCTGAATGGAATTGGGATTAAGCCCTAATTTGAAATGATTCATAGCAGAAAATTGGGTAATGAGAGGTCCGAGCATAAACTCCTTATAAATGCATAATAAGGAGTGCATACCCGCTCTATTACTAGCAGCAGGGCGATTGTTTGATTTTATTGTAACCCTGCATGTTTTGGAATTACTTATAAGCATGTATATATTATGAAATGTTTCATGTGTTTGAATGAGATTTGAATTTTCATGTGATTTTTATTAAATGCATAGTTAGGAATTGTCACAACCCATTATTTGTGACATCATGGCCGGCACGGAACCCTAGGTATATCGTACCTCGATATCCCCGGCATCCCGTCAGCCTTCTAATAACACACCATAATCCCAATAATCAACATCAAAACACATGGACAATAATAGATCATCAATGTAAAAGCATACCCAAATGACGTCCATAATTTTTTTTATTTTTTTTTTAAGTCCATAACGTTCAAAATATACTAAATCTTACTTAACCATAAATTACAACCCATCTATGTGTTAAGTATAACCATTAGATTTTACATAGTACAATTTATCAAAATAAATGTAGAAAAGTATTAAACACCTACGTCACAAAAGTGTAGAGAAAATGCCCGTAGGTAAGCTTTTCCCTTTTTCCTTCCTATCCGAGCCTGAAAGGATAAGAGTGAGGAGTGAGCTACAACAAGCTCAATGAATGTTTTCTTCAAGTGGAAACATATATATGCATTTATGTAAAACATTGCAAGATCATTAAAACCATTTAAATATCATGGATACAAATAAGATTTCATACATGCTCAATATAATGCATCATGTCATATACAAGACAATGCATATCATTTATAAACATGCTCATGCAATCCTAACACCTCTTGAGTAAGAATCAATACAAGGGCATGAGTACGCGACACCCATCGCCTGATCGACCTCTTACCCGTATTCTATTAGAATTCTTAGGATTGTATGAACCGTAGGATCCACCAACCAAGACAAGTACCATGCCTAGGCGAATCCTAACATACACAACCCATAGAAATCCTCTGTCAGGTCCACGATTAGGGATCACCACTAGACGTACGAGATTTCCCGAAGAAAATCCCAACTAGGAGACTCTACCCAATTGCTGACCCTATTAGACTATGCTCAAATACATTTCATGACACATTAAATCATGCATACTACAATAGTTAAGCATTTAAAACACATTTCTATACTACAATGCCACATAGAGAAACCAACAAGTAAAGAAACATGCACAACTTGATTGGCTAGACTTAGCCAATCCAATCCAATCCACAAGAGAGCACTAGAATGACCACAATCACCCCAAGCACCTCAATCCGCAATTGGCCTATTTGGATTACTTAAATCAACCAAAATCCCTACATGAAACATGGTTTATACATTACTGAAAATCAGTCCACTAGTGTGCCAAACAACCATGATCAAACCCAATTCCATAGCCAATTAAGATTCTAAAATGATTATACACATAAGCCAATCCCATATTGCTCAATTCAACCATTTAAAATCAAATCAAACCGTACATAACCCAATTGAATGCAATAGGTTGATCCCAATGATCCAACCACTATAATACAAGGCATTCAATCATAATTAGGGTCAATTAGACTATTTGACTATTTATCAAGTCAATTTCATCAATTGACTACGTGTAAGTCAAAATTCCCAAATTTGGGCAATTTTCCAAATTCATTGAAATTTTCCAAATTACATGGCGTACGCCAAAATTACATTACACTGGGGTTATCCACTAATCAAAATCAGTAAATTGGATTACTATACATCCACATTTACCCCTGTATTCAACATAAATCACATGCAAATTGAATAGGAAACTCTAAGTCCAAAATCCTAGTTTAGGTCAAATACCTATAACCCTACCAATCTCATGTTAGAATCTGGGGGTTTCACCATTTATGGACTCCCTACATCCTCTAAATTAACATATCTCAAATGCAAGACCTAATTCTAAAATGTATTTTCCACCACCCTCCTTAAATTTCGGGATTCATGAGTGGTAAACACCCATTAGCTCAAAAGCAGGCTTGCATGCATGAATGAAAGTGGTAGAAGGAAGAAAAATGAGAAAGAATGAGGGAAAAATGATTACCTTGGGGATTCTTGAGCAAAAATGCACCCGAAACCCCAACTTTTCCATTCTTTTTCTCCTCTCCCCTTATTTTCCTCTTCCCCAAGCTCCTTAGCCTCTTTTGGAAGTGAAAAATGAGAGAAATCACGTCTCAATGGCTTATATAGAGGTTAAGCGGCATTTTAGGTCCACACTTAAAAAAAATACACTTTAATAAAAGAAATAATTTTCCAGCTGCAATTACTTGCACTTAGATAATACATTTTTTGCAAACGACTCACCAATTTAACATCTTAACTGTTCAAAATTTTTATGAGTCAGTTACCAACCTTATGGTAAAATTTCAGCTCAATCCAACTGTGGGATTGCCAGTTCCAACTGTTAGATCAAAACTGCGCAAGAAAATTCGCAAATTCGATAAACAGTGTTTGGAGTCTTATACCTCACAATAGACAACTCATATCAAGATCTTCACAGGTCATAATGAAGATCTATCAGAGAAGAATAATCTGACAAAATTTTAGCTCAATCGGACCACGGATCTGCGAGTTGAATCCATTGATGTGATCTATGATTGAAATTTCTTCCTCCATGGAGAGAGCTCTACTGATCCAAAACACCGTTTTCGACATATTTCGACGTCGAACGAGTCTTCGATCATTCTGAAACTACACGCGCACTCTAAACGACATAAAATCATGCAAAAACACTTGAACCAACACCCGTCGAGCATCATATACGTATATACGTACATGTATATGGGTACTCTATGGGTCAAAATAACATCATCCTAAGGTATGGGCATTACAGCCTCAGCCGCCTCGGTTGTGTTGTGGCGATGTTGGAGGCGCCTACATCGAGCATCCCGCCCCGGCGTTCCGCACACTGTCCCCTATAGGGTTGGTGGTATGGGTGTGGGGTCGCCACATATAGTGGTTCGGCCGCGCCTACATCCACTACCTAACCTCCTCAGTTAGGATTTGTTCAAACTCCACTATGAACCTTCTTACGGGTGTGAGAACTACCGTTTCTCAACTTACGGGTGTGAGAAGACCGTTTCTCTGCTTACGGATGTGAGAAGACCGTTTCTCAACTGCCGAGTGTGAGATGATCGTTTCTCAACTTCTAGGTGTGAGATGACCGTTACAACTTCGAGCAAAACTTGCTCTTGCCGAACGAGTAACCAGTCATTGCAAATTTAATACAAGATGAGATATGATTCACTAAAATATGAATGATGAAGTTCATGCTTAAAACAGGTTCAAAGAGCTTTTATCTTCTTCAATGGATTTTCAAAATGATGAAGATGAAGTTCAATTAATCCAGAAGACTTGAAGTTTTTCTTTCGAAAGATCGTAAGATCAAGCACAAGTGAAAGATGACTAACTTTCAAAAAGTGTTTTGGCTCAAGTGAAAACTGTTAATACGTTTTGAATGAATATAAGTTTTCGTATATCATTAGTAGTTTTTCTGCTCTAAGGTAGCACGTATATATAGGAATAATAGAGGTGCAATGGACTTGATGATTTTGGCGCTCTAGGTTATTTCAAATACAACGTATTCTTTCCCGAAATGGATCGATTCAGCTCAATGCACATTACGACGATAACACCTAAATCATCTCATCCTTTCACGAAAAGAGAATGTTTTGACATGCTTTTAGAACGTTCAAAAAATACTGAAAAAGTAGTTGTACGATTCTAAAAAGTATTCGTACGGTTCTGAAGAGAGTAATAGAAATGGTGCCATTGTCAGAACAGTAACATTTGTTGAGTTAGTGTCCTTGCGCATAATATCAACTTTTTTCATTTTGTTCCTTGAGGGTGCTCATGGAGCATAAGCATTCTGCTGAACAATGAAGTGAGGGCGCTACTGAATTGTAAGCGTCCTGAATTATTTTGACAATTGAACGACTTAAATCATGAGGGCGCTACTTCGTAGTTAGCGTCCTGCTTTGTTTTAAACCATTAAACACACAAGGGTACTACTCAAGGGTTAGCGCTCTGAAATTTAAAATCAGTTTTAAAACAAACTTAAAAGATGTTAAGTTCGCTGATGGACAGTAAGTGTCCTGAAGGTTATTAAGTTGATTCCAAAGATGAGGGCGCTCCTACACAAGTAGCGTTCTAATAGTTTATTCAACTTATAACTATCAACGTCCTTAAAGATAGAAATCACTTGAAAACAAAAAAAACTTCTAACGAGCTAAACCTAAGTCAGCGTCTTGACATTCTCAAAGGTTGATAAGAGATAGGTCGCTACTTACAAGTAAGCATCCTTATTAATCAGTTCAATTCAACCTTGAGCGTCCTAATATTTTATCAGCGTCCTGACTCATCAAGTCCGAGAGGGTGCTGCTAAAACATTAGTGTCCTAAAAGACTTTATAAAAATGATTTTTAATTTCTCAATTAAAGCTCGAAAAAACATAATGCAACCGGATTAAATCAAATATGCAAACGATCGATTAAAATATGTAGGCATGCATATCACTGAATCATATGACATGGAAGGTCCTACAACCTATCATAATCTAATCATACAACCGAACATCTTCAAATGACCACGGTCTTCAAGAAGATGTTTAATACGTTCGCCATGCATCATTGATTCTTTGAAACCTTCAAGTGAGATTAGATATGCCATATGTGCAGTAATATCATAAACAGAATGTGGTTTATAATCATCAAAATATTTTTCATATTAGGGACATATTCTCGTAAGGAACATGAGGATAATTGGTTCAACACATGGGTTTTTTCCTCCGCTCGGAAAAAGGAAATGCGGTTCATCCTTAGCCTGCAAAAGGATAGGTTTGCCTTGAACATGTAAAAGAGCATTTGTTACAGTTTGGTTCTCACCCGTAAGAGAATCCAGTTAGTAGATTCAAAAAATCCTTATCGGGAGATTAGGTAGTGTATGTAGGTGTGCTGAACCACTATAAATCGTTTGTCTCTTGTTTCCTACATTCTTCTCCATAGTATTGTGTTAAGGTTGATCATCTATCTCTAATTTATCCAAGTTTTTCACTAATTCTTAAAAAGCTTCATTTTGACCATTATGCCAAATTCACCCAACTTTTTGGGTATAAGCAACAGTAACCACGCCCTTAAGTTGGTTACTGTGCGGCTTTCTAGCCAAGCCCTTGTGTAGGCTAGAGTATGACTTTCTAACCAAGCCCTTGTTGTCACGACGCCCCTTACGTAGGGTGACGTCATGATCGACACAACGTACTATACACCGAATACAAATGTACAATACACTGTCAGCCTTCCTAAATACACAATTTTCAAAAATTTCGTCAACATTTTCCCATAAAATTGACATCTCACAATTTTCCTGATGAACGACAAAATTCAAATCACATATATTCATCCACATCTATACTCATCTATATTCATGTGTTCATTATCAAATTATTTACATCATTAATCCATTATCCATCCACAAACCATAACCATTACCTCACTATACGTATCTATGTGATAATATTTACATAGCTTGATAATTATACATAAAACGTAAACAAGTTTCCAATTCCTTTCTCATTCATAACAAAAAGAAGAGATCGATGAGCCTCTACTCTTCTCTTGCTTCCTTTGCCCTTGTGATATTTGCCGGTAATATTGGAGGGAATTGGTTGAGCTACAACAAACTTAGTGAATATTTTCCATTCTATGACATTCATATGAATTTAATAAACATGTTGGTAAAGTCACAGTCAAACACATTTAAAGAGTCAAGTGTAAAAGTAACAATACATATATGCACACAAATAGCTTGAAGCTTCCTGCAATATTTTCAAAACATATATACTTTCCTATTGAAATTCTCATCCATCTCCCACCTTCCAAGTATAGAGCAGGACCCACCCCTCGTTTGGCCCAAACAAGGGTAGCCTAACTGTCCTCTCATAGTCAATTTCATTCCTATCAATTCCAAGATAGCCACTAAGCCCATGAGATACTCAAGGTATTACTCATGCGGGACTTATTCCTGGAATGATTCACGTTCTAACCAGCTATTGTAAGTTAGACATGCTTTGTTTTTGAAAGATTTTCATGAATTCAAACAATCCAATTATATACCATATCAATCATAACATGCTTATTATTGAAAACAGTTCATAGCTACAATTCCATACAACATAACCAAAGAGTGGAAGAATACTCACAGTGATTAAACAATACTCTTAAGTCAATGTACACTATAATTTCCAGCACAATTGTTTACTTTGATCTTTACATTACCATCAAATCACTTGCACAATTCCAGCACAAGTGTTCACTTGCAACCATTACACAAATCACCAATGTTCAATCCTTAATAATATTCTCTGAAAATTTTCAATGAAAACCAGCTTAAGTATACAATTCCAATTACTCATAATCATAATCATCTAACAAAACCCATTTAGCCTAAATAAAACCTCAATTAATGGAGCTTCAAACCATCAGGATTTCAAACCCTAATCACTTGCTAAACACTAATGAAACACTTACCATCCAATTACACCTCAATTCTTCAATGTTCCAACACCAATCCCTTTTTTTTCAATATGTTGAAGAACTCAACAAGGGGAATTCAAAACTAGAATTTTTAGCTCAAAAGATCAAGTGATTACCTTGGATTTTACTTGTCCTAACCCGTTCCTTCCCTTCCTTGTCGTTCCTCTGCTCTTCCTTAACTTCCAGCAACTCAAATTTACTAGAATGATCGAGCAATTTTACTTAAAATCATACACACCACTTCATCATCCATTTTTAAAAACTCTGTTAGACAGCGAGGAACGCTCTTCTCCAAGAAAGGAGCGCACTTCTCATTCACCGAGAAACAAATTTTTTTACCAAAACCCGTGAGGAGCGTACTTCTCCTTCTTGGGAGCGCGCTTCTCTGAAAATTTCCAAAAATGCATGTCTCAAGTTTTGTCACAGGAGGGAGCTTCTCCTCCAAGGAGCACACTTCTTGTAAAAGTCTGAAATTCCTGCTCTCTGGAATTCACCACTGGAGTGCGCTTCTCCCTAAGGAGTGCGCTCCTTGCATTCCAGACTATAATTTTTACTAAGTATGAGACTTTTTATGATACCACTAACCTCCTATTGTACCCACAACCCTACGGTACATGTATTTTCATTATTCTAAAGCCAATATACATACATATACGCATATAAATACGTCTTACAACATGTAATAGTCAATGATTATGTTTGACACGAATATACAGGGTGTTACACTTGTGTTGGTTAATGTAAGGCTTTTAGCCAAGCCATTGTGTTGGCTATTGTAAACGGCTTCTGGTCATGCCCGTAAGTTGACTAACCAATAGTGTATTGAGAAATCCTGATCGTGGTAATTGGGTAGTGGACGTAGGTTCAAGGGAAATCAAACTATACTAAATCGTTGTGTCCATTTATTTTTCTTACACTTGTTTATATTGATTGTTACCTACTGCACACTTTATCTGTTTAATTATTTTAATCGAAAGGTAACACGAAAACCCGCCAAGTCCAATTCACCCCCTCTTGGACTATAATAGTGGGCCAACAGGAATGACCACAGAGGTAAAACCAGATAGGTCGATCCCAACTTGAAGAACAAGTCGGGTGACCAGTGCTCCATAAGGTATTGCGACTGACGTGTGCCTCGTGTTCACCATATGGTGAAAGATGAAGTGTTGGTGCACCCAAGAGGGGGATGAATTGGGTGTGATGGTCAATTTTAAACTTTTCCAATGACTTAGTGATATACATTGGTCCATTGGAACTAAATGCACATACTAACCTTAAAGTAAAATGCATAACAGAAAAACACTCTAAGATTTATAGTGGTTAGGCCAAGCCTTCGTCTACTACCTAATCTCCCGATTAGGAGTTTTTCAATCCACTTAACTGATTCTCTTACGGGTGAGAACCAAACCGCAACTGCCCTTTTACAGGTTAAAGGCAAACCTATCCTTTACAGCCTAAGGATGAACCGTATTTCCTTTTTCTGGGATAAAGAAAAACCCATGTTCCTTTTACGGGATAAGGAAGAACCGTTTTCCTTTTATGGGATAAAGAAAAACCATTTTTCTTTTACGGGATAACGAAGAACTGTGATCCTTTTACGGGATGAGGAAGAACCATTTTCCTACTTGCAGGTGAGGATGAACCTTAACATGATTTAAGCCCTGAAATCATTAAGTAAATTACACTCACTTGTCCTGGTTGTTTCAATCCAGAAACACACTAGCATTACAACACAAACTAATAATGTTGGTTCTAACTGAGTAGAACACTTTACAATTAAGCTCATGTGCATAACATTACAAAGATGTACAAATTGAAATACGTAATGCTAAGAAGAAATACACTTATAGTTCTTTACCTTTCAATGTTAGGTATTGCTCAAGTGCAGTTTCGAAAAGCGTGTATGATATGCAAATCAATTAAGTGCTTCTTCGAAAACAATATGATACCAATGAAACATTGACGTAGAAAATGAAGGACCACTGTAAATCGTAAACACAGACAGTTTTCAAAATAGGTATGGTATATAAGCATGAAAACTTATGGTTTAGTGTTAAGTAGTTAACACAACTACTGATATAGTTCAATATCGTACTTAAGATATGAAATCAAGTACAAATGTATCTCTCATGAACTACTTCTCAAATTCTTTCTTCAACAAGATTGATATTAGGTATAGATCAGTGTTGAGAATTTGAGTAGGTACCAGATCAAAAAGATTTTCAAAGATAGAGTATAATTAAAGCACAATATGAAAATATTTTGAATATGTAATTCTGTGTTGTGTGTTCCATCAGTGGGATATTATGTTTTTCCTTATTTCGAATTACTATGTAATTCTGTGTTTCGGAATCTGTTCTGTGCGGTATCCAAGTTATAATCAATGTGATGAAAAGGGTACTCGAGATCACTACTGTGATCGCCCTCGGTTGTGGTTGGGGGGAGGATTCTTTGGCCAAGGCTATGAGATGCCTTCAGCTAGAGCTGAAGACTACCCTTGGTCATCATCGAGGCCCCTCGGCCATGGCTAAGGAGGAGGCTGATGAGTTAGATATTTAGATATGTTTTGAGTAAGTTTTCGATAATTTTAGGTTAGTTTAATCATTTATTAGGTTGGTTTATGTTAGTTTTGGTTTAGTTGTTAGTCAATTTGTGATATATGATGCTTTATTTTGGTTTTTACATTTATAAGTTGATTAAGTTGATTATATAAGTGTGTTACTCATTAGTTTTGCTTTGTTTTGTTGGTGTTTAGATGAGTTGAAAGTTGATTTGGATGATGGAAACATGTTACATTAAGATGGAATGAAGATACATAAACATACCAAGTCAAGGAGACCCAAAAATGGAAAAGTCCACAAGAGAAAAGAGGAAGAAAAAGTGCAAAAACTAGAGACTGGGCGCCGTGGCACGGCAAGGTTGCGTGAAATTAGAAAGTGCGGGTTTTGTTTGTGCAACTTTAGGGTTTCTATTTTTAGCTCCTATTTTCTTGTACCTATATATACTTCATTAATTAATGTTTCTAGGGATCATGAAGAGGAGAACAAGACAGGACGGCTTGGAACGAATTGGAGAAGAAGAGCTTGAAGCTGGAAACAATGAAGATAATTTCAAATCCAAGAGTTGATAATTTGATTTCTATGTCCAAATTTGAGTTTATAATCATGTTTTGTGTTTCTATCTTTCAAGTTATGAACTAAACTATTATTCTAGAGGGTAGATGGATCTGATACAAGATACTATGTTTTAAGATTGGATTTATGTTTTATTATTAATTGATTCTTCATAGTTATTTATATTTCTCATTGCTTAATGCTTTTAATCTTTTGGTCATTGATTGAATGTTCATAGACTTGGGGGGCGGCACTCGAGAGAGGGTTCCTTGAATTGGATCAAGGGATATATAGCCTAAGATTATTATAGAATAGAGAAATTTATGATATCTTTTGAAGTTGTAGAAAAAATCACAAAGTGTAATGAGTCGCTAGGGCATTGGTTTTTATTGAGAAATCGAAACCATTTCCTTGGTGATATGTTCTAATTCGACACTTGAGAGAGGGAATTAGAAATTCTAGGATTTTTGACTTATAAATACGAATAACATATTGATGATAAACATATCTAATCTACGTAGTTGACGATTAGGTGAAGTTAAACCTTTAGGCTTTCCTTTCTTGATATCTATTCATTGTTTGATTGCTTATCTATTTACTTTTCTTTAATTATTTAGTTGTTTGAATCATAATTTGATTGTTTAGATAAAGTTAAAAATTGGTGATAACGATATTTAGTAAAGAGTGTATGATCCTAGAGGACGACAACCTGATTCTCATCGGTTTATAACTACTTGACGTTGTATGCTTGCGATTGATAGTGAACAAGTTTTTGGCGTCATTGCCGGTGTGGCCACCCCACACCCCAGACCACCATCCCCCAAGGGACGGTGTGCGAAAAGAAGGGTTGGGACGCTAGGCATAGGCGTCTGCGACCACCCCACATCATCCTATGGGATGATCAGGACCTAATAAGTTGAGTTTTGCATGTCAATTTGTGAGATTTTTAGGTTTATTTAGTTAGTTTTTAGGTATTTTTACATGATTAGTATACTTAGTTGAATTAGATGCATTTAGGTTTTATTTTAGGTTTTTATCATGCATAAATGACTTTTTGATACATGTTAATATCATAGAAGTCACATGTTTTGAGTACATTTCATTTTAGTTAATACTTTGATTAATTGCATAGCATTTACATTTGTTTATACTTTGTTTTGTAGGTAAATAAAGAGCTTAAAAGTGGGTTGAAACAAGTTTCAAATTGTGTTCAAAAGAAGTCAAGAATATGTGCAAAAAGTCCTGGGTTGCACAGCGTGCCCCCTACCCAGGTGTGGGCGCACCCCCTCTGGGCGAACGCCTAGCCATTATAGATCCATAATATTGCCATATCGCCATGTAGCAACCCAACCGCAGCTGGTCTACATCAAAACGATTATTTGTCTGCCACTATTCATGAATAGTGCAGGGCCTCCCTAGGAATCGAACTCAAGACCTCCCTTAAGGAGTTAGATTTCGCATTCCTAGTAGCCACTGAAAAAAGTGGAAAAATCGGCTAAGTCCACAAGCATTCACCAAGAAGAAACCCAAGATTGGGCGGCGCGGCGTCCATAATAGGCGCCCAGATGAAAAAGAAGAAGTGGTGGTGGATAGTGTGTGGGCACCGCGGCGCCAGTGTTTGCAGAGTTGGGGGATTGCAATTCTTGAGCGAGTTTTCATGCCCATTTTGGTCTTTTGACCTACTTAAGTGTAAAACACGTTTTAGGGTTGCATTTTATCATTATCAAGGATTAGAATTAGGTGGAGGGGGGTAAAAAAGGAGGCAAGAAAGCAAGAGGAGAAAAGAGTTTTGGATTGGAGGCTTGAAGGAACCAAGGACAAGAAGAAGATTAATCCACCGTCGAAGGGGGATTTTAACCTTTAATTTTAATTTCTTGTGTCTTGAAATGTTTTCCTCCATTGTTTTATTTCTTTTTCATCTTGTATCCATAAACATGAATATGAGCTAAACTATTAATCTAGAGGTTTGAATGATCTATATTTGATTTCATGGGTTAATATTTATGTATGTGTTATTGAATTGATTTCTAAGTTTATTTGCAATTTCATATGCTTAATGCCTTCAATTTGCTGGCCACTAGTTGAATGAAGTTAGATTTTATTTCTTGCACTCGAGAGAGGTGTTATCAAATCAAATCTGGGAATTTGTGACCTTGTTTTGTAGTATTGAGTCGAGAGACCTACAAAAACCTTTGAAAATTAGATAATATGAATCACAAATCTTAAGGCATGCTTGACTTGTTACACTCGAGAGAGGGAATTAATAGGTTAAATATAGATTTTCAAATTGACACTCGAGATAGCAATTTGATTGGGTTAGGATTCATGATTTATAAATTCAATAGTTAATTCAATAGTTAATTCAATAATAAAATCTTTTGAAACCCATGAAGTAAAATATAGTGATTTCAATCCTCTAGAATTTCCATTCATTGATTTATATCCATTATTAATTAATTTTGCATTAATTAGTTCAATTTATATTCCAACACATTAAATCATTTATTTTGATCACCTAAATAAAATTAAAATCTTAGTAGTTCTGGGCATTATATTAGTAAAATTACTTTTCCCTGAGGACGATAACCCGACTCATCTCGGTATTATAACTTGATAATTCGTGCCCTTGCAAACCAACAAAATAATCAAGATTAGGACCCTACCAGCCTCAACCAGATTCTCCATAGAGTCCCATTTTTTTTCTCCAAACATCAACCTGATAGAACCTGAGCATTTCTACAAACAAAACTACACAGTTTACAATCCATAATGAAATAAACTCTAAGGAACGATATAATTAACATCATCGAATAAAAATATACAGTCCACCCATAATTTGGGTCAACATGCTTAGACATCAGAAGTTCAAGGTCACAAGACCATCATTAAAAGTATGAACAACCATTCTCACAACTAAGTTATACATGTGTGTTATAAAATATACATATATACCAAAAGAAAACCATATATATGTATTACCTCCATCCATCCACAACATGTACACAAGCTCTCATTACTCACATCCAAAAAGCCTAGCTCAGCAGTGGCTTGGTCCTCAACCTATGATCACTCTCTTGCCTTTGTCCACAAAACCTAAAAGGGAAGTGAGAGGGTGAGCCAATGATTCCCAGTGAATAGTGTTCAAATATGCCATCAATTATACATCAATAAAAAGAGTCATGTATGCATGAATGATGCTCATGAGTATGTTAAACATATAACACATAATATATCAAGCATCCATATATGATCATGCACATTTAAATCCATCCACCTTTCCAGATCATTCCTCCGCTAAAATAGACCCATAATTTGGTCTTCCCATATTGGGGTACAACTTTCTCTTCCAGATCAATTACTCTCAGCCTATAAATGAAATGATCCTTCCTGGTGGGGTATTAGCTAGCTTACAGCCTTCGGGGTATGTCAGCCTCATCCAGCCAAATCTTCACCTATAGAAGATTCAACCACACCTAGTGATTTTCACACATGCAATTCCATAATAACATTTCATGACTTTCAACATACAAGTGTAATTTAATATGATGACATAAGTGATAAACATAAGGAACAACTACTCACAACCAAGTGATAAGTACGTATTTAGTATATGTTTTGGAGCATGCTTTTGGTATGTTTTATGGTATTTAGTTCATTTATTAGGTTAGTTTATCATAAATTAGGTTATTTGATAGCTTTGTCAAGTTTTAGTGTTTTTGGCATTATTTTGGTTTGGATTTTTATAGATTAGTTCATGAGATTATAAAAGCATGATACTTACTTAATTTGCTTTGTTTCAAAGGTGATTTGAATGTGTTTAATATGAATATGGATGATGGAAACATGATGTATGAAGTTAACTTGAAGAAACTTGAAGAATGCAAGGTTAAAAGAAGTTGAAAAATGGCGAAGTCCACGAAAGCACCACCACCACACCAGAGACTGGGAGCTACGGTGCCGGACCTGCGAGAGAAATAGAAAGTTTCCTATTTTGCTTTGAGACTTGCCTATTTGACTAGGGATTCTCTAGCACGACTTCCTATGGGCTTGTGGCTATTTATACTTCATTGTTTAGGGTTCCTAAAGGGATATATAGTGGATAACGAAGGCAAGACATCTAGGGGTTTGAAATAGAGAAGAAGATCAAGCTTGAAGATTGTTGAAGATTTTCCTACACTTCTTTACCTTCTATCTTACTTTTATGGGTTTAGATTTATGTTCATCATATTATTTCATGTTTTTATGTCCTTAGTTATGAACTAAATCCTCTATCTAGAGGTGTAGATATATCCAAACTTGATACCATGCTGTAGGTTTTATTGTTTGATTATTATAAATAAAGTTGCTAGTTTATTTATATTTTTCTGAGTTTAATGCTTTTAATCCTTTGGCCAAGGATTAGATGATTCTAGACTTGAAATAGGTGCCCGAGAGGGCGTATTTTGGGTTGGAACAAGGAAGGTACAACCTAGGTGATTGTGAGACCGAGAAAAGATCGAAATATCCCTTGAAGCCATTGAAGAGAATCATAGATCTTAATGAGTTGTTAGAGTTTTGGGTTTTCATCGAAAAAGTAAAACCTAGGGTTCTTATAGCATGTTATTACTGGTGCTCGAGAGAGGGAGTTAGGGAAGTTAGGATTTTCAGCTTATAGACGAGAAAATTGCATTGATGATAATCCCATATTTAGGCATAGTTGAGAGGGCGGTGAGATTAAACCTCTACGCGTTCTTATTATTAATTTCTCTGATTTTGCATTGCATCGATTTAGGTTACCTTCTAGTTGTTTAATTGCTTTGTTTAATTCACTTAATCACTTGATTCTGATTGTCTAGATAAATTTAGGGTTAGAAACATGATAGCTAGTGTGAGTAACAATCCTAGAGGACGACAACCCGATTTACTTATCGGTTTATATTATAACTTGACACTGTGCGCTTGCGATTTTACACACAACAAGTTTTTGGCGCCGCTGTCAGGGATTAGTTACTAGTTTGCACTAATATCATGTTAGCTAACTTAAATTTTAATCTAGATTATTATTATTATTATTATTTGAATTTTTTGGATTTTATCTTTATTTGCTGAAATTATTGCTTACTTGCCTATTTCTTGTTTAGTTATATTTCTTTGTTATTACTTGGTACTCTGAATTTTTCTTCTTTTCTTTCTTGTAGGTGTTCCAAGTTATATGGGGAGGGTGAAAAGCTTTGAAGTTACACCATTCGACCCTGAGATAGAGAGGACACTTGGAAGACTTTGAAGAGAGAGGATAGTAGAAATTGAAGCAATAGCCAACGAGGAAAATCAGTTAACCTTTAGAGACTACTTCAAGCCAATCATCAATGACAGTTATTCGAACATTGTTCGTGGTCCTATCAATGCGAACAACTTTTATTTGAAAGCGGCGTTGATCTCTATCGTACAACAACACCAATTTGGTGGATCTCCTATTGAGGACCCAACTATCCACATTACTACCTTCTTGGAGATGTGTGACATGATGAAGATGAATGGTGTTATTGAGGACACCATAAGATTGAGGTTATTCCCTTTCTCTCTAAGGGATAAGGCACGAGCATGGTTGCAATATTTGCAATCGGGGAGCACGGCCACATGGCAAGAGATGGTACAAAAGTTCTTCCCACCGGTCAGGACTGCCCAACTAAGAGCTGAGACTGGGCAATTCAAGCAACAAAAGGCGAAGTCACTCTATGAGGCATGAGAAAGGTTTAAAGAACTCTTGAGGAAGTGTTCTCAACATGAATTCTAAGATTGGTTACAGATTCAACTGTTCTATAATGAAATGACATTCTCCACACGGACATTGGTGGATGCGGCGATCGGTGGTTCACTCTTAACAAAAATAGCGACCGAAGCATTCACTTTGTTGGAAGATATGACCACAAATACGTATGAAGTTTCAAGTGCGAGATTTATGGTAAAGAAGGTAGCTGATTTGCATGAGGTGGATCCGATATCATCTCTATCTGCTCAATTATCTAGCATATCACATCAACTTGCTGCACTTACTACTCAAGGTGCTCAACCTTCTATTGAAAAGGTGGCAGCTGTAAATTTGGGATATTTTGGGAGTGAAATATAAGAGGAGCAAGTTTAATTCATAAACAACCGGGGGTACAATAACTATAGGGGTAACCAACCTCCACCAAATCAATATCACCCAGGTATTAGAAATCATGAGAACTTATCTTATGCGAACAATAGGAATGTGTTGGTTACCGAGCATCTACAATCAAGTTTAACAGAAGAAGTCATCTTTAGAAGATCTATTGGGTTCGTTTATGATGGAAACGAAGGCTTCAATCAAGAACTTGGAAGTTCAAATGGGACAATTTTCATCAACAGTGAATGCCCAACAACGTGGTTCACTTCTTAGTAACACCAAAGTGAATCCGAAAGAGCAATGCCACGCCATAACTTTGAGAAGTGGGAAGGAAGTGAAAGGGTGTGCTCATTATAGCCCAAGCATAGCATCACCATCAACACCTAATGAAGAGCATGAAGAGCCTAGCACCGAAAGCAAGCAAAATAAAGAGAAGGACGATGAATCATCCAAGGGGGAGAAGCCAAAAGAGAGGCCATACCGGCCTGGTTCTATCACATTCACGGATAACCGCCCTAAACTCAAAACTCCTATTCCGTTTCCTCAAAAATTTCAAAAGAAAAAGCTTGACGAGCAATTCGCCAAGTTTCTTGAAATTTTGAAAAAGAATTGTAGTAACATTCCTTTTGCAGATGCGTTGGAACAAATGCCTAATTACATGAAGTTTATGAAGGAAGTTATGTTGAAGAAGAGAAAGTTGGAGGAATTCAAGACGGTGAAGCTTACTGAATAGTATAGTGCCATAATACAGAAGAAGCTTCCACAAAAGTTGAAGGGCTCGAGGAGTTTCAATATACCTTGCACCATTGGGCTTTTAAATTTTAATAATGTTTTATGTGATTTAGGTGCAAGCATTAATTTGATGTCGTTGTCCATTTTCAGGAAATTGAGGCTTGGTGAGGTGAAGCCCACTACAATCTGTTTGCAACTAGTGGACCGATCATTTACATACCCTCGGGGCATCATTGAGGATGTGCTAATGAAGGTGGACAAGTTTATATTGCCTGTGGATTTTGTGGTGTTGGACATGGAGGAGGATGAAGACATTCCCTTGATAATTGGGAAACCATTCCTTACTACCAAGAGAGCATTGATAGACGTGGAGCTTGGTGAGCTTACAAAGTGATGTTTAAGATCTACAATACACCCAAAGCTCCTGAGAAGAAAAATATTTGCCACCAGATTGATGATGTGGGGGTAATTGATGAGTGTGCTACCAAGGCTTATGAGAAGCCTAAACCAAAAGATGCCTTGGAGCACTGCGTGGACATAGTGGAGAATTTAGATGACACCCGCCCCTTTGGTGTGGAAGGATTGATGCATCATGCCGTGGCGCCCAGTTGTGTGTTCGTGGACTTAGCCAATTTTCTAACTTTTTGGACTTGTTTTCTTCATTTCTTCTCTACTCGTTGTACATGTCCTTGGCCTCATTTCAGCACCATTTGAGTATCAATTCCATCACTTTAAACTCCTTATTTACCTACAAAACAAAGTGTAAATAATTGTAAATTCTATGCAATTAATTAAACAATTAAACTATAATGGAATGCACTCAGAATATATGACTTCAATGATATTAACATGTATCAAAATGTAATTTATTCATCATAAAAACCTATAAAAACCTAAATGAACCTAAAACAACTAAGTATACTAATCATGCAAAAACACTTAAAAACTAACCAAATAAACCTAAAAGTCTATCAAATTAACATGCAAACTAACTACTAAAACTCAACTTATCAAATTCCCCCAAAGTTAGACTTTGATCATCCCGAGAAAAGAGAAAAATTAAGTTGAACAAACAAAACTCCTCACATATTCTAGAATGAACAAGGATTTAACTTGCAAAAACGGATTCTCATGATCTCAAAGACAACATGCATTTCATCTAACATAACTCAAGGAAAACTTTGATAGTTTAAACTTGTTTCTAGAATTTCAACCTACACAAACCATGCGTTCTCTTCTATCCTCATTGATAAACAACCAAAAGAACCATTCACAGACCACTCATAAATCATAAATCTAATGCAAGTAAGATAAAAATATGATCTCAACAAAACAAAGCATGAACTTAATATGCTTGTTTTTCACATTTCTCTCCACTTAACATCAATAGGACTTTAGTAAGCTTGTAATGTAAGGCCAAGGGTACAGGTATGACAACATGGATAAAATAAAGCTCAATACACCCAAAACTTCTTTGATATACATAACACTTTTACAAATCCCATGCCTTACAAAGTGAACCAAACCCAACACATTATCCAAAATAGGATTTTTCAACATTTTACCTCCACATTACATCCGAAAAAAACCCAAACTTATTCATTTTACTCATTGATGAAGAAACATATTTTCTTTTCTCATTCTTTTCATTCTTCATCCTTTTTCTTCTTTTTAAATCATTTTCAACCATTTTAAATCTTTTCTCATCACTTTCACATAACATTTTCATTCCATAGCCCATTTATACATAATTTCCCATGGACAACAACTCAACCCATTACTATTCACATTCTTTCAAGAATTAAGGGTGCAAGGGTGAAAAATAGGGGAAAGTCAATCAAAGGCCTTAGCTAATTATTTTGGGTGACAAAGACCAATATATTGTTGGCCCAGTATTACCGTCCAAGAGGGGGTTGAATTAGACTTGGCCGATTTTTGCGTTACCTTTCTAATAATTTAATTAAACAATTAAAGTGCGTAGTCAATAACAATCCAAATAATAAGTGCAGGAAAATAAATGAACACAAAGGATTTAGAGTGGTTTGGTTCCCCTTGAACCTACGTCCACTACCCAATCACACCGATCAGGATTTCCCAATCCACTATTGGCTAATCACTTACGGGCGGATTAGAAGCCGTTTACACTAACCAACACCAGGACCTGGTTAGAAAGCCACTACAACGCTAACCTACACAAGAGCTTGGTTAGAAAGCCACAATCTAGCCTACACCAGGGCTTAGCTAGTAAGCCAAAACTTGCAACCAACTTACGGGCGTGGTTACGTGCCGTACAAAGTTTGGTAATATCCCGATTGACTTAACCAAGTCAAGAATACATGAAGATTACAAAGATATAGAGAAGTGAATAACAACACTCCCAAACATTTAGGCTTACAATCTTGAATGAGTCAACAATCACTATTCCAACCACTATGATTCTAAATGAAGTGCAATGTTGAAATAATTTCTCAAAGATACATGCGACTGATTCAAAATATTTTATGAAAGTTCAAGAATCGTATGCGTACACGTATTTTAAAATATTGATTCTAAGTATGATAGGTGAGGCACAAGAATCAATACACAAGTTATTGATCAAAACTTCTTGATTCAAAATTATCAATATTCAAGCATGTGAATCAATATTCACAAGTTATGATCAAAACAAACAATTCAAACAATATATACATATTAAGCACAAGAATTCATGTTAATTAAACCATATGAAACCATTATCAATATAATATAAGATGAAAACACAAGTATGATTTCACACATTAGAGAAAACGGTTTTGATAATATATTAAAACAAGCAATAAAAACCGTTTCTACTCAATACACAAACACTAGAATCGAAAGGGAAAAGTTACCCAACTTAGGTATGGTGAAGTTCGTCGATTCTCCAAAGTGTATGTAGTTGAGAGATTTCTCCCCCAAGGCTGATCAAGATCAACAAGTATGTGATGAAAGACACTTAAGAACACCTTGATCAACACTCTAGAACTCCTTTCTAGTTTCTCAAAGATTTTGAGATGGTTAAGAGAACTCTTCAAAAGGTTGAATCAAAAACACAAATGTGGTGAACTTTTGCTTTGAAAGAAGGGTTAAATGACTCAAGAACTTGTTTTGGATGAGTATAAATGATGTAGACGAAATCGCACAAGTTCTTTGGATTTTGCAAAAGTTGCTCTTCGAATGAGCAAGTGTGGTATTTATAGAAGAACACCACACCAAGGCATAGGAACACTTTCCTTAACATTGGAGCACGTTTCTGGTTTGAAATCTGAAAAATTTCAGATTTTCCTCAAATTAAGGAGCACGTTCCTTACTTAAGGAGCGCGTTCCTCAATATGTCCGTTGGGCATAGGAACGGGTTCCTTTAACAAGAACCACTGACTCTTAAATTTGTTCCCATTTTTTCCTTAGCAACAGGAGCACATTCCTTCTTTAAGGAGCGCACTCTTTTTCCTTGATCAGAAAAAATTTGAGTCTCGAGAAATGCCACAGGAGCACGTTCGTCTTACAAGGAGCGTATTCCTTAATCCCTGATAAAAAATCACTGAGTCTCGGGAAAAAGCTCAGGAGCGCATTCCTCAGTATAGAAGCGCGTTCCTTCACTAACAGATGAAAGAGACTTGATTTTTTATCATTTTAAACATTGTCAAAAACATAGACTCATATTTTAAAAACATTTTGACACGATTAAGGTATAATTAACACAGTTAAAACGTGAGTAATTGAATCGATTAAACTAATGATAAATGCAATAAGTACAACACATGTAAAACGGTAAAACCATGCAAAGTTGACAGGATGAATGCATGTTAAACACTGATCAATATGTGTATGATAAATAATTATGACTAAGTGATAGCATAACTATTAAACTAAAATATGTGCATGCATGATAATAATAAACTATATGAATGATTTTAAAAAGATGCAAATCATGTGTAGTTAGAACAAGTAAAAGTTACTCTATAATACTAAGATTCTAGTAAAGTAATACAACCATGAAGCTCTTGAATCTTCTTGAAGTATTGTTCCTTCCACATGCTTTGACATTGCAGTTGAATCCATTAGATATATCTAGTTAGCACTGAAACAACTACGTCAAAGAGATTAGAGAACACAGGTATGTTGTTTGCAATCATCAAAACAAAACTAGGTGAGAGTAGTTACATCAACAATCTCCCCCTTTTTTATGATTTGAAACAAATTCCTTATCTGCCTTATTGAAGCAAGATGCATGATTTCTCAATTGAATGAATGAGTGAAGTGAGTAAAATTATCATGCCACTTTTAATAAAGTATACCACTTAATTAAAGATTTAACATTGAATACCATGTGGAATCATCAATCAGATACAAATAAAAACATACTCAAAGATATGGTCAATATGCACAAAATGTACATGTATATAAATATAGACAAATCAAGCATATACATGTGATCATCATAGAAGTGTACATCAATGAATAAAACATAAATAGCACAAGTACACAAAGAGTACAAAAGTGTAAATAAAAAAAAATGCAAAACATACAAAAGATCTCCAAAATGTATGTCCAACTCCAAACACTCCCCTCGAGTGTGTAAACTCTCCCCCTGAGTGTGTAAACTCTCCCCCTGAGTGTGGAAACTCCCCCTGAGTATGTGCACAGAATGAACTAGTCAATCAAACCAATCATAATAATCTCTCCCCCTTTTGAAACATCAAAAAGAGGTGTGCCTATGATGGAGGTGATGATCGAGGATCAAGAGATCCTAGTGAAGTCCACCACGTCCTGGACGTACCTCAGCTTGTGCCAGAGCTGGTGCTGATCCTCGTCCAGAGGGATAAGCTACCGGTGGTGCAACTCCTGCTCCCTCAGTGTCAGGCTTGGGAGGCGTTGTCTGCAGATCAAACGTGATTAATTTGGTGCCCTCGCCCTGATGTCTCCTAGAGATGTGCACCTAGTCCCGGATGCGTCCTACCCACTGGTGTCCGAGTGATCAAATAGTGTTCTCTCCAATGAAATTCTTCTTGTTTCGCTTTGTCGACACCCTGAAGCCCGTGAAATCAACTCTTGCTCGCTTGGTGAGCAATGTCACCAAAGGGTCATAGGGCAGTGCCCTAGTGTAATGTCGTGTCCCGATGATGTGATTAATGATGACATGGGACAGGCGAATGTTGGTTCGACTGTGCATGCACCAAAGCAAGAAGGCATCCAAAGGATTAACCTTCGCACGTGAACTCAAGTGAGGTATGATGACTCTCGAGATGATGTTATGAAAGATCTTGAGTCGCAATCAAAGATAATGTTGGACACCGCCAACACCCCATGTGCAGGGTTCCACTCCCGACATTGTCGTCATCGCAGTGATCTGATTGTTGTTATGTGCAAAACTGCAAGTGTACGGTGTCAAGTAATAATATAAACCGATGATAATCGAATATCGTCCTCAAAGATTGAATACTACACTAGCTACCATGTTCTAATCGTAATTTTATTTAGAAAACCAAATTCAAGAGTTCAAGTAATTAAAAACAGTGATGAAAGCAATTAAGTATTAAACTAACAATGTAATAGAAAACTAATGAGAAATCAATGGTAGAATGGTCTAGAGGTTCGATATAACCTGTGACGCCCCAAAAATTATTTCATCTAGCCCATAACCCAATTGCATTTTGCCCAAACTCTATGTGTTGCCTTGATATGATGGGTGTTTGTTTGATGGTTGTTTAATGTTTGTATATTTGATGCTTGATAATGTATATAAATATGTGCATTATAAATTGTATATGAGTCATGTTAAATTAAAGTATAATGCATATGTTATTATTTATGCATGGGCCCATTAAACCATGAATTGATATGGGTTAGGATTGATTGAATAAAAAGATAAATGAGAATAAAACATTTGGTGTATTAGATGGATTGGACATTTAAAATACATGCAATCATAAGATGGGTTAAAGTAAATGTGGTTGGTATGGGTAGTATGAGACCAACACATGTCAAATTGGTGTATGAGAATAGACAAGTGTCCCATGCCCCACTTCTTTTCTTCAACACGTGTCAAGTTGGTGCATGAGACCAACACATGTCAAGTTGGTGCATGAGAATGGACAAGTGTCCCATGCCCCATTTCTCTTCTCCAACACATGTCAAATTGGTGCATGAGACCAACACATGTCAAGTTGGTGCATGAAAATGGACAAGTGTCCCATGCCCCATTTCTCCTCTCCAACACATGTCAAGGTTGGTGCATGAGAGTGGACAAGTGTCCCATGCCCTACTTCTCTTCCCCAAGGAAGTCTTAGAGGATGAGATGAGTAGAGAGAAAGGAATAAAGAAGAGAAAGGAAAGAAGAAGAGAAAGAAAGAGGGAGTTGCTTTGAGGAAATCTCTGCAACGTTTTCATCAAAGAATTGGATCTAGAGGATATATGGTTCGATTGAGCTCAAACTTTGTCATCCGATTCTTAGCTTATGGTTATTCATTCTGGTCAGTGGAGATCTTGATTAGAGTTTTCGTCTAAGAGATATAACCTCTCAAACAAAGCTGGTCGAAAAGTCTGGATTTCTCGCGTAGTTTCGATCAAACTAATAGATCTCCTAAATCTACCGTTGGATGGATATGATATTTGGGTATGTGGTTTAATACGAATCTTTCTAAATTTGAACGGTGGAGATGTTTATGGATTAAGTATGTTGTGTGATATAGTCATCTGAGTTTGATTATTTGCAGTAGGAAAGGAGAAATTATCTAATTAGAGACTTGTTCATCAATGTGGCTGATCTTTTCGGTCCACCGTTGGATTGAGCTGATGTTTGGACAAAAGGTTTGGTTCTTAACATAAATCAATCTGTACGGTTGATTTTGTGCTTAAATATTTCTGTTAGTAGATTGATACATTTGAACAGAATTTTAAATGAAGAATTGGTAAGGTTGCTTGTATTAGACCTAAATTTAGAATATGAACTTAGACCTTTCTAAATAGCTTGCATGTCAACTATGTTGACCTAGTTGCCATTGTTGATGAACCCATGATGCAACATCAGTGATATACATGGCTGAACATGGTGACCTAGTGTAAATCAGCAATATGGCCTAAGTATGAAAATTTTCATATTTTAGGGCTTTTGCTGCTTTTGGCTTAGAATCATTGAATTGATGCAACTTATGTTTAATTAAGCATAATTAGGGTTGATTATGCTATTGATTTGGTGGTTGTGACCATATTATGGGTTAGGCCTACTTGTGATCAAATGACCCAATTTGGGCATGTTTATACCTAAGGAATTGAAAATCAGTATTTTTGATTAATTGAATGGTTTATGAATGAGAACTATGCATTAGAGGCCTAAGTCACGTGATTTGAGTTGAATGATGGGAGGGATTTAGGCCTATTGTCTATATGTGGGCTGATTTATGGTTGATGTGTAATGTCTATGTGATTGAGCATAGAAATTGATGTATGGTTGGATATTGATGAATGTTTCAGGACCTTGATTGGGTTGATTCGGTTTGGTGTCCGTGTGTGGTTAGATACTCTCGCGAGGCTTGGTTGTGAGTAGACTTCATTTATGATTGGGGTCAACGGTACGGTGAAATAGACGTGCACTAGTAACCCCAATGCATGTGGAATGTGGATCCAAATTGATAAGTTTTTACTTGCATCGAACTTATTATAAATGCTTGATATCTATATGTTATGAGCTTTTAATCGTGCTACACATTGAAGCATATTTATTGATGAGTATTGATAGCATATTTGAATTCTATTCACTGGGCACCGTTGGCTCACCCTAATTTTCCTCTTTCAGGTCCTTTTGTCCCGAATAAGCATATTTGAATTCTATTCACTGGGCACCGTTGGCTCACCCTCGTTTTCCTCTTTTAGGTCCTTCTGTCCCGAATAAGGGCAAAGGAGTAGTCATATCTTGAGGGCCTTGGATGATTATGGAGTATCTCTTGTCTTGGATGATTAATACGGTAGGTAGTTTTGTTTAGTACCTTTTTATATTATGTCGTTGTTTGAGATAAGGCTCGTAGGGTCTCAACCACCTCACGGAGGTTGAGAAGTGGTTGGAGATGCCTACGCCAGGCGTCCCGCCCCGACATTCCGCACACCATTCCTTGCGGGGTTGGTGGTCTGGGGTACGGGGTCGCCAAAGTTGGTATCAGAGCCCGATTTTACTAGGTTTGGTTTATGTATTGGACCTAGATGACTTTGACCTAGGAATTGGTTGAGAGATTTAGGTGATTAAAAAGCTTAAAAGAACTAACTTAAAAGCCTTATCATCATATTTTTTGTGTGAATTATATGATATGGGTAGTTATGAGGCTTTGTTAATGTTTTAAATTCTTTAATGTGTGATGGTTGCTCGTATTTCTACTTCTCAGTGTCATGAGGAGGAGCGAGAGATTGGGACAGCCACATACAGGGCCATCCAATGATGACCGGATGAGGAGGATGAATGAGATCATTCAGGCACAAGGCCGCTTGATGGCAGCCCAGACTGCACAGATACATGCGTTGGTGCAGCAGGTTGAGGTTATTGCTCGACAGTCACCTCAAACAATACCTCAGGAGGCGGGCACTAGTGGGGTTGAGGCTAGTGGAGCTGCAGGTGCAGCAGGTCCTCAGATGGTTGTACCTCAGCCTATGCCTACACCTACTCCTACTGTTGTGGAGAACCCCACTGATCATCGGATCAGACTGCTAGAGAAGTTCATGAAGCTAAAACCTAAGGAATTCACTAGTGGGGTTGACTTGAAGAAGGCCGAAGATTGGCTAAAGATTGTTGAGAAGATCAGTCGCTCCTTAGAGCTTGATGAGGAGTCTCAGGTCCTTTGTGCTGCTCACACACTGGAGAGTGATGCAGAAGACTGGTGGCTTTCAGTGTTGGATACACAGGGGGCAGTGAAGAGTTGGGACACTTTCAAACGGTTGTTCTTACGAGCTTACATTCCAGAGACTGAGAGGCAGGCAAAACAACTCGAGTTTTTGAATCTCGCACAGGGCACCATGTCAGTCAGGGAGTACGAGCTCAGATTTAGGCAGCTCGCAGTTTATGCCCCTGGGTTAGTTCAGACACTGAGCGATAAGATTATGAGGTTCTCTTTGAACCTAAGGCCTGCGATCCGACGGGCCTTGTCTGTGACGAAGATGACCGATTTTGCCACAGTGGTCCAGAGGGCCAAACAGTATGAGTTGGCTGAGCGGGTTGATGGTATGTCTACACGGACAGCTACGGGTGTACAGACTTCACAGGCAGAGTCTGGGGGACAGTTTCAGACTCCATGGAAGAAGGGAAAATTGGGAAAGAAGATAAACTTTTATGGAGGAGCACAGTCCGAGGGTGCTCAGAGTGGGGCATCCCAGATTAAGACAGGTGTGATGGCCTCACCAGTGGTTTCCTCTCCTGTCCCGATTCCCATTCAGGCACTAAGTGCACCAAGACCCCCATTCCCACAGACTGCTGGCTGAGGCAAAGGTAGAGGCCGAGGAGGCCCCATGGCGACATCTCAGACTGGATCACCTGCGCCCAGGGCTCCGTTCTTATGTTATCAATGTAGGCAGGCTGGGTATAGGAAGTTAGAGTGTCCGAGTTTTCAGAGAGCTCAAGGATTTGTGCAGTAGTCCAGTGCCAGAGAGACAACGAAGGCAGCTACCGAGCCAGACCCGACAGCATCCAGGACTTTGGTGGAAGGTAATCTTATTATTTGTAGTGCTTCTATGCATGTATTATTTGATGCTGGGTCTACATTATCATTCATATCTGGACGTATGGTAGATAGTTTGCATTTGACTCCCATTAGAGCTAGTACATGGTTAGTGGTGAGTACTGTAGCTGGGGAGAGGATCTACCCGAACATGATCTGTAGCCAGTGAGTGGTTCACATTGGTGATGTTGAGATGCCTATTGACTTTCGAGTCCTAGAGTTTTTAGAGTTTGATGCAATTCTAGGGATTGATTGGGTCGCGGGTTACAATGCAGTTGTCGACTGTTTCGCGAAGAGAATCATTTTCCAGATCCCTGGACACCCAGTGTTTACACTACAGGGTAGAAATTCAGAGCAGAGAGTCACAAGGGGTAGATTTGTGACTGATGGAGATAGGGAGATTTTGGCTGGGTTAGTGCCTGATGAGGAAGAGACTAGTGAGGTGATACTTGAGGATATTGCCATTGTTAGGGACTTTCCAGATGTGTTCCCTGCGGATCTTCCAGGATTACCACTGAAGCGAGAGATCGATTTCATTATTGAACTAGTCCCTGGCACGAAGCCTATCTCCATGGCACCATATAGAATGGCGCCAGCCGAGTTGAGAGAGTTGCAGAAATAGCTCGAGGAGTTATTGGCTAAGGGCTTTATTTGCCCGAGCGTGTCACCCTAGGGAGCTCCAGTTCTTTTTGTGTAAAAGAAAGATGGGAGCTTGCGGTTGTGCATCGACTATCTCCAATTGAACAGGGTGACCATCAAGAACAAATATCCTTTCCCAAGGATTGATGACTTGTTTGATCAGTTGAGGGGAGCGAGGTATTTTTCGAAGATTGATTTGCGCTCCAGGTATCATCAGCTGTGGATCAGGGAGGAGGATGTGCCTAAGACAACATTCAGAACCCGCTATGCATATTATGAGTTCCTTGTGATGCCATTTGGTGTGACTAATGCACCGACGATGTTCATGGACCTGATGCAGAGGGTCTTTAGGTAGTATCTGGATAAGTTTGTCATTGTCTTTATTGATGACATATTGGTGTATTCCAAGACTCGGGCTGAGCATGAGGAATACCTCAGAGTGACCTTGCAGACTCTGACAGAGCATAGGTTATATGCAAAGCTGAGCAAGTGCGAGTTTTGGATCACCGAAGTGAAGTTCTTAGGTCATGTGGTGAGTTCTGAGGGGATTTCAGTTGATCCGTCTAAGGTTGAAGCCATTATTAGTTGGCCTAGGCCTACCACAGTGACCGAGATCAGAAGCTTTCTTAGGTTAGCTGGTTACTATAGGAGATTCGTTCAGGGATTCTCCAAGATGGCTACGCCTATGACTAGGCTCACCCAGAAAGATGTGCCCTTTGTATGGACTGAGGAGTGTGAGAATGCCTTTTTAGAGCTGAAGAAAAGATTGACATCTACGCCAGTGTTGATTTTGCCAGAGCCTGATCAGGAGTTAGTTATCTACACTGATGCCTCTCATATCGGCTTGGGTTGCGTGTTGATGCAGAAGGATAAGGTCATTGCTTATGCATCGAGGCAGTTGAAGGTGCATGAAAAGAACTATCCTGGTCATGACTTAGAACTGGCCGCAGTGGTTTTTGCTTTGAAGATTTGGAGGCATTATCTCTATAGTGAGATATTCACTTTGTATTCTGACCATAAGAGCCTCAAGTACTTGTTCTCTCAGAAGAAATTGAACATGAGGCAGAGAAGGTGGTTAGAGCTCCTCAAAGACAATGATTTTACATTGGAATACCACCCAGGTAAAGCCAATGTAGTGGCTGATGCGTTGAGCAGGAAGCGGGTAGAGACAGTTACGGTATCACGCCAGATGTCTCATGAGTGGAGATTACTTGAGGCGACTACGGTTATGAGTATATGAACTACCCCTTCAGATCAGATTGTGATATGTGCTCAGATGAGAGCTCAGCCTACACAAGTCCAGGAGATGATTGACCGACAGAGACTTGACGTTGATTATGTGATGTACAAGTCTTGGGCCGAGAGCAGTGATTTTACTGATTGGCACTTGTCATCTAATGGTGCCTTGAGATTTAGGGGACGTTTATGGGTTCCCGCAGATCCACGACTCAGACAGAGTGTTCTCCAAGAAGCTCACAGATCTTATTATGCTATTCGTCCTGGCGGAACCAAGATGTATCATGATATGAAAATAATGTATTGGTGGCCCGACATGAAGAGAGAGATAGCTCAGTTCATTCAGAGGTGTGAGATCTGTCAGAGAGTCAAAGCTGAGCATCAGAGGCCTGGAGGGCAGATGCAACCGCTTGCCATTCCTGAGTGGAAGTGGGAGCATGTCACAATGGACTTTGTTGTGGGATTACCCAACACCCTGAGGAGACATAATGTTGTTTGGGTTATTATTGATCGCTTGACTAAGTCTGCTCACTTTCTATCGGTGAACACTAGGGGTTCTATGGACAAGCTGAGCAGACTCTATATGCGGGTGATAGTCAGATTACATGGAGTGCCAGTTTCGATTGTGTCAGATAGGGATCCGAGGTTTACATCAGTATTCTGGCAGGGGTTGCAGAGGCAGCTTGGCTCTAGACTAGATCTCAGTACCACTTTTCACCCTCAAACGGATGACTAGTCTGAGAGGTTGATATCGATTTTGGAGGATATGCTTCGAGCCTGTGTCCTTGAGTCCAGTGGTAACTGGGAGGCGTACATACATCTGTGTGAGTTCACGTACAACAACAACTATCAGCCAGTATTGGCATGGATCCTTTTGAGGCATTGTATGGTCGACCCTGTAGATCTCCGGTCTATTGGACGGAGGTAGGGGATATTGCGGTGATGGGACCAGAACTTGTACAAGAACACACAGAGATGATTAAGAGGATCAAGCATAATATGAAGGTAGCCCAAGACAGGTAGAAAAGTTATGCTGATGCCAAGTGGAAGACCGTAGAGTTCGAGGTGGGTGACCAAGTTTTATTGAAGGTCTCACCTCAGAAGGGCCAGACTAGATTTGGGATAAAAGGCAAGCTCGCTCCGAGATTTATTGGGCCGTTAGAGGTTTTAGAACGAATTGGCCCCGTCGCTTACCGATTAGCCTTGCCACCTCAATTAGCAGCAGTCCACAATGTCTTTCATGTGTCAATGTTGAGAGTGTACAAGAGTGATTTTGATCACGTCTTGGACTGGAGGAACATTGAGTTTAGGCAGGATGGGACTTATGAGGAGGAACCTATTCAGATACTTGACCGGAAGGTCCAGAGGTTACGTAACCGCGAGATCCCGATGGTTAAGGTGAGATGGCAGTTCCATGGCGAGGAGCAGGTTCCTTGGGAGCGTGGGGACTACATGATTGAGCACTTTGCCTAGTTCATGGGCTTAGGTAATTTCTTAACCTTAAAACTTCGAGGACGAAGTTCATTCTAAGGTGGGTGTGATGTGACGCCCCGAAAATTATTTCATCTAGCCCATAACCCAATTGCATTTTGCCCAAACTCTATGTGTTGCCTTGATATGATTGGTGTTTGTTTGATGGTTGTTTAATGTTTGTATATTTGATGCTTGATAATGTATATAAATATGTGCATTATAAATTTTATGTAGGTCATGCTAAATTAAAGTATAATGCATATGTTATTATTTATGCATGGGCCCATTAAACCATGAATTGATATGGGTTAGGATTGATTGAATAAAAAGATAAATGAGAATAAAATATTTGGTGTATTAGATGGATTGGACATTTAAAATACGTGCAAGCATAAGATGGGTTAAAGTACGTGTGGTTGGTATGGGTAGTATGAGAGCAACACATGTCAAATTGGTGCATGAGAATAGACAAGTGTCCCATGCCCCATTTCTTTTCTTCAACACATGTCAAGTTGGTGCGTGAGACCAACACATTTCAAGTTGGTGCATGAGAATGGACAAGTGTCCCATGCCCCATTTCTCTTCTCCACCATATGTCAAATTGGTCATGAGACCAACACATGTCAAGTTGGCACATGAAAATGGACAAGTGTCCCATGCCCCATTTCTCCTCTCGAACACATGTCAAGGTTGGTGCATGAGAGTGGACAAGTGTCACATGCCCTACTTCTCTTCCCGAAGGAAGTCTTAGAGGGTGAGATGAGTAGAGAGAAAGGAATAAAGAAGAGAAAGGAAAGAATAAGAGAAAGAAAGAGGGAGTTGCTTTGAGGAAATCTCTGGAACATTTTCATCAAAGAGCAGGATCTTGAGGATATATGGTCCGATTGAGTTCAAACTAGGTCATCCAGTTCTTAGCTTATGGTTATTCATTCTGGTCGGTGGAGATCTTGATTAGAGTTTTCATCTAAGAGGTATAACCTCTCAAACAAAGCTGGTCGGAAAGTCTGGATTTCTCGCGTTGTTTCTATCAAACTAATAGATCTTCTACATCTACCGTTGGATGGATATGATATTTGGGTATGTGGTTTTCAACTGATCTTTCTACATTATGTACGGTGGAGATGTTTATGGCTCAAGCATGTTTTGTGATATAGTCATCTGAGTTTGAGTATTTGCAGCAGGAAAGGAGAAATTATCTGATTAGAGACTTGTTCATCAAAGGGTCTTATCGTTCGGTCCACCGTTGGATTGAGCTGATGTTTGGACAGAAGGTTTGGTTCTTAACATAATTCAATCTGTACGGTTGATTTTGTGGTTAAATATTTCTGTTGGTAGATTGATACATCTGAACAGAATATTAAATGAAGAATTTGTAGGGTTGCTTGTATTAGACCTAAATTTAGAATATGAACTTAGACCTTTCCAAATAGCTTGCGTGTCAACTATGTTGACCTAGTTGCCATTGTTGATGAACCCATGATGCAAAATCAGTGATATACATGGCTGAACATGGTGACCTAGTGTAAATCAACAATATGGCCTAAGTATGGAAAATTTCATATTTTAGGGCTTTTGATGCTTTTGGCCTAGAATCATTGAATTGATGCAACTTATGTTTAATTAAGCATAATTAGGGTTGATTATGCTACTGATTTGGTGGTTGTGACCATATTATAGGTTAGGCCTACTTGTGATCAAATGACCCAATTTGGGCATGTTTATACCTAAGGAATTGAAAATCAGTATTTTTGATTAATTGAATGGTTTATGAATGAGAACTATGCATTAGAGGCCTAAGTCATTTGATTTGAGTTGAATGATGGGATTAGATGGGATTTAGGCCTATTGTCTATATGTGGGCTGATTTAGGGTTGATGTGTAATGTCTATGTGATTGAGCATAGAAATTAATGTATGGTTGGATATTGATGAATGTTTCAGGACCTTGATTGGGTTGATTCGGTTTGGTGTCCGTGTGTGGTTAGATACTCTCGCGAGGCTTGGTTGTGAGTAGACTTCATTTATGATTAAATCTCTTATGTCATCATATCACTTATATATATTGTATGTTGAAAGCATGAATGTGTCCTAATGTTTTGAATGATGCATTGATTTGAGAAAACCTTATGACTTTGGTTGGGCCCATCTATCTGGCTAATATGGGGACTTAACCTTGTCATAGGAGGGTTTTAAAAAGGAAATATTTGGGGAAGAGAACGGTACGGTGAAATAGACGTGCACTAGTAACCCCAATGCATGTGGAATGTGGATCCAAATTGATAAGTTTTTACTTGCATCGAACTTATTATAAATGCATGATATCTATATGTTATGAGCTTTTAATCATGCTACACATTGACATGCATACATGATATTTATTGATGAGTATTGATAGCATATTTGAATTCTATTCACTGGGCATCGTTGGTTCACCCTCATTTTCCTCTTTCAGGTCCTTCTGTCTCGAATAAGGGCAAAAGAGTAGTCATATCTTGAGGGCCTTGCATGCGAGAGAATCCAAGGCCTCAATGTGAGTTGAGAGGCATTTTGATTGAATTGTGTTTAAAATTATGATGTATTATATTTTGGACTATGTAATTATAACACTTACCACATTGTAGCATGGGTGAGTTGAGACTTGTTAGATAGACCATGTGAGCATATGAGGGTTTTTTTTGTACCCATAGTTTTGGACTTTATGTGTATGTCAATCTTGATGGACTGTAGGGATTATGACGGTTTTATTTATGGTTCATTTTTATGGAGTATCTCTTGTCTTGGATGATTAATACGGTTGGGAGTATTGTTTAGTACCTTTTTATATTATGTCGTTGTTTGGGATAAGGCTCGTAGGGTCTCAACCACCTCACGGAGGTTGAGAAGTGGTTGGAGATGCCTACGCCGGGCGTCCCGCCCCGGCATTCCGCACACCATTCCTTGCGGGGTTGGTGGTCCGGGGTGCGGGGTCGCCAAATAACCTTACTCTCAACTATGCCTTTTATATGTATTTATTATTAATTCGGTTCTCTCGTTTATAAGTCAAAAATCCTAACGTTTCTAATTCCCTCTTTTGGAGCACCAGTTAGAGCATATTATTGTCATCTTGGCTTAACTCTTTCGATGAAAACCGAAGATAACAATAAGTCATTAAGTTCTGTGATTTTCACCTAATGACTTCAAAGATTCTTGATCTCCTTTTGAGTCTCACGATAGCCTAGGTTATATTTCCCAAGTTCCGACCCAAGGTACCCTCTTTTGGAGCATCTACCTCAAGTTTATGATCATTCAATCCTTGATCAAGGAATTAAAAGCATTACACCCTAAAAAATATAAATAAAGTAAAGAACTTCATTAATAGTAATCAAATAATAAAATCTAAGACATAGTATCAAGTTTGGATCAATCTACCCTCTAGAAAAAAGGTTTAGCTCATAACTAAAGACATGAAAATATTAAACAATGGTTTGAACATGAGTAAGAACAATGGAAAATTAAACTAGAATGGTGTAGAGAATCTTCAATAATCTTCAAGGTTGATCTTCTTAACCACTTTGGTCCAGCCGTAATCCTCTTGTTCTTTGCTCTATGATCTCCTCTATGATTCCTTGGAAAACCTAAACAATGGTCTTTATAGAGCCACAAGTCCATAGGAAGTCGTAATAAGAGACTCTAAGTCGAACTAGGAAAGTTCGCAACAAAATTAGAAGGTTTCTAATTCTATCGCATCTCCGCTTTCTTCCTCACCGTTTTTACTCTTTCTCTCCAATCCATATCCCCCTCAAAACCCTCTCATGTTTTAGTATTTCAAGTAAGAAAGAAGTAGAAACAAACCGTGTTCAATTCGAAGTTAAATTGAGAAAGTTATGGCCAAAACACCGAACATGCGCAGTTGGGTTTTTGATGCAGCGTCATGGTGCCCTGTTTGTGTTTTCTGCATTTTTCTTCCTTTTTCTTCTATCCTTCACAACTTCTTGCACATGTATCTTCATTCAAAAATCTTGTCCTTTGTTTCAACTCACATTGACATCATCTAAACACCTACAAAACAAAGCAAATCTAATTAGTAACACACTTAGATAATCAAATCTATCAACTTATAGAATTAAAAACTGAAATAACACATATCATACCAAAATGTGACTAAACTAACAAATAGATCAAAGCTAAGACAAACTAACCAAACTAATGCATAAATCATACTAAAACTTATCTAAAACATGCTCTAAAACATATCTAAATATGCAACTCAACAAATACCCCCAAACTTAGGACTTTGATCTTCTTGAGTGAAAGGAAAACAAAACTCAAATTCAACTAACTCAATCATCAATCTACCATCCTATTCTCAAAAAAATTAAACTTTGATTCAAAATATAACATGCATATTATCATCATGGCCTCTAAGATCACATTGAAAGATAATAACTCATCAGAAAGTTTGAAGAGTGTTAGAGATGTCTAGATTTTCAATCCAACCCCTCACCTAACCTCATCTTCCATTCTCAAACATATCATCACATAGTCAATCTCATAAAACCATTCATGAATTTCATAGATAAGTGCAAGCAAGTATAAAGTGTAAGTGATCTCAAATAGATATATCTATAAAGTGAATCCCATAGGCAAATCTTTCATACCACTCTCCACTAATGTAAATTATATGCCATTTAGAATCAATAGGTCTTTCCTAGGTTGTAATGTACGGCCAAGGTTCAAAGGTAGGAAAAATTAGAAAAATTTAGGTCGATCAATTTCTAATATCCACAACATTACATCTAGAACCAAAAAGAACCCAAATTCAGCACATATACCCACTTCAAATATTCAATTTTTTCATTCCATTCTTATTCTTTTGTTTGCTTTTTTTTTTTTTCATAAAATACTACACCCCCAAACTTTTTCCTTTATAGCTAGAAAACTTTGAAAACTTCCAATATATTTTTCTTCGTCACCTCCTTTTCATCCATTTTTTTCTCCCATTTTCAATTTCCAAAAAGATAGCACTCCAACATATTCAAAGTGTATAAGATGCATAGATTGAAAACGGGATATTTGAACATATACGGCCCTTATTATCCAAGGCATAGGTAACAAAGAAAATATCATAAAGCTCAAAATGGGTGACTAAGGATATAATAAAAAATAAGGTAGACTAAATGGATCAAACTCATCCAAACATGGCCTAAATCAATTTCCTCGTGGCATGCTCTCTAGGATTTCGCCTCAAGTGATAATCAAACTTGTTCTAGGATTTCTAGAGATCTAATATATAACATTACTTGCACAAATTTAATCCAAACAAGTCATGATTCCACAAAATCAACCACATTAGACATGTAGAGAATTTCAAACACACAGACTTAAAATATCTCTCTACATTCTCCTAGAGTCATGTTCATGTACATGTTCTCTTATCATTGGCCATTCAGAAAATTACAAAAAAAATGGAATCAAATCAGAATTTGTGAGATCATAGGACATCCTAACCTAAAACTACCACGACTTCACCATGACAAGTCAAAAAATCAAAACTCTCCCCCTGAACTTAAAACAAGCATTGTCCTCAATGCTTCACAATAAAAAAATAATTAGAGAACGGATGGAAAGAATAGAAAGAGACGTTGAGAAAACCCCCTTGAACACAAAGGGTTGAAGTCTCCACAAAAGCTCCACCCTCTCCATGTGGCTTGTAAAAGGACCCCCAAACTTGATTTAGAACCTGGGAAAGAGATAGCGAAAGACATGTCATTAGCAAAGGTAGATGCTAATCGACTAAATAAACCAAATAAATAAATAAAAACATAAAACATAAAAGAAACAGATGGGTTGCCTCCCAACAAATGTTTTTTTATAGTCATTAGCTTGACGTTCTTTTCTCATTTAAATCGATTGTGTTTTCTTATTATTTCGAGGATCCTCCCGTCTTCCTCATTGTTCGACATTAATGATGGAATCACTGGACTTTTGCACTTCTCCCATAAAAATTCATGCGAACGATCCTTAAATAGAAACGCAAAGTCCGATGAAGCATCACTCCCATCTAACAGAGGAATGTCATCGAAATACTCAATTGGTGCTTTCCAAACTTTTATGCATTGATTTTCAAGCACTTCTAAATGGCTTTGAAAATCATCAGTAACCTCCTCAACTTTAGCTTGTATTACTTGAGCAAACAGATCCTCAAAATCAAAAGCATACTTTGTGACATCTAAACACTCTTCGAACTTGGTAGGCACCACATCAACATATGGCATCATAAGATTGCCTGATTGCACATCTATAAGCACCTCTTGATCATCACCTTCAATCACATCCACTTGGTAATATGGACTCGTTTCTCCTCCTCCCAAGGCCTCATAGCGTTGCATCTCTTCTAGAATAGTCAATTCCCTTGGTGGTGGTCGTGGTGTTATGTCTTGACATAATGAGTTAGCCCCCTTAACATCTCCTTAATCGCTCAATATGATGACATTCTATTACTCGTTCGGGTTCACCTCAGTATTGCTTGGAAATGAGTCTCGTTGTAGGGCATTAATAGTTGATGATAGTTGATGCTAGTTGCCCCATTAGCACTTCAAGGTTCTTGAGTGAAGCCCTTGTCTCCATCACGAATGAGCTCAACATATCCTTAAAAGAAGACTCATCTTCTACTTGATAGTAGAAATTTGACTGAGGTTGCCAGTCATTGCATGAATTATCATAGGAGTAGTTCTCATGGTAATAAATACCTGAATGGTATTGGTAGGGTAAAGGGTCACCCATACAATCATAATCCCAATGGTTACCTTATTGCTTGGAAATGAATCTATTTGTAGGGCATTGATAGTTGATGATAGTTGATGCTAGTTGCCCCATTTGCACTTCAAGGTTCTTGAGTGAAGCCCTTGTCTCCATCACGAATAAGCTCAACATATCCTCAAAAGAAGACTCATCCTCTACTTGATAGTAGAAATCAGATTGAGGTTGCAAGCCATTCCATGAATTTTCATAGGAGTAGTTCTCATGGTTATAAATACCCGAATGGTATTGGTATGGTAAAAGGTCACCCATACAATCATAATCCCAATGGTTACCTTATTGAACTTGCTCCATATTTGAATCAAATCCTAAATATCTCATCCTTGCAACTCCCATTCTCTCCATGGTACGTTGATATCTTGCATCAATAAAATTAGATATTTGATGTTGAAGGTGGGATATTGATGCCAACAATGTTGTAATATTGTCCGAAACTATCTCAAAAAGTTTAGTAGTTGAAATTGTACGCCATTGCTTTACAAAAGAAACTACAAAAGAAAAATAAAAAAAATCAAAAGAAAAATCTAAATTAAAGTCAAAGTTAGTTACTAACGATATTAGTAAAAATAGAGTGAATCAATCCCCGACAACGGTGCCAAAAACTTGTTAAGGGCAAAACTGCAAGCGTACGGTACCAAGTAATAATATAAATTGATGAGAATCAAATATCGTCCTCAGGGATCGAATACTACACTAGCTATCACGTTCTAACCCTAATTTTCTTTAGAAAATCAAATTCGAGAGTTCAAGTAATTAAAAATAGTGATGAAAGCAATTAAGTATTAAACTAACAATGCAATAGAAAACTAATGAGAAATCCATGGTAGAATGGTCTAGAGGTTCTGTGACGACCCCACACCCCACATGGCCATCCCCAAGGATTGGTGTGGGGAATGCCGGGGAGGGACGCTCTCGTAAGCATCAACGACCACCCCAAATCATCCCATGGGATGATAGGGACCCTACAAGCCTCAACCATATTCTCCATAGAGTCCCCATTTTATTTTATTTTCAACAAACAACAACCACCTGATAGACTTAACAGTTCTAAAATCAATGGCATGCATGTCCATATAGTCAAAATAGTGATGATCTCCTAATAAACACAAGACAATGATCATAATCCTCAAAATAAACCAAAATAGTCTAAGGCAACATGCCCAGACTCATCATCATCAAATGTCCAAGGCCCATGGACAATATACAATAACATTAAACAACATTCCTCGCCATCTAGGTTTAATATGTGATATTAACTACATATGTACCAAAATTAACAAAACATATACATATGTAAAAAGGACATCCAACCATGCACAAGAGTCCTAAACTCACATCAAGACGTCCCTAGCTTTGCAGTGGCTAGGTCCTCATGCAAATGCAATGCCTTTGCCCTTATCTGAAGGACCTGAAACGAGAGTGAGAGGGTGAGCCAACTATGCCCATTGAATAGTGTTCATTTATGCAATCAATTATACACCTATAAAAGCCATATATTATGCGCATGCATAAAATAATGCTCGTAAATATGTGAAACATAGAACACAGTAAAATAAGCATTCAACCATTTTCATGGAAATTTAAAAACTCCACCGACCCTTAGTTATATTTATAAACCGTAAGTCGGTCCTCCCATATTGGAGTATAACTTGCACCCTAGGGTCATCTTATCCTGATCATTCACTTTCAGCCTTAGTGAAATGATCCTGCCTGGCGGGGTATTAGATACTCTACCGCCTTTGGGGTATGTCAGCCTCATACCCCTAACCTTCATTTATAGAAGATTCTGCCTCTGCCCTCTAGAGAAGTTAGCTTGGCAACATGCACAAGCCTCCTAGATATCACAACATCTAGGGAACTTAGCTTGGAACATCCAAAGCTTCTAGAGTTTCTCAATGCATGCCATTTCAAAACACATTAAACACATGCATTTTCATAATAACATTTCATGACATTCCACATACAAGTATAATTTAATATGATGACACAAGTGATAATCATAAGGAACAACTACTCACTACCAAGCCACGCAAGCTACTACTATCCACACACGGATCAACACTGATTCCAATGCAAATCAAGATCCTGTAAATCATATTCACATGCACATACATCAATTACCATGATCATTCTCATACATAAACACTAATCATGATTAATTTCCAACTCAACAAGTCCATGTGCATCTAAGTCAAATCATGAGTTCCGTTTCTCACGATCAACTTCAACATCCATACTTAAGACTCAAATCCAATATAAGCCTTAGTCTAAGACAACAACACCAACACCAACACCTCCAATTACATATAAACCCAAGACAAATACTTAGTCTAGTTCTATTCATGGCTATCCAAGTTAATACACCATTCAACATTCAAACCATGAAAGATTGATCATAATCAATGCAAATTCCCAATTTAAGCCAATACATGGCATATGCCCCAATTTGGGGAAAATCTCTACAATAGGGCATAGAGTAAAATTGAACTAACTCATTCAATTCCCATACAAGTCTAACCATCATAGACCCACATTCAAACTCAATTAGTGTCCAATTAGACAATTCCCAAGTCATTTTAATCAATTGACTTGATTTAGGTCGAAAGCCCCAATTTTGGGCAAAATCCTAAAATCAAGCCCTAGGCCAATTTTACACTACACCTAGGTTTTCCACCATTCAAAATCAGTAAATTGGACTATCAATCATTCACATTTACCCATTTAATCAACATAGATTGCATGAAATTTGGATGGAAAACCCTAGTCATTTTCTAGGTTTAGGGTCATTCCACTTAACCCCTCAAATTTCTTGCTAGAAATTGGGGAAAATGGTGCCATTGGGTTTCAAATCAACCTAGGAACCCAAATCCCTAACATACATCTCGTCCTTATGGGTTTCCAGCAAAACCCTATCCCCATGCACCACCAAAAACGTGGTGAAGTGCTTGCAAAATGCACTTTGGGTATAGATCTAGGTCTTAGAAGGTCGTTTCCACCATAAACAAGCTTAAAAGAGTAGAAATCAGTAAACCCTAGGTTAGGGTCACCTCCAAGCCGTGGTTCATACCCTCCCTTAGGTCAAAATCATGCTCATTTACACATCTACAAAGAGATTTTAGGAAGAAAATGGGAAAATACACGTACCTTGGGCGAAATTTGAGCAAGGGACCACCAAAACCCTAGCTTTCTCCACTTTTTCTCCATTCCACCTCTTTCCCCTCTTTTCCAAGCTCAAAAACGTACAAGTGAGCTAAAATTAGGTGTTGGTTGCTTAAATAGACAAAATTGGGCCCACACTTGAAAAACTGTAAAAATTCTAGAATCCCAAAATTTTCTTATTCTCACGCGTGTGACAATAGGCCAATTCCTCATCATTTGACAATTTGAACTATTTTCACACAGATAATAAAAGGCCAACTTCTATGTTCATCCTAAATGAACTATTCTCACGTATGTGACATTAGGGCATTTCACAGGTTCATTTAGAATTTAATAAAACTTCATAATAAATACGTATACACACATAATATACATTATCAAGCATTAAATACACAAACATATTCATCAAGCAAACACACGGAGTTTGGAAAAAATGCAAATGAGTTTTGGGCTAGATGAAAAGACTTTTGGGGCGTTACAGGTTCGATATCACCTCACTCTCAACGATGCCTTTTATATGTATTTATTATTAATTTGGTTCTCTCGTTTATAAGTTGAAAATCCTAACGTTTCTAATTCCCTCTTTTGGAGCACCAATTAGAGCATATTATTGTCATCTTGGCTTAACTCTTTCGATGAAAATCGAAGATAACAATAACTCATTAAGTTCCATGATTTTCACCTAATGACTTCAAAGATTCTTAATATCCTTTTGAGTCTTACGATAGCTTAGGTTATATTTCCCAAGTTCCAAGCCAAGGGACCCTCTTTTGGAGCATCTATCTCAAGTCTATGATCATTCAATCCTTGATCAAAGGATTAAAAGCATTACACCCAGAAAAATATAAATAAACTAAAGAACTTCATTAATAATAATCAAATAATAAAATCTAAGACATAGTATCAAGTTTGGATTAATCTACCCTCTAGAAAAGAGGTTTAGCTCATAACTAAAGACGTGAAAATATTAAACAATGGTTTGAACATGAATAAGAACAATGAAAAAAAAAACTAGAATGGTGTAGAGAATCTTCAATAATCTTCAAGGTTGATCTTCTTCTCCACTTTGGTCCAGCCATAATCTTCTCGTTCTCCGCTCTATGGTCTCCTCTATGATGCCTTGAAAACCCTAAACAATGGTCTTTATAGAGCCACAAGTCCATAGGAAGTAGCAATATGAGACTCCAAGTCGAACTAGAAAAGTTCGAAACAAAATTCGAAGGTTTCTAATTCTTTCGCATCACTACGTTCTTCCTCACAGTTTTTCCTCTTGTTCTCCAATCCATATCCCCTTCAAGACCTATCATGTTTTAGTATTTCAAGTAAGGAAGAACGAGAAATAAACGCGTTCAATTCAGAGTTAAATTGAGAAAGTTATGGCCAAAACACCGAACATGCGCAGTTTGGTTTTTTGCGCAACGCTGCGACGCCCAGTTTATGTGTTTTCTGCGTTTTTCTTCCTTTTCCTTCTTTATTTCACACCTTCTTGCACATGTATCTTCATTCAAATATCTTGTACTTTGTTTTTATAGAACTTGTATTTCCATTGGAAATCAAAAGAGAAAAGAGAAATTGAAAATTGAAGAAAAAAATGAAAAAGTGGCGGTTTTAGTGAATGATTGATAGATTAAAAGGTGTTTTTCAGTCTCAAAATAATGGATTTGATGATAAAAGAGATGGGGAATGAGTTTAGAATGATCAAACACTGTAAAAATGAAGTAGGAAAATCGGGTGAGAGAGGAAAAGTAAGAAGGTGGAGAAAGAATGAGAGAAATGGCTCTCGGGTTGCTCAACTGATATCATATCAGTCTTAAGAAACACGTTCATGTGTTCTCTGCAGAACACCTTCTGGTGTTCATGCAGAGGAGCACGTTCCTCTTTGAAGGAACGCGTTCCTTAAGAACACAGAACACTAAAACTATGTAATTTTTTATTTTCTTGATTTCCACTTTGATTAAGTTGATAATTTATGATTAGTCAGGAAAAGTTTTGCCATTTCTAAGTAAATGATATACATAACAAATGATAAAAACACTATAATCAAAATCATTCACACCAAATTAAGACACATATGTTCATCAACAATAATTCATACAAGATTATTGTAGAATTATCATAGATGATATATTCAAGTGAACATAAAATAATCATCATACACACATTCACATGAACATAGTGGAAGTGATAAAATATATAAAGTTCAATATACATACTTCCATTCAAATTGAGCAAATAGCATAATATCATTTAAGTATCAATGCTCAATAACATAGTTCAATATTAAATGGACGAATACACATAAAAACATGAGACACATGAATGATAAACAATTATAACAAGTTCACATGATAAACATGCACATTTTACAAGTTAATCAATGATCAAAATATACATCATTCATAACATGATCACATTAATTAAGCTTGAAGCATAAGAAATGAAATTTAATAATCATTTTAATTAATGCCTAAGATATTTCCAAAATCATACAAATTCTATCCAACTCATTCATCACTCAAGCATGTATCTAGTACATATCAATAACATGATGTATGCAATAAAAATGATATGGCAAGTATCATGCTTAAATGGATATTTGATACTTCAACATAGACATATCTCTTAATACACAATTAATTTATGCTTAAAAGGATATGTTCATGCCAATTGTGGAATAACACAATAGAAACATTTGAATTTAAATAGAAGTGTTACCCACAAGCGAAGACCGATCATGTAATTTCCCAATCCACATTTTCCATATTGGAATCTTTGGAAACTTTCGAATGTGAACTTGAATATTCAGATCTTCATTTTCATCAGTTGAGGTGTAAAAGAGTGAACCACTGGATATGGCACTTAATGATTGATCATCCTCAACATGTTCTTCTTCATCGTACTGATCATTTACCAATGATGATGTTTCACTTTCATCCATTCTATCTTTGTCATCATCACTTGGTAAGTTGGCAAGTATTTCTCTTCTTTCGGATGAAGCTTCACTATCTTCAGAGTTGGTCTCAAGTTCGCTTAACACATAAAGAACTCTCTCAAAGACATTGTTAAACGGATCACCGAACATCTCAATAAATTTGACTTTGTACTTCCATTTGTCTGGAAAACCTTCTAAGAAATACTTAACCAATATTTGATGAGAATAGGTTATTCAACAACTTTGCAAATCTCTTGCTAATTCCATCAACCTATCAAGTCCCTCATCAACTGTTTCCTCATGCAAAAACTTGAAATTTTCAAGTGATCTTTTAAGCACTTCAGTTCTTACTGTTGTTTAATCCTTGGCTTCTATAGATATCAGTAGGTTGCAAAAATATTCCAAGGTGAACTCCCATGGATTAAACACTTTTGTTATGCTTGTAAGTTTTTCAGCCAAATATCTTGGAAGTTTGTCAGCAAACCAGACGAGGCTAATCCCAGATGGTATCTCTTGATCCAGATCCTTTAAGTCTTCAAGAATTGATCTGAATCTAGAGCACGCCTCTTCAATTGGTTCATTTTCGGGAATGTTGAAATCTTCAAATCTTTTATCCTCATCCTTGAGTCTTGATTATCTATTATCGAGGGGCTCACAGTGAACCAAATGAAGCAATTCTCAAGCTTCTTTTGTAGTCTCACATTCACTAACTTGTTCTAACTCGTTATCCGGGAGACTACAAAATGAGGCATACACCGCCTTGGAATTTAGACAATACTCTTATTTTTCTTTCGTTGTCCATAACTCGGTTGGCTTGTCAGGAAGAGTATAACCATTTTCCACCATTTCCTAAACATCAACATCTTGTGATCTCATAAATGTTTTCATGAGAATCTTCCACTCATGAAAATTCTCTTTTCTAAACAATGGTGGTATGTCGGTGTATCTGTTAGTGTCCACATTATATCTAGCTGAGCACTGTCTTGCTATCTTACTCAAAGAAATTGTTAGATAACTTTGATTGCAAAAAGCAGCTCTGATACTACTTGTTTGCCCAGTATTACCCTCCAAGAGGGGGCTGAATTTGACTTGGCGGATTTTTGCGTTACCTTTCTAATATTTTAATTAAACAATTAAAGTGCATAGTCAGTAACAGTCCAAATAATGTGCAGGAAATTAAATGAAAGCAAAGGATTTAGAGTGGTTCATTTCCCCTCAAACCCTGGCCACTACCCAGTCACACCGATCAAGATTTCCCAATCCACTATTGGCTAATCACTTACAGGCGGATTAGCAGTCGTTTACACTAACCAACACTAGGGCCTGGTTGGAAAGCCACTACAACGCTAACCTACACAAGGGCTTGATTAGAAAGCCACAATCTAGCCTACACCAGGGCTTAGCTAGTAAGCCACAACTTGCAACCAACTTACGAGCACGGTTAAGTGCCGTACAAAGTTTGGTAATATCGCGATTGACTTAATCAAGTAAAGAATACATCAAGATTACAAAGATATAGAGAAGTGAATAACAACACTCTCAACAATTTAGGCTTACAATCTTGAATGAGTCAACAATCATTATTCCAACTACTATGATTCTAAATGAAGTGCAATGTTGAAATAGTTTCTCAAAAATACATGCAACTGATTTAAAATATTTCATGCAAGTTCAAGAATCATATGCGTAGATGTATTTTCAAATATTGATTCTAAGTATGATAGGTGAAGTACAAGAATCAATACACAAGTTATTGATCAAAACTTCTTGATTCAAAATTATCAATATTGAAGCATGTGAATCAATAAGCACAAGTTATGATCAAAACAAACAATTCAAACAATATATATATTAAGCACAAGAATCGATGTTAATCAAACAATATAAAACCATTATCAAGATATTATACGATGAAAACACAAGTATGATTTCACACAATAGAGAAAACGATTTTGATAATATATTAAAACAAGCAAGAAAAATCATTTCTACTCAATACACAAACACTAGAATCGAAAATGAAAAGTTACCCAACTTATGTAAGGTGAAGTTCGTCGATTCTCCAAAGTGTATGTGGTTGAGAGATTTCTCCTCCAAGGATGTTCAAGATCAGAAAGTATGTGATGAAAGACACTTAAGAACACCTTGATCAACACTCTAGAACTCCTTTCTAATTTCTCAAAGATTTTGAAATGGTTAGGAGAACTCTTCGAAAGGTTGAATGAAAAACACAAATGTGGTGAACTTTTGCTTGGAAAGAAAGATTAAATGATTCAAGAACTTGTTTTGGACGAGTATAAATGATGTAAAAGAAATCGCACAAGTTTTCTGGATTTTGCAAAAGTTGCTCTTCAAATGAGCAAGTGTGGTATTTATTGGCAAACACCACATCGAGGCACAAGAACGGGTTCCTTAACACTGGAGCGCGTTTCTCGTTTAAAATCTAAAAAATTTCTAATTTCCCTCCAATTAAGGAGAGCGTTCCTTACTTAAGGAGTGCGTTCCTTAATATGTCTGTTGCGCATAGGAACGGGTTCCTTTAACAAGAACCACTAACTCTAAAATTTGTTCCCATTTTGCACTTGGCAATTGGAGCGCGTTCCTTTTTCCTGATCAGAAAAATCTGAGTCTCGGGAAATGCCACAGGAGCACGTTCCTTAACCCTTGATAAAAAAATCACTGAGTCTCGGGAAAAAGCTCAGGAGCGCGTTCCTTCTCTGATAGGTGAAAGAGACCTGATTTATGATCATTTTAGGTTTAGGACATTGTCAAAAACATAGACTGATATTTTAAAAACATTTTAAAACATTTTTGACACGATTAAGGTATAATTAACACAGTTAAAACGTGAGTAATTTAATCGATTAAACCACTGATAAAAACAATAAGTACAACACATGTGAAATGGTAAAACCATGCGAAGTTGACAAGATGAATGCATGTTAAACACTGATCAATATGTGTATGATAAAAAATTATGACTAAGTGATAGCATAACTATTAAACTAAAATATGTGCATGCATGATAATAATAAATTATATGAATGATTTTAAAAAGATGCAAATCATGTGTGGTTGAAACAAGTAAAAGTTACTCTACAGCACTAAGATTCTAGTAAAGTAATACAACCATGAAGCTCTTGAATCTTCTTGAAGTATTGTTCCTTCCACATGGTTTGACATTGCGGTTGAATCCATTAGATATATCTAGTTAGCACTGAAACAACTACGTCAAAGAGATTAGATAACACAAGTATGTTGTTTGTAATCATCAAAACAAAACTGGGTGAGAGGAGTTACACAAACATATATAAGGCTCAAAATAGGGTAACTAGGGGTAATACAATATCTAGCTGGGTTCAATGGCTCAATTTTTCCAAACATGGCCAAAATCGTATCTCTCATGGTCTGATTCCTAGGATTTCGCCAGAAGAAATGATTAAACAATTTCTAGAGTTCAGTTTGAAAAGTGAGATTTTAATGATACTTAACGCGCAAAATCTAAATTTAAACAGCAAGTGGAACTCATGATCATGATTCCATACTCAAAAGTCAACAAAAATGTCCAATAAACATGGCAAAGTAGATCAAGCACACAAACTTAAGAGTTCTTTCTAATTTTCCAAAGGTGATGCTTAGAAATGAGTGCTAATCCTATCATTGATTATTCATACAAGATGAAATCAAATCAAAGTTCATAAGGGAATATAGATTTATTCATGATAAAGAAAAACAAAAAAAAAATTCCAAAATTTTCTCACTAAGACAAATAATTCAAACTCTCCCCCAAACTTAAAGTTGGCATTCTCCTCAATACAAAAACATCCACAAAGCAAGATAAAGAGATGAAGGATAACGATACTCCCCTAGATCATGATGTTGGCCCAAATATGTCCAAGAGGGGGGTGAATTGAACACTTAGACAATTTAAAAATAATTACAATGGCAAAATTAAAGTGCAAAAATTAAACAAATGTGCACAGTCGATTTATATTGGTTTCGCCTACTTGCCTACGTCCACTACCTAACCTCCTCAGTTAGGATTTTGAACCTTATAACTAAGGGATTCTCTTACTAGTGAGAATCAAACTGTTACACCTTTTCTCAACTTATGGGTGTGAGAACAACCGTTACACTACTCAACTTACGGGTGTGAGGTAGACCTAAGCTTTCTCAACTTACGGGTGTGAGAAGACCTAACCTTGTTGAATATAAGAATATCACCTCTGTAGTTTATCTAACTACTGTTACAACCTTGATACAGTATACAAGATATAAAATTGAGTACAACTATATCCTATGAACTATCTCTCAAAACTCAAAAGATTGCTCAAAAACACATAAACAATTCCTCGATCACAAGATCCAACATAGCTAAATGAAAACTCTAGATTATCTATTTAGTTCATAAACATTGGCATGGATACAAGATAGAGATTCAAATAAGAAATCATTGAAACAAATTGAATTAGAAAATATTAGAAAAACTCTCTTCAAGAGTGAGATCTCCTTCTTCTTCCTCTTCTCCAACCTGTAACTCTTTCTTCTTCTTGTCTCTTCTCTTGTTCCTTTTTCTCTTTTCTTTCTCTAAACCTGATTGAATATGAGAGTTTTTTTCCAAAACAAACCCGAAGTGAGCTTATATACAAGTGGGTGTTGAAAAATGACCAAAATGGCCCAAGAAAATCCGCTTAAAATGCACAAAATCGTGCACATGCCCAGAATGTCAAAAACACATGTTTTGTGTTTTTTTCTCTTGACTTTTTCCTGGCTTTTGGTCCACTTCTTGGGCATGTTCTTGACCTCATTTTAGCTTCAACTGCATCTCCTTAAGCTCTTTATTTAACTATAAAACAAAGCAAAAACAAATGTAAGTAATCTATATTAATCAAATGACAAAAATCTATATGCAAGTATGTATTAACATGTAAAGTATGAGAATATTAATATGAAAATGATGCAATTGACTTTAGGAAAAATACCTAAAAATCATGATTATTTTCCTAAGCTAGCCTAATGTATTTTATTCATGAAAACACCTAAAACGAATTTATAAAATTCATAACAATATCTAATTGAACTTAAAACACTATATATGAGCAATTAATGCAAAAATACCTTGAAATTAACTAAATGCACCTAAAAACCTATCAAATTACTCACAAAAAACTCATTGAAAAATCTAGGAATGGTATTGTAATTGATGAATCTGTCAGTAGTATGAGACCGAGCAAACGTGGTTCTTCAAGACCACAAGCACCAAGAAAACCCAAGAATTCTGCACCTAGTTCCAGTGGATCCAAGAAGAATGAGGAGGCTGAAAGAAAAAGGAAAGGGAAGGGTCCCAGTACAAGCTAAGCCTACCCACTTTTTGATGTTTTTAAAATGGGGAGAAGAGAAAATGCAGATATTAGGGCTAAGTTAACTCTAGAGAGGGAAGCTACATGTAAGGGGGAGTTCTATCTATGTTATTGTACTCATTCTTGTATATTATACTGTTTTCAACTTATCGTGTAAATACGTATGATTGAAATGACATAGAACTAATATGGATGCAGATACCGTTCTAAATTCGTTATATGTTTAATACATTAATATAATTATCTGCATGATCTCTAAGTATTTAAAATCACAGAAAGGGGGAGATTGTTATCTCAATGAACCCCATGACATGAATGTTTTGATCATTCCAAATATCTCCTGTTTGTCTATCTAATGATCTTGTCAAGTGTTTCATATTTATCAAGAATTAAGATCAAGGAACTGAGCTTACAAGCCTATTGATCATCTCAAGTAAAGTTCTGAGTATGTCTGTACTTAGAATGTAAAGTCTATCGATCAACTTACTTTCAGCAAGATTTTATCGTTTGCATATTTTGATCGAAACATTTTAATCTCCTTATGATTTCTAAAGTATTTGATTTGATTAAGAGAAATAATGATGTTTTATCGAGCTTTAATCGAGAAATCAAAAATCGTTTTTGTAAAAGTTTTTCAGGACGCAAATGTTTTAGCAGCGCCCTCCTGGACTTGATGACTCAGGACGCTGATCAAATATTAAGAAGCTCAAGGTTGAATTGTACTGATTAATAAGGACGCTTACTTCTTTGAGAATGTCAGGACGCTGACTTAGTTTCAGCTCACTGAAAGTTCTTTTTGTCTTTAAGTGATTTCTATCTTTCAGGACACTGATAAGTTATAAGTTGAATAAATTATCAGAATGCTACTTGTGTATAAGCTCTCTCATCTTTAGAATCAACTTAAATAACTTTCAGGATGCTTACCGTCCGTCAGCGCACTTAACATTTTTTTAAAACTGTTTTTAATAGTTCAGACGCTTACTCTTGACTTGCGCCCTCGTGTGTCAAAAGTTTTAAAACAAAGCAGAACGCTCACTGCGAAGTACTGCCCTCATGACCTAAGTTGTTTTATTGTCAAAGCAAGTCAGGACGCTTAGTATTCAGTAACGCCCTCACTTAATTGTTCAGTAGGACGATGATATTCAATGAGCATCCTTAAAGGAACAAAATGACAGAAATGATATTTTTGTTATTCTGACATGTACGTTCTTTTTGCCAACTTTTCAAAACAACTTTTCGTACAAAATTAATTTTTTGTATTTGTAAGAGATATTTTCTTATTCACGAACCACGTCTTCTAAAACTTTCCTTATTCGTGTATTTTGAGAAAATCAGAATATTCATGAAATGTGCAGTTGCTATTTTCGTGATTTATTCTAGTTGTTGTGAGTAAACGTTCGTATTTGAAATTCAAATTCAAATGAACAACAGCTTCATTTCTACATGTCTATAAATACAGACCCTCAACAATTTGTTAAGACCACCGAAAACTCTCTGAGCTAAAACACTTTTTGAAAGTTAGTCAAATTTTTATATGATTCAAAAAACTTAAGTTATTCTAGTTTCAAAGCGTTTATTAGAATCATTACTTATTCAAATGATTTTCACACTGAGCTAAGATTATCTTTATCTGAAAATCAATTTAAAAGTTTGAACTGTTTTCACTCAAATTATTCATCACTATTTTTATTTATATCATTCTTGCTGAAAGAGAAATTTGAGAGATAGTTCATAGGATACAGTTGTACTCAATTTCATATCTTGTATATTGTATCAAGGTTGTAACAATATTTAGATAAACTACTGAGTTGATATTCTATATTCAACAAGGTCAAGTCTTCTCACACCCGTAAGTTGAGAAAGCTTAGGTCTGTCTCACACCCGTAAGTTGGGATAGGTTGGTCTCACGTCTGTAAGCTGAGCAGTGTAACGGTTGTTCTCACACCCACAAGTTGAGAAAAGGTGTAACGGTTTGATTCTCACCCGTAAGAGAATCCCTTGGTGATAAGGTTCAAAATCCTAACTAGGGAGGTTAGGTAGTGGACGTAGGCAAGCAGCCGAACAACTATAAATCGACTGTGCATATTTGTTTACTTTCTGCACTGTAATTTTTCCATTGTAATTCTTTTTAAATTGTCTAAGTGTCCGATTCACCCCCCTCTTGGACCTATTTGGGCCAACACTCGATTCTATGATAATCTTAGGTTATATTTACTTTGATCCAACTCAAGGAACCCTCTCTCGAGTGCCGCCCCCCAAGTCTATGAACATTCAATCTGTGGCCAAAAGTTTAAAAGCATTAAGCAATGATAAATATAAATAACTATGAAGAATCAGCTAATAATAAAACAAAAATCCAATCTTAAAACATAGTATCTAGTATCGGATCCATCTACCCTCGAGAATAATAGTTTAGTTCATAAGTCGAAAGGTAGAAACACAAAACATGATTATAAACTCAAACTTGGACATAGAAATCAAACTATCAACTCTATGATTTGAAATTCTTTTTGTTGTTTCCAACTTCAAGCCCTTATTCTCCAATTCGTTCAAGTCGCCTTGTCTTGTTCTCCGCTCCAAGATCCTCTAGAAACCCTAATCAATGAAGTATATATAGGTACAAGCCAATAGGAGCTCAAAATAGAAACCCTGAAGTCACACAAACAAAACCCACAACTTTATAATTTCATGCAACCCTAGGCGCCGCGGCGCCCAACCTCGGGTCTCCTCTTTCTTCTCTCTTTCATCAGGGCACTGCGGCACCCAGTCTTTGGTTTTTGCACTTTTTTTTTCCTCTTTTCTCTTGTGGACTATGCCATTTTTGGGTCTCCTTAACTTGGTATGTTCATGTATCTTTATTTCATTCATGTAAAATGTTTCCATCATCTAAATCAACTTTCAACACATCTAAACACCTATAAAACAAAGCAAAACTAATGAGTAACACACTTATATAATCAACGTATAACCGTAAAAATCAAAATAAAGCATCATATATCAAAAATTGACTAAACTAACAACTAAACCAAAATTAACATAAAGCAACCTAATAAATGATTAAACAAACCTAAAAATCATCTAAGACTTACTCAAAACATATGTAAGTATCTAACTCATCAAATACCCCCAAACTTAAGACTTTGATCGTCCCAAGCAAAGGGAAAACTAAACTAAAATTCTACTAAGAAACCCAAATCACATTCTAACATCATGTTTTCAAATAATTAAAATTTGATTTGAAAAATAGAATGGATATCATTACCATGGCCTCTAAGATCACATTGAAAAGATAATAACTCATCGGAAAATTTCAATAGTGTTAGAGATGTCTAGAATTTCAATCCAACCTCTTACTTAACCTCATCTTCCATTCTAAAACACACCAATACATAGTTAATCTCATAAAACCACTTATGAATTTCTTAGACAAGTGCAAGCTAGTATAAAATGTTGGAGTAATGACTCTCACCCTATTTTGTTTTGATGATTACAAACAACATACTTGTGATCACTAATCTCTTTGACATAGTTGTTTCAGTGCTAACTAGCTATATCAGATGGATTCAACTATACTGTCAAAGCATGTGAATGGAACAACATTGCACGAAGATTCAAGAGCTTCATGTTCGTAATTGTTGTTTAGAATCTTTGTGCTGTAGAGTAACTATTACACGTTCCAACCACAATATGTCTTGCATCTCTTTGAAAATCATGCATATAGGTTATCATACTCATGCATATACACAATTATTATTGTATTGATCATGCATTCACACACATTATCATCATTATTGTTCAATCATAAAGTTCAAATTGTTTATCATGCATATTTATATTATTGATTATCATGCACTCGTATTACCAACTTTGCATAATTTTATCATTTTACGTGTATTATATCGAATGTATTAATCATTTGTTTTAATCGATTGTTTTGCACATGTTTATATTTGTCAATTGTGTTTCATTCTTGTCAAAAATGTTTCGAAAGTTAGTTTATACGTTTAACAATGTCTTAAACTCTTTTCGATCAAAAAATCGGGTTTCTATTACTTTATGTGAGGGAACACACTCCTGTGCATTTTCCCGAGAGTCAATTTTTTTTTATCAGAGTTTAAGGAACGTGTTCCTTAAGAAAAGAACACGCTCTTGTTGTTTTTTTCGAGACTCAGATTTTTTTTATCAGGGAAAAAGGAATGCATTCCTCTTAACAAGAACACGCTCCTATAGTCAAGGGAAAAATAGGAAATTTTATAGAGTCAGTAGTTCTTGATCAAGGACCTCGCTCCTATGCCCAACGAACACATTAAGGAACGCGCTCCTTGATTGGAGGGAAATTTGAAAAGTTTCAAATTTCAAAGTAGAAGCGCGCTCCTTCCTTGAGGAATGTGTTCTTGTGCCTCGGTATAGAATTTTTCTATAAATACCACACTAGCTCATTTGAAGAACAACTTTTGCAAAATTATAGAACTTGTGCCATTTTTCATACTTTGATTTCCACAAGTCCAAAACAAGTTCTTGAGTGTTTTTCAACATCTTTCAAAGCAAAAGTTCACCTACATTTGTCTATTTGATTCATACTTCCGTATAGTTCTCCAAATCCTTCAAACTCTTTGAGAAACTTGTGTGTTTCTCTTGAGCATTCGATCAAGACGTTTTTGAGTGATTCATTCCCATCTTGTTGGTTCTTGATCACCATTGAAGAAGATATCTCTCAACCATCATCACACTTGAAGAATCTCTGAGCTTCATCCTTACCTAAGTTGGATAAAATTTCTTTATATTGATTCTTGTGATTTTGTTTCAGCAAATCGATTTTATGCTTGAGTTTATATCTTGAAAAATTGTTTTGATTTGAGTACTCCTTGTGAAATCATATATGATCTAAATCTTTGATTATCTTATTTCATGGTTTCATATATATAATGTGGTATCGATTCATGTGCTAAACTTATACTATTTTGAATCAAGTTCATAGATCATTACTTGAACATTTTGATTCTTGATCTTAATCATTTATATATTTAGAGTCACCAAGTCTTGATCATTATTGCATATTGATTCTTGAGATATATATATATCATTCTTAAAATCAATATTTGAGTACACGTGGATATTCAATTCTTGATTTCATATCATTTATATTTGAGTAGATTGCATGTATTTGATTTAATCTATTTCAACACTTGATAAGTTGAATTTTAGATAGTGTTTCGCATGTTAATTTCATAGGTTTCTAGGTGCATTTAGTTAGTTTTTTGACATATTTGCATTAATTAGTTCATTTAGTGTTTTTGGTTTAGTTAGATATTTTTTATAAGTTTCATAAGCTAGTTTTAGTGATTTTCATGAATAAAATACATTAGGCTAGTTTAGGAAAATAATCAAGATTTTTAGGTATTTTTCCTAAAGTCAATTACATCGTTTACATATTAATTTTGTCACATTTTACAAGTTTATACATAGTGCATATAGAATTATACATGTTAAGACATACTTGCACATAATTTAGATCATTTACTTATGTTTTGTGTTTTGCTTCGTAGGTAAATAAAGAGCCTAAAAGTGAGTTTGAATGTGGATCAAATGGTGACAAGACCATGTTGAAGAAGAACACAAATGATGCAACAAAGATCTACAGAGAGAGCCAGAAAAATCGGCTAAGTACAAAATAGCCAAAAGAAGAGAAAATGCTCTTGGAGCGCTGCAGCGCTCCGAGAGAGGTTTGCCCGAGAGAAAGAAAGGGGAGAAGTAGCGTCGCGACGCTACACGCATGTGCGATTGAAATTTTGGGGTTTTTTGGTCTATTTGCTAATTGGATACATAACTTCATTTTTAGGGTTTTAATTGTTTTGATCTTAGATTTTTTAGATAGAGAATAGAGAAAATAGAGAATAGCATATATTAGGTTAGGGTTTTGAAGGAGGGGCAAGTGAAGAATTGAAGACGAAGAAGAGTTGCAGGTTCGAGACAAGAAGAAGAAGGAGAATCCGCCATTGACAAAGGGGGTTTCTTCATTTATCTTCTAATCTTAGTTTGGTTCCATGTTTTCTTCTTTAACTCTTTCTCTTGCGTCTATGGATTTGATTATGAACTAAATAGATAATCTAGAGATTTAATTTAGCTTTGTTGGATCTTGTGATTGAGTCATTGTTTGTGTGTTTTCGAGAAATCTATTGGGTTTTATTTATGATTCTCCATGCTCAATGCTTTCAAATTGTTGATCACTCTTTGAATGAACTTAGATTTGGTTTCTATCACTCGAGAGAGGGGATATCGAATTGGAGCAAGGGATTTGTAACCTTAGGTAGAGTAATGAGTCGAGAGACCTACAAAACCTTTTGAAATCCATTATAATGAATCATAGAACCTAAGGCATTCTTGATCTAAAGGTTTATCACTCGAGAGAGGGAATTGATAGATTGAGAGTATATATTTAAGCTATCACACGAGAGAGGGGTTTGAATGAAAAAGGATTCAGGATTTATAAATTCTAGAAATTAATTCATTAACACAATTATTAGAAATCATGAGAGACAATATAGTGAGATCTAAACTCTAGAACTATAAATCCATTGATTTCTCTCCAATTTCCATTTATCTTGTTTTTTTTTTATTTTCCTTTGTTTAATTTGCATTTTAGCATTTAATTCACTCCACTTTTATCACCTAGATAAAATCACTAATCATTGTAGAATTAAGAATTAAGATTAGTAAAATTACCTTCTCTGTGGATACGATAACCCACTCACCATGGGTATTAGTAAAATATTGTAGTTGAAATAGTAGTGTTTACTCATTCAAGATTGTATGCTTAATATTGTTGAGAGTGTTTTATAACACTTCTCTCTATCTTTTGTAATCTTGATGTATTGTTGACTTGTTAGTCAACCGAGACTATACCTTATATTTGTAAGGCTCGTAACCATGCCCGTAAGTTGGTTACAGTGAGGCTTTTTAGCCAAGCCCTTGTGTAGGCTAGTATGTGGCTTTCTAACCAAGCCCTTATGTTGGTTAATGTAAACAACTTCTAATCACGCCCGTAAGTTGACTAGCTAATAGTGTATTGAGAAATCTTGATCGTGGTGATTGGGTAATTGACGTAGGTTCAAAGGGAACCAAACCACTCTAAATCGTTGTCCATTTATTTTTTCAGCACTTGTTTATTTTGATTGTTACCTACTGCGCACTTTATCTATTTAATTATTTTAACCGAAAGGTAACGCGAAAATCTCCCAAGTCCAATTCACCCCCCGTTTTGGACTATAATATTGGGCCAACATAAAATACATATGATCTCAAAGTATATATTTTTAAATTGAACTCCATAGGCAAGTCTTTCACACCACTCTCCACTAATGTAGATCACATACCATTTGGAATCAATAAGTGTTTCATAGGTTGTAATGTAAGGCCAAGGTTCAAAGGTAGGAAAAAATAGAAAAATTTAAGCTCAAAACATCTTGAACACTTTGATCATTTTCAAAACATCCAGAACATTATATATAGAATCCAAAAACCCCAATTTCAACACTTATACCCAACTTCAAATATTTAACTCCTACTCAATCCCTTTTATTATTATTTGCTTTCAACTACATTCAAAGAACAATTACACCCCCAAACTTGTTTCTTTTAAACACAGGCATAGCATTTTTCTTCTATTTTATTTTTATTTTTATTTTTATTTTTATTTTTATTTTTATTTTTCATATAAAGCTCATAAAACAAGAAAACTTCCAAACCCAATAATACTCTTCTTTATCACCTTCTTTTCATACTTTCATTCCCACATTCAACCCTCAAAAATATAAACACTCTAACATAATCAAAGTGTGTAAAGATGCATAGGGTGAAAAATAGGAAATTGAACATGTAAGCTCAAACTAAATATTTCATGGGTAACAAAGAAAAGGTTAAAAGGCTTAAAATGGGTAACTAAGGTATAATTAAAATATAGGTTGGCTTTATGCCCTCTAGGATTTCGCCTCGAGTGGTGATCAAACCTGTTCTAGAATTCATAGAGATCTAAAAATATAACTTACTTACAAAATTCAAATCCAAACAAGTCATGATTTCATAATTATAACCATGCTATACATGTAGAAAAGTTCCAACAAAACCAAGCTAAAGGTTGAATCAAGCACATAGACTTGTAAATTTCTCTCTACATTTTCCTAGAGTCTTGTTTAAAAAAATGTTTCCTTATCATCGACCATCCATAAAAAGATAAAATCAAATCTAAATTTGTGAAAGAATATGACATCCTAATCTACTCTACACCATAAAACAACTAACACATATCCTCACCATTGTTGACCCAGATATGTCCAAGAAGGGGGTGAATTGGGCACTTAAACAACTTAAAAACAATTACAATGGCAAAAATTAAAGTGCAAAAAGTAAACACATATGCACGGTCAATTTATAGTGGTTCGGCTACTTGCCTACGTCCACTACCTAACCTCCTCAGTTTGGATTTTGAACCTTATCACTAAGGGATTATCTTACGGGTGAGAATAAAATCGTTACATCTTTTCTCAACTTGAGGGTGTGAGAACAACAGTTACACTGCTCAACTTACAGGCGTGAGACCAATCTATCCTAACTTACGAGTGTGAGACAGACCTAAGCTTTCTCAACTTACGGGTGTGAGAACTACCTTTTCTCAACTTCCGGGTGTGAGAAGACCTGACCTTGTTGAATATAAAATATCAACTCAGTAGTTTATCTAACCTCGATACAGGATACAAGATATGAAATTGAGTACAACTGTATCTTATGATCTATCTTTCAAATTTCTCTTTCACCAAGAATGATATAAGTAAAAAAAGTGCTGAATAATTTGAGTGAAAACAGTTCAAACTTTCAAATCGATTTTCAGTTAAAGATATAATCTTAGCTCAGTGTGAAAATCATTTGAATAAGTAATGATTCAACTAAACACTTTGAAACTAGAATAACTTAAGCTTTTTGAATCATATGAAAATTCGACTAACTTTCAAAAAGTGTTTTAGCACAGATAATTTTCGGTGGTCTTAACAAATTGTTAAGTATCTGTATTTATAGACTTGTAGAAATGAAGTTGTTGTTCATTTGAATTTGAATTTCAAATATGAATGTTTACTCACAACAGCTAGAATATATCACAAAAATAGCAACTACACGTTTCATCAATATTCTGATTTTCTCCAGATACATGAATAAGGAAAGTTTTAGAAGACATGGTTCGTGAATTAGAGAATATCTCTTACAAATACAAAAAAATGATTTTTACGAAAAGTTGTTATGAAAAGATGGCTAAAAGGACGTACACATCAGAACAAAAAAAAGATCATTTCTGTCATTTTGTTCCTTTGAGGACGCTCATAGAATATCAACATCCAACTGAACAATGAAGTGAGGGCGCTACCGAATAATAAGGGTCATGACTTGCTTTGATAATAAAATGACTTAATTCATGAGGGGCTACTTCGCAGTGAGCGTCCTGCTTTATTTTAAAACTTTTGACACACGAGGGTGCTACTCAAGAGTAAGTGTCCTGAACTATTAAAAATAGTTTTAAAACAATGCTAAGTGCGCGGACGGACGATAAGCGTCTTGAAAGTTATATAAGTTAATTTTAAAGATGAGGGCGCTCCTACACAAGTAGCGTCCTGATAATTTATTCAACTTATAACTTATCAGAATCCTTAAAGGGTAGAAATCACTTAAGACAAAAAGAACTTTTAGCAAGCTGAAACTAAGTCAGCGTCCTGACATTCTCAAAGGTAGATAATGAAAAGGTCACTACTAACAAGTAAGCTTCCTTATTAATCAGTTCAATTCAACCTTGAGCTTCCTAATATTTTATTAGCATCCTGACTCATCAAGTCCAGGAGGGCGCTGCTAAAACATTAGCGTTCTGAAAGGCTTTATAAAAATAGTTTTTGATTTCTCGATTAAAGCTCAATAAAACATCATTGCTTCTCTTAATCAAATCAAATACTTTAGAAATCATAAGGTACGATTAAAGTGTTACGATCAAAATATGCAAATGATAAAATCTTGCTGAGAGTAAGTTGATCGATAGACTTTACATTCTAAGTACTGATAGACTCAGAACTTTACTTTGTGATGTTCAATAGGCTTGTGAGCACAGTTCCTTGATCTTGATTCTTGATAAATCTGAAACACTTGACAAGATCATTAGCTACACAAACTAAAGATATTTGGAATCATCAAAACATTCATATCATGGGGTTCATTGAGATAACAACCATGACAAAACAAACATAAAAAATTTTAAACTCTCCCCCCAAACTTAAAGCAAGCAATGTCCTCAATGCTTCACAAGAAACAAATAACAAGATAATAGATGCAAGTAAACTAAGAAAGGTTTTGAAAAACCCCTGAACCCCAAGGGTTGAAGTTTCCACATTATGCATTTTATCCTCCTCTCCATATATCTCGAAAGAGGACCCCCAAACTTGAGTTAGAACGTGGGAAAGAAATAGAAAAAGAAATATGTTAATGGAAAGACTAAAGTAATAACAAATGAATAAACAATATAAGTGAACTAAAAAAAATATTTCTACGATTTGATGGGTTGCTTCCCAAGAAGCGCTTGGCTTAAAGTCTTCAGTCTGACTCCTCTTTGTTCTTTAAGGCTCTCCAAGAGTAATGCGTTCGTCATGCCGCTGATTGTGATTATTTTGTTATTCACAAGCGCACGAATTATCAAGTTATAATACCGAGGTGGGTTGGGTTATCATCCTTAGGGAAAAGTAATTTTACTCATGTAAATACCCAAAACTACTATGATTTTTAATTTATCTAGGTGATCAAAATGGATGGTTTAATGTGCTAGAATATAAATTGAACTAATTAAAACGACTAGTGCAAAATTAATTGAAAATGGGTATAAATCACTGAATGAAAGTTCTAGAGGATTGAAATCACTATATTTTACTTCATGGGTTTCAAAAGATTTTGTTATTGAATTAACTCTTGATATTATAAATCATGCATCCTAACCCAATCAAATACCTCTCTCTAGCGTCAATTGAATAATCTATACTTAACCTATTAATTCGTTCTCTCGAGTGTAAATCAACACATCAAGCATGCCTTAAGATTTGTGATTCATGTTATCTGATTTCAAAGGTTTTCATAGGTCTCTCGACTCAATACTACTAACCTAGGTCACAAATTCTTGGATCTAATTTGATAACACCTCTCTCGAGTGTAAGAAATCAAATCTAATTTCATTCAACTAGTGCCCAGCAAATTGAAGGCATTAAGCATATGAAATTGTTAATAAACTCAGAAATCAATTCAATAACACATACATAAATATTAACCCATGAAATCAAATATAGATCGTTCAAACCTCTAGATTAATAGTTTAGCTCATATTCATGTTTATGGAGACAAGATGAAAAAGAAATAAAACAATGGATGAAAACACTTCAAGACACAAGAAACTAAAATCAAAGGTTGGAATCCCCATTCGACGATGGATTTGGTCTAATTTTTCTCCTTGGTTCCTTCAAGCATCCAATCCAAAGCCCTTTCTCCCCTTACTTTCTTGCCTCCTTTTTCCACACCCTAAACCTAATTCTCCTCCTTGATAATCATCAATTAAAACCCTAAATTGTGTTTTACACTTAAGTGGGTCAAAAGACCAAAATGGGCATGAAAACTCGCTCGAAAAATGAAGTCCGGCAATTTTGTGAACACCGGCGCCGCGGCGCCCACACACTATTTTCCAGCACCATCTCTTTGCATTTGGGCACCGCGGCACCCAGTCTTGGGTTTTTGTGGTGCAGATTTGTTGACTTAGCCGATTTTTTCACTTTTTTTCACACTTCTTGCACATGTTCTTGACTTCTTTTGAACACCATTTGAACCTTGTTTCAGCCCACTTTTGAGCTCTTTATTTACCTACAAAACAAAGTGTAAACAAATGTAAATTTTATGCAATTAATCAAAGTCTTAACTAAAGTGAAATGTACTCAAAACATATGACTTCTATGATATTAACATGTATCAAAAAGTCATTTATTTATGATAAAAACCTAAAATAAAACCTAAATGCATCTAAAACAACTAAGTGTACTAATCATGTAAAAATACCTAAAAACTAACTAAATGAACCTAAAAATCTATCAAATTAACATGCAAACTAACTACTAAAACTCAACTTATCAGCCACTCCTCTTCTTCAATGTAATGCTTCAAACGTTGCTCATTAATTTGAAAACATGAACCATCTCCACTCCTCAATTCCAGGGCGCCATAAGGAAAGACTCGCTCAAAAATGAAAGGGCCCGACCATCTAGACTTCAGCTTACCCGGAAACAACTTCAACCTTGAGTTAAATAACATAACTTATTGACTAGGTTCGAAGTCTCGCTTTACAATTTTCTTACCATGCCATTGTTTAGTTCTTTCTTTGTAAATTTTGGCATTCTCATACACATCTAAGCGGAATTCATCCATTTCCATTAATTGAAGAAGTCATTGATTACCAGAAGGATTCAAATCAAAATTCAATTTCTTGATTGCCCAAAGCTCTATGCTCCAACTCAACCAAAAATTGACATGACTTTCCAAATACTAGAGGGTAAGGAGACATCCCGATAGGTGTCTTGAACTCGGTTCGATATGCCCACAAGGCATCATCAAGCTTTAATGCCCAACCTTTTCTCTTCATATTTACTGTCTTTTCCAAAATCTGCTTGACCTCCCAGTTGTTAATCTTAGCTTGCCCTTTAGATTGAGGATGACAGGCGGGCTCTCTTGTGCTTCACACCATACTTTGCAAGTAGAGAATCACATAGCTTATTGCAAACATGAGAACCTTCATTACTAAAGATAGCACGAGGGGTGCCGAAACGAGTGAAGATGTTCTTTTGTAAAAATTTCAACACCACTCATGCATTACGGGTAGTCGTAGTAATAGCCTCCACCCACTTTGATACATAGTCAATTGCTAGAAGAATGTAAGATTTACCACAAGAAGAAAAGAATGGTCCCATAAAATCAATGCCCCACACATCAAATAGCTCAACCTCCAGAAGGTTAGTCAAGGGTAGCTCATGTCACCTTGAAATAGTACTCAATCTTTGATAACGGTCACACGTCTTCACAAAGACATAGCTATCCTGAAATATAGTGGGCCAATACAATCCACATTGAAACACTTTCGCTACCGTATGTTTAGCACCAAAATGACATCCATAAGGAGAAGAATGATACTCGTGAAGAATAGCTCGAATCTTTTTCCCCTGCTATAACGACCCAAAAATTTCTTTCATCTAGCCCATACCCCGATTGCATAAGTGCCCAAACTCTATGTGCTAGTGCTTGGTATGATGCATGTTGTGCATGCATACTATGTGTGCTAAGTGTCACTTGTTTGGTGATTTGTATGATGTGTTATTTATGTTGATTCTATGATACCTTATGATTGGTGTGTAAAATGGACTTAGAGATGTTAAAAATGAGTCTGAAATGCATTTTTTCATTGAAATCGATAGATTATACACATTTTTACGATGTGTATTGACCGTCTAGCGAAAAGAAGGAAGAATAGGAAAAATCTGGAAAACTGGAACGCATTCCACAGTGGGCGAAATGTGTTCAGGACTAGGAAAGGCAATTGAACGCGTTCCAAATGGGAAAAATGAAAAAATGAGCGCTTTTTGTGTGCACCCCACTCGTGTATTAAACCATGTATACCTTCATTTGCCTCTCATTTCCCACTTTGAGAACTTGAGAGAGGGAAAGAATATGAGAAAGAGAAAAGGAAAGAAGCTAGAGGTTTCTAGGTGATTCTTTTTCAATCTCTTCTAAGGTAAGTGTGATTTACCTTCCTCTTTCACAAATTCTCCTTGGATCATGGTAATGAGCTCTATTTTGATCTATAAAATGCTATGGGTAGCGGTTTGGAAGTATCTTTAGCCTAGGGTTGGTTTGCATGTGCTCATTTGAACTTGCTAATGGTGAAAATGGTCTTCCTTGACCTAGATTTCAATTTTGATGTTGCACAACGTTAAGGTTTTGATAAGTTGAGTTTTAGTAGTTAGGTTACATGTTAATTTGATGGACTCTTAGGTTTATTTGGTTAGTTTTTAAGTGTTTTTGCATGATTAGTATACTTAGTTGTTTTAGGTTCATTTAGGTTTTATTTTAGGTTTTTATCATGAATAAATGACATTTTGATACATGTTAATATTATAAAAGTCATATATTCTAAGTGCATTCCATTATAGTTTAATTGTTTAATTAATTTCATAGAATTTACACTTGTTTATACTTAGTTTTGTAGGTAAATAAAGAGTTTAAAGTGGTGGAAATGATGCTCAAATGGTGCTGAAATGAGGCCAAGGACGCGTACAAAAAATACAGAAGAAATGAAGAAAACAAGTCCAAAAAGTTAGAAAATTGGCTAAGTCCACGAACACACACACGTGCACAAATGTGCACACACTCGTAACTGGGCGCCCAGATGCGGGCTGGTGGTGGTGAAGAAACAACATGTGGACGCCATGGTGCCCATGAACCTAGAAGTGCAGGTTTTGCGATTTTTAGCGTGTTTTAACACCCTTTTGTGTCTTTTCACCCACTGAGTGTATATAACTCATTTTAGGGTTTTATTAGAGGATATCTCTGATTGAAAGAACATTAGGTAGCAACTAATTAGGGTTAGGGTTGAGAAAAGGAGGCAAGAAAGAAGTTGAAGAAGGAGGAGTTGCAGGATTTTGTAGAAAAAGAAGGAGTTTTCTACTTGTAAAATGGGGTTTTCCTTCATTTTTATTCTACTTTAACTTAATTTCATGATGTCTTCTTTAATTTTCTATCTTGTAACCATGGATTTAAATATGAGCTAAGTTTCCATTAGAGATGTCGATTGATCTATGTTGAATTATATGGGTTGATTTTTATTGTTTGTGTGTTGTTGAGCAATTTGATAGGTTCATTTGTAATTTTCCATGCTTAATGCTTGCAACTTGTTGGCCAGTATTACGTGCAAACCACAAGCGTACGGTGTCAAGTTATAATATAAAACCGATGAGATAGCGGGTAGTCGTCCTCTAGGATAGACACTCACATTAAATACAGTTTCACTAGCCCTAACTTTATTTAGAAAATCAAATTCGAGTGATTAAGTGAAATAACTAAATATTTAAATAACTAAAAAGTAAACTAAAGCAATGCAATGCAAATAGATAGAAAATCAGATATAAAATAGTCTAGAGGATCCATATCACCTTACTCTCAACTATGCCTTTATATATATATATATTTATCATTAAATCAATTCTTTTGTTTATAAGTCAAAAATCCTAATGTTTCTAATTCCCTCTTTTGGAGCAACAACTAGAGCATATTATTATCATCTTGGCTTTAATCTTTCGATGAAAACCAAAGATGATAACAACTCATTAAGTTCCGTGATTTCCTTTTAACGACTTCAAAGGTTCTCAATCTCCTTTTGAGTCACACGATAGCCTAGGTTATATTTTCCTTGTTCAAACCCAAGGTACCCTCTTTCGGAGCATCTACCTCAACTCTATAATCATCTAATCCGTGGCCAAGGGATCAAAAGCATTAAACTCAGAAAAATATAGATAAACTAAAGAACTTCATTAATAATAATCAAGCAATAAAATTTAAGACATAGTATTAATTTCGGATCAATCTACACATCTAGAAAAGAGGTTTAGTTCATAAATAAATACACAAAAATATATAATAACATGATGAACGTAAATCTAAAACCAGAAAAACAAAGTAAAGGAAGGGAAAGTGTAGGAGAAATCTTCAATGTCTTCAATCTTGCTCTTTTCTTCACTTCCAAACCCTAGCCGTCTTCCTTGCTCTTCAAAACCTTTTCTCCTCTCTTTGATGCCTTCAAAACCCTAAAAAATGGTCTTTATATAGCTACAAGTCCATGGGAATTCATCCAAGACATGTCCAAGTCGAACTAGGAAAGTTCTCAACAAAATTAGAAACTTTCTATTTTGAATCACTCATTAAATTGATAAGGTTATGGTCAAAATACAAAAGTCACGCAAAACTGCATTTCCCGGCGCCGCGGCGCCCAACTGTCGGTTTTTACACCTATTTTCTTGTGGGCTTGGCCAGTGTTCCACACTCCCAAGGCTTGGATGCACTTGTTTCTTCGCTCTAACTCCCTTGGCTCCTCGTGCATCATGTCATCATCTTCTCAATCATCATTTAGAACATCAAAGCACCTACAAAACACAACAAACCAAGTGAGTATCATACTTTAATTATCTCATGAACCAACTAATAGAAATCCATACCGAAATAATGCAAAAATACCAAAATGTAACAAAACTATCAAATAACCAAATTTATGGTAAACTAACCTAATATATGAACTAAATACCATAAAACACACCTAAAACATGCTCTAAAACCAATCTAAATATGCAACTTTCAAATACCCCCAAACTTAGGACTTTGATCGTCCCGAGCAAAGGGAAAACAAAACTAAAACTCCACTAATATATCAATCATCAAGCTACCATCGTATTCTCAAATAAATTAAGAATTGATTCGAAATATCATGCAAGATTATCATTATGGCCTCTAAGATCACATTGAAAGATTATAACTGATCGGATAATTTTAAGTGTGTTAGAGATGTCTCGAATTTCAATCCAACTCCTCGCCTAACTTCATCTTCCATTCTCAAACACACCATCATATAGTCAATCTCATAAAACCCTTCATGAAATTCATAGACAAGTGCAAGTAAGTATGAAGTTAGTGTAAGTGATCTCAAATAAATATATATAAAGTGAATCCCATAGGTAAATCTTTCATACCACTCTCCACTAATGTAGATCACATGTCATTTAGAATCAATTAGTCTTTCCTGGGTTGTAATGTATGGCCATGGTTCAAAGGTACGGAAAAATTGGTAAAATTGAGGCTCAAAACACCCTAAACACTTTGACGAATCCTTAACATCCACAACATTACATTTAGAACCAAAAACCCAATTTCAGCACATATATCCTCTCTTTAAATATTCAAACTTTTCATTCCATTCCCCATCCTTTTGTTTGCTTGTTTTGTTATTTTCAAAGAACAACTACACCCCCAAAGTTATTCTTTTCATAATCATTGGCATAGCATCCTTTTCTTCTCTTTTTCATTTTTTTTCTTTTTTTCTTTTTATATATATATGGAACACTTTGCAATTTCCCAATATAGTTTTCTTCATAACCTTCTGTTCTCCATTTTTCATTTCCCCTTTTCAACCCTCAAAAAGATAACACTCCAACATAATCAAAGTGTATAAGATGCACAGGTTGAAAAATAACAATTTTAACATACATGGCTCAAGTGAATTAATGAATTGGTAATGAAGAAAAGATCAAACTCATCCAAACATTGCCTAAATCATGTCCCTGATGGCATGTTCTCTAGGATTTTGCCTCAAGTGATAATCAAATTTGTTCTAGAATTACTAGATATCTAATATATATAACTTTACTTGCACGCATCCAATCCAAACAAGTCATGATTCCACAAAATCAACCACACTAGACATGTAGAGAATTTCAAACAAAACCAAGTTCAAAGTTGAATCAAGCACACAGACTTATAAATTACTCTCTACATTATCCTAGAGTCACGTTCATATACATGTTCTCTTATCATTGGCCATTCAGAATTTTGAAACAAAAAATTAGAATCAAATAAACATTTTGTAAGAGAATAAGACGATCGTAACCTAAAATTACCCCATCTTTACCATAACAAGTCAAAAAATCAAAACTCTCCCCCCAAACTTAAAACAAGCATTGTCCTCAATGCTTCACAATAAAAACATAAATAAAGAATGGATGGAAATAAAATAAGGAGAGGTTGAGAAAACCCCCTTGAACCCAAAAGTTTGACGTCTCCACATAAGTGTTTCATCATTTCCATGTAGCTCGCAGAAGGACCCCCAAACTTGATCTAGAACCTGGGAAATAGATAGCGAAAGACATGTCATTGGAAAAGGTAGATATTAAACAACTAATTAACTAAATAAATAAAAACATAAAACATAAAAGTAACCAATGGGTTGCCTCCCATCAAGCTCTTAGTTTAAAGTCATCTGCCCGACTTTTTTTTCTTCTCACTTGAATCGAGTGTGTTTCCTTATTATTTCGAGCATCCTCCCATCTTCCTCATTGTTCAACATTAATGACGGAATCACCAGACTTGTGCACTTCTCCCATAAAAATTCATACGCATGATCCCCAAATAGAAACACAAAGTCCGATGAAGCATCTCTCCCATCTAACGGAGGAATGTCATCGAAATACTCAATTGGTGCTTTCCAAACATTTATGCATTGATTTTCAAGCACCTCTAAATGGCTTTGAACATCCTCAGTAACCTCCTCAACTTTAGCTTGTATCCCTTGAGCAAACAAATTATCAAAATCAAAAGTATTCTTTGTGACATCGAAACACTCCTCCACCCTGGTAGGCACCACATCAACATATGGCATCATAAGATCGTCCGATTGCACATCCTTTGGCACCTCTTGATCACCACACTCAAGTACATCCATCGGTTGAGTATTCATCTCTTCTCCTCTCGAGGCCTCATAGTGTTGCATCACTTCTAAAATACTCAATTGTCTTAGTGGTGGCGGCGGTTGTGGTGTCATGTCTTGACATAATGAAAAAGCCCCTTCAACATCTTCTTCATCGCTTGATGTGATGGCATTGTATTGCTCCTTAAGATTCATCTCGATAGTTCTAGGCAATGAACCACATTGTTGGGCATTCATGCTTGAAGCTAGTTGCCCCACTTGAACTTCCAAATTCTTGATTGATGCCCATGTCTCCATCATGAATGAGCTCAACATATCCTCCAAAGAAGACTCAGCCTTTACTTGATAGTAGAAATCTGATTGAGGTTGCAAGACATTCCATGAATTATCATAGGAGTAGTTCTCATGGTTATAAATACCCGAATGGTATTGATAGGGTAAAGGGTTACCAATACAATCATAAGCCCAATGGTTACCATATTAAACTTCCTCCATATTTGAATCAAATCCTTAATATCCCTTGCTTGCAACTCTCATTCTCTCCATAGTAGTTTGAGATCTTGCATCTTGAAGTTGAAGATTGGACATTGATGCTGACAATGTTGTAAAAGGATCAACTTGCCCGAAACTATCTTGAAAAGTTGACTGGTTGAAATTGTACGCCATTGCTTTACAAAAGAAACTGCAAAAGAAAAATCAAAAAAATCAAAAAATCAAAAGAAAACTCAAAATTAAAATCAAAGTTAGTTACTAACGATATTAGTGAAAATAAAGTAAATCAATCCCCGGCAATGGCACGAAAAACTTGTCACGTGCAAAACCGCATGCGTACAGTGTCAAGTTATAATATATACCGATGAGATATCGGGTTGTCGTCCTCTAGGATTGATACTCACACTAAATACCACGTTTACTAACTCTAACTTTATGCAAAAAATTAAATTCGAGTGATTAAGTGAAATAAAAAAACAATTAAATAACTAGAAAGTAAACTAAGCACGCAATAGAAATACATAGAAAATCAGAGATAAAATAGTCTAGACGATCGATATCACCTTACTCTCAACTATGCCTTTATATATATATTTATCATTAAATTAGTTCTTTCGTTTATAAGTTGAAAATCCTAACGTTTCTAATTCCCTCTTTTGGAGCAACAATTAGAGCATATTATTATCATCTTGGCTTTACTCTTTCAATGAAAACCAAAGATGATAATAAATCATTAAGTTCCGTGATTTCCTTTTAACGACTTCAAAGGTTCTCGATCTCCTTTTGAGTCTTACGATAGCCTAGGTTATTTTTTCCTTGTTCCAACCCAAGCTACCCTCTTTTGGAGCATCTACCTCAAGTCTATAATCATCTAATCAGTGGCCAAGGGATCAAAAGCATTAAACTCGGAAAGATATAAATAAACTAAAGAACTTCATTAATAATAATCAAGCAATAAAATCTAAGACATAGTATTAAGTTCGGATCAATCTACACCTCTAGAAAAGAAGTTTAGTTCATAACTAAAGACATAAAAACATGGAATAACATGATGAACGTAAATCTAAAACCAGAAAAACAATGTAAAAGGAAGGGAAAGTGTAGGAGAAATCTTCAATGTCTTCAATCTTGCTCTTCTCCTCGCTTTCAAACCCTAGCCGTCTTCCTTGCTCTTCAAAATCTTTTCTCCTCTCTTTGATGCCTTGAAAACCCTAAACAATGGTCTTTATATAGTACAAGTCCATAGGAAGTCGTCCAAGACGTGTGCAAGTCAAACTAGGAAAGTTCACAACAAAATTAGAAAGTTTCTATTTTTAACCGCACATATGCTTTCTTCCTCGTCGTTTTTCTTCTTGTTCTCCACTCCAATTCAAATTTAAATTGAGAAAGTTATGGCCAAAATACAAAAGTCACACAAAACTGCATTTCCTAGCACCGCGGCGCCCAGTTACGGGTTTTTACACCCTTTTTTTCTGATTTTCTTGTGGACTTAGCCAATTTCTCACACTCCGAAGGCTTGGATGCACTTGTTTCTTCACTCTAACTCCCTTGGCTCCTCTTGCATCATGTCTTCATCTTCTCAATCAATATTTAGAACATCAAAGCACCTACAAAACACATCAAACCAAGTGAGTATCACGCTTTAATAATCTCATAAACCAACCTATAGAAATTCATACCGAAATAATGTAAAAATACCAAAATGTAACTAAACTATCAAATAACTAAATTTATGGTAAACTAACCTAATAAATGAACTAAATACCATAAAACACACCTGAAACATGCTCTAAAACCTATGTAAATATGCAACTATCTGCCACCAGTTGGATGATTTTGGATTCGAATTCTTATACTCAAGAGACGTGTTTTCGAATTTGAACAAGTGAATTGTGTAGCCTAGGGAGTTTGTATCGAGTCGAGAGACCTACAACCCCTTTTCGTTGGAATTGAATCATAGATCTTAATGCATGCTTTAATTGTTAATTTGTACTCGAGATAGGGAATTAGTAATTGAATAGGCGTTTGAATTTGCATTCGAGAGAAGGGTTTTAACAAATTAGGATTCATGATTTATAAACCTAATAATTAACTCAATAGCACTGTTTTTTGAAACCCTTATAAAAGCAACATAGTGAAATCAACTCTCTATCATCTCTACTCATTGGTTTTCTCTAGTTCTCAGTTTAATTGCATAATTTAGTTTTAATTTTAGTTACTTTTCATTCCAGCGCATTAATTGTCTCATATTGATCACCTAGATAAAATAAAGATCTTAGTAGTTTTGGGCATTTTTAACAATAAAATTGACTATCTCTGTGGACGATAACCCGACTCACCATTAGTCTATATTATTACTTGATAATCATGCACTTGCGATTGAATCACAAAATATTCATGATCATGTTTTTGATTGACTATCTCTAAGGATGATAACTCGACTCACCATCAGTCTATATTATTACTTGATAATTGTGCACTTGCGATTGAATCACAAAATATTCACGATCAAGTTTTTGGCGCCGTTGCCGGGGATAGTGCCAATTTTTCTGTTATTAATAGCATTGCAAATTGGTTTTGATCTTAATTTAGTTATTTCTTTTTGTTTGTTTTTGTTTGAATTTTATTTGTTATTTTCTGGAATTTTGTTCTCTTTTCTTAGTAGAATTGCGTTGTTAATGCGAAGAACAAGGAGCGTTGAACTTATGTCGCTTGACCTGAAAATTGAGATAACTTTTAGGAGATTGAGAAGAAGCCGATGAGTTGAAAAGCAAGCCATGACTAAAGATAACAATTAGTTACCTTTGAGATACTATTTCAAGCCCGTGGTGAACAACAATTACTCGGGCATGGCAAGGTTACCCGGCAACACCAACAGTTTTGAATTGAAGTTGGCCTTGATTACAATGGTACAACAACACAAATTTCGTGGAGCACCACCAGAAGATCCAACAGTTCACATCAACACATTCATGGAGATGTGTGATACGGTGAAAATCAGTACGGTTTTGGAAGAACCAATCCGATTGAGGTTGTTCCCATTTTCATTAAGAGACAAAGCAATGGCTTGGTTACAATCATTTCTACCAGGTAGCATCACCACTTGGGAGGAGATGGTACAAAAAATTCTTCAAAAAGTCTTCACGTCGGCAAGGATATCCCAACTAAGAGCAGAGATAAACTAATTTAAGCAACTTAAGTCTGAGTCATTGTATGAAGCATGGGAATGATTCAAAGATTTATTGAGAAGATGTCCTCAACATGGGTACCAAGAGTGGTTATAGATCCAAATGTTCTACAACGCAATGACCGCATCTACTAGATCCTTAGTTGATGCTGCAACGAGTGGTACACTTTTGGGCAAGACGACGAATGAGGCTCTTATGTTGATAAAAGAGATAGCTTCGAACACATATGAGAATGCAGGTGAAAGGGCTCCAACAAAAAGAGTAGCCAGGTTGCATGAAGTAGACCAAATGATGGCTCTATCGGCTCAAATGGCGAGTATGCTACATCACATGGAGACTTTGTCTGATAAAGTCTCCATTGTTCAAGGTAATCCTTCATCTTCATCATCTATTGAATCTCTTGCGGTAGCACACATGGTTCTACAAGGCTTTGTTGGTCAAGAAGAGCAATGTCAGTTTGTGAAAAACCGACTATATAACTATAAAGGGAACCAAGGTGCGAGCTGAAGTCAAGTGCCTAATCAATATTACCTGAGTGTGCGCAACTATGAAAACTTCTCTTATTCCAACAATAGTAATGTATTGCAACCACCGCCTGGTTTCAACTCACAAGTGCAAGTTCAAGAGAGGAAATCATCACTCGAAGATGCTTTGGCTAAGTTTGTGGGTGAAACTGCTAAGTTCATGGGTGAGACATCAAACAAATTTGAGAAAATTGAGTCAAAAGTTAGCAATATGGAGTCTCACATGGGGAGCATGAATGCTTCAATTAAGAATTTGGAAGTTCAAGTGGGGCAAATTGCTTCAGCTATTAGTGCCCAACAACAACAACAACAAAGAAGTTCATTCCCAAGCAAAATCCAAAAGAACAATGCAAAGCCATTACATTGAGGAGTGGCAAAGAAGTAGAGAATGATCCTTCATCTAGAATGGTGAAACCTACTCCTTCTTCACCACCCATTCCGTCATCATCCACACAAGTTCAAGAAGATGATCCAAAAGAAGTTAAAGATGAAAGTCTAAACAAGGGCAAAGATGACTATGTATGGAGCCGCATCACTTTTTCGAACAACCCGCCTATTCTCTAGAATCCTGTTCCATATCCTTAAAGATCTGCAAAGAAAAAGCTTGATGACCAGTTTGCAAAATTTTTGGATATTTTTAAGAAAATTTACATCAACAATTATGCCAAGTTCATGAAAGATGTGATCTCCAAGAAAATGAGGCTTGAGGAGTTCAAGACAGTCAAGTTGACAGAAGAATGCAGTGCTATTTTGCAGAAGAAGCTACCACAGAAACTCAATGATCCAGGGAGTTTTACTATTCGTTGTGTTATTGGTACCTCTTCCTTTGATAAAGTTTTATGTGATCTTGGTGCTAACATTAACTTGATGCCCTTGTCTGTTTTTAGAAAACTTAGTTTAGGTGAAGTGAAACCTAGTACAATATCATTGCAATTGGCAGATCGATTTATTACATATCCAGGAGACATTATGTAGCACCCGTACCTTTAGGTGACGTCATTTTGACCCATAGTGTACCCGCAGAGTACCCGTATACGTATTCATATACGTATGTGTATATGTATTTTGATGCTCGAAACACGTAAGTTTGAGCATCTTTGCATGATTTAGATCATAAAGAGTGCGCATGAAGCTTCGGAACCATCAGAAACTCGTTCGACGTCAAAACATGTCGAGAACGGTGTTTCGGATCCAGTGGAGCTCTCTCCATGGATGAAGAGATTTCAGTCACAAATTACATCAATGTTTTTCTCCTAGATCCGTGGTCCGATTAAGCTGAAATTTTTTCAGCTCATTCTTATATGATAAATCTTCATTATGAACGGTGAAGATCTTGCTCAAAGTTACCTACTATGAGTTATAATACTCCAAACACTGTTTCACGGATTTTTGGATTTTCTTACGCAGTTTTGATAAAACGGTTAGATCTCGCAATCCCACCGTTGGATTGAGTTGAAAGCTTACCATAATGTTGGTAACTTACTCATGCAACTTTTGAACGGTTACAATGTTAAATTAAGATATTTTTTAAGGAATTGACTATCTAAGCGAAGTATTGTAACAGGAAAATTGATTTTTTGATAGTTTGTGGCAACTTTTAGTTGTGGGCCCAAGCTTGTCTATTTAAGCAACCAAAACGTAATTTTAGGCTCATTTGCTCATTTCTCAACCAGAAAAGAGACAAAGGAGCTGGAGAGGAGAAAAGGAGAGGAAAATTAGGGTTTGGTGGTTTCTTGCTCAAGAACACCTAAGGTTTACATTTTTCCTCCATTTCTTCCTTGAATCTCTCTATTAGTTGCATGATAGCTTTATTTTGAGCATGAGGGTTTCATTTTGATGCATGCACTGTGATGAACCTTGGATGGGTGGAAGGCCAAAGTTGGAGTTAAGTCTTGCATGTCACATATGTGTGATTAGAGAGTGTTAGGAGTACACTAATGGTGAAACCACCAATTTCTAGCAAGAAATTGGAATGGTTTAGTTCAAATGACCTATACTTAGTTTATGATCTTAAACTTTTTCAAAATCTTTGCATGTCAACTATGTTCACCTAGTGGCCATTGTGGATGATTCCATGTTGCAAGATCAGTAAAATTCATGGTTGAACATGGTGGCCTAGTGTAAAATTGACAATATGGCCTACGTATGAAAATTTTCAGATTTGGGGCTTTTGATCCTCTTGATATAAAATCTGGAAAATTATGCAATGTAGGTCTAATTGGATATGATTGGGGTTGTTTGATGATTGAATTCACTGGGTTCTCAAAATGGACACCCTAAGGTTGACTAATTTTGATCTAGGCTAAGTATTTGGCATTTTTCATGTGCTTTGGCAATTTTGCATGTAATTTGGGGATTTTGCCCAAATTAGCACTTTTCACCCAAAGTAAGTCAATTTATGAAATTGACTTGGGGATTGTTTAATTGGACCCAAATTGAGTAGAATCATGGGTTTAAAATGTTAGAACCTATGTTAAATTGATATAACTTAGTTCATTTTGACCTTATGTTTTGTATGGGCCTAATTGGGGGTTTTGACCAAGACTTAGTCAATTGATGAAAGTGATTTGATGTATAGTTTAATTGACCCTAATTATACTTGAATTTCATGTATATTAGTGGTTGGATCATGGGATCGCCCTATTACATTCAATTTAGGTCAATCTTAGTTTAATTGACTCTAAATGATCAAGTTGGGCAATATGGAAATTGGCTCAAGGGGGTAATCAATTTAGAATCTAATTGACTTTAGATTGGGTTTGAACATGGGGTTTTGACACACTTTATGACTGATTTTCAGTTGTGTGAACCATGTTATTTCCAGGTCTTGTGATTGATCTTGAACCCGTTTAGTCAATTAGAGAGTTTTGGTGATTGGATTGGCTAGACTTAGCCAATCAAGAGTGAGTGTTTTTTTACTTTTGGATTATTTATATGTGGCATTGTAGTATAAAAATATTTTAAATGCTTATGTATGATGGTATGCATGTTTTAATATTCCATGAAATACATTTGAGCATAATTCATTGGAATGACAATTTGGGTTGAGGCTCCTTGTTGGAATTTCCTCTTTTTTGGAATTCTCGTAAGTCTAGCGGCGATCCCAGTTGTGTACCTGGCAGAGGGTTTTATGGCTTGTGTATGAGTAGGTTAGTTTAGGCTAATCTTACGTGCTGCACAACCCCAAAAATCCTATTAGGATACGAGTATTGTGTGTGTGTTCAAGTACTGTGTGTAGCGCACCAGCCTTGAACCCCCGTACTCAGGAGATGTTAGGATTGCATGAGCATGACTACAAATGTTATGCATCGTCTTATGTATGAATTGATCCATTATGTTAGCATGTATGTAATCTATTTCGTCATCATGATATTTCAATGATTTATGATCTTATCATGTTTTTATTAAATGCACGTATAAGCCACTTGTAAGTGACATTCACTGAGCGGGTTGTAGCTCACACCTCACCTTCTTCTTTCACGATCTGATAAAAAAGGGAAAGGGAAGGTTTGACTGCGTAGCGTCCCTTGTTTTTATTTTATGTAGGTGTTGTACATTTAATTTTGTATTTTTGATAATTATGTACACGATAACACCTAGTATATGTATAATTAACACATAGTTCGGATGTGTTGGGTTTGTAGTATTTTGTAAACTTTGAAATTTTATATTTGGTAACTTGGAGATGCAATATTTTATTTCATTTATGATCATGTTAGATGGATGTTTTTAGGATTGTACTGTATTTGATTTTGGGGATTCGTATTTGTATTCGAGAGCTGACGGGGCGTCGGGTGTACCGACGGAGGGTATACTCGAAGGTCCCCATGCTGGTCAAGACGTCACGTAGAGTGGGTCGTGACAACTATGGTATCAGAGAGAGTGTTTTAAGTTTAAAATCCTTAAAAAAGAATTAAAGACTTATATGACATTATGATTGCCTTTATGAGTATGATTATAGGTAGGTATCTTAGGGGTAACTTTTTCTTGGATTGTGATCCTAATTGAGCTTTTCCTTACTGTGAATCTCAGATATTTACAAGAGAGGAAATAGCAGGATCAGCCATGGACCCAGAGGAACGCCTTAGGCATATAGAGGCAGTCTTAGAGGCCACTCAGCAGCAGCAGCCCAGATTCTCGAGTTGCTAGGCCGTACGTAGGGTGTTAGGCCACCACCGCAGGGTGATGTAGCAGCGGCTGTAGAACACAGTAGTATGGTAGCAGTAGTAGGGGATCAGGCAGAGCAGGCAGGACCAGCTGTGGTCCAGCATGTCGTAGTTGGGGAGACTAAGGCTGAGTAGGCAGAGAAGGACCACTATGAGAGGGTTATGAAAGCCTTCAAGAATCGGAATCTTGCTGAGTTTTTGGGAGGTCTTGATTTAGAGCTTGCTGAGGGATGGTTGACTCGGATTGAGACCATTTTCAGTGATATGAGGGCGCTTGAGCATGATAAGGTCAAGCTTGCCAGGTTTAAGCTAATTGACAAGGCTAACAAATGGTGGGAACGGGTGGAGCGTCTCAAGGGCGAGGTTCTGACTTGGACTAGATTCAAGGAGTTGTTCTTTGTAGAGTTCTGACAACGGTCCGAAAGGGATCAACGATGGATCCAGTTTCTATATCTGACCCAGGGCAACATGTCCGTGAGAGAGTATGAGCAAGAGTTCAACAGGTTGGCACTCTTCGCTCCAGAGATGGTTTGTACCGATGAGCTGAGGATACAAAGGATACGGGATGGTTTTCGAGACCGTATCCGTCAGGGATTAGCACTGGCTGGTGTGCAGACCTATGCGCAAGCTATGGGGCAGGCAGAGATTTTGAGGCCGCAGAGGCCAATTCTAGGATGAGATTACCTGCAGCAGTCCAAGCACCCGCAACTCCTATAGTTCAGACTCAGCAGGCAGGGAAAGAGGCACAGTATTTCAGTGGCAGGAGAGGCCGACGTAATAAGAGGTCGAGATTCAGCCGTAGTGGATATGAGGCATCTATAGCTTCCGCTCCAATATCAGTTGTACAACTAGCTTCGGGCCAGAGTGTTCAGATTTCTAGTCGATTCCAGCAGCAGCGGCAGAGTTTTGTCAAATCTGGTGGACAGCAGACAGCCAGGGCCGAGTCGCAGGTTGTATCTTCTGCACCTAGAGTATCGAGGCCGATTGTGTGTTATGGTTGCGGGACTCCAGGGCATAAGAGGAACCAGTGTCCACAGAGGATGCCTTTTGGTCAGTTTAGTCCTATAGCTGCACCTACCAGAGAGCAGGCCAGAGCTGTTACGCAGGCAGATCCTGAGGCTAGCAAGCAACTAATAGAAAGTACAATCAACATTTGCAATTCTTTGATGTATGTCTTGATTGATGCTGGTTCTACTCTGTCATTTATTTCTGGTGGTGTAGTAGATAGATTGAGATTGTCTACTGTTAGGACTAGTACGCCGTTGATTTTGAGTACGGCGACCGGTGAGAGAATTTACCCTAATATGGTATGTGTGGGATGCATTGTGAGATTCGAGGACCATGAGATGTCTATTGACCTTAGAGTCTTAGAGTTCCTAGAGTTTGATGTCATTTTGGGTATGGATTGGCTGGCAGCGTATCACGCTCACATTGATTACTTCAGCAAGAGGGTTATCTTTCAGATACCCGGAAAGCCAGCCTTCGTCTTTAGAGGCAGGACTGCATCGAGACCACCTACCCAGGGTAGATTAGCCACTCATGATGAGGTCGCTACGATGGTGAGTTTGACGCAAGTGGATGATGTGGGTCAGAGTATTCAGCTAGCAGACATTCCTGTAGTCTGCGAGTACCCAGAGGTTTTTCTTGATGAGTTACCTGGCTTGCCGCCTAGGCGAGAGGTAAACTTTATCATTGAGCTGATGCCCAGCACTAAACCCATTTCCATTCCATCATATCGTATGGCACCGAAAGAGCTGAATGAACTCAGAGCCCAACTTGATGAGCTGATGGACAAGGGATTTATTTCCCCTAGCATGTCACCCTTGGAAGCACTTGTGTTGTTCATCAAGAAGAAAGATGGGAGTCTTCGTTTGTGTATAGACTACCGTCAACTGAATAAGGTGATTGTGAAGAACAAATATCCACTTCCTCGTATTGATGATTTGTTTGACCAACTGATTGGGGCCAAGTTCTTTTCGAAGATTGACTTGAGGTCTGGGTACCATCAGTTGAGGATGTGTCGAAGACTGGTTTTCGGCCGAGGTATGGACATTACGAGTTTCTGGTGATGCCCTTCGGGTTGACTAATGCACCAGTTATGTTCATGGATCTGATGCAGAGAGTGTTCAGGCCGTACCTTGACTAGTTCATTATAGTCTTCATCGATGATATCCTTGTCTATTCTAAGACAAGAGAGGATCATGAGCGTCATCTTAGAGTTACCTTGCAGACATTGTTGGAGCATAGGTTGTATGTCAAGCTGAGCAAGTGTGATTTCTGGATGACTGAGGTGAAATTCTTGGGTCATGTGGTTAGTGGAGAGGGTATTTCTGTTGATTCTGCTAAGGTTGAGGCAATCATTGATTAGCCAAGACCTATCATAGTGATCGAGATTCGTAGCTTTCTGGGTTTGGCTGGCTATTGCAGGAAGTTCGTGAAAGACTTTTCCACGATATCCGCACCGATGACTAAGCTGACTTAGAAGAATGTGGCCTTCACGTGGTCGGATGTCTGTGAGAGAGCTTTCAGTGAGTTGAAAAAGAGGTTAACTACAGCTCCAGTGTTGATTCTTCCAGAGCCTGGGAAAGAGTTGGTGATTTATACTGATGCATCACTCTTAGGTCTGGGATGTGTACTGATGCAGGAGGGTCGAGTGGTTGCATATGCATCTAGACAGCTTAAGGTGCATGAGCACAACTACCCTGTGCATGATTTGGAGCTGGCCGCTACTGTATTTGCACTGAAGCTATGGAGGCACTAACTTTATGGTGAGAGGTTCACTTTGTTTTTTTATCACAAGAGTTTGAAGTACCTCTTTGATCAGAAGGAGCTGAATATGTGGCAGAGGAGATGGCTCGAGTTACTAAAGGATTATGATTTCTCTTTGGAATATCATCCTGGCAAAGCCAATGTTGTGGCCGATGCTTTGAGCCGTAGGCGAGTAGGGACTCAGGTGGTTGCTTTTCAGATGGCCCAGCAGTGGCATTTACTTGAGAGAGTGACTATGATGAGTATACTCTCGAACGCACCACTTAATGAGATATGTGCTCAGATGCACGTGCAGCTTGCGGATGCCCATATTTCGTGGGTTAGATATTTACAGGAACATTGTCCAGATTATGACATGTACCGTGGATACGCAGACAGTGTTGACCAGGCCGATTGGCAAATTGGTCCAGATGATGTCTTGCGGTATAGAGGGAGACTATGGATCCCATATGATGCTGAGTTGCATGCTAACATACTTCGAGAGGCTCACAGGTCTCAGTAAACTGTTCATCCAGGGGCTGCCAAGATGTACCATGATATGAAGAGATCTGTATGGTAGCACGGGATGAAGAAGAGTATTGCTGAGTATGTGAAAAGATGTGAGGTGTGCCAGAAGGTTAAGGCTAAACACCGAAAGCCTGAAGGTCAGATGCAACAATTGCCCATACCCGAGTGGAATTGGGAACACATCACGATGGATTTCATCATGGGATTGCCGAGGTCTCAGGGCAGATTTGATGCCATTTAGGTTGTGGTCGATAGATTGACCAAGAGTGCGCACATCCTTCCTATGAGCGCCAGGGACTCTGTGGATAGACTAAGCAGATTATATGTGAGAGAGATCGTGAGATTGCATGGAGTGCCCTTGTCTATCGTGTCAGATCGAAATCAACGGTTTACATCGAGGTTTTGGCAGGCCTTGCAGACTTGATTTGGGACCCACCTCTGACTCAGTACAACATTTCATCCTCAGACAGATGGTCAATCCGAGAAAGTGATTCAGATGCTGGAGAATATGCTCAGGTCTTGCATTTTAGAGTTCGGTGGTGGTTGGGGTGAGCATTTGCCTTTATGTGAGTTTGCTTACAACAACAAGTATCAGGCTAGCATCGGTATGGCACCGTATGAGGCTTTGTATGGAAGACCCTGTAGATCTCCAGCTTGTTGGTACGAGGTGGGTGATACGCAGTTATGGGGCCCTGATGCAGTTGTTGAGCAGACTGAGAAAGTCAAGCTGATTTGGCAGAGGCTGAAGTCAGCTCAGGACAGGCAAAAAAGTTATTATGATAACCGACATCTGTCATTAGAGTTTGCAGTAGAGATCTAGTTTTTCTGAAGGTCTCGCCACTCAAAGGTCAGATGAGGTTCGGTGTCAATAGGAAACTTTCCCCTAGGTTTATTGGGCCATTCCGTATTGTTGAGAGGATTGGACCAGTAGCGTACAGGTTGGCTCTACCTTTTCAGCTCGAGGGTATTCCACGTATCGATGCTGAGGAAGTTTAATGAGGATCCATTGAAGGAGTCTTATCCCGATCCAGCTCATGTGCTTGATGTGAGTCATCTGCAAGTTGGGGAGGATACGACTTATGAGGAGTTGCCTATTCAGATTGTGGCTCGTAGGGTTCAGAAATTGAGAAATAAGGAAATCCCGCTTGTGCAAGTTAGATGGCAATTCCACGATAATGAAGAGCAAACCTGGGAACGCGAGGACAAGATAAGGGAGCAGTTCTCCGACCTCTTTACCTACTGAGGTTAGTTCTCTTGCTTTTATTTTTTTGAGGACAAAAATATTCCTAAGTTGGGGAGAGTTGTAGCACCCGTGCCTTTAGGTGACGTCATTTTGACCCATAGTGTACCCCCAAAGTACCCGTATACATATTCGTATACGTATGTGTATATGTATTTTGATGCTCGAAGCACGTAACTTCTAGTGTCTTTGCATGATTTTAGGTCATAAAGAGTGCGCATGAAGCTTCGGAACCATCAGAGACCCGTTCGACGTCAAAACATGTCGAGAACGGTGTTTTGGATCCAGTGGAGCTCTCTCCATGGAGAAAGATATTTCTGTCACAAATTACATCAATGGTTTTATCTCCTAGATCCGTGGTCCGATTAAGCTGAAATTGTTTCAGCTCATTCTTATATGATAGATCTTCATTATGAACGGTGAAGATCTTTATCGGAGTTACCTACTATGAGTTATAAGACTCCAAACACTGTTTCACGGATTTTCAGATTTTCTTATGCAGTTTTGATAAAATAGTTAGATCACGCAATCCCACCATTGGATTGAGTTGTAAGTTTACCAGAATGTTGGTAACTTACACATGCAACTTTGGAACGGCTACGATGTTAAATAGGTGGGTAGTTTGCAAGAAATTGACTATCTAAGTGCAAGTATTATAATAGGAAAACTGATTATTTGATACTTTGTAACAACTTTTAGTTGTGGGCCCAAGCTTGTCTATTTAAGCAACCAAAACGTAATTTTAGGCTCATTTGCTCATTTCTCAACTAGAAAAGAGAGAAACGACCTGGACAGGAGAAAAGGAGAGGAAAATTAGGGTTTGGTGGTTTCTTGCTCAAGAACACCTAAGGTTTACATTTTTCCTCCATTTCTTCCTTGAATCTCTCTATTAGTTGCATGATAGCTTTATTTTGAGCATGAGGGTTTCATTTTGATGCATGCACTGTGATGAACCTTGGATGGGTGGAAGACCAAAGTTGGAGCTGAGTCTTGCATGTCACATATGTGTGATTAGAGAGTGTTACGAGTACACTAATGGTGAAACCCCCAATTTCAAGCAAGAAATTGGAATGGTTTAGTTCAAATGACCTATACTTTGTTTACGACCTTAGACTTTTTCAAAATCTTTGCATGTCAACTATGTTGACCTAGTGGGCATTGTGGATGATTCCATGTTGCAAGATCAGTAAAATTCATGGCTGAACACGGTGGCCTAGCGTAAAATTGACAATATGGCCTATGTATGAAAATTTCCAGATTTGGGGCTTTTGGTGCTCTTGATATAAAATCTGGAAAATTATGCAATGTAGGTCTAATTGGACATGATTAGGGTTGTTTGATGATTGATTTCACTGGGTTCTCATAATGGACACCCTAAGGTTGACTAATTTTGATCTAGGCTAAGTATTTGGCATTTTTCATGTATTTTGGCAATTTTACATGTAATTTGGGGATTTTGCCCAAATTGGGACTTTTCACCCAAAGCAAGTCAATTTATGAAATTGACTTGGGGATTGTTTAATTGGACCCAAATTGAGTACAATCATGGGTTTAAAATGTTAGAACCTACGTTAAATTGATATGACTTAGTTCATTTTGACCTTATGTTTTATATTGGCCTAATTGGGGGTTTTGACCAAGACTTAGTCAATTGATGAAATTGACTTGATGTATAGTCTAATTGACCCTAATTATAATTGAATTTCATGTATATTACTGGTTGGATCATGGGATCGCCCTATTACATTCAATTTTGGTCAATCTTAGTTTAATTGAGTCTAAATGATCAAGTTCGACAATATGGAAATTGGCTCAAGGGGGTAATCAATTTAGAATCTAAGTGACTTTAGATTGGGTTTGAACATGGGGTTTTAACACACTATATGACTAATTTTCAGTTGTGTGAACCATGTTATTTCCAAGTCTTGTGATTGATCTTGAACCTGTTTAGTCAATTGGAGAGTTTTGGCGATTGGATTGGCTAGACTTAGCCAATCAAGAGTGAGTGTTTTTTTTTACTTTTAGATTATTTATATGTGGCATTGTAGTATAAAAATATTTTAAATGCTTATGTATGGTGGTATGCATGTTTTAATATTTCATGAAATACATTTGAGCATAATTCTTTGGGATGACAATTTGGGTTGAGGCTCCTAGTTGGAATTTCCTCTTTTTGGGAATTTTCGTAAGTCTAGAGGCGATCCCAGTTGTGTACCTGGCAGAGGGTTTTATGGCTTGTGTATGGGTAGGTTAGTTTATGCTAATTTTACGTGTTGCACAACCCCAGAAATCCTATTAGGATACTAGAATTGTGTGTGTGTTAAGGTACTGTGTGTAGCGCACCAGCCTTGAACACCCGTACTCAGGAGGTGTTAGGATTGAATGAGCATGACTACAAATGTTATGCATCGTCTTATGTATGACTTGATCCATTATGTTAGCTTGTATGTAATCTATTTCGTCATCATGATATTTCAATGATTTATGATCCTATCATGTTTTTATTAAATGCACGTATATGCCACTTGTAAATGACATTCACTGAGCGGGTTGTAGCTCACACCTCACCTTCTTCTTTCAGGATCTGATAAAAAAGGGAAAGGGAAGGCTTGACTGCGTAGCGTCCCTTGTTTTTGTTTCATGTAGGTGTTGTACATTTAATTTTGTAATTTGATAATTATGTACACGATAACACCTAGTATATGTATAATTAACACATAGTTGGGATGTGTTGGGTTTGTAGTATTTTGTAAACTTTGAAATTTTATATTTGGTAACTTGGAGATGTAATATTTTATTTCATTTATGATCATGTTAGATGGATGTTTTTAGGATTGTACTGTATCTGATTTTGGGGATTCGTATATGAGTTGCTAGGCTGGCGGGACGTCGGGTGTACCAACGGAGGGTATACCCGGAGGTTTTTGTGCCGGTCATGACGTCACGTATAGTAGGTCGTGACACATTATCAAAGATGTATTGGTGAAAGTGGACAAGTTTATCTTCCCCGTTGACTTTGTAGTACTTGACATGGAAGAAGATGACGAGATTCCACTTATTCTTGGATGACCTTTCCTTGCTACCGGCCGGGCCTTAATTGATGTGCACAAGGGAGAGCTCACTTTGAGAGTTAATGATGAAGAGGATGTCTTCAATACCTACAAATCCTTGAGATTTCCTGGAGAGAAGGGCTCATGCCATAGAGTGGATGTCGTTGGGAGATGCATACATGAATTCAAGATGGAGATGGGTCTTGTTGATTCCTTAGAGTGTGTCCATTCAATTTCTAAAAAATTGGTGACAAATGATGAGGATAAGTACTATCTTATGGCTTTTGAAGCGGCTATTGAAGAAACTCAACTAGTGAAGATTGAGAGCATTGAAGAAGCAGTTTCTTCTCAAGAGTTGATTGTTCCAGCACCAGAGTTGAAGCCATTGCCAGATCATTTGAGATATGCATTTTTGGGGACTAAGTCTACCTTTCTAGTGATCATTTCATGCTCTTTATCTCAGACACAAGAAGAAAAATTGTTGAGAATTTTGAGAGAGCACAAGAGTGCTATTGGGTGGTCAATTGCAGATATCAATGGTATAAGCCCTACAATTTGTATGCATAATATTCTGATAGAAAAGTTCTACAAGCTTACAGTAGAGTATCGGAGAAGACTAAATCCTGCTATGAAAGTGGTTGCCAAAACAGAAATCCTTAAATGGCTTAAGGCAGGGATCATTTATGCCATTTCTGACAGTTCTTGGGTAAGCCTAGTTTAGGTGGTACCTAAGAAGAGTGGCATCACAGTAAATGATGAGTTGATCTCTATAAGGACAGTAACTAGATTGCGAGTTTGCATTGATTATAGAAAATTGAACAAGGCCACAAGGAAGGATCATTTTCCACTTCTTTTCGTTGATCAGATGTTTGATAGGCTAGCAGGTTTCTAGTATTACCGCTTACTTGATGGGTACTCGAGGTACAATCAGATTGCCATAGCCCCAGAAGATCAAGGGAAGGTAACTTTCACTTGTTTCTGTGGTACATTTGCCTTTAGAAGAATGCCATTTGGTTTGTGCAATGCTCCATCAACTTTTCAGTGGTGTATGATGGCTATCTTTGCTAACATGGTGGAGAATATCATGAAGGTATTGATGGATGGCTTCTCTATCTTTGGTTCTTCATTTGATCACTGTTTGAAAATTTTGACTTTGGTATTGCAAAGATGTAAAGACAAGAACTTGGTTCTAAATTGGGAGGAATGCCATTTCATGGTCCAAGAGGGGATTGTCCTTGGCCATAGGGTGTCTCCAAAGGGATTAGAGGTTGATAGGGCCAAGATTATGGCCATTAAGAAGCTTACTTACCCAATCAATATTAAAGGAATTCGAAGCTTCTTGGGACTGGGTTTCTATAAAAGGTTTATCAAGGACTTCTCAAGAAAACCAAGCCTCTTTGCCATCTACTTGAGAAGGATTCACCCTTCGTCTTTAATGAAGAATGTGAGAAAGTTTTTGAGCATCTCAAGCAAGCCCTTATTTCTGCTCCTATCATGGTAGTGCCTAATTTGGAAGAACCTTTTCAGATCATGTATGATGCAAGCGACTATGCTATTGGAGCAGTTCTTGGTCAAAGAAGGGAGAAGTTGTTTCAGGCAATTTACTATGCAAGTCGCACTCTTGATGATGCTCAAGAAAATTACACAACAATGGATAAGGAATTGCTTACGGTGGTGTTTACATGTGACAAATTCCAAGCCTACATCGTTGGGTTGAAGGTGATTGTCTACACCGACCATGCGGCTATCCGCTACTTGTTTTTAAGAAAGACGCCAAGCCTAGATTGATAAGATGGATTTTGTTACTACAAGAGTTTGATATTGAGATCAAGGATAAGAAGGGGAGTGAAAATGTTATGGCAGATCACTTCTCAAGGCTGCAAAATGCAAAAAAAGAAGATGATTGCCAAATTCAAGAACTCTTCCCAGATGAACAACTTTATGAGGTGAAGGTCAAGCTTCAATGGTTCACGGACTATATCAACTACTTGGCTAGTGGAGTGTTGCCTCTGGATTTATCTCATGCAAAGAAGAAAAAGTTCTTACATGATGTGATGTTTTTTATGTGGGATGATCCATTGTTATTTAAGCGGTGCAATGACCAAGTCATAAGGAGATGTGTTCCGGAAGAAGAAATTCAGGCCATACTTCATGATTGTCAATCATCTTTATATGGTGGTCATTTTGGTGCTACAAGAACGGCTTTCAAAGTGCTACAAAGTGGTTTCTACTAGCTTACTCTCTTTCGTGATTGTTATACATATGTGAAGACTTGTGACCGGTGCCAAAGGCTTGGCAACATCTTGAGGTGACATGAGCTTTCCATGACTCCTATCATGGAGGTTGAGTTGTTTCATGTGTGGGGCATCGATTTCATGGGACCATCCCCATCTTCTTTTGGCAAGACCTACAGTTTGTTGGCGGTGGGTTATATATCAAAGTGGGTAAAAGCTATTACTACTACAACTAATGATGCTAGGGTGGTGCTCATGTTCCTTCAGAAGAATAATTTCACTAGATTTGGCACCCCTAGAGCAATCATTAGTGATGATGGGTCCTACTTTTGCAACAAGTTGTTTAATTGTCTTCTTGCCAAGTATGGAGTCAAGCACAAACTTGTTCTTCCTTACCATCCTCAATCGAATGGCCAAGTTGAGATTTCCAATGGAGAAGTAAAGCAAATTCTTGAGAAGACTGTCAACATCAACAGGAAGGATTGGGCTGCAAAGTTGGATGATGCATTGTGAGTGTATCGTACGACCTAAAAAACTCATATTAGGATGTCTTCCTATCGGTTGGTGTTTGCAAAATCATGCCATCTTCCAGTTGAGCTTGAGCATAGAGCATTTTGAGCACTGAAGAAGTTGAATTTTGACTTGAAGGCTTCGAGTGCTCAAAGACTACTTCAATTGAATGAAATGGAGGAGTATTGCAATGAAGCATATGAGAATGCCAAAATCTACAAGGAGAAGACTGAGTTATGGCATGACAAGATGATCACGAAAAGAGAATTCTCTCCGGGCCAACAAGTACCTCTTTTCATGTAGCACCCGTCCCTTTAGGTGATGTCATTTTGACCCATAGTGTACCTGTAGAGTACACTATATGTATTCGTATACGTATGTGTATATGTATTTTGATGCTCGAAGCACGTAACTTCTAGTGTCTTTGCATGATTTTAGGTCAAAAAGAGTGCACATGAAGTTTCGGAACCATCGAAGACATGTTCGACGTCAAAACAAGTCGAAAACGGTGTTTTGGATCTAGTGGAGCTCTCTCTATGGAGGAAGAGATTTCTGTCACAAATTACATCAATGATTTGATCTCATAGATCCGTGGTCCGATTGAGCTGAAATTTTGTCAGCTCATTCTTATATGATAGAGCTTCATTATGGACGGTAAATATCTTGATCGGAGTTACCTACTATGAGTTATAAGACTCCAAACAGTTCGATCTCGCAATCCCCCCGTTGGATTTAGTTGAAAGTTTACCATAATGTGGGTAACGGACGCATGCAACTTTTGATCGGTTAAGATGTTAAATTGGTGGGTAGGTTGCAAGAAATGGACTATCTAAGTGCAAGTATTGCAACAGAAAATAGTTTTTTGATAGTTTTTGGGCAACTTTTAGTTGTGAGCCCAAGCTTATCTATTTAAGCAACCAAAACGTAATTTTAGGATCATTTGCTCATTTCTCAGCCAGAAAAGAGAGAAAGGAGTTGGAGAAGAGAGGAAGGAGCTGAAGAGGAGAAAAGGAGAGGAAACCTAGGGTTGGTGGATTTTGCTCAAAATCCCTAAGGTTTGCATGTTTTTCCTCATTGTTCTTCCTTCAATCTCTTTGGTTCATGCATGCTAGTGTTGTTTTGATGCATGCATTGTATGAAACCCAGATTTGAAGGGGTAGTGGAAATCAAATGTTGTCCAAATGCTTTGCATGTTTGATATGTGTGTTTAGAGTGTGTTGGGAACCCTCTAAAGGCAAAAACCCCAATTTCTAGGAAGAAATTGGTAGGGTTTAGTACAAATGACCTAGTCTTGGTTCATTGACCTAGACTTTGACATAAGCTTTGCATGCCATCTATGATGGACTGATCGTATTTGGGATTGATTCATGTATTTAACCTGAGATTTTAATGGTGAAATCAAATGGTTTAGTGTAAATGGTCATTGTTTGGTTCATGGCCTTAGGCTTTTCCAAAAGTCATGCATGTCATCCATGTTGTTCTAGGTGGCATTGTGGATGATTCCATGTTGCAAGATCAGTAAAATTCATGGCTGAACATGGTGGCCTAGTGTAAAATTGGCAATATGGCCTATGTATGAAAATTTCCAGATTTGGGGCTTTTGATGCTCTTGATATAAAATCCGGAAAATTATGCAATGAAGGTCTAATTGGACATGATTAGTGTTGTTTGATGATTGAATTCAGTGGGTTCTCATAATGCACACCCTAAGGTTGACTAATTTTGATCTAGGCTAAGTATTTGGCATTTTTCATGTACTTTGGCATTTTTGCATGTAATTTGGGGATTTTGCCCAAATTGGGACTTTTCACCCAAAGCAAGTCAATTTATGAAATTGACTTGGGGATTGTTTAATTGGACCCAAATTGAGTAGAATCATGAGTTTAAAATGTTAGAACCTATGTTAAATTGGTATGACTTGGTTCATTTTGATCTTATGTTTTATATTGGCCTAATTGGGGATTTTGACCAAGACTTGGTCAATTGATAAAATTGATTTGATGTATAGTCTAATTGACCCTAATTATAATTGAATGTCATGTATATTAGTGGTTGTATCATGGGATCGCCCTATTACATTCAATTAAGGTCAATCTCAGTTTAATTGAGTCTAAATGATTAAGTTGGGCAATATGGAAATTGGCTCAAGGGGGTAATCAATTTAGAATCTAATTGACTTTAGATTAGGTTTGAACATGGGGTTTTGACACACTTTATGACTAATTTTCAGTTGTGTGAACCATGTTATTTCTAGGTCTTGTGATTGATCTTGAACCCGTTTAGTCAATTGGAGAGTGTTGGTGATTGGATTGGCTAGACTTAGCCAATCAAGGGTGAGTGTTCTTTTACTTTTGGATTATTTATATGTGGCATTGTAGTATAGAAATGTTTTAAATGCTTATGTATGATGGTATGCATGTTTTAATATTCCATGAAATACATTTGAGCACAATTCATTGGGATGGCAATTTGGGTTGAGGCTCCTAGTTGGAATTTTCTCCTTTTGGGAATTCTCGTAAGTCTAGCGGCGATCCCAGTTGTGTACCTGGTAGAGGGTTTTATGGCTTGTGTATGGGTAGGTTAGTTTAGGCTAATCTTACTTGCTGCACAGCCCCAGAAATCCTATTAGGATACGAGTATTGAGTGTGTATTCAAGTACTGTGCGTAGCGCACCAGCCTTGAGCCCCGTTACTCAGGAGGTGTTAGGATTGCATGAGCATGACTTCAAATGTTATGCATTGTCTTATGTATGACTTGATCCATTATGTTAGCATGTATGTAATCTATTTCGTCATCATGATATTTCAATGATTTATGATCTTACCATGTTTTATAAATGCACGTATATGCCACTTGTAAATAACATTCGCTGAGCTGGTTGTAGCTCACACCTCACCTTCTTCTTTCAGGATCTGATAGAAAAGGAAAAGGGAAGCCTTGACTGCGGAGCGTCCCTTGTTTTTGTTTCTTGTAGGTGTTGTACATTTAGTTTTGGATTTTGATAACTATGAACATGATAACACCTAGTAATTGTATATTTAACACATAGTTGGGATGTGTTGGATTTTATATCATTTTGAAGACTTTGGAATTTTATATTTGGTAATTTGGAGAAGTAATATTTTATTTCATTATGATCATGTTAGTTGGCTGTTAAGGATGTGCTTTTATTTCTTTTTGGGGATTTGTATCTGTATTTTAGGCTGACGGGACGTCGGGTGTTCCGACGGAGGGTATACTCGAAGGTTCCCGTGCCGGTCATGATGTCACGTATAGTGGGTTGTGACATTTCAACTCCCGGTTGAGATTGTTTCCCAGGAAACTCAAGTCAAGATGGTCGGGCCCGTTCCTCGTGGTCAATGTCTTTCCCTATAACGTGGTCGAGTTGCAAGCCAAAGATGGAAGTCAATTTCGAGTCAATTTTTAAAGAGTGAAGAATTATTATGGACAAGACCATTGAAGTGAGGAGAAACTCTTCATTCAAGAACCAATTTGAAGAGAAAAGAGAAAGTCTAGCTAATGACTATAAACAAAGGCTTGTTGGGGGGCAACCCAACCGATTTTTAGATTTTTTGTTCGATTTTATTTTTAGTCATTGTAGTTTAGAAGTTGAATTTTCCTTTTCACTAATGACATATTTTTTTGTCATTTCCCATGTATTCATTCAAATTTGGGGGTCCTCATCAATGACAAGATAAGGAAAACCATTGTGGTGCCTCTACCCTCATGTGTTATTTCAATGAACCCCATGACATGAATGTTTTGATGATTCCAAATATCTCCAATCTGTGTATCTAATAATCATGTCAAGTGTTTCAGAATTATCAAGAATCAAGATCAAGGAACTAAGCTTACAAGCCTATTGATCGTCTCAAGTAAAGTTCTGAGTCTGTCAATACTTAGAATGTAATGTCTATCGATCAATTTGCTCTCAGCAAGATTTAATCATTTTCATATTTTGATCATTGCATTTTAAAGGTATTTCTATGATTTCTAAAGTATTTGATATAATCCGTAAATATCATGCTTTATCGACCTTTAATCGAGAAATCAACAACCGCTTTTATAGAGTCTTTCAGGAAGCTAATGTTTTAGCAGCCCCCTCCTGGACTTGATGAGTCAGGGCCTTGATAAAATATTAGGACGCTCAAGGCTGAATTGGACTGATTCAAAAGGACGCTTACTTGTAAGTAGCGACCTTCATTTTGTTAACCTTTGAGAATGTCAGGAGGCTAACTCAGTTTCAGCTCGCTGAAAGTTGTCTTTCTTTTTAAGTGATTTCTATCTTTAAGGACGCTGATAGTTATAAGTTGAATAAACTATCAGGATGCTACTTGTGTAGGAGTTCCCTCATCTTTAGAATCAACTTAATAACTTTCAGGACGCTTACTGTCCATCAACGAACTTAACATCTTTTAAGTTTGTTTTAAACTGATTTTAAATATCAAGACGCTAACTCTTGAGTAACACCCTCATGCGTTTAAGTGGTTTTAAAGCAAAGATGGACGCTTACTATCGAGTAGTGCCCTCATGATTTAAGTCGTTTAATTGTCAAAGTAAGTCAGGTCTCTTACGATTCAGTAGCGCCCTCATGTCATTGTTTAGTAGGACGTTGATGCTCTATAAGCGCCCTCAAAGGAACAAAATGGCAAAAATGATATTTATGTTGTTCTAACATGTACATCCTTTTTGGCCACCTTTTCAAAATAACTTTTCGTACAAAATCAACCTTCTGTATTTGTAAGAGATATTCTTTGTTTCAGGAACCACGTCTTCTAAAACTTTCCTTATTCATGTATCTGGAGAAAATCAGAATATTCATGAAATGTACAGTTGTATTTTTGTGATATATTCTAGCTGTTGTGAGCAAACATTCATATTTGAAATTCAAATTCAAATGAACAACAACTTCATCTCTACTAGTCTATATATACAGGCACTTAACAACATGTTAAGACCACCAAAAATTCTCTGAGCCAAAACACTTTTTGAAAGTTAGTCGCATTTTCATCTGGTCGAAAAAGTTTAAGTCACTTTGTTTTCAAAGAGTTTTCTTTGAAACTTTACGTATTCAAATGATTTTCATACTGAGCTAAAGTTACATCTTTATCTGAAAATCCATTTGAGATTTTGAACTATTTTCACTCAAATTGTTTAGCACTATTTTAACTTTTATCATTCTTGCTGAAAGAGAAATTTGAGAGATAGTTCATAGGATACAATTGTACTCAATTTCATACCTTGTATCCTGTATCAAGGTTGTAACAGTAGTTAGATAAACTACCGAGTTCATATTCTTATATTCAACAACGTTAGGTCTTCTCACACCCATAAGTTGAGAAAGCTTAGGTCTACCTCACACCCGTAAGTTGAGTAGTATAACGGTTGTTCTCACACCCATAAGTTGAGAAAAGGTGTAACAATTTGATTCTCACTCGTAAGAGAATCCCTTAGTTATAAGGTTCAAAATCCTAACTGAGGAGGTTAGGTAGTGGACGTAAGCAAGTAGGCTAACCAATATAAATCGACTGTGCACATTTGTTTAATTTTTGCACTTTAATTTTTCCATTGTAATTATTTTTAAGTTGTCTAAGTGTTCAATTCATCCCCCTCTTGGACATATTTGGGCCAACATCATGGTCTAGGGGAGTATCGTTATCCTTCATCTCTTTATCTTGCTTTGTGGATGTTTTTGTATTGAGGAGAATGCCAACTTTAAGTTTGGGGGAGAGTTTGAATTATTTGTCTTAGTGAGAAAATTTTTGAATTTTTTTTTTGTTTTTCTTTATCATGAATAAATCTATATTCCCTTATGAACTTTGATTTGATTTCATCTTGTATGAATAATCTATGATAGGATTAGCACTCATTTCTAAGCATCACCTTTGGAAAATTAGAAAGAACTCTTAAGTCTGTGTGCTTGATCTACTTTGCCATGTTTATTGAACATTTTTGTTGACTTTTGATTATGAAATCATGATCATGAGTTCCACTTGCTGTATAAATTTAGATTTTTCAAGTTAAGTATCATTAAAATCTCACTTTTCAAACTGAACTCTAGAAATTGTTTGATCATTTCTTATGGCAAAATCCTAGGAATCACACCATGAGAGATATGATTTTTGCCATGTTTCGAAAGATTGAGCCATTAAGCCCAACTAGATATTGTATTACCCTTAGTTACCCTATTTTGAGCATTATATATGTTTGTGCAACTCCTCTCACCCAGTTTTGTTTTGATGATTGCAAACAACATACCTGTGTTATCTAATCTCTTTGACGTAGTTGTTTCAGTGCTAACTAGATATATCTAATGGATTCAACTGCAATGTCAAAGCATGTGGAAGGAACAGTACTTCAAGAAGATTCAAGAGCTTCATGGTTGTATTACTTTACTAGAATCTTAGTGCTGTAGAGTAACTTTTACTTGTTTCAACCACACATGATTTGCATCTTTTTAAAATCATTCATATAATTTATTATTATCATGCATGCACATATTTTAGTTTAATAGTTATGCTATCACTTAGTCATAATTGTTTATCATACACATATTGATCAGTGTTTAAAATGCATTCATCTTGTCAACTTTGCATGGTTTTACCATTTCACATGTGTTGTACTTATTGCTTTTATCAGTGGTTTAATCGATTAAATTACTCATGTTTTAACTGTGTTAATTATACCTTAATCGTGTCAAATTTTTTTTAAAATGTTTTAAAAATATCAGTCTATGTTTTTGACAATGTCCTAAACCTAAAACGATCATAAATCAGGTCTCTTTAACCTGTCAGTGAAGGAACGCGCTCCTGAGCTTTTTCCCGAGACTCAGTGATTTTTTTATCAGGGGTTAAGGAACGTGCTCCTTGTAAGAGGGACGTGCTCCTGCGGCATTTCCCGAGACTCAGATTTTTCTGATCAGGAAAAAGGAACGCGCTCCTATTTCCAAGGGCAAAATGGGAACAAATTTTAGAGTTAGTGGTTCTTGTTAAAGGAACTCGTTCCTATGCGCAACAGACATATTGAGGAACGCGCTCCTTAAGTAAGGAACGCGCTCCTTAATTGGAGGGAAATCTGAAATTTTTTAGATTTTAAACGAGAAACGCGCTCCAATGTTAAGGAACGCGTTCTTGTGCCTCTAAGTGGTGTTTGCCAATAAATACCACACTTGCTCATTTGAAGAGCAACTTTTGCATAATCCAGAGAACTTGTGCGATTTCTTCTACATCATTTATACTCGTCCAAAACAAGGTATTGAATCATTTAATCTTTCTTTCCAAGCAAAAGTTCACCACATTTGTGTTTTTCATTCAACCTTTGGAAGAGTTCTCCCAACCATTTCAAAATCTTTGAGAAATTAGAAAGGAGTTCTAGAGTGTTGATCAAGGTGTTCTTAAGTGTCTTTGATCACATACTTGCTGATCTTGAACATCCTTGGAGGAGAAATCTCTCAACCACATACACTTTGGAGAATCGACGAACTTCACCTTACATAAGTTGGGTAACTTTTCTTTTTCTATTCTAGTGTTTGTGTATAGAGTAGAAACAGTTTTTCTTGCTTCTTTTAATATATTATCAAAATCGTTTTCTCTATTGTGTGAAATCATACTTGTGCTTTCATCTTATATTATCTTGATAATGGTTTTATATTGTTTGATTAACATCGATTATTGTGCTTAATATATATATATATATATATATATATATATATATATATATATATATATATATATATTGTTTGAATTGTTTGTTTTGATCATAACTTGTGCTTATTGATTCACATGCTTGAATATTGATAATTTTGAATCAAGAAGTTTTGATCAATAACTTGTGTATTGATTCTTGTGCTTCACCTATCATACTTAGAATCAATATTGGAAAATACATCTACGCATACGATTCTTGAACTTGCATGAAATATTTTGAATCAGTTTCAGTATTTTTGAGAAACTATTTCAACATTATACTTCATTTAGAATCGTAGTAGTTGGAATAGTGATTGTTGACTCATTCAAGATTGTAAGCCTAAATTGTTTAGAGTGTTGATATTCACTTCTCTATATCTTTGTAATCTTGATGTATTCTTGACTTGATTAAGTCAATCGGGATATTACCAAACTCTATACGGAACGTAACCATGCTCTTAAGTTGGTTGCAAGTTGTGACTTACTAGCTAAGCCCTGGTGTAGGCTAGATTTTGGCTTTCTAATCAAGCCCTTGTGTAGGTTCGCGTTGTAGTGGCTTTCTAACCAGGCCCTGGTGTTGGTTAGTGTAAACGACTACTAATCCGCCTGTAAGTGATTAGCCAATAGTGGATTGAGAAATCTTGATCCGTGTGATTGGGTAGTGGACATAGGTTCAAGGGGAAACGAACCACTCTAAATCCTTTGCGTTCATTTAATTTCCTGCACTTATTATTTGGACTGTTACTGACTACGCACTTTAATTGTTTAATTAAAATATTAGAAAGGCAACGCAAAAATCCGCCAAGTCCAATTCACCCCCTTCTTGGAGGGTAATACTGGGCAAACAAGTAGTATCAGAGTTGTTTTTTGCAATCAAAGTTATCTAACAATTTTTTTGAGTAAGATAGCAAGACAGTGCTCAGCTAGTTATAATGTGGACACTAGCAGATACACTGATAGACCACCATTGTTTAGAAAAGAAAATTTTCATGAGTGGAAGATTCTCATGAAAGCATTTATGAGATCACAAGAGGTTGATGGTTAGGAAATGGTGGAAAATGGTTATACTCTTCCTGACAAGCCAACCGAGTTATGGACAACAAAAGAAAAATAAGAGTATTGTCTAAATTCCAAGGCGGTTTATGCCTCATTTTGTAGTCTCCCGGATAACGAGTTAGAACAAGTTAGTGAATTTGAGACTACAAAAGAAGCTTGAGAATTGCTTCATTTGGTTCACTGTGAGCCCCTTGATAATAGATAATCAAGACTCAGGGATGCAGATAGAAGATTTGAAGATTTCAACATTCCTGAAAATGAACCAATTGAAGAGGCATGCTCTTGATTCAAATCAATTCTTGAAGACTTAAAGGATCTGGATCAAGAGATACCATTTCGGATTAGCCTCGTCTGCTTTGCTGACAAAATTCCGAGATATTTGGCTGAAAGACTTAAAAGCATAACATAAGTGTTTAATCCATGGGAGTTCACCTTGGAAGATTTTTGCAACCTACTGATATCTATAGAAGCCAAGGATGAAACAACAGCAAAAACTGTAGTGCTTAAAAGATCACTTGAAAATTTCAAGTTTTTGAATGAGGAAACAATTGATGAGGGACTTGATAGGTTGATGGAATTAGCAAGTGATTTGCAAAGTTGTGGAATAACCTATCCTCATCAAATATTGGTTAAGTATTTCTTAGAAGGTTTTCCGGACAAACGTAAGTACAAAGTCGAATTTATTGAGATGTTTGGTGATCCGTTTAACAATAGCTTTGAGAGAATTCTTTATGTGTTAAGCGAACTTGAGACCTACTCAGAAGATAGTGAAGTTTCATCCGAAAGAAGAGATACTTTCCAACTTACCAAGTGATGATGACAAAGATAGAATGGATGAAAGTGAAACATCATCATTGGTAAATGATCAGTATGATGATTATTTTATGTTCACTTGAATATATCATCTATGATAATTCTACAATAATCTTGTATGAATTATTGTTGATGAACGTGTGTGTGTTAATTTGGTGTGAATGATTTTGATTATAGTGTTTTCATCATTTGTTGTGTATATCATTCACTTAGAAATGGCAAAACTTTTCCTGACTAATCATAAATTATCAACTTAATCAAAGTGGAAATCAAGAAAATAAAAAATTACATAGTTTTAGTGTTCTGTGTTCTTAAGGAACACGTTCCTTCAAAGATGAACGTGCTCCTCTGCATGAACACCAGAAGGTGTTATGCAGAGAACACAGGAACGTGTTTCTTAAGACTGATATTATATCAGTCAAGCAACCTGAGAGCCATTTCTCTCATTCTTTCTCCACCTTTTTGCTTCTCCTCTCTCACCCGATTTTCCTACTTCATTTTTTTAGTGTTTGATCATTCTAAATTCATTCCCCATCTCTTTTATCATCAAATCCATCATTTTGAGACTGGAAAACACCTTTTAATCCATCCATCAATCACTAAAACCGCCACTTTTTCATTTTTTTCTTCAATTTTCAATTTCTCTTTTCTCTTTCGATTTCCAATGGAAATACAAGTTCTATAGAAACAAAGTACAAGATGTTTGAATGAAGATACATGTGCAAGAAGTTGTGAAGGATAGAAGAAAAAGGAAGAAAAACGCAAAAAACACAAACTGGGCGCCACGGCGCTGCACCAAAAATCCAACTGCGCATGTTTGGTGTTATGGCCATAACATTCTCAATTTATCTTCGAATTGAACGCAGTTTGTTTCTACTTCTTTCTTACTTGAAATACTAAACATGAAATGGTTTTGAGGGGGATATGGATTGGAGAACAAGAGGAAAAACGGTGAGGAAGAATGCAGAGATGCGAAAAAATTAGAAACCTTCTAATTTTTTTGCAAACACTTTTCTAGTTCAACTTGGAGTCTCTTATTGCGATTTCCTATGGACTTGTGGCCCTATAAAGACCATTGTTTAGGGTTTTCAAGGCATCATAGAGGATTCCATAGAGCGGAGAACGAGAAGATTACGGCTGGACCAAAGTGGAGAAGAAGATCAACCTTGAAGATTATTGAAGATTCTCTACACCATTCTAGTTTGTTTTTCCATTGTTCTTATTCATGTTCAAACCATTGTTTAATATTTTCATGTCTTTAGTTATGAGCTAAACCTCTTTTCTAGAGGGTAGATTAATCCAAACTTGATACTATGTCTTAGATTTTATTATTTGATTATTATTAATGAAGTTATTTCGTTTATTTATATTTTTCTGGGTGTAATGATTTTAATCCTTTGATCAAGGAGTGAATGATCATAGACTTGAGATTGATGCTCTAAAAGAGGGTACCTTGGCTTCGAACTTGGGAAATATAACCTAAGCTATCGTAAGACTCAAAAGGAGATTGAGAATCTTTGAAGTCATTAGGTGAAAATCACAAAACTTAATGAGTTATTGTTATCTTCGATTTTCATCGAAAGAGTTAAGCCAAGATGACAATAATATGCTCCAATTGGTGTTCCAAAAGAGGGAATTAGAAACGTTAGGATTTTTGACTCATAAACGAGATAACCAGATTAATAATAAATACATATAAAAGGCATAGTTGAGAGTGAGGTGATATCGAACCTGTAACGCCCCAAAAGTCTTTCCATCTAGCCCATAACTCATTTGCATTTTGCCCGAACTCTGTGTGTTTGCTTGATTAATATGTTTGTGTATTTAATTCTTGATAATGTATATTATGTGTGTATACGTATTTATTATGATGTTTTATTAAATTCTAAATGAACCACCGAAATGCCCTAATGTCACATACGTGAGAATAGTTCATTTAGGATAAACCTAGAAATTGGCCTTTTATTATCTGTGTGAAAATAGTTCAAATTGTTAGATGATGAGAAATTGACCTATTGTCACACGCGTGAGAATAAGAAAATTTTGGAATTTCGTAATTTTACAATTTTTCAAGTGTGGGCCCAATTTTGTCTATTTAAGCAACCAACACCTAATTTCAGCTCACTTGCACGTTTTTGAGCTTGGAAAAGAGGGGAAAGGGAAGGAATGGAGAAAAAGTAGAGAAAGCTTGGGTTTTGGTGGTCCCTTGCTCAAATCACACCCAAGGTATGTGTATTTTCCCATTTTCTTCCTAAAATATCTTTGTAGATGTGTAAAAGAGCATGATTTTGACCTAAGGGAGGGTATGCACCACGGCTAGGGGGTGACCCTAACCTAGGGTTTACTGATATCTACTCTTTTAAGCTTGTTTATGGTGGAAACAACCTTCTAAGACCTAGATCTATACACAAAGTGCATTTTGCAAGCACTTCACCACGTTTTTGGTGGTGCATGGGGTTAGGGTTTTGCTGGAAACCCATAAGGCCGAGATGTATGTTAGGGATTTGGGTTCCTAGGTTGATTTGAAACCCAATGGCACCATTTTCCCCAATTTCTAGCAAGAAATTTGAGGGGTTAAGTGTAATGACCCTAAACCTAGAAAATGAACTTAGGGTTTTCCATCCAAATTTCATGCAATCTATGTTGATTAAATGGGTAAATGTGAATGATTGATAGTCCAATTTACTGATTTTGAATGGTGGAAAACCTAGGTATAGTGTAAAATTGGCCTAGAACTTGATTTTAGTATTTTACCCAAAATTTGGGCTTTCGACCTAAATCAAGTCAATTGATTAAAATGACTTGGGAATTGTCTAATTGGACCCTAATTGAGTTTGAATGTGGGTCTATGATGGTTAGACTTGTATGGGAATTGAATGAGTTGGTTCAATTTGACTTTGTGCCCTATTGTAGAGATTTTTCCCAAATTGGGGCATATGCCATGTATTGGCTTAAATTGGGAATTTGCATAGATTATGATCAATCTTTCATGGTTTGAATGTTGAATGGTGTATTAACTTGGATAGCCATGAATAGACCTAGACTAAGTATTTGTCTTGGGTTTATATGTAATTGGAGGTGTTGGTGTTGTTGTCTTAGACTAAGGCTTATATTGGATTTGAGTCTTAAGTATGGATGTTGAGGTTGATCGTGAGAAATGGAACTCGTGATTTGACTTAGATGCACATGGACTTGTTGAGTTGGAAATTAATCATGATTAGTGTTTATGTATGAGAATGATCATGGTAATTGATGTATGTGCATGTGAATATGATTTACAGGATCTTGATTTGCATTGGAATCAGTGTTGATCCGTGTGTGGATAGTAGTAGCTTGCGTGGCTTGGTTGTGAGTAGTTGTTCCTTATGATTATCACTTGTGTCATCATATTAAATTATACTTGTATGTTGAATGTCATGAAATGTTATTATGAAAATGCATGTGTTTAATGTCATTTTGAAATGGCATGCATTGAGAAACTCTAGAAGCTTTGGATGTTCCAAGCCAAGTTCCCTGGATGTTGTGATATCTAGGAGGCTTGTGCATGTTGCCAAGCTAACTTCTCTAGAGGGCAGAGGCAGAATCTTCTATAAATGAAGGTTAGGCGTATGAGGCTGACATACCCCAAAGGCGGAAGAGTATCTAATACCCCACCTGGCAGGATCATTTCACTAAGGCTGAAAGTGAATGATCAGGATGAGATGACCCTAGGGTGCAGAGGCAGAGGCAGTTATACTCCAATATGGGAGGACCGACTTACGGTCTATAAATATAACTAAGGGTCGGTGGAGTTTTTAAATTTCCCTCAAAATGGTTGAATGCTTATTTTACTGTGTTTTATGTTTCACATATTTATGAGCATTATTTCATGCATGCGCATACTATATGGCTTTTATTGGTGTATAATTGATGGCATAAATGAACACTATTCACTGGGCATAGTTGGCTCACCCTCTCGCTCTCTTTTCAGGTCCTTCAGATAAGGGCAAAGGCATTGCATTTGCGTGAGAACCTAGCCACTGCAAAGCTAGGGACGTCTTGATGTGAGTTTAGGACTTTTGTGCATGGTATGATGTCCTTTTTACATATGTATATGTTTTGTTAATTTTGGTACATATGTAATTAATATCACATGTTAAACCTAGATGGTGAGGTATGTTGTTTAATGTTATTGTATATTGGCCATGGGCCTTGGACATTTGATGATGATGAGTCTGGGCATGTTGCCTTAGACTATTTTGGTTTATTTTGAGGATTATGATCATTGTCTTGTGTTTATTAGAAGATCATCATTATTTTGACTATGTGGACATGCATGCCATTGATTTTAGAACTGTTAAGTTTATCAGGTGGTTGTTGTTTGTTGAAAATAAAATAAAATGGGGACTCTATGGAGAGTATGGTTGAGGCTTGTAGGGTCCCGATCATCCCATGGGATAATTTGGGGTGGTCGTGGATGCTTACGAGAGCGTCCCCCCTCGGCATTCCACACGCCGATCCTTGGGGATGGCCATGTGGGGTGTGGGGTTGTCACAGAACCTCTAGACCATTCTACCATTGATTTCTCATTAGTTTTCTATTGCATTGTTAGTTTAACACTTAATTGCTTTCATCATTATTTTTAATTACTTGAACTCTCGAATTTGATTTTCTGAAGAAAATTAGGGTTAGGACGTGATAGCTAGTGTAGTATTCAATCCCTGAGGACGATATTCGATTCTCATCAATTTATATTATTACTTGGCACCGTTGTCGGGGATTGATTTATTCTATTTTTACTAATATCGTTAGTAAAAATGGGGCAACTAGCATCAACTATCATCAACTATCAATGCCCTACAACGAGACTCATTTCCAAGCAATAAGGTAACCATTGGGATTATGATTGTATGGGTGACCCTTTACCCTACCAATACCATTCGGGTATTTATAACCATGAGAACTACTCCTATGATAATTCATGGAATGGCTTGCAACCTCAATCAAATTTCTACTATCAAGTAGAGGATGAGTCTTCTTTTAAGGATATGTTGAGCTCATTCGTGATGGAGACAAGGGCTTCACTCAAGAACCTTGAAGTGCAAATGGGGCAAATAGAATCAACTATCATCAACTATTAATGCCCTACAACGAGACTAATTTCCAAGCAATACTGAGGTGAACCCGAACGAGCAATAGAATGTCATCACATTGAGCGATGAAGGAGATGTTAAGGGGGCTAACTCTTTACGTTAAGACATAACACCGCGACCGCCACCAAGGCAATTGACTATTCTAAAAGAGATGCAACGCTATGAGGCCTTGGGAGGTGGAGAAACGAGTCCATATTACCAAGTGGATGTGATTGAAGGTGGTGATCAAGAGGTGCTTATAGATGTGCAATCATGCAATCTTATGATGCCATATGTTGATGTGGTGCCTACCAAGTTGGAAGAGTGTTTAGATGTCACAAAGTATGCTTTTGATTCTGAGGATCTGTTTGCTCAAGTAATACAAGCTAAAGTTGAGGAGGTTACTGATGATTTTCAAAGCCACTTAGAAGTGCTTGAAAATCAATGCATAAAAGTTTGCACCAATTGAGTATTTCGATGACATTCCTCCGTTAGATGGGAGTGATGCTTCATCGGACTTTGCGTTTCTATTTGAGGATCGTTCATATGAATTTTTATGGGAGAAGTGCAGAAGTCTGGTGATTCCGTTATTAATGTCGAACAATGAGGAAGACGGGAGGATCCTCGAAATAATAAGAAAACACAATCGATTTAAATGAGAAAAGAACATCAAGCTAATGACTATAAAAAAACATTTGTTGGGAGGCAACCCATCTATTTTTTTTATGTTTTATGTTTTTATTTATTTATTTGGTTTATTTAGTCGATTAGCATATACCTTTGCTAATGACATGCCTTTCGCTGTCTCATTCCCAGGTTCTAAATCAAGTTTGGGGGTCCTTTTACAAGCCACATGGAGAGGATGGAGCTTACGTGGAGACTTCAACCCTTTGTGTTCAAGGGGGTTTTCTCCACGTCTCTTTCTTTTCTTTCCATCAGTTCTCTAATTATGTTTTTATTGTGAAGCATTGAGGACAATGCTTGTTTTAAGTTCGGGGGGAGAGTTTTGATTTTTTGACTTTTCATGGTTAAGCCGTGGTAGTTTTAGGTTAGGATGTCCTATGATCTCACAAATTCTGATTTGATTCCATTTTTTTTTAATTTTTTGAATGGCCAATGATAAGAGAACATGTACATGAACATGACTCTAGGAGAATGTAGAGAGATATTTTAAGTCTGTGTGCTTGATTCAACTATTGACTAAGTTTTGTTTGAAATTCTCTACATGTCTAATGTAGTTGATTTTGTGGAATCATGACTTGTTTGGATTAAATTTGTGCAAGTAATGTTATATATTAGATCTCTAGAAATCCTAGAACAAGTTTGATTATGACTTGAAGTGAAATCCTAGAGAGCATGCCACGAGGAAATTGATTTAGGCTATGTTTGGATGAGTTTGATCCATTTAGTCTACCTTATTTTTTATTATATCCTTAGTCACCCATTTTGAGCTTTTTGATCTTTTCTTTGTTACCTATGCATTGGATAATAAGAGCCTTATATGTTCAAATATCCCGTTTTCAACCTATGCATCTTATACACTTTGAATATGTTGGAGTGCTATCTTTTTGGAAATTGAAAATGGGAGAAAGAAAAAAAAATGGTTGAAAAGGAGGTGACGAAGAAAAATATATTGGAAGTTTGCAAAGTTTGCTAGCTATATGATCAAAAGGAATAAGTTTGGGGGTGTAGTATTTTATGAAAAAAAAATAAAGAAAAAAAAAAGCAAACAAATAATAAGAATGGAATGAAAAAATTGAATATTTGAAGTGGGTATATGTGCTGAATTTGGGTTCTTTTTGGCTCTAGATGTAATGTTGTGGATATTAGAAATTGATCAAAGTGTTTAGGATGTTTTTAGCCTTAATTTTTCTAATTTTTCCTACCTTTGAACCTTGGCCATACATTACAACCTAGGAAAGACCTATTGATTCTAAATGGCATATAATTTACATTAGTAGAGAGTGGTATGAAAGATTTGCCTATGGGATTCACTTTATAGATATATCTATTTGAGATCACTTACACTTTATACTTGCTTGCACTTATCTATGAAATTCACCAATGGTTTTATGAGATTGACTATGTGATGATATGTTTGAGAATGGAAGATGAGGTTAGGTGAGGAGTTGGATTGAAAATCTAGACATCTCTAACACTCTTGAAACTTTCTGATGAGTTATTATCTTTCAATGTGATCTTAGAGGCCATGCATATGTTATATTTTGAATCAAAGTTTAATTTGTTTGAGAATAGGATGGTAGATTGATGATTGAGTTAGTTGAATTTGAGTTTTGCTTTCCTTTCACTCGGGAAGATCAAAGTCCTAAGTTTGGGGGTATTTGTTGAGTTGCATATTTAGATATGTTTTAGAGCATGTTTTTGATAAGTTTTAGTATGATTTATGCAATACTTTGGTTAATTTGTCTTAGCTTTGATCTATTTGTTAGTTTAGTCACATTTTGGTATGATATGTGTTATTTCAGTTTTTAATTCTATAAGTTGATAGATTTGATTATCTAAGTGTGTTACTAAATAGATTTGCTTTGTTTTGTAGGTGTTTAGATGATGTGAATGTGAGTTTGGATGATGGAATCAAAGTACAAGATGTTTGAATGAAGATACATGTGCAAGAAGTTGTGAAGGATAGAAGAAAAAGGAAGAAAAACGCAGAAAACACAGAATGAACGCCACGGCGTTGCACCAAAAACCAAATTGCGCATGTTCGGTGTTTTGGCCATAACTTTCTCAATCTAACTTCGAATTGAACACGGTTTGTTTCTACTTCTTTCTTACTTGAAATACTAAAACATGAGAGGTTTTTTAGGGGGATATGGATTGGAGAAGAAGAGGGAAAACGGTGAGGAAGAAAGCGGAGATGCGATAGAACTAGAAACCTTCTAATTTTGTTGCGAACTTTCCTAGTTCAACTTAGAGTCTCTTATTACGACTTCCTATGGACTTGTGGCTCTATAATAATCATTGTTTAGGGTTTCCAAGGAATCATAGAGGAGATCAAAGAGCAAAGAACGAGAGGATTACGGCTGGACCAAAGTGGTTAAGAAGATCAACCTTGAAGATTATTGAAGATTCTCTACACCATTCTAGTATATTTTTCCATTGTTCTTATTCATGTTCAAACCATTGTTTAATATTTTCATGTCTTTAGTTATGAGCTAAACCTTTTTTCTAGAGGGTAGATTGATCCAAACTTGATACTATGTCTTAGATTTTATTATTTGATTATTTTTAATGAAGTTCTTTAGTTTATTCATTTTTATTAGGGTGTAATGCTTTTAATCCTTTGATCAAGGATTGAATGATCATAAACTTGAGGTAGATGCTCCAAAAGAGGGTACCTTGGGTTGGAACTTGGAAAATATAACCTAGGCTATCGTGAGACTCAAAAGGAGATCAAGAATCTTTGAAGTCATTAGGTGAAAATCACAGAACTTAATGAGTTATTGTTATCTTCGATTTTCATCGAAAGAGTTAAGCTAAGATGACAATAATATGCTCTAACTGGTGCTCCAAAAGAGGGAATTAGAAACGTTAGGACTTTCGACTTATAAACGAGAGAACCGAATTAATAATAAATACATATAATAAAAGGCATAGTTGAGAGTAAGGTTATATCGAACCTCTAGACCATTCTACCATTGATTTCTCATTAGTTTTCTATTACATTGTTAGTTTAATACTTAATTGCTTTCATCACTATTTTTAATTACTTGAACTCTTGAATTCAATTTTCTAAATAAAATTACGATTAGAACATAGTAGCTAGTGTAGTATTCAATCTTTGAGGACGCTATTTGATTCTCATCGGTTTATATTATTACTTGACGCCGTACACTTGCAGTATTTCACATAACAACAATCGGATCACTACGATGAGGACAATGTCGGGGAGTGGAACCCCGCACATGGGGTGTTGGCGGTGTCCAACATTATCTTTGGATTGCGGCTCAAGATCTTTCATAACATCATCTCGAGAGTCATCCTACCTCGCTTGAGTTCACGTGCGAAGGTTAATCCTTTGGATGCCTTCTTGCTTTGGTGCATGCACAGTCGCACCAACATTCGCCTGTCCCACGTCATCATTAATCACATCATCGGGACACGGCATTACACTAGGGCACTGCCCTACGGCGCTATGGTGACATTGCTCACCAAGCGAGCAAGAGTTGATTTCACGGGCTTCAGGGTGTCAACAAAGCGAAACAAGAAGAATTTCATTGGAAAGAACACTATTCGTTCACTCGGACACCAGTGGGTAGGACACATCGGGGACTAGGTGCACATCTCTAGGAGACATCAGGGCAAGGGCACCAAATTAATCACGTTTGATACGCAGACAATGATTCCCGAGCCTGACACTGAGGGAGCAGGGGTTGCACCACCGGTAGCTTATCCATCTGGACAAGGAGCAGCACCAGCTCTGGCACAGGCTGAGGAACGTCCAGGATGTAGCCGACTTCACAGGATATATTCACTGGGCTAGGATCTCTTGATCCTCGATCATCACCTCCATCATAGGCACACCTCTTTTTGATGTTTCAAAAGGGGGAGAGATTAGTATGATTGGTTTGATTGACTAGTTCATTCTTTGCACATACTCAGGGGGAGAGTTTACACACTCAGGGGGAGTGTTTGGAGTTTACACACTCAGGGGGAGAGTTTACACACTCGAGGGGAGTGTTTGGAGTTGGACATACATTTTGGAGATCTTTTGTATGTTTTGCATTTTTTTTTATTTACACTTTTGTACTCTTTGTGTACTTGCGCTATTTATGCTTTATTCATTGATGTACACTTCTATGATGATCACATGTATATGCTTGATTTGTCTATATTTATATACATGTACATTTTGTGCTTATTGATCATATCTTTGAGTATGTTTTTATTTGTATCTGATTGATGATTCCACATGGTATTCAATGTTAAATCTTTTATAAAGTGGTATACTTTATTAAAAGTGGCATGATAATTTTATTCACTTCACTCATTCATTCAATTGAGAAATCATGCATCTTGCTTCAATCAGGCCAATAATGAATTTGTTTCAAATCATAAAAAAGGGGGAGATTGTTAATGTAACTACTCTCACCTAGTTTTGTTTTGATGATTGCAAACAACATACATGTGTTCTCTAATCTCTTTGACGTAGTTGTTTTGTTGCTAACTAGATATATCTAATGGATTCAACTACAATTTCAAAGCATGTGGAAGGAACAATACTTCAAGAAGATTCAATAGCTTCATGGTTGTATTACTTTACTAGAATCTTAGTATTGTAGAGTAACTTTTACTTGTTCTAACCACACATGATTTGCATCTTTTTAAAATCATTCATATAGTTTATTATTATCATGCACGCACATATTTTAGTTTAATAGTTATGCTATCACTTAGTCATAATTGTTTATCATGCACATATTGATCAGTGTTTAACATGCATTCATCTTGTCAACTTTGCATGGTTTTACCGTTTTACATGTGTTGTACTTATTGCTTTTATCATTAGTTTAATCGATTGAATTACTCACGTTTTAACTATGTTAATTATACCTTAATCGTGTCAAAATGTTTTTAAAATATCAGTCTATGTGTTTTGACAATGTCCTAAACTTAAAATGATAAAAAATCAAGTCTCTTTCATCTGTTAGTGAAGGAACGCGCTCCTATACTGAGGAACGCGCTCCTGAGCTTTTTCCTGAGACTCAGTGATTTTTTATTAGGGATTAAGGAATGCGCTCCTTGTAAGATGAGCGTGCTCCTGTGGCATTTCTTGAGACTCAAATTTTTTCTGATCAAGGAAAAGGAGCGCGCTCCTTAAAGAAGGAATGCGCTCCTGTTGCCAAGGAAAAAATGGAAACAAATTTAAGAGTCAGTGGTTCTTGTTAAAGGAACCCGTTCCTATGCCCAACGGACATATTGAGGAACGCGCTCCTTAAGTAAGGAACATACTCCTTAATTGGAGGAAGATCTGAAATTTTTCAGATTTCAAACCAGAAACACGCTCCTGTGTTAAGGAAAGTGTTCCTATGCCTCGGTGTGGTGCTTTTCTATAAATACCACACTTGCTCATTTGAAGAGCAACTTTGGAAAAATCCAGAGAACTTGTGCGATTTCTTCTACATCATTTATACTCGTCCAAAACAAGTTCTTGAGTCATTTAACCCTTCTTTCAAAGCAAAAGTTCACCACATTTGTGTTTTTGATTCAACCTTTTGAAGAGTACTCTTAACCATCTCAAAATCTTTGAGAAACTGGAAAGGAATTCTAGAGTGTTGATCAAGGTGTTCTGAAGTGTCTTTCATCACATACTTGTTGATCTTGATCAGCCTTGGGGGAGAAACCTCTCAACTACATACACTTTGGAGAATCGACGAACTTCACCTTATCTAAGTTGGGTAACTTTTCTCTTTCGATTCTAGTGTTTGTGTATTGAGTAGAAACGGTTTTTATTGCTTGTTTTAATATATTATCAAAATTTTTTTCTCTATTTTGTGAAATCATACTTGTGTTTTCATCTTATATTATATTGATAATGGTTTCATATGGTTTAATTAATATCGATTCTTGTGCTTAATATGTATATATTGTTTGAATTGTTTGTTTTGATCATAACTTGTGCATATTGATTCACATGCTTGAATATTGATAATTTTGAATCAAGAAGTTTTGATCAATAACTTGTGTATTGATTCTTGTGCCTCACCTATCATACTTAGAATCAATATTTGAAAATACGTGTACACATACGATTCTTGAACTTGCATAAAATATTTTGAATCAGTTGCATGTATCTTTGAGAAATTATTTCAACATTGCACTTCATTTAGAATCATAGTGGTTGGCATAGTGATTGTTGACTCATTCAAGATTGTAAGCCTAAATGTTTGGGAGTGTTGTTATTCACTTCTTTATATCTTTGTAATCTTCATGTATTCTTGACTTGGTTAAGTCAATCGGGATATTACCAAACTCTATACGGCACGTAACCACGCCCGTAAGTTGGTTGCAAGTTTTGGCTTACTAGGTAAGCCCTGGTGTAAGCTAGATTGTGGCTTTCTAGCCAAGCTTTTGTGTAGGTTAGCGTTGTAGTGGCTTTCTAACCAGGTCCTGGTGTTGGTTAGTGTAAACGGCTTCTAATCCGCCCGTAAGTGATTAGCCATTAGTGGATTGGGAAATCCTGATCGGTGTGATTGGGTAGTGGATGTAGGTTCAAGGGGAACCGAACCACTCTAAATCCTTTGTGTTCATTTATTTTCCTGCACTTATTATTTGGATTGTTACTGACTACGTACTTTAATTGTTTAATTAAAGTATTAGAAAGGTAACGCGAAAATCCGCCAAGTCTAATTCACCCCCCTCTTGGACGGTAATACTGGGCCAACAATATATTGGTCTTTGTCACCCAAAATAATTAGCCAAGGCCTTTGATTGACTTTCCCCTTTTTTTGACCCTTGCACCCTTAATTCTTGAAAGAATGTGAATTGTAATGGGTTGAGTTGTTGTCCATGGGAAATTATGTATAAATGGGCTATGGAATGAAAATGTTATGTGAAAGTGATGAGAAAAGATTTAAAATGGTTGAAAATGATTTAAAAAGAAGAAAAAGGATGAAGAATGAAAAGAATGAGAAAAGAAAATATGTTTCTTCATCAATGAGTAAAATGAATAAGTTTGGGTTTATTTCGGATGTAATGTGGAGGTAAAATGTTGAAAAATCCTATTTTGGATAATGTGTTGGGTTTCGTTCACTTTGTAAGGCATGAGATTAGTAAAAGTGTTATGTATATCAAAGAGGTTTTGGGTGTATTGAGCTTTATTTTATCCATGTTGTCATTCCCGTACCCTTGGCCTCACATTACAAGCTTACTAAAGTCCTATTGATGTTAAGTGGAGAGAAATGTGAAAAGCAAGCATATTAAGTTCATGCTTTGTTTTGTTGAGATCATATTTTTATCTTACTTGCATTAGATATATGATTTATGAGTGGTCATGTGAATGGTTCTTTTGGTTGTTTATCAATGAGGATAGAAGAGAACGCATGGTTTGTGTAGGTTGAAATTCTAGAAACAAGTTTAAACTTTCAAAGTTTTCCTTGAGTTATGTTAGATGTAATGCATATTGTCTTTGAGATCATGAGAATCCATTTTTGCAAGTTAAATCCTTGTTCATTCTAGAATATGTGAGGAGTTTTGTTTGTTCAACTTAATTTTTCTCTTTTCTCGGGAAGATCAAAGTCTAACTTTGGGGGAATTTGATAAGTTGAGTTTTAGTAGTTAGTTTGCATGTTAATTTGATAGACTTTTAGGTTTATTTGGTTAGTTTTTAAGTGTTTTTGCATGATTAGTATACTTAGTTGTTTTAGGTTCATTTAGGTTTTTATAGGTTTTTATGATGAATAAATTACATTTTGATACATGTTAATATCATTGAAGTCATATATTCTGAGTGCATTCCATTATAGTTTAATTGTTTAATTAATTGCATAGAATTTACAATTATTTATACTTTGTTTTGTAGGTAAATAAGGAGTTTAAAGTGATGGAATTGATACTCAAATGGTGCTGAAATGAGGCCAAGGACATGTACAACGAGTAGAGAAGAAATGAAGAAAACAAGTCCAAAAAGTTAGAAAATTGGCTAAGTCCACGAACACACAACTGAGCGCCACGGCATGATGCATCAAATATAGGTCCTTCCACACCAAAGGGGGGGTGTCATCTAAATTCTCCACTTTGCCCACGCAATGCTCCAAGGCATCTTTTGGTTTAGGCTTCTCATAAGCCTTGGTAGCACACTCATCAATTACCCCCACAACATCAATCTGGTGGCAAATATTTTTCTTCTCAGGAGCTTTGGGTGTATTGTAGATCTTAAACATCACTTTGTAAGCTCACCAAGCTCCACATCTATCAATGCTCTCTTGGTAGCAAGGAATGGTTTCCCAAATATCAAGGGAATGTCTTCATCCTCCTCCATGTCCAACACCACAAAATCCACAGGGAATATAAACTTGTCCACCTTCATTAGCACATCCTCAATGATGCCCTGAGGGTATGTAAATGATCAGTACGCTAGTTGCAAAGAGATTGTAGTAGGCTTCACTTCACCAAGCCTCAATTTCCTGAAAATGGACAACAGCATCAAATTAATGCTTGCACTTAAATCACATAAAACATTATTAAAATTTAAAAGCCCAATGGTGCAAGGTATATTGAAACTCCTCGAACCCTTCAACTTTTGTGGAAGCTTCTTCCGTATTATGGCACTATACTCTTCAGTAAGCTTCACCGTCTTGAATTCCTCCAACTTTCTCTTCTTCAACATAACTTCCTTCATAAAATTCATGTAATTAAGCATTTGTTCCAACGCATCTGCAAAAGGAATGTTACTACAATTCATTTTGAAAATTTCAAGAAACTTGGCGAATTGCTCGTCATGCTTTTTCTTTTGAAATCTTTGAGGAAACAGAATAGGAGTTTTGAGTTTAGGGCGGTTATCCATGAATGTGATAGAACCAGGCTGGTATCGCCTCTCTTTTAGCTTCTCCCCCTTGGATGATTCATCGTCCTTCTCTTTATTTTGCTTGCTTCCGGTGCTAGGCTCTTCATGCTCTTCATTAGGTGTTGATGGTGATGTTATGCTTGGGCTATATTGAGCAGACCCTTTCACTTCCTTCCCAACTCTCAAAGTTATGGGGTGGCATTGCTCTTTCGGATTCACTTTGGTGTTACTAAGAAGTGAACCACGTTGTTGGGCATACACTGTTGATGAAAATTGTCCCATTTGAACTTCCAAGTTCTTGATTGAAGCCTTTGTTTCCATCATCAACGAACCCAATAGATCTTCTAAAGATGACTTCTTCTGTTGAACTTGATTGTAGATGCCTGGTAACCAACACATTCCTATTGGTCGCATAAGAGAAGTTCTCATGATTTCTAATACCCGGGTGGTATTGATTTGGTAGAGGTTGGTTGCCCCTATAGTTGTTGTACCCCCGGTTGTTTATGAATTAAACTTGCTCCTCTTGTATTTCACTCCCCAAATATCCCAAATTTACAGCTGCCGCCTTTTCAATAGAAGGTTGAGCACCTTAAGTAGTAAGTGCAGCAAGTTGATGTGATATGCTAGATAATTGAGCAGATAGAGATGTTATCGGATCCACCTCATGCAAACCAGCTACCTTCTTTACCATAAATCTCGCACTCGAAACTTCATTCATATTTGTGGTCATATCTTCCAACAAAGTGAATGCCTCGGTCGCTGTTTTTGTTAAAAGTGAACCACCGACCACCGTATCCACCAATGTTCGTGTGGAGAATGTCATTCCATTATAGAACAGTTGAATCTGTAGCCAATCTTAGAATTTGTGTTGAGAAGACTTCCTCAAGAGTTCTTTAAACCTTTCTCATGCCTCATAGAGTGACTTCGCCTTTTGTTTGCCCAGTCTCAGCTCTTAGTTGGGCAGTCTTAGCCGGTGAGAAGAACTTTTGTAAGAAATTTTGTACCATCACTTGTCATGTGGCTATGCTCCCCGATTGCAAAGATTGCAGCCATGCTCGTGCCTCATCCCTTAAAGAGAAAGGGAATAACCTCAATCTTATGGTGTCCTCAATAACACCATTCATGTTCATCGTGTCACACATCTCCAAGAAGGTAGTAATGTGGATAGTTGGGTCCTCAATAGGAGATCCTCCAAATTGGTGTTGTTGTACCATAGAGATCAACGCCGCTTTCAACTCAAAGTTGTTCGCATTGATAGGACCACGAACAATGCTCGAATAACTGTCATTGATGACTGGCTAGAAGTAGTCTCTAAAGGTCAACTGATTTTGCTCGTCAGCTATTGCTTCAATTTCTACTCTCTTCTCTCTTCGAAGTCTTCCAAGTGTCCTTTCTATCTCAGGGTCGAATGGTGTAACTTTGAAGCTTTTCACCCTCCCCATATAACTTGGAACACCTACAAGAAAGAAAAGAAGAAAAATTCAGAGTACCAAGTAATAACAAAGAAATGTAACTAAACAAGAAATAGGCAAGTAAGCAATAATTTTAGCAAATAAAGATAAAATCCAAAAAATTCAAAAAATAATAATAATAATAATCTGGACTAAAATTTAAGTTAGCTAACACGATATTAGTGCAAACTAGTAACTAATCCCTGACAACGGCGCCAAAAACTTGTTGTGTGCAAAACCGCAAGCGCAGGGTGTCAAGTTATAATATAAACCGATAAGTAAATCAGGTTTTCATCCTCTAGGATTGTTACTCACACTAGCTCTCACGTTTCTAACCCTAACTTTATCTAGACAATCGAAATCAAGTGATTAAGTGAATTAAACAAAGCAATTAAACAACTAGAAGGTAACCTAAATCAATGCAATGCAAAATCAGAGAAATTAATAATAAGAACGCGTAGAGGTTCAATCTCACCGCCCTCTCAACTATGCCTAAATATGGGATTATCATCAATGCAATTTTCTCGTCTATAAGCCGAAAATCCTAACTTCTCTAACTCCCTCTCTCGAGCACCAGTTATAACATGCTATAAGAACCCTAGGTTTTACTTTTTCGATGAAAACCCAAAACTCTAACAACTCATTAAGATCTATGATTCTCTTCAATGGCTTCAAGGGATATTTCGATCTTTTCTCGGTCTCACAATCACCTAGGTTGTACCTTCCTTGTTCCAACCCACAATACCCCCTCTCGGGCACCTATTTCAAGTCTAGAATAATCCAATCCTTGGCCAAAGGATTAAAAGCATTAAACTCATAAAAACATAAATAAACTAGCAACTTTATTTATAATAATCAAACAATAAAACCTACAACATAGTATCAAGTTTGAATCGATCTACACCTCTAGATAGAGGATTTAGTTCATAACTAAAGACATAAAAACATGAAATAATATGATGAACATAAATCTAAACCCAGAAAAGTAAGGTAGAAGGTAAAGAAGTGTAGGAGAATCTTCAAGAATCTTCAAGCTTGATCTTCTTCTCTATTTCAAACCCCTAGTCGTCTTGCCTTCGTTCTCCACTATATATCCCTTTAAGAACCCTAAACAATGAAGAATAAATAGCCACAAGCCCATAGGAAGTCGTGCTAGAGAATCCCCAGTCAAATAGGCAAGTCTCGAAGCAAAATAGGAAACTTTCTATTTCTCTCGCAGGTCCGGCACCGTAGCTCCCAATCTCAAGTGTGGTGGTGGTACTTTTGTGGACTTCGCCATTCTTCCACTTCTTTTAACCTTGCATTCTTCAAGTTTCTTTTAGTTAACTTCATACATCATGTTTCCATCATCCATATTCATATTCAACACATTCAAATCACCTTTGAAACAAAGCAAATTAAGTGAGTATCATGTTTTTATAATCTCATGAACTAACCTATAAAAATCCAAACCAAAATAATGCCAAAAACACTAAAACTTGACAAAGCTATCAAATAACCTAATTTATGATAAACTAACCTAATAAATGAACTAAATACCATAAAACATACCTAAAACATGCTCCAAAACATATACTCAATACCTACTTATCACTTGGTTGTGAGTAGTTGTTCCTTATGTTTATCACTTATGTCATCAGATTAAATTACACTTGTTTGTTGAAAGTCATGAAATGTTATTATGGAATTGCATGTGTGAAAATCACTAGGTGTGGTTGAATCTTCCATAGGTGAAGATTTGGCTGGATGAGGCTGACATACCCCGAAGGCTGTAAGGTAGCTAATACCCCACCAGGAAGGATCATTTCATTTATAGGCTGAGAGTAAATGATCCAGAAGAGAAAGTTGTACCCCAATATGGGAAGACCAAATTATGGGTCTATTTCAGCGGAGGAATGATCTGGAAAGGTGGATGGATTTAAATGTGCATAATCATAAATGGATGCTTGATATATTATGTGTTATATGTTTAACATACTCGTGAGCATCATTCATGCATACACGACTCTTTTCATTGATGTATAATTGATGGCATATTTGAACACTATTCATTGGTAATCGTTGGCTCACCCTCTCACTTCCCTTTTAGGTTTCGTGGACAAAGGCAAGAGAGTAATCATAGGTTGAGGACCAAGCCACTGCTGAGCTAGGCTTTTTGGATGTGAGTGATGAGAGCTTGTGTACATGTTGTGGATGGATGGATGTAATACATATATATGGTTTTCTTTTGGTATATATGTATATTTTATAACACACATGTATAACTTAGTTGTGAGAATGGTTGTTCATACTTTTAATGATGGTCTTGTGACCTTGAACTTTTGATGATGGGTCTAAGCATGTTGACCCAAATTATGGGTGGACTGTATATTTTTATTCGATAATGTTAATTATATCGTTCCTTGGAGTTTATTTCATTATGGATTGTAGACTGTGTAGTTTTGTTTGTAGAAATGCTCAGGTTCTATCAGGTCGATGTTTGGAGAAAAAAAATGGTACTCTATGGAGAATCTGGTTGAGGCTAGTAGGGTCCTGGTCGTGATTATTTTGTTGGTTTGCAAGTGCACGAATTATCAAGTTATAATACCGAGATGAGTTGGGTTGTCGTCCACAGGGAAAAGTGATTTTACTAATATAATGCCAAGAACTACTAAGATTTTAATTTTATTTAGGTGATCAAAATAGATGATTTAATGTGTTGGAATATAAATTGAACTAATTAATGCAAAATTAATTAATAATGGATATATATCAATGAATGGAAATTCTAGAGGATTGAAATCACTATATTTTACATCATGGGTTTCAAAAGATTTTATTATTGAATTAACTGTTGAATTTATAAATCATGAATCCTAACCCAATCAAATACCTATCTCGAGTGTCAATTTGAAAATCTATATTTAACCTATTAATTCCATCTCTTGAGTGTAAACTAACAAGTCAAGCATGTCTTAAGATTTGTGATTCATGTTATCTGATTTTCAAAGGTTTTTGTAGGTCTCTCGACTCTCGAGTGCAAGAAATCAAATCTAACTTCATTCAACTAGTGGCCAGAAAATTGAAGGCATTAAGCATATGAAATTGCAAATAAACTTAGAAATCAATTCAATAACACATACATAAATATTAACCCATGAAATCAAATATAGATCATTCAAACCTCTAGACTAATAGTTTAGCTCATATTCATGTTTATGGATACAAGATGAAAAAGAAATAAAACAATGGAGGAAAACATTTCAAGACACAAGAAATTAAAATTAAAGGTTAAAATCCCCCTTCGACGGTGGATTAATCTTCTTCTTGTCCTTGCTTCCTTCAAGCCTCCAATCCAAAGCTCTTTTCTCTTCTTGCTTTCTTTCCTCCTTTTTTACCCTCCTCCACCTAATTCTAATCCTTGATAATGATAAGATGTAACCCTAAAACGTGTTTTACACTTAAGTAGGTCAAAAGACCAAAATGGGCATAAAAACTCGCTCAAAAATCGCAATCCCGCAACTCTGCGAACACCGGCGCCGCGGTGCCCACACACTGTCCACCACCACTTCTTCTTTTGCATCTGGGCGCCCATTCTGGACGTCGCGCCGCCCAGTCTTGGGTTTCTTCTTGGTGAATGCTTGTAGACTTAGCCGATTTTTCCACTTTTTTGCACACTTTTTGTACATGTTTTGCACATGTTCTTGACTTCTTTTGAACACAATTTGAAACTTGTTTCAACCCACTTTTAAGCTCTTTATTTACCTACAAAACAAAGTATAAACAAATGTAAATTCTATGCAATTAATCAAAGTATTAACTAAAATGAAATGTACTCAAAACATGTGACTTCTATGATATTAACATGTATCAAAAAGTCATTTATTCATGATAAAAACCTAAAATAAAACCTAAATGCATCTAATTCAACTAAGTATACTAATCATGTAAAAATACCTAAAAACTAACTATATAAACCTAAAAATCTCACAAATTGACATGCAAAACTCAACTTATTAGGTCCTGATCATCCCATAGGATGATGTGGGGTGGTCGCAGACGCCTATGCCTAGCGTCCCAGCCCTGCTTTTCACAGGCCATCCCTTGGGGGATGGTTGTCTAGGGTGTGGGGTGGCCACACCGGCAATGACTCCAAAAACTTGTTCACTATCAACCGCAAGCATACGATGTCAAGTAGTTATAAACCGATGAGAATCAGGTTGTCGTCCTCTAGGATATACACTCTTTACTAAATATTGTTATCACCAATTTTTAACTTTATCTAAACAATCAAATTATGATTCAAACAACTAAATAATTAAAGAAAAGTAAATAGATAAGAAATCAAACAATGAATAGATATCAAGATAGGAAAGCCTAGAGGTTTAACTTCACCTAACCGTCAACTATGTAGATTAGATATGTTTATCATCAATATGTTATTCGTATTTATAAGTCAAAAATCCTAGAATTTCTAATTCCCTCTCTCAAGTGTCGAATTAGAACATATCACCAAGGAAACGATTTTGATTTCTCAATAAAAACCAATGCCCTAGCGACTCATTACACTTTGTGAGTTTTTCTACAACTTCAAAAGATATCATAAATTTCTCTATTCTATAATAATCTTAAGGTTATATATCCCTTGATCCAATTCAAGGAACCCTATCTCGAGTGTCGCCCCCCAAGTCTATGAACATTCAATCAGTGACCAAAAGATTAAAAGCATTAAGCAATGAGAAATATAAATAACTATGAAGAATCAATTAATAATAAAACATAAATCCAATCTTAAAACATAGTATCTTGTATCAAATCCATCTACCCTCTAGAATAATAGATTAGTTCATAACTTGAAAGATAGAAACACAAAACATGATTATAAACTCAAACTTGGACATAGAAATCAAATTATGAACTCTTGGATTTGAAATTATCTTCGTTGTTTCCAGCTTCAAGCTCTTCTTCTCCAATTCGTTTCAAGCCGTCTTGTCTTGTTCTCCTCTCCATGATCCTTAGAAACACTAATTAATGAAGTATATATAGGTACAAGAAAATACGAGCTAAAAATAGAAACCCCAAAGTTGCACAAACAAAACCCGCACTTTCTAATTTCACGGAACCCTGGGCCCCGCGGCGCCCAGTCTCTAGTTTTTGCACTTTTTCTTCCTCTCCTTCTCTTGTGGACTTTGCCATTTTTGGGTCTCCTTGACTTGGTATGTTTATGTATCTTCATTCCATCTTAATGTAACATGTTTCCATCATCCAAATCAACTTTCAACACATCTAAACACCAACAAAACAAAGCAAAACTAATGAGTAACACACTTATATAATCAACTTAATCAACTTATAAATATAAAAACCAAAATAAAGGATCATATATCACAAATTGACTAAACTAACAACTAAACCAAAACTAACATAAACCAACCAAAAATTATCTAAAACTTACTCAAAACATATCTAACTATCTAACTCATCAGCCTCCTCCTTAGCCATGGCCGAGGGGCCTCGGTGATGATTGAGGGTAGTCTTCAGCTCTAGTTGAAGGCATCTCATAGCCTTGGCCAAGGAATCCTCCCCCCAACCACAACCGAGGGCGATCACAGCAGTGATCTCGAGTACCCTTTTCATCACATTGATTATAACTTGGATACCGCACAGAACGGATTCTAAAACACAGAATTACATACCAATTCCAAATAAGGAAAAGCATAATATCCCACTGATGGAACACAACATGAAATGTTGGAGCCCCCCTCCCCTCAACTATAAAAAGGGGGCGCATACTTCAGAAATAGGTATGCTCTAAGCTTCCAACTCTACATACTTCTACTTTTTCTCCTACAATATCTAACTTAGGCATCGAAGTGTCTTTGGTGATATCAACCTGATGTCACCACCCTTTGCAGGTAAGGAGGAATGCAATCGCATAGGAAGAATTTTGAGGAAGAACATATAGATTTTCATTCAGTCAGCCAACATCTTTCCCAGATCTTTTCTGGGAGATTTTCGGCTGAAACACACAAGGCATGCTCCTAAGATAGCGAACAAGATATATATGATACAAACATGTTCACATGTGGAAATGGAAGTAACATATATGAATTTTACAACTTCATACTTCCAAGCTGCATAACTAGTATGCTTTGCATTAACCAATCATTGAACAATATAATTAAGCGTTATAGAAGTTCAATGTGATCAACAACTTTAGGCAAACATAGGCATAATAAATAAAAATTATTTGATTAAGCCTAAAATACTTCCAAGTGTCATAACTAAGATATAGATCAGCACGTGTGACATAAAAATATGGAAGATGCCTAAAGTGATTAAGGCCTGAGTGTCTAAGGCCAAACAACTTAGCATATGGTTCAAAAACATGAATCTATGTGATCTGGTGAACCATAACCTTTGGTAACCAAACTCCTTTAAATTTTGTAATTCTAGCATCTAGGAGTAATTCTTTAAGTACCCATGTCATTCTATGATGTCTATCCTTAAAGGGGTTTCTAATTTTTCTATGGCATGTTTTGGGATCAAAGTATCTAACTTTAGGCTTGCCCAATTGTTTTTCTTGAGTGGAGATCTTTTCTCTTTCTAAGTTTAATTTAAGCTCTAAGTCCTCCTTTTCACTAGTAACCTTAGCTACTAATTGAATCAACTCTTCTAACTTTTCTTGAAGACTAATGTGATCATTTTTAATTTCTTCATTTTCTTCAAGAATAACCTCTTTTACTTCAAGAACATTTTCATAATCAATTTGGAGAGTTTTCAACTCATTCAAAGCATTGGTAATCATGTTCTTAAGTTGCTCATTCTTTTGGATGTGTTTGTCAAATTCTATTTGGAGGTCCTTATGCACTAGAGACAACTCATCAAAAGAAAGATATTTCATGTTGGTAGAACAATTATCAATATTTGAAATAAAGCATAAATGTTCTACATTTTCTTCAACTTCACAAGAAGATGTTGAAAGACACGAATCATGATAGAGTTCTTCTAATCGATTCCAAATTTCCATAGATGAACTATATGAAGACACTATTTCTATGTCACTATGGGAAAGACATCTAAGTAATATGTCTCTAGATAGAGTATCAAGTCTAACTAACTATTTTTCTTTCCTATCCCATTTCTTCTTTAATTTGGGGACTTCAACCCCATTCCTAGTGGGCACATATGGTCCATTAATAATTACGTTCCACAAATCCAACGATTGAGCCTTAATGAAAACTCTCATTCTAACTTTTCAAGGCATGAAATTTTGGTCATTATGCATAAGTGGAATGAATCGGTTATCACCTAAGTCAAAACCTATGCTATTGGCCATTTCGATCTTTTGGTCAAGGATGTCAAGCCTTAAATCAAGAGCACATGCTCTGATACCCACTTGTTGGTCATTAAAATAGGAATTTGGAGTGAAATGTTAAAATCTTAGAAAATTACATTTTCCTAAAAAAAAACACTAGGAAACGCGTTTCCTGTGAAGAAATAAATTTATGTACGTGTTGGGGTGTTTTTGCTGGAAATGGCAGAAACGTGTTTCCTTTAGAGGAAACGTGTTTCCTATGTTATGAGCAGCATAAAACTAGAAAACCCAATAGCATTTCATATTTTTTCTCTTTGTTTCTTCTTGTGTTTCTCTACTCTCCATTCACCCATATCGATCCAACTCACTTTTTAGTTCAATTTTATCACTTCAAAATAGTTTCTAGGTGTTTCCCCATTGATTTCTAGTGTTTTTACATCAATTTTCATCCAAGATTCTCACAATTCTCATCAAAATTTCAAATCAAAACTTTGTTTTTCTTCAAAATTTCAAACCTTTGTACTTTCTCGTTTCCCCACCTTTTTTGCAATCTTATTGTCCATTTGTTCGTCCTCACATCTACTTTCTTTTCCAACCTTTCATTTTTTTTCGAGTCCCATCTGATTTCGCGTTCGTTTCATCCAAAAACCTTAACTTGAAAATCTTGCAATCCAAGTGCCTTATAAAATGCCTCCTAGAATAAAACCTTGTTCTAAAGCTTCCAAGAGGAGATTGGAAGTACGCGAGTCATCTAACCCCACTCCTAAACTTGCGAGGCGGTTGATGACCACTACCCAAGTGTTGGCCCAGTATTGTAGTCTAAGAGGGGGGGTGAATTGGACTTGGCGGATTTTCACTTTACCTTTCAGTTAATATAATTAAACAGATAAATGGACACGTAGATTTAGAGTGGTTCGGTTCCCCTTAAACCTACATCCACTACCCAATCACCACGATCAGGATTCCCAATACACTATTGGCTAGTTTTCGTACGGGCGTGACTAGAAGTCATTTACAAAAGCCAACACAAAGGCTTGGCTCAAAGCCTTACACTAACCAACACAAGGGCTTGGTTAGAAAGCCACACACGGTTACCTACACAAGGGCTTGGTTAGAAAGGCACACTTTAGCCTACACAAGGGCTTGGCTAGAAAGCCACACTATAACCAACTTACGAGCGTGGTTACAAGCTGTACAATTAATGGTATTTTCCCCGGTTGATAAACACGTCAACAATACATCAAGATTACAAAAGATATAGAGATGTGTACTATGACACTCTCAATAATATTAAGATTACAATCTTGAATGAGTAAATACCACTATTCCAACCACAATGATTTAAATGATTCGAAGTGTAGAAATAGGTTTTTCTCAAATATGCATATGTATCTAGATATTGATTCTAACAATGATAAGTTTAAGGCACAAGAATCAATATACAATGATGATGATCAAAACTTGATGATTCTAAAAGTGTAAATGGTTAAGATCAAGAATCAAATACACCAAGTGTTGATCTATGAAGTCGATTTAATATAGTATAACTTTAACACATGAATTGATACTACAAGCTATTTATAAAACCACTAAACAAGATACTATGATATGAAGATCAAAATAGGGTTTCACAAACAATATTTAAAACAAAATCAGTTTTCAAGATGTTAACATAAGCACAAAACTGATTTGCTCAAAACAAAATCACAGGAATCTAGATATAGAAAATATACCCCACTTAGGCAAGGTTGAATCTTCGAGATTCTTCAAGTGTGATGTTGGATGAAAGATACCACGTTCAAGAATGATCAACACACAACAAGATGTGTAGATAGCACTCAAAAACGTCTTGAACATTTGCTCGATGGAAACACACAAGTTTCTCAAAGTTTGAAGGATTTGGAGAACTATACGGAAGTGTGAATCAAATGAACAAAAGTAGGTGAACTTTTGCTTTGAAAGAGGTTTGAAATCATTCAAGAACTTGTTTTGGACTTGTAGAAATACTAAGATGAAAAATGCACAAGTTCTAGGGTTTTTGCAAAAGTTGCTCTTCAAATGAGCAAGTGTGGTATTTATAGAAAAATATGACATCGAGGCACATGAACGCATTCCTTAAAGTAGGAGCGCGCTTTTGTGTTGAAATTTGAAAAATCTCAGATTTTTCTTTAATTAAGGAGCGCGTTCCTCAATATGTCTGTTGGGCATAGAAACGGGTTCTTTCATCAAGAACCACTGATTCAACAATTTTTCCTATTTTGCCCTTGACAACATGAGCTTGTTCTTATTGGAAGGAGAGCATTCCTTTTTCCCTGATTATAAAATTCTAACTCTTGGGAAAAATCATAGGAACGTGTTCCTTAAATTCTGATAAAAAAATCTAAGTATTGGGAAAAATGCTTAGGAGCGCGTTCCTTAAGAGAGGAGCGCATTCCTTCACTGTGAAGTGAAAGAAACCCGATTTTTTATCATAATGAGCTTAGAACATTGTCAAATACATAGATTAACTTTTAAAAATAATTTTTGGCAAGATTGAAGTACAATTGACAAAGTTAAATACGTGTAATCTGATCTATTAAGTAGATTATCAAAGCATTAAGAACAATACACGTAAAACAATGAAACCATGCAAAGTTGGTATGAGCCGTCGGACCGATGTGCGAAGGAGGCGCGTAGAGACTGGGATGTCGACGAAGATCTAGGTGTGTGACAAGTTGAGTTTTAGATAATGTTTTACATGTTAATTTCATAAGGTTTCTAGGTGCATTTAGTTAGTTTTTAGATATATTTGCATTAATTGTTCATATTTCGTGTTTTAGGTTCATTAGATATTTTTATGAGTTTTATAAGTTGGTTTTAGTGGTTTTCATGAATAAAATGCATTAGGCTAGCTTAGGAAAATAATCATGATTTTTAGGTATTTTTTCCTAAAGTCAATTGCATCATTTACATATTAATATTGTCACATTTTACAAGTTCATACATAGTTTCATATTGAATTTTATTTCTTGATTAATATAAATCATTTACTTGTGTTTTTGTGGTTTGTTTTGTAGGTAAATAAAGAGCCTAAAAGTGGGATGGAATGTGATTCAAATGGTGACAAAATCATGTCAAAGAAAGGTGAAAAAGATGGACCAAAGAATCAAGACAAAAGCCAGAAAAATGGCTAAGTCCGCACAAAGGGAACCAAGAAAAAAAAGAAGAATGGAAGCCATTCTGAGCGCCGCGGCGCTTAGAACGCAAATTTTGGGTGAAGATGTATGTAGCGCTGCGGCCCTGGGTCCGAGCGCCGTGGCGCTGGGTCGTGCACAGTGCGTTTATTTTGGGTATTTTGAATATTTTTTTCTTACCCTTTTTGGTATTTTCCCCACTTATGTATATAATCTCATTTTAGGGTTGTACTCTTTCATTCTAGTAGAATTAGATAGCAACTAATTAAGGTTAGGGTTGAAAAAAAGGAGGCAAGAAAGAGCTTGAGGAAGAAGATAAGTTGCAGGATTTTGTGGAGAAGAAGAAGAAGGAAAGCTACTCTAAAGGGGGGTTTTTCCATTCATTTCTTATTCAGTTCTTCTTGTTATTCATGTCTTCTCTCTTGAATCTCTCTTATGTATTCTTGAACATGATCATGAGATAAATTTCTAATCTAGAGGTTTAATTGATCTATGTTGAATCTTATGGTTCGATTATTCTTTACATGTTTTTGATTCATTATTTGGGTTTATTTGCAATATCAAACTCTTAATGCTCTCAATTTGCTGGCCACATTTTGGATGACCTTAGATTTGATATCTAACACTTGGAAAAAGGGATATTGAATTGGATTAGGGAAATTGCAACCTAGGGTTATTGTATTGTGTTGGAAAACCACAACTCCCTTTGAGATCACTAAAAATGGATCTCAAATCTTAATGCATGTTCAATACATTGGTTTGTCACTTGGAAAAGGGAATTAATGTTTTGAGAATAGGTAATTGAACTATCACTTGGAATAGGGGTTTAATTGAATTAAGATCCATGATTTATAAATCCATGAATTAATCATTTATATGACTCTTTTGAAAACCATAAGTGAAGACATAGTGATGTTAATCCTCTAGAGTTTTTAATCATTGATCTTCTCTAATTTCTATCCAAATTACATCGTTTAGTTCTAATTCTTGCTTATTTTACTTTTTAGTACCAAATTCGTCAAAGATTAATCATCTAGAAAAAATTTAGAGTTATTATAATTTCGGGTACTAAGTTTTGCTAATCCTAGAGGACGATAACTCGATATTCACCGGTCTATATTAGAACTTCATTCTCGTGTGCTTGCAAATTGAAATTTACATTATCAATGTGTAGTTGTTTGTAGATGTTTTTCCGCTGCGTACTCGTGTTTGTAAATAATGTACCCTTGTACTTGTGCCCTTCTTAATTAATGGAGGATGAATAAAAGATCTATGTTGATGTCCATAATTGTTCACAACAGAACGGGGTCTGACAATTAAATGGTATCAAAGAATGTCTTGCAACCAATGCCATACGTGCCTCCCTTGATACGCGCGCCAACAATGTTAGTACGGTATGCTTGTCGACCCCCTTTGATACGCGTGTCAAGCACCTTGGTACATTTTTAGTACTTCGGTGCATGTGTCAACCCTTCGATACACATACCAACCACCTTGGTAAAATTTTATTAGCTCGTTGTGTGCGTTGACCCTTTCATACACACAAATGGTCGCATTAGTATGCACATCGATTCCTTGGTGAGCACATCGATTATGTTAGTATGACACGTGTATCGACCCCGTTTGATACGTGTGTCTACCACCTCTGTATAATTTTAGTACCTCGGTGCACGCATCAATCCCTCTGTACGCGCGTCGGTTATGTTAGTGCAACACATGTATCGGCCCCTTTTGATACATGTGTTTACCACCTTGGTACAATTTTAGTGTCTCGGTGTGTGCATCGATCCCTTAGTACATGCATAGGTTGTTGGCCACCTTGATGTGCGCGTCAATCCTTCGGTACACGCATTGGCTGTTTGGCACCTTAGTGTGTGCGTCAGTCCCTCGGTACGCATGTCAGTTATTCACCAACGTGGTACGCGTGTTGGTCCCTCAGTACGCGCATTGGTCATTCACCAACATGATACTCGTGCCGAACACCTTGATGTGGGCAATGACGTCCTATGTGCATCGACCCCTCGTTATGCACGTAGTGTTTTGTCCTAGGAATTAGACTTAGGGCAAATAACTCCCATGAGGAAGGTTCCGTGAAAAAGTTCCGTTAGATGAACTTTTTTTAAAAAAATTACATGGGCATACACGTGGCACCCTCCGCCATGTGGCATCTAGGAAAGAGATATTTTTGTTTAAGTGGCATGGAGGTGGTACGATTATATCTTGAGAATTGATGGTGGGGTATTTCCATTTTGAAGGATTGTTTGGATCTTATTTGGATATGATGTAATTTGATTATTATTGTGAACTGCAAACCTAACTAGATATTAATTAGGATTGAATATCTTTCCCTATAGTGAAGTTATGGGATGATTACCGTGCCATATTATTGGAAGAATAGTGAGGTATTATTTGGAATGAGATTCGAGTCGTAAATGTTTAAGCATATTTAATCATTAATTGGAGAGTCAATGATTATATGAGAACCATAAAGTCCAAGAACAAAAATGTAGATAATTTTATGTACTTATTGGGACTCAAAAGATTTGAGGATTTTATGATTATGATAAATGATTTGTGTTGACTTTGAGGTCTTTGGGGCTTTTCAAGCTCATGATCTAGTATGTGCAAATAATGATTTGCGAGAATGATTTATGATGATTTTTCCTTATTTCCACATGGGCATCAAAATGAGTGCATAATATGTATGTCGGCCTTGCCATGTTTGGAGAGTATGACTAGATCAAGATGGAATTGTAAATTTTTGATGTGGCCGAATTATTTGATCTTGATTATTTAGATGATGAGTGATGTAGTCCTGGATGGATATTAGCATACTCGATTTTAGTTTAATGTTAAGGTGATTTAAGGATTATATTACTTGAAATTAGTATTAATATAATCACTTTGAGCATGTTGATTATCGGTATTGGTGTAATCAAATTGATTAGATGATCATCATGCGAGAAAATGGGAGACTATGCACATTAATATAAGTTTGGTATGTTCTCAACCAATGATTGTGGATTAATTGTACAAGATCCTACGTTATGGAATTAACCTAGAGTAAGTGAAGTAATGAAGTTTAGGATAAGGTCACTTAATAGAATTAGTGCGTGACCATGAAGATTGGATGATCCAATTAGTTAGAAACCTTTTTAGAAATATAAGATTGATTTGATGATTAATGAGAGTCTAGTCTCAGTGAACAAATCAATACAGTTTTTAGCTGGGTATCTAATTATCAAGAAATCAGCTTTAAGATTATGCAAGGATGATATTTCACGGAAAGACTTATGATTTGTGATCAAGTCAAAAAAAATGTCGGTAAGAAAATTTTAAGCTTAATACGTGATTATTTAATCTTAGAGGAAAACATAAACCTTAAGGAGAATAAGTCCTAAGGAAAGTGCATGGATCCGCTTGCTGGGAATAATGGGCCTTGAAGGTAGGCCATTAAATGACATAAGGCAGGACTAGATCTAATGACCAGATTTGACCAAGGATTTGATTGGAATAAGATCCATAACCTGAAGTGTTGAACCAATGGTTGCCATAGCAAGTCTTAAATGCTTGCGACCACAAGAAAGGATACAAAACCTTAGAGCATAAGGGCCACTAGAGCTAAGCCATAGCTAATAACTAAAGTTCGAGAAGCCAAGCCCGAGAAATATCAGCGACCGGTTGATGTGCTTTGTGTGACTTGAGAATTAGAACGTATCGCAATTAAATGACTGCTTGCACAGTCATCTCCTATTTCACATTTAGATGGACTTTTAAGTTGAGTCCAGAAGCGAGATCATTTTTTATGAGGAAAAGTGATTGGATATCATCCATGAAAGTTAGTAGACAATGTAACCACCTAGGAACGTAAGCCGTTCATGGCCTGTGGATTGCTTTTGGTGCATGCGAGTCGCCCAAGGTGCATGAATGCCCACCTTATTAAGTCGACCCTAGGTGGTGTACCTCTATTGTAAACTTCATTGTGTCAACCAAAAGGAGATGCACGAACGGGATTCTACCTTATTAAAAAGGAGATCATTTGGTTTTATGGAAATTTTCCCTGAACATGGACATACAATGTGAAACCTGGATAATACTTGACCACAGAACCTTACGTGACGACTGGTTTCAAGCGTTTAACTTTAAATAAAATACTATTGGCAATTAAGTTGTGTTATCATATATTGGTGATTCCATCGAACGGTCGATGAGATTTCATTTCAAATTTTAGGCCCTACAGAATTTTCCTTCCTAAGAGGACATATAACCCATTGGGAGGGGTATGAATGTGTCTCATGGGAAGAAGGGCTTCGGAATGGATGATACCAATGTGAACTTTTAGGATAGAATGTTTGATGGGAAATTCATGACCACTGATATCCCTTTTATCGTTGTATTTAGAGTTAAATGAGATACAACAAATGCAAAGGATAACTGGAATATTCTGGATCAATGGAGGACCTATAAGACCATGTGTGGTGAATCATCTAGAAACTAGGTTATACCTGTTATCACCAAAGTTTGACTGGAATGGGACAACCGAACTTGGAAGATACTAGTTATAATTTAGATATCTAGATGGTTTGCCAAACTTGTTTGTTGCATATGTGTGAAGCATCATGTAGGTTAATAAGTGAAAACAAACACAAAGGTACTATGGTCAATGATTCAAATTTTTGGAGACCAATCCAAAATTGAGGAAAAGTATTCAAATGAATTTTGAACTGAAACCCTATTTTAAGTTTGAGTAACCAAATCGTTTTTGAAATTGGCCAACTAGTAATCCGTTTTTTATTTTGGGATTGAAATGTTGTAATCAAGTCAGGAACCAAGAAGTACCTAAAGTCACAACTCCTACCCCTCAGCCTAGAAGAGCTGGGAATGTAACCTACAACTACCAAAACAAAACAGAACAACATAGAAATCAGAACTTAGGCCTCCACTTAACATAAAACGTAGGTGCTTCTAGAAGAGGAGGTTCGACCTAAAACCTTATCTCATTGTGGGTAAAGAAAATCATTAACATGTGATGACATCATGGGTGCTAATGACAGACTACCACTATACTCACAAATGAAACCAATTGCATGATGAACGATCACGACAAAATCCTCGTTATGGATTAAAGTATAGTGATGAGCGCGCTACTCCTCACCAAGAGCACCTAAACTTCGTTTCTTCTCTACGTGCTCAATACTCATCGGAATTTCAAGTATGACCCGTTAATTTCCATGTAAAAACACGTTCCGGACTCATTTCTAATATCCCCAGGTCCATTTGACACGCCAATAATTAATTATCATAAAATCAACACATATACACAACATATTCCAATATAATTGTCATATTTACCATGTGTTGAGATACGACCTTCCCATATATGAAAAAGGTGCATTAAATGAGGACATTTAATGTGGTCTTTTCAACAAGTCACAAGTCAAGATGATGACTTGTTTAACAAGTTACTTATATGTAGCTTCTCTAACAAGCCACTCACAATAGTATTAATATGGCAAATGATATTAATAAAAATAATAACACCACCAATAATACCCCCTTTTTTTATAAGCTATAATCACACATCAAACATCAAACACACAACAAGGCAAACACATAGAGTTTGGGCAAAGTGCAAATGGGTTATGAGCTAGATGAAAAGGTTTTCGGGGCATTATACTATAAATCTTGTTTGCATTGTCCCATTTACATTTGTTGTATTTAATTGTTATACTTTGTTTAATCTGCTTTCATTATTCCGCACAATTTTAAGAAAGGTTAAAATCTGCTAAGTGTCCAATTCACCCCCCTCTTGGACATATCTGGGCCAATGCCATGTTCCTTTTACAAGCTAAGGAAAAACCATGATTCTTTTCGCAGGCTAAGGAAGAACTGCGTTTCCTTTTTTTGGGCTAAGGAAAAAACCCATGTTCATTTTGCAGGCTAAAGAAGAACCATGATCCCTTTCGCGGGCTAAGGAACAACCCATTATCCTACTTTAAGGTGGAGGATACATCTTCGTGTGATTCCAGCCTCCTTGGAATCATTAAGTGAACTAAATTCACTTGACTTGGTTGTATCAATCCTGAAACACACCAACTCATAATTACAGAATTTTAATGATGGTCCTAACTGAGTAGAACACTTAAAATTTTGCTCATATATTGCATTACAAAGATATGTAAAATTAAGCGCGTAATGCTAAAAGGAGTACACTTATAATATTTTTACCTTTCAATGCTTCAGTATTGCTCAAGTGAATTTTCAAAAAGCTTGTATGATGCTTCCTGAAAGATAGTTATAAAATGCATCTTCAGAAACTCTTTTACTTGATCAAACATTGAATTTGAAATCAAAGGAAAAACTAGCGTAAAGACTTAAGAGATATTTGAAAAATATGATTAATTTAGTTCTTATCTCTTTTTCTTCTTGTGTGTCTCCCTCTCTTTTGAGAGATGGCTAGAGCAAGTGATTATATAAATGAAGATCGGTTGTTAGCCATTACACTAGGAGTGAGCAGGATAAGTTTGAAAACAAGTTTAAACATTTGTCGAACTATCAAAATCTTATACAAACACAAAGGGTTTTTCAAACGGATAAAAACGTACGTGAAATAAGGTCCAACTTTCTTCTATGAACTATCTCTCAAATATCTCATTCAGCAAGATTGATATATGAATAAAGCAATCTTGAAAATTTGAGTAGACAACAGTTCAATATCCTTCAAATAGATTTTCAAAAAAAAGACAGAGATTAAGCTCAGTATGAAAATATTTTGAATAAGAAAAGTTTCAAAGAAAACACTTTGAAAACTAAAACGGTTTAAGCTCTGAAATCAAATTGAAATTGAAAATTCGACTAACTTTCAAAAGTATTTGCTTAACAAAATTTTCAGTGTCTTGTTTGAGTCTAAGTGTTGGTATATATAGACTCAGAAGAAATGAAGTCGTTGGTCATTTGAATTTGAATTTCAAAATGATCGCTTACTCACAACAGCTAGAATTTTTCACGAAAATGGCAACTGCAATTTTCATGAACATTTTGGTTCTTTTCAGACAACACGAATAAGGAAAGTTTCAGGAATCGTGATTTCATGTATCAGAGAAAATATCTGACAAATCTAAAAATGTTTCTGTGCAAAAAAAGTTTCGAAAAAAGTGCATGTGTCAGTTTTTGTGACAGCGTTGGATTAGCATCCTGATTGATCAATCAGCGTCCTGATGCATAAAACCAACTTTGTCATTTTGTTCCTTGAGGGCATTCATGAACCATAAGCGTCATGTTGAACTATGAAGTGAGGGTGCTACTTGATCGTAAGTGTTTTAACTTACCAGGCGATTAAAACGACTAAACTTCATGAGGGCGCTAATCCACAATCAGTGTCCTGCCCTTTTTAAATACATAAAGTCACGAGGGCGCTACTAACGAGTAAGTGTCCTGATATTAAAAACAATTTAAAAAAATTGAAAAGCATAAGGGCGTTACTAAGTGATGAGTGTCTTGATATTATAACTCGTAAAAATAGTTATTGCGCTAAAAGACGATCAACGTCCTAAGAGTTAAAACATTTAAAACTTGGAAAACAATCAGCGAGCTGATTCTGAATTAATGTCCTTACAAGTTCACAGGCTGACTTAAAGAAGGCCGCTACTGATGAAGTAAGCGTCATGATGAATAAGTACATTTCAACCTTGAACGTTATCAACGTCCTAATGTGTTATCAACGTTCTGACTTATCAAGTCTAGGAGGGCGCTGCTAAGACATTAGCGTCCTGAAAGATGCATTAAAGTCCTGATGGACACTTAAAAACAATTTTGATTTTTTCACTTAAAACTCGATAAATACGATCGAAATCTTGGTATTTTCAGAACAAAGCAATCATATAAAATTCACTGGAAATGATAAAAAAATCAACTCTATTAAACTTTCAAAACTTGATTAAATCACCTAAACTTCGATCAGATCGAACACTTAAAATAATTGAGAATTTAAATCATTGGAAAGACCTTTAAAACATATCGATCAAAATATGCAAGAAATTTATCCATGATTGCGTGCAAGAGATTTGTGTTGGCCCAAGTATGTCCAAGAGGGGGGTGAATTGAACACTTAGACAATTTAAACCTAATTACAATGGCAAAGATAAAGTGTGGAATATAAATAAATATGCACAGTCGATTTATAGTGGTTCAGCTACTTGCCTACGTCCACTATCTAACCTTCTCAGTTAGGATTTTAAACCTTATCACTAAGGGATTCTCTTACGGGTGAGAATCAAACCGTTACACATTTTCTCAACTTGTGTGTGACACCCCGAAAATTATTTCATATAGCCCATAACCCAATTGCACTTTGCCCAAACTCTATGCGTTGCCTTGATATGTTTGGTGTTTGTTTGATGGTTGTTTAATGTTTGTATAGTTGATGCTTGATAATGTATATAAATGTGTGTATCATAAATTGTATATGGGTTATGTTAAATTAAAGTATAATGCATATGTTATTATTTATGCATGGGCCCATTAAACCATGAATTGATATGGGTTAGGATTGATTGAATAAAAGGATAAATGAGAATGAAAATTTGGTGTATTAAATGGATTGGACATTTAAAATACATGGAAGCATGAGATTGGTTAAAGTACATGTGGTTGGTATGGGTAGTATGAGACCGACACATGTGAAGGTTGGTGCATGAAAGTGGACAAGTGTCCCATGCCCACTTGTCTTCTTCAAGGAAGTGCTAGAATGAGTGGAGGGAATCAAGGAGAGAATCAAGGAGGGAATCAAGGAAGTGCTAGAAAGAGGTGAGTGGAGAGAAAGGAAAAAAGAATAAAAGAAAAGAAGAGAAAGGAAAGAAGAAGAGAAAGAAAGAGGGAGTTGCAGGAGGAAGATCTCTGCGATGTTTTCATCAAAGAGCTGGATCTTTGGGATATATGGTCAGATTGAGCTCAAAATTTGTCAGCAAGTTCATAGCTTATGGTTATTCATTCTGGTCGCCTAAGATCTTGATCAGAGGTTTCTTATAAGAGATCTAACCTCTCAAACAAAGCTGGTCGGAAAGTCTGGATTTCTCGCGCCTTTTCGCTCAAACTTCTAGATCTCGATAATTTACCGTTGGATGGATATAAAATTTGGGTATGTAGTGTACAACTTATATTTCTGCATTTTGCACGATGGAGATCTTGATTAGAGTTTTCTTCTGAGAGATCTAACCTCTCAAACAAAGCTGGTCGGAAAATCTGGATTTCTCGTGCCGTTTCCCTCCAACTTATAGATCTCCTTAATCTACCGTTGGATGGATATAAAATTTGGGTATGTAGTTTACAAAGAATATTTCTGAATTCAGAACGGTGGGGATGTTTATTTGTTAAGTATGTTGTGTGATATAGTTATCTGAGTTTGAGTATTTGCAGCAGGAAAGGAGAAATTATCTGATTAGAGACTTGTTCATCAAAGATATATATCTTTTCAGTCCACCGTTGGATTGGGCTGATATTTGGACAGAAGGTTTGTTTCTTCACATACTTGAATCTGTACGGTTGATTTTGTGATTACATATTTCTGTTGGTAGATTGATACATCTGAACAAAATATTAAATGAAGAATTGGTAGGGTTGTTTGTATTAGACCTAAATTTAGAATATGAACTTAGCCCTTTCCAAATAGCTTGCATGTCAACTATGTTGACCTAGTTGCCATTGTTGATGAACCCATGATGCAAAATCATTGATATACATGGCTGAACATGGTGGCCTAGTGTAAATCGGCAATATGGCCTAAGTATGGAAAATTTCATATTTTAGGGCTTTTGATGCTTTTGGCCTAGAATCATTGAATTGATGCAACTTATGTTTAATTAAGCATGATTAGGGTTGATTATGCTACTGATTTGGTGGTTGTGACCATATCATGGATTAGGCCTACTTGTGATCAAGTGACCCAATTTGGGCATGTTTATGCCTAAGGAATTGAAAATCAGTATTTTTGATTAATAGAATGGTTTATGAATGAGAACTATGCATTAGAGGCCTAAGTCATGTGATTTGAGTTGAATGATGGGATTAGATGGGATTTAGGCCTATTGTTTATATGTGGGCTGATTTAGGGTTGATGTGTAATGTCTATATGATTGAGCATAGAAATTGATGTATGGTAGGATATTGATGTATGTTTCAGGATCTTGATTGGGTTTATTCGGTTTGGTGGTCGTGTGTGGTTAAATACTCTCGCGAGGCTTGGTTGTGAGTAGACTTCATTTATGATTATATCTTTTATGTCATCATATCACTTATATATATTGTATGTTGAAAGCATGAATGTGTTCTAATGTTTTGAATGATGCATTGATTTGAGAAAACCTTGTGACTTTGGTTGGGCCCATCTATCTGGCTAATAGGGGGACTTAACCTTGTCATAGGAGGGTTTTAGGAAAGGAAATGATTGGGGTCAACGGTACGGTGAAATAGACGTGCACCAGTAACCCCAAATAAACATGATTAGGGTCAACGGTACGGTGAAATAGACGTGCACTAGTAACCCAATGCATGTGGAATGTGGATCCAAATTGATAAGCTTTTACTTGTATCGAACTTATTATAAATGCTTGATATCTATATGATATGAGCTTTTAATCATGCTACACATTGACATGCATACATGATATTTATTGATGAGTATTGATAGCATATTTGAATTCTATTCACTGGGCACCGTTGGCTCACCCTCATTTTCCTCTTTCAGGTCCTTCTGTCCCGAATAAGGGCAAAGGAGTAGTCATATCTTGAGGGTTTTGCCTGCGAGAGAATCCAAGGCCTCGATGTGAGTTGAGAGGCATTTTGATTGAACTGTGTTTTAAATTATGAAGTATTATATTTTGGATTATGTAATTATAACACTTACCACATTGTAGTATGGGTGAGTTAGGACTTGTTAGATAGACCATGTGGGCATATGACGGTTTTTATTTGTACCCACAATTTTTGACTTTATGTGTATGTCAATTTTAATGGACTGTAGGGATTATGATTTTATTTATGGTTCATTTTTATGAATTATCTCTTGTCTTTGATGATTAATATGGTGGGTAGTTTTGTTTAGTACCTTTTGATATTATGTCGTTGTTTGAGATAAGGCTCGTAGGGTCTCAACCACCTCACGGGAGTTGAGGAGTGGTCGGAGATGCCTACGTCGGGCGTCCCGCCCCGGCATTCCGCATGCTACTCCCTGCGGGGTTGCTGGTCCGGGGTGCGGGGTCGCCACATTGTGGGTATGAGATCAAATGTTACATTGCTCAACTTGCAGGATTGAGACCAACCTATCCCAACTTACGTGTGTGAGACAAACCTAAGCTTTCTCAACTTACAGGTGTGAGAACTATCATTTCTCAACTTACGGGATTGAGAAAATCGTTTCTTAACTTACGGGTGTGAGAAAACCTAAACTTGTTGAATACAAGAATATCAACTCAATAGTTTATCTAACTACTGTTACAACCTCGATAAGTATGCAAGATATGAAATTAAGTACAATTGTATCCTATGAACTATCTCTCAAATTTTTCTTTCAGCAAGAATGATGTAAGATAAAGTAGTGCTGAAAAATTTGAGTGAAAACATTTCAAACTTTCAAATAGATTTTCAAATAAAGATAGAAATTTAACTCAGTATGAAAATCTTTGAAGAAGCAAAGATTCAAAGAAAGCGCTTTGAAACCAGAATAACTTACGCTTTTTGAATCAGATGAAAATTAAACTAACTTTCAAAAGTGTTTTGGCACAGAGAATTTTTGGTGGTCTTAACAGATTGTTAAGTGCTGGTATATATAGACTTATAGAGATGAAGTTGTTGTTCATTTGAATTTGAATTTCAAATATGAACGTTTACTCACAACAGCCAGACTGTATCACGAAAATGCAACTGCATATTTCATGAACATTCTGATTTTCTCCAGATTCATAAATAAGAAAAGTTTAAGAGACGTGGTTCATGAAACTGAGAATATCTCTTACAAATACAAGAAGTTGATTTTTGTACGAAAAGTTGTTCTGAAAAGGTAACGGAAAAGATGTACGTGTTAGAAGAATAGAAATATCATTTTTGTCATTTTGTTCCTTTGAGGGCGCTCATATAGCATCAGCGTCCTACCGAACGCTGAAGTGAGGGCGCTACTGATTCGTAAGCGTCCTAACTTACTATAAAAATTAAACGACTTAAATCCTGAGGGCGCTACTCACAAGTAACCATCCTGAAATTTGAAAACTATTTTTAAATAATATTAAGTGCTCTAAAGGACAGTATGCGTCCTAAAAGTTATTAAGTTGATTCTAAGGATGAGGGCGCTCCCATACAAGTAGTGTCCTAATAGTGTATTCAACTTAGTATCCTTAAAAATAGAAATCAATTAAAACTTAAGAGAACTTTCAGCGAGCTGAAGCTGAGTCAGCGTTCTAACATTTTATCAGCGTCTTGACTTATCAAGTCCAAGAGGGCCCTGCTAAAACATTAGCATCCTGAAAGACTCTATAAAAACGGTTTTTGATTTCACGATTAAAGTTCGATAAAACATGATTGAAATCATGATATTTTCTAATCAAATTAAATACTTTAAAAATCATCAAAATATCTTTAAGATGTGACGATAAAAATGTGAAATCGATTAAATCTTGCTGAGAGCAAATTGATCAATAGACTTTACATTCTAAATAATGACAGTCTCGAAACTTTACTTATGATATCCAATAGGCTTGTGAGCATAATTCCTTGATCTTGATTCTTGATAAATTTGAAACACTTGACAAGATCATTAGATACACAAACCAGAGATATTTGGAATCATCAAAACATTCATATCATGGGGTTCATTGAGATAACAATTTGTGCGTGTTTTTAGAAAACGTTTGAGCAATAAGGAATAAGGAAAGTATTACATTCTTTATTTGCCCCTCTCATAAATCATCATTTTGTTTGCACTTTGGAGATCTTTTGTTGCTAAGTTGACCAATCATGAACTTCGATCGTGTGATGTGATTTTGTCGTCTTCGATCAAATTGTTCTTCTACATCTTTCTTTTTAGAGGTGCTGAAATATATACTTGATTGAAACATTAGCACCAAACATTATATTGTTTGTTATTGGTTGTTAGCATCAAAACCCTTAGAGCGTGCTAAGTAACGAACCACTTAAGCCAACAGTTACGAGCCGTACAAGATATGGTATAAACCCGATTGACAAATGTTGGCCCAGATATGTCCAAGAGGGGGGTGAATTGGACGCTTAGCATATTTTAACCTTTCTTAAAATTGTACGGAATAATGAAAGCAGATTAAACAAAATATAGCAAATAGATACAACAAATGTAAATGGGACAATGCAAGCAAGATTTATAGTGGTTCGACCGCGCCTACATCCACTTCCTTACCTCCTTAGTTAGGATTTGTTCAAACTCCAATATGGACCTTCTTACGAGTGAAGATCAAACCGGTACACTTTCTCAACTTACGGGAGTGAGAGGACCGTTTCTCAACTTGCGGGTATGAGAAGACCTATTCTCTACTTATAGGTGAGAGAGAACCTTTTCTCAACTTATGGGCGTGAGACAACTATTTACAACTATGAGCAACACTTGCTCTTGCCCAGTGACTAACCAGTCACTGCAGATTAAATACAAGATGAAATATGATTTCCTTTACTTAGAATCAAAGTGATACTTACAAAGCTTTGGATTGAACCTTCTGTGATCACAGATTCAGCGAAATATGTATGATGAAGTTTATGCTGAACATAGGTTCAAATAGCTTTTGTCTTCTTCAATGGGTTTTCGAAATAATGAAGATGAAGATCAATCAACCCAGAAGACTTGAAGTTTCTCTTTCAAAAGATCGTAAGATAAAACACAAGTGAAAGACGACTAACTTTCGAAAAGTGTTTTAGCACAAACGAAAATTGTTAATACGTTTTGAATGAATCTCAGTTTCGTATTTCATTCGTAGTTTTTTCGTTCTAAGGCAACACATATATATAGGAATAACAGAGGCACAATGGACTTGATGATTTTTGGCGCTCTAGGTTATTTCAAATATTACGTTAACATTCTTTCTCGAAATGGATCGATTCAGCTCAATGCATATCATGGCAATAACACCTGAATCATCTGATCCTTTCATGAAAGAATGTTCTGACGAAGTTTTAGAACGTTCAAAAAGTTCTGAAAAATTTGTTGTACAATTCTGAAAAGTTTTGAAAAGTATTCGTACATTTCTGAAAAAGTTAATAGAAATAGCAATAATGTCAGAACAGCAAAAATATATTTTTTATCGTTTTGTTCCTTTGAGGGCGCTCATAGAACATCAGCGTCCTACTGAACAATGAAGTCAAGGCGCTATTAAATAGTAAGTGTCCTGACTTACTTTGACAATTAATCGACTTAAATCATGAGGGCGCTACTTCATAGTTAGCGTCCTGCTTTGTTTTAAAACATTAAACACACAAGGGCGCTACTCAAGAGTAAACGTCCTGATTTTAAAAATAGTTTTAAAACAATGTTAAGTGCGATGAAGGACAGTAAATGTCCTAAAAGTTATTTAAGTTGATTCTAAGGATGAGGGCACTCCTACACAAGTAGCGTCCTGATAATTTATTCAACTTATAAGTTATCAGCATTCTTAAAGATAGAAATCACTTAAAAAGCAAAAAGAACTTCCACCGAGTTGAAACTAAGTTAGCGTCCTGACATTCTCAAAGGTTGATAAAAGAAAGTTCGCTACTAACAAGTAAGCGTCCTTATTAATCAGTTCAATTCAACCTTGAGCTTCCTAATATTTTATCAACGTCCTGACTCATCAAATCCAGGAGGGTGCTGCTAAAACATTAGTGTCTTGAAAGACTTTTATAAAAGCGGTTTTTGATTTCTCAATTAAAGCTAGATAAAACATAATGTAACCGGATTAAATCAAAAATGCAATCAATCGATTAAAATATGCAGGCATGCGTATTGCTGAATCAGATGACATAAAAGGTCCTACAATCTATCATAATCTAATCATAAAACTAAACATCTTTAAACGATCATGGTCTTCAAGAAGATCTTTTAAGACGTTCGCCATGCATCATTGAATCTTTGAAACCTTCAAGTAAGATTAGATATGTCATATGTGCAGTAATATCATAAACAGAATGTGGTTTGTAATCATCAAAATATCTTTCATGTTAGGGACATATTCTCGTAAGGGACATGAGGATAATTGGTTCAACAATCTCCCCCTTTCGGATAATTTCAAACACATTACTATAGGCTTTGAAGCAAGCTAATAAAATGATGTGTGTATGCATGATATGCAGTGCTGATGTTCCTTGTATCATATGATATGAGTGAAATTCCAAGGAATGTACTTACAACATCACTAAGACTCCCCCTTAGCGTTAAACTCCCCTCTGAATGCATGATGCTTCAATGATAGTACTTCTCCCCCTTTTGAAATATCAAAAAGAGTAAAGTATCATGAAATATATCTCCCCCATATAGAGGTAAGCATCAAACTATCACAGATCGGTCTTAGAGAACATCCCAAGCTTTCTGCGAATATGAACAAACTGGTATTTTGGTAAGGCTTTAGTAAATATGTCAGCCAGTTGTTCTTTGGTTCCAATATGAGATATTACGACTTCTCCATTTTGCACATGATCCCGTAAAAAGTGATGTCTTATTTGAATATGCTTAGTTCGGGAGTGCAATACAGGATTTTTAGAAATGTTAATAGCGTTAGTATTATCACACGAAATCTCAGCACATGGAATAGATATTTAATAATCCTGAAGTTGTTGTTTCATGTAAAGAACCTGAGAATAGCAACTTCCAGCTGCAACATATTCTGCTTCAGCTGTGGATAGTGCCACAAAATGTTGTTTCTTGCAAAACAAAGATATCAAAGAATTTTCAAGAAAGTGACAAAATTCGGAGGTACTTTTCCTATCAGTTAGACTACCGGCATAATCGGAGTCCACATAACTTCTTAGATCAAAAGTAGTACCTTTGGAATCCCAAATTCCTAAGTGTGTTGTGCCATTTATGTATCTGAATATTCGTTTGACACATTTTAAATGAGATTTTTTAGGTTCAAAATGAAATCTTGCACAAAGACAGACACTGAACATGATGTCAGGTCGACTAGTTGTTAGGTACAAAAGACCTCCAATCATGCTTCTATAAAGTTTTGAATCAATTGATTTACCTTTTTCATCCTTATCTAATTTGATTGCAGAGGTACAGGGAGTATCAATCCATTTCAAATTGTGCATTTGAAACTTTTTAACCATTTCCTTAGCATACTTTGATTGGCTTATGAAGGTACCTTTCGGCATTTGCTTAATTTGTAAGCCGAGAAAGTATGTAAGTTCTCCCATCATACTCATTTCAAATTCCTTCTGCATTAATTTAGAAAACTCATCACATAGTTCTTTGTTCAATGACCAAAGATGATATCATCCACATAAATTTGAACAATAAGCATATTGTCATTGTGATGTTTGATGAATAAAGTTGGATCAAGTTTTCCTTTGTTGAACTTATGATCTAAAAGAAATGAACTCAGTCGATCATACCAAGCTCTTGGAGCTTGCCTTAATCCATATAAGGCTTCATGGAGTTTGAACACATATTCCGGGTCTTGAGCATCCTCAAACCTTGGAGGTTGTTCCACATATACCTCTTCGTTGATGTATCCATTTAGAAAAGCACTCTTTACATCCATTTGGTATAAAGGAGAATCCTTGTAACAAGCATAGGCAAGTAACATTCTTATTGCCTCTAATCTTGCTACTGGGGAAAAGGCTTCTTCGAAGTCTATGCCTTCTTCTTGGTTGTACCCTTGTGCAACCAATCTAGCCTTATTGTTGACAATGATACCTTGTTCATTCTTTTTGTTACTAAAGATCCATTTGGTTCCTATAACAGATTGATGAAAAGGTCTAGGAACTAATTCCCATACTTTGTTTCGCACAAAGTGTCCTAGTTCTTCTTGCATAGCAAGAATCCAATTTTCATCTTTCAGTACCTCGTCTACTTTAATTGGTTCAAATTGTGATACAAAAGCCACAAGCTCCTGATCTTTTTGAATTGAAGCTCTAGTGGATACACAATTTCGTGGATCTCCTAAAATTTGATCTTGGGAAAGACCATGAAGAAGTCTAAAATTTTTAGAAGATTCTAAAGATGGTTCAGGTTCAAGATCTTTAACCTTGGTTGTCTTGGGTTCATCGTCATCAAAATTTACATAAATTGATTCTTCTACAGTTTGATTAGATTTGTTGAAGACTCTGTAGGCTCTACTGTAAGAAGAATATCCTAAGAATATTCCTATGTCTGATTTAGGTTCAAACTTATCTAAATTGTGTTTATCATTAAGAATAAGATATTTACATCTGAATACTCGGAAGTACCTGATGTTGGGTGCTCTACCCTTCCATAGTTCATATGGAGTTTTATTCAATTCTCTTCTAATTTGAACTCGGTTCATCACATAGCAGGCAGTGTTTATAGCTTCACCCCAAAAATGATTTGCAGTGTTATACTCATTAAGCATTGTTCTACACATCTCCTGCAGAGTTCTATTCTTTCTTTCAACTACACCATTTTGTTGCGGTGTCCTAGGGGCTGATAGATGGTGAGTGTAACCTTGATTGTTACAAAATTCTATGAGATTTTTATTGACAAATTCACCACCTCTGTCACTCATAATTATGTTAATTTTGTAACCCTTTTCATTTTCGACTCTCTTACAGAATTTTATAAATGTTTCACCTGCATCAGATTTATGAGTTAATAGAAATACCCATGTGAATCAAGTAAAGTCATCAACAATCACAAACACATATGATTTACCACCTAAGCTTTGGGTTTTGGTTGGTTCGAAAAGATCCATGTGAATCAGTTTGAGATCTCTAGAGGTTGATTGATGCCTCTTGCTCTTAAATGATGATCAAGTATGCTTACCAAGTTGACATGGCTCACATACCTTGTCATTTGTGTAAGTTCCTTTCGGAATACCCTTTGCAAGATCATGTTTGACAATTCTAGATATGTTATCCATATTAACATGAGCTAATCTCCTATGCCATAAGCATGCATCATTACAAGAGATAGCACTTAAACATGTTACATTTTGTTTCTTCATGTCATTGAAGTTTGTGCAATACACATTCTTAATACTAGATGCCATGAATGCAACAGTTTTATCAGCATGCTTGACAGTACACCTATTTGCTTCAAATGAAATGTCATAACCTTTGTCACATAATTGACTTATGCTCAAGAGATTATGCTTCAGCCCTTTAAACATAAAGTACATCAGATATGGATAGAAAATCGTTACCAATAGTTCTGATGCCTTCAATGTCACCTTATTGTCATCTCCGAAAGTGACCTTTCCTCCTTTCTTCTATTCAAGGATCAGAAATTTAGATTTATCTCCAGTCATGCGGCTTGAACAGTCGCTGTCTAGATACCATATATCTTCATTTTTGCATATCTACACAATATAAAATACTTTTGACTTTGGTACCCATGCAAGTTTGGGTCCATGCATGTTAGCTTCAGTAAGAACAAATTTTTCAATCCATGCATATTTCCTTTTCTTTCTACTTAGGACATTACATCTAAGTATGGTATAACCTTCCTTATGACATTTTTGGCATGTTGGTAGTTTGGTCAATAAGGTATTGTATTTTTTTTGTTTCGACCCATGAGTATAACCTAATCTAGCTTTGTCAAATGCACATCTTTGTGATCCTAGCATCATGTCAAAAAATTTTGACCATTTGTGAATTTAGTCTTGGTGCAGTTCAGGTCTTTCTTTTCCTTTCTAAGAGTTTTATTTTCAATTTTTAGTTTCCCAACAACTAAAAGATTGCTACAATTGAATGAAATGGAGGAATTCATAAATGAAGCTTATGAGAATGCAAAAATTTACAAGGAGAAGACCAAGTCATGGCATGACAAGATGATTATGAAGAGAGAATTCCTACCGGGCCAATAAGTACTTCTCTACAACTCCTGGTTGAGACTGTTTCCTTGGAAGCTTAAATCAAGATGGTCAGGTCCATTTCAAGTTGTCAACATCTTTCCTTATAGGGTGGTGGAATTGCAAGGCCACAAGGATGGTAGCAAATCTTGGGTCAATTGCCAAAGAGTGAAGCACTATTATGGCCAAGACATCCGAAGCGAGGACGTGTTATTCCTTCGCGAGCCAAAGTGAAGAAAGAAGAAAAAGTCTAGCTAATGACTATAAACAAGCGCTTGTTGGGAGGCAACCCAACCGGTTTTATTTTTGCTTTTGTTTATCTTAGTCACTGTAGTATAGAAGTTGAGTTTTTACTTTTCACTAATGGCATCTCTCAATGTCATTCCCCTAGTACTCATTCCAATTTGGAAGTCCTCATCAACAACAAGAGAAGGAGAATCATTGTGGAAGCCTCTACCCAAGTGGTTTAGGGGAGTTTTGTGATCCTTTATTTCTTTATCCTGCTTTGTAGTTGTTTTGCATTGAGGACAATGCTTAGTTTAAGTTTAGGGGAGAGTTTGAATTCTATGTCTTAGTAAAAAAGTTGAGTGCATTTCTTTTGAAAATTTAAATTTTTGAGTTTTGATTATGAATAAATCCATATTCCCTTATGAACTTTGATGTGATTTGATCTTGTATGTATTATCTATGAAAAGGCTAACACTTGATTTTGAACATGATCAGCGAAAAATTAGAAAGTACTCGTAAGTCTGTGTGCTTGATTTGCTTTGCCATGTTTATTGAAAATTTTTGTTGACTTCTGAGTTTAAAATTATGATCATGAGTCCCACTTGTTATTTAAATTGAGATTTTGCAAGTTAAGCTTCATTCAATCTCACTTTTCAAACTGAACTCTAGAACTTGCTTGATCACTTCTTGAGGCGAAATCCTAGGAACAACACCATGAGAGATATGATTTAGGCCATTTTTGGACAGTTTGAGATATAAAACACACCTAGCTGTGTATTACCCCTAGTCATCCTATTTTGAGCCTTATATATTGTTCTTTGTCACCTACAATGATTAGCCAAGGCCTTTGATTGATATTCTCCTATTTTTCACCCTTGCACGCTTAACTCTTTGAAATAGATGAATTATAATGGGTTGGGTAGTTTTCATGGGAATTTATTTGTAAATGTGCTATGGAATGAGAATGTACGTGAGGTGATGAGAAAAGATCAAAATGGTTCAAAATATGTGAAAAAGAAGAAAAAGAAAGATGAAAAAGAAAAATAATGAAAAAAAAGTACAGTTCTTCATAAATGGGTGGATTGAATAAGTTTGGGGGAATGTAAAACGTGATGTGATGATTCATTTTGTAAGGCACGAGATGTTTAAAGGTGCTACGTATAAAAGATGTTTTGGGTGTATTAAGCTTTATTTTATCCATGTTATCAAATCCTTAACCTTAGCCTTACATTACAAACTAACAAAGTCCTATTGATCTTAATTGGTGTGAGTCCTACATTAGTGGAGAGAAGTGTGAAAAGCGAGCATATGAAGTTCATGTTTTGTTTTGTTGAGATTATATTTTTATCTTGCTTACATTGGTCTGTATAATTTATGAGTGATTATGTGAATGATTTCTTGTGCTTGTTTGTCAATGAGGATAGAAGAGAATGCATTGCTTTGCAAATTGAAATTCTAGACAAAAAGTTTAAACTTTCGAAGTTTTCCTTGAGTTGTGTTGTATGGAATGTATGTTGTCTTTAAGATCATGAAAACTCATTTTTGCAAGCTAAATCTTTGTTCATTTTGTAATATGTGAGAAGTTTGTTCGATCAACTTTCATTTTTCTCTTTCCCCGGGACGATCAAAGTTTAAGTTTGGGGAAATTTGATAAGTTGAGTTTTAGTAGTTAGTTTGCATGTTAATTTAATAGATTTTTTGGTTCATTTAGTTAGTTTTTAGGTGTTTTTACATGATTAGTATATTTAGTTGTTTTAGATGCATTTAGGGTTTATTTTAGGTTTTTATAGGTTTTTATCATGAATAAATGACTTTTTGATACATGTTAATATCATAGAAGTCACATGTTTTGAGTACATTGCATTTTAATTAATACTTTGATTAAATGCATAGAATTTACATTCGTTTATACTTTGTTTTGTAGGTAAATAAAGAGCTTAAAAGTGGGTTGAAACAAGGTTCAAATGGTGTTCAAAAGAAGTCAAGAACATGTGCAAAACATGTACAAGAAGTGTGCAAAAAAGTGGAAAAATCCGCTAAGTCCACAAATCAGCACCACAAAAACCCGTGCGTGGGCGTCGTGGCGCCGGTGTTCGCAGAATTTTGGGACTTCATTTTTTGAGCGAGTTTTCATGCCCATTTTGGTCTTTTGACCCACTTAAGTGTAAAATACGATTTAGGGTTTTAATTGAGGATTATCAAAGTAGAGAATTAGGTTAGAGAGTGTGAAAGGAGGCAAGAAAAGAAAAAGAGCATTGGAGGCTTGAAGGAACCAAGGACAAGGAGAAGATTAAGCTACCGTCAAAGGAGGATTCGAACCTTTGATTTCACTTTCCTGTATCTTGAAATGTATTATTCCATTGTTTTGTTTCTTTTTCATCTTGTATCCATGAACATGAATATGAGCTAAGTTCTTGATCTAGAGGTTTGAATGATTTATGTTTGATTTTATGGGTTAATGCTTATTTCTATGTTATTGAATTGATTTATGAATTTATTTGCAATTCCATATGCTTAATGCCTTCAATTTGCTGGCCACTAATTGAATGAAGTTAGATTTGATTTCTTATACTCGAGAGAGTTGTTATCAAATCAAATCTAGGAATTTGTGACCTAGGTTAGTAGTATTAAGTCGAGAGACCTACGAAATATTTTGAAATAAGATAACATGAATCACGAATATTAAGGCATGCTTGACTTGCTAGTTTACACTCGAGAGAGAGAATTAATAGGTTAAGTGTAGATTTTAAAATTGACCCTCGAGAAAGGTATTTGACTGGGATAGGATTCATGATTTATAAATTTATTAACTAAATCAATAACAAACCCTTTTGAAACCCTTAAGTAAAACATAATGATTTCACTCCTCTAGATATTTCATTCATTGATTTACACCCATTTTCAATTATTTTTGCATTAATTCATTTTAATTTGTTTAAATTTTATTCCAGCACATTAAATCACCCATTTTGATTACCTAGATAATATTAAAATCTTAGTAGTTCTGGGCATTATATTAGTAAAATTATTTTCCCCTAAGGACGATAACCCGACTTACCTCGATTTTATAACTTGACTATCGTACACTTGCGATACAAAAATATCATGATCAGTTTCCTCCAAAAATTTCCAAATGATGCTCTCTAGAATCATACACAGAAATGCGTTTCCTCGTGAAGAAACGCGCTTCCTCATTTCTGGGCATATCTGGAAAATGCACAAAAACGCATTTCACTCAACAGAAACACGTTTCCATGACGAAAATAAAGCGTTGTTTACGTGTGTATTTTGAACAGATACGAGGTTCCGTCTATAGAACCATGGTTCTTACTTTTTCAAAAATATTTTTCTGTAAATATGTTTGGTAACTCTTTGTGAGCAACCTTTTGCAAAATCATTGAAAGAATGAAACTTGTGCTCTAAATTATTTCTCCACATCTTTCACAAGAAAACAAGTTTCAAATGAGTGTTTGAGTTATTTTGATTTTTCATCTTTGAGAAGAAAAGTTTTTAAGTTCTCCAAGTTATTCAAGTACTTCAACCAAGTATTTCAAGTTGGTTTTTCAAGTTTTCAAATCACTTTGAAGAAATCTCTTGTGCATCGAATCTTCATTTTGAGAAGACATCTTTCCAAGAATTTTCAAGTGATAGAGGTCTTTGATTGAGTACTTCAAACTTCATCATTTTTCAATCAAATCTAAAGAGGTCCTTCCTCATCTCAGCTTGCACTTCATTTTACATACTTTGGCTGGTCATCATTTGGAAGGTATTCATTCTTACTTGTATTTCATTTGAGAGATGTTTGGTAGAAAACAATCTCCTCATCTTTGTAAACACATTTGTATTTGAATTGGTTGGTTAACCAATTGGGAAGACTCCTATCCGAAGGTCGGTGTTTGTAATGAAAAGATCCACACCCATAAGTTAGATAAAAGTTAGGTAGGATCCACACCTGAAAGTTGGATCAAGTTGTAACGGTTTGATTTACACTCGTAAGTTGAATCAAAGTTAGTGGATGTTTAAAAAATCTTGACCGGAAAGGTTAAGTAGTGGAGGTAGGCTTTGAAGAAGCCGAACCACTCTAAATCGTTGTGTTCACTACTTACTTTTCTTGCACTTTCATTATTGTTTATCTTTCTCATTAAGTGTTAAAAAAGGTTTCACAAAAATCTGCTAAGTCCAATTTACCCCCCCTCTTGAACTATAATCTGGGCCAACAAAGGTATACATTTTTCTGGTTGCATTTTGCTATCAGCGTGGGCTAACCATCACTTAATACTTTGTTAATCAGAAATAAAGTAGAATATGAAAAATACATAAACTAACGAAGTATATAAATCATACAAGCTTATGGAGTCATTCCAACCTTAATTTCACTATTACCTCATTGTTGTTAAGCTAGAATTTTCTCCAAAGTTCTTTTCTACTGGTACACTTTTTTCTCAAAGAGTGAATTGAAACAAATTTTGAACTAGCTTCTGACCTTTATTTATAGGGGTCAAAAATTCAAGTTTTTCATTTTTGCCTTGGGCTTTTTCAATATTTACAAATTAGGTGAATTTTCCATATTGCCTTTGGATTTTTTCCGTAATTCTTTATTTGTGTGAATTTCCCATTTTTTCCTTGGACTTTTATAAAATTTCCTAATTTCTATGAATTTTATGGCATTTCCTTCTTTACCCATTCATTGGTGGGGATTCCAATGTTGTAAATTTTGTGGGTATTACAAGCATTTTTGTTATTTCCATCTCTTCTTTTGATATTCATTTGAATCATTAGATTAGAAAATTGCAAATCTATCTTTTTGATTCGGCGCCCTACATTACAGAGATTGTAGGCAACTAAGAGAGAGCAAAAGTTTGAGGGAGAGCGAGGGCTTCAATGAAAGATACGGTTATAGATAAAAATGGAGCAAAGAGAAAAGGCAAACACTATAGGAAAAGTGAACCAAAGAGAAAGAGTGATCAAATGCACGAGAAAGATAGAGTGAATGGAGAGAGAAGGCAGGTGAAAGGGAAGATATACAAAGGATTTTGGAGATTCCACCTTAGTTTGAAAAGCTCTATTTACGTCGAATGGGCTATGATCGTCTTAGATGGGAAAAATGCAATGCTTAATGACAATCAACTTAATTTCTCCATTTACTATCCAATATTAATGAAGGTCTTTCAGTGCCCATTGTTATTAAATACTATTAGTAAAAATGTACATGTGTTGTACATAATTTTTATTATAATTAACTAAAATAAAATATTTTTTTATTGAAATATAAATGTTTTGTTGTTTGATATGATTATAAAGAGTAAACGTGTAAAAATAAGAATAAGGGTATGGTAGAGTAAATAGTTGGAAGTAGGAGAGTAGAATAGTAAAAATTGAAATTTAAAAAGCCCAAATATTAGGACGGGTAATTCTAAATGTACTAATCAAAAACACTTTCTATAACCAATGAAAATTTATAAACCACGTAAGTAGAATGAGTATTTTTTGTGGGTCATTTAGAATTACCCTGTCAGGAAATATGAGCGAAAAGTAAGAGTTAGTTAGATATTGAATTACTGTTTTACCCCTATCAATAATAAAAGTAAAGATTTTAAAAGCAACTTAAAATTATTGAGGAAAATTGAATAAATGCACTCGGATAAAGTGTACAAATACAAAATCAGCCATCCATTTTGGCATTCTCCAACAAAATTGTCATCATTGAGATGGCCTACATTAATATATGCATATGGAATCAACCTTGATCCAGATCTCGATTATATATCAGAAAGGAACTCTATTTACCTAATTTTAAGCATTAAACTTGTTGATAGGTAGCAAAGAAACCTAGCTAGGCAGGCCTTAGCTGCAACTTAACATTCAATACCGGATCGCATCTTAGACTATATACACTTATCTTATACTATGAAATAAAAACTGTTTAGTCATTGTTATTTTTTTGACAAGTGGCCGTCAAAAAAGGTTTCTCAACACTACTACAATTCCAATCTTTCGATTTAATTGAATGGCCATCTGTAGTGATTTCGAACTCCGAGATAAGTGTATATTGACACCTGAAATATATATCTAAAGTGTACATCACATTTTTATATTATTAAATTACCTTAAATTATACGGTGATATATTATTCGAGATAATTTAATGGTGTTTAATGATGACGTATACTTTAAATGTTATTTTAACATTTTTCACATAAAGTGATTCTACATTGAATGAGACTTTAACATTTTTCATATATATATATATATATATATATATAGTGTGAACATATTAATAACAATAATTTAATTACATCCAAGCCTTTAAAAATAAGTATTTTAGATTTAATTTCATTTAATTTACAAAATACCCACCTTTGGGCGGGGTTGCAAACTTCTTGTGCATTAATCGTCCAAAAACCACTAATATACAGAGCTCATGCCTTTTGGGGCCATTGAAGAATTAAACTGTATTCGTCGGATAACATTGTGATAATATAGAACAGATGTAGCTTAAGAGAAATACCATTTTATTGAAAGATAAACAATAGATTTTCCCTTGAAGCAACACACAGAGGAATCTATACATTCCAGTCATAATAGAAAGAAATAATAAAAAAGAACATACAAGTGCGTGGAAAAATGGATAGATCGATCCATATATGTTGAAGCTATGAAATTCTTTATTTAATTGAACCTGCAGATCGATTCATTAAAATTCAGCAACAGTACTGCAACTCTTCCATCTACATTGCTCCCATATAAGAAATCTACTGCATCTGATCAGCTATTATTATTGAAGATCACACGGGAAGCCGCATGTTTCTGAAGTAACTGGAGGAACTCGATAGAACACCAAACGTTCCTTGCGTTCAAGTAAAGGTTTGTTTGGCGTACTGAAAAATTTTTACTAATCCCTCCGCCAATTAATGCTCTTTGCACAAGTAGATTCCACTAGCGGAAACGATGAAAAGCAACATTCATTGAACCTGGTCTCTTTTTCAGTCTAAGATCTAGTGGGGTTCAATTCCATGGATTTGGTCACCCTGTTTGTCGCCAATCAGGAAAAGAATCCAACGGCTTTCAGCTTTTGGTATGTCGTGTTCCTTTTAACTTTTCAAAATTTTGTCGTGTCAGTTTCTGCTTTTTTTTCAAATTTCGTCGGTGGAAGTCACTTTCTGTTCCAACAAAAGGAGATTTTAAACTAAAAATAAAATAATATAAAAATACTGTTATTCATAACGTTTTGAATTAGTACACTCTATTAGTTTATTGTACAGATCGGATGCCCTCTACATTGAAGGGTCTACATTGAAGGGTATTTACCTAAGGGTAAGTTACAAAATCAGTTTTTTTTTTACATTAAAAATGAGAGTGATTGAATCGCCTTAAATTACGTAATAACGCATTATATAACGCAATTAATACGTAATACGAGACGTCGCATAATTTAAGATGATTCAACTACTCTCACCTACAATGTCAAAAAGAATGTCAACTAATCATTTTTCATTTACCGAACATGTTATGTACTGAAAATACTTGTTTAAAAAGGCATACGCATACAAATCATTTCCAAAAAGAACAAAAGATAAAAAAAGTTCTAAAGTGCTTTTATCAACACACATATATATATATATATATATATATATATATATATATATGTTTGGATCAATCTATAGCGAGCTAACAATAATGTAAAGACAAATAAATAAAAGTTAAAATACTATTAAATGAAACAACTAATATTCAAATATCAATATGCTTATAAAATTTATAACAAAAATAATAGAATGAGTTTAGAAAATAAAGCAAATTATAGCAATGCCGACTCTAAAAAGGATGGAATTGAGGCCTCGAGGCCTGTGTAGCATACAATTTTGCTTAAGACATATTCGTCCTTCACGTTGGTACAAGAGGTGGATCAGCGACTTTCTCCACTACAAGCAAAACCACTTTCAACGGCTTGTCAAACAAGCGGTAAAATGGTTTTAACAGCATTCAAGAAGTGTATGATACAATGGTAGATGACTAGCTGACTAATACTTCATCATTACTCAAGCGAACTGAGTTTGATAGAAAACTTTCACCACACCGCAAAATCAAAAAGGCCAACTAGAGAGAAGAAGAAATTTTCATAAGCAAATGAGAGGTTTAAGAACTGGTGTGTAAAAAAGTGTGGGAGGTACCTCCTTTTATACTAGTAGAGAGGTTGGTGTTTTTAATGTCCATCACTAAGGGCACATTAGTACTGTGAACGTTACGAGTTTAAATTTAATTAAAATGTTTAACGATTTTTTTAAATATAAATTCAAATTTAAAACACAATTAAATTGGTCGTGTTAAAATTTAAACTCAAATAAAAAATTTAAATCGTTTAGCGGTTATAAAGTTTTAATGGTATCAATTTCTCATTCACCATTTTCCAACAATTTCCACATAAATGAAAATTGAATATATCAACAGAACTACTACAACGAAAAACATTAGACCCTCGAATTCAATAGTCGAAACCTGCATAGGATAGGTAGGTGTTACCTTTTGAACCTTTCCTTGTGAAAGTGCGTTTACTTTACTGACTAATTAGTAGATGCAATGTCCTTAAATTGCTCTGTCATTTGTTTATCGATGACATACTCGACTCAGGAATCTTTCTTGACACAACTTAGTTCTCATAGTTTTATTCGTTTTAGCCATGAACATCTCCTCAATTCTACAAGAGCTTTTAAGGAAACCCTTTCGAATTCCCCTTTGAAGTTGTTGATGCAAGATTTTTCCAACACCAATAATTGAGGATTAAACTAGAAATGGGGGATACGAGAGGAGATGCCGAGTTGAATTGATTCAGAGGTAAGGGACAAGGGGAAAGTCAAACAATTGAAGACCCACTGAGCTCCGTCCCGAACTGCTGGAGTACCGACCTGAGGGAAGGGGAAAGAGAAAGACACGTGGTTGGTCTTAGAAGCACTAGTGTGGTGCTGGCCTAAGACCATCCAATGCCTAAGTCAGAACTACAAGCAATATTTTTGGAACTGCTTACGTCAAAACTCAAAATTGTCATTTTTGTTGAACAAATTATCTTCATGTCCCTAATACGAAAGATATTTTGATGATTACAAACCACATTCTGTTTATGTTAATACTACATACATGGCGTATCTAATCTTACTTGAAGGTTTCAAAGAATCAATGACGCATGGCGAGCGTATTAAAGATCTACTTGAAGACCAGGATCATTTGAAGATATTCGATAGAATGATTATACTATGTTAGGTTGTAGAACCTTCTCTGCCATTTGATTCAGCATTATGCATGACTGCATGTTTTAGTCGAATTGGTTTTCGATCATTTGCATATTTGCTTTAATCCAAAAATATCTTGTTTTTAATCGTGATTTATCGAGCTTTAATCGAGAAATCAAAAACCACTTTTATAGAGTCTTTTAGGACGCTAATGTTTTAGCAGCGCCCTCCTGGACTTGATGAGTCAGGATGTTGAAAAAAATATTAGGACGCTCAAGGTTGAATTGAACTGATTCATTATGACCCTTATTTGTAAGTAGCGGCGTCCCTTTAGTCAACCTTTGAAAGTGTCAGGACGCTTACTTAGTTTCAGCTCTCTTAAAGTTCTCTTAGTTTTTAATTGATTTCTATCTTTAAGGACGTTAATAGTTATAAGTTGAAAAACTGTCAGGACGCTACCTACATAAGAGCACCCTCATCTTTAGAATCAACTTAATAACTTTCAGGACACTTACTGTCTTTCAACGCACTTAATATTGTTTTAAAACAAAACAAGACGCTTACTTGTGAGTAGCCCCCTAGTGATTTAAATCGCTTCATCATCAAAGTAAGTCAGGACACTTACGATTTAGTAGTGCCCTCACTTCAATGTTCAGCAAGACGTTTATGCTCCATGAGCGCCCTCAAGGAACAAAATGATAAAAGTTGATATTATGCGCCAAGACGCTAATTCAACAATGTTACTGTTTTGACACTTACAGTTAACTTTTTCATAACCGTACGAAAACTTTTCATAATCGTACAACAACTTTTTCAAAACTTTTTGAACGTTCTAATACTTTGTTAGAACATTCCTTTTTCGTGAATGATCAGATGATTCAGATGCTATCGCCGAAATATGCATAGAGCTGAATCGATCCATTTCGGGAAAGAATGTAGACGTTCTATTTGAAATAACCTTGAGCGCCAAAATTCACCAAGTCCATTGCGCATCTGTTATTTATATATATATATATATATATATATATGTGATGCCTTAGAGTAGGAACACAACAAATCAATACGAAAACTGATATTCATTAAAAAATGTATTAACAGTTTTCACTTGTGTGAAAAACTTTTGAAAGTTAGTCTACTACTCTTTGTGCTTGAACTTACGATCATGTTGAAAGAAAAACATCAAGTCTTCTGGATTGATTGATCTTCATCTTCATCATTTTCAAAATCCATTGAAGAAGACAAAAGCTCTTTGAACCTGTTTTCAGCCAAACTTCTTCATACATATTTTGTTGAATCTACGGTAACAGAAGGTTCAATCCAAAGCTTTGTAAGTATCATTTTGATTATGACTAAAGAGAATCAGATCTCATCTTCTATTTAGTTTGTAGTGACTGGTTAGTCACTGGGCTACAACAAGTGTTGCTCAAAATTGTAACGGTCTTTTCACACCAATAAGTTGAGAAACGGTCCTCTCACACCCGTAAGTTGAGAAAGTACCGATTTAATCTTCACCTGTAAGAAGATCCATAGTGGAGTTTGAACAAATTCTAACTGAGGAGGTTAAGTAGTCGATGTAAGCGAGGTCGAACCACTATAAATCTTGATTGCATGGTCTTTTTTACATTTATCGTCACAACCCACTCCGTATGAGTAACTGAATAAACCATGTTTCATGCAGGGATTTTGGTTGATTTAAGTAACCCAAATAGGCCAATTGGGGATTGAGGTGCTTGGGGTGATTGTGGTGATTCTAGTGCTCTCCTGTGGATTGGATTGGATTGGCTAAGTCTAGTCAATCAAGTTGTGAGTGTTTCTTTACTTGTTGGTTAAAATATGTGGCATTGTAGTATAGAAATGTATTTTAAATGCTTATCTATTGTAGTATGCATGATTTAATTTCTTATAAAATGTATTTGAGCATAGTCTAATAATCGTTAGCAATTAGGTAGAGTCTCCTAATTGGAATTTTCTTCGGGAAATCTCGTAAGTCTAGTGGTGATCCATAATTGTGGACCTGGTAGAAGATTTCTATGGATTGTGTATGTTAGGATTCGCCTAGGCATGATACTTGTCTTGGTTGGCGGATCCTATGGTTCATACAATCCTAGGAATTCTAATAGAATACGGGTAAGAGGTCGATCGGGCGATGGATGTGGTGCACGCAGGCCCTTGTATTGATTCTTACTCAGGAGGTGTTAGGATTGCATGAGCATGTTTATAAATGATATGCATTGTTTTGTATATGACATGATGCATTATATTGAGCATGTATGTAATCTTATTTGTATCCATGATATTTAAATGATTTTAATGATCTTGCAATGTTTTACATAAATGCATATATATGTTGCCACTCGTAGAAAACATTCATTGAGCTTGTTGTAGCTCACTCCTCACTCTTATCCTTTCAAGTTCGGATAGGAAGGAGAAGGGAAAAGCTTAGCTGCGGGCATTATTTCTACACTTTTGTGACGTAGGTGTTTAGTACTTTTCCGCATTTATTTTGATAAATTGTACTATGTAACACATAGATGGGTTGTAATTTATGGTTAAGTAGGATTTAGTATATTTTGAACATTATGGACTTAAAAAAAAAAAAAAAAGTTTATGGTTGTCATTTGGGTATGCTTTTACATTGATGATCTATTATTGTCCATGTGTTTTGATGTTGATTATTGGGATTATGGTGTGTTATTAGAAGGTTGACGGGATGCCGGGGATATTGAGGTAGGATATACCTGGGGTTCCGTGCCGGTCATGACGTCACAAATAATGGGTTGTGACAATTCCTAACTATGGCATCATATATGCATTTAATAAAAATCACATGAAAATTCAAATCTCATTCAAACATGCATGAAACATTTTATAATACATACATGCTTATAAGTAATTCCGAAACATGCAGGGTTACAATAAAATCAAACAATCTCCCTCCTACTAGTAATAGAGCGGGTATGCACTCCTTATTATGCATTTATAAGGAGTTTATGCTCGGACCTCTCATTACCCAATTTTCTGCTATGAATCATTTCAAATTAGGGCTTAATCCCAATTCCATTCAGAAACTATTACTCGAACCATGAGATTATTCAATCCTCATACGAAACTGTCTTCTAGAAATGATCTCATGTTTTAACTTGCTCTAGCAAGTCCAAAACATGCTCCAAAGTCAAACATTTTCATGAATTTAAAACAATGCAATAGATACATATATTCATGATTTAAAACACACAATTTATATCATACAATGTCATATACAAGGAACCAAAGTCAAGAGATACTCACAGTGGTACTGTTTAGACCTACTCTCTACGACCACTCTACTATTCGTATCCAATCGACAATATAATCTTGTCATATATATTCATTTCCAGATAATCCATAATCAATTATCAAATCATTATATCTATTTGTTTTTCAATTATTCATTAAAATTTAACTCTCCAATTAATTATCATAATTCCATTTCAGTCTAAAATTCACGTGAGACGTCCCGAATATTTTACACGACCCTCATGATTATTTTTTAAGGCAATGGACAAAAGAAACAAGCCTTTCAACCACATTTTCACTAATATCCAAGTTTGCCATATTTACCAAATTTAGTCAGGCATCTATGAAAAATATTAATCGATGCCCAAAAATCATAATTTTGGTATCAAATGTCTGAAATTATGTTCCTTATAATTCTATGGTTCCAAACTGGGATTTTACCGGAGTTTAACATGGTTTCAAACGCCCCAAATGTCAAATTTGGCTTTCGATAGCTGTACCAGCACCAATATTACACATAAACACAAACAAATCACATATCTAGTCTCTACACATCTATAGGAGTCATAATATATCATTTCTACGTGTTTTCACTCAAATTGGATCAAAATCCCATTTTTTGAAACACGGTAAAACATCTCCTATAGCAAAATTTATACCGATAGAAACCTCACACGTAACTTAAATTGGAATTTTGCAAAGAAAAATAGTGAAAATAGCTTACCAGCACATTGAATTGGGCCGCGAAACCGCCGTTTCTCTTAAAAAAAATAAAACGTTAAGGTTTAAAGATGAGCATAATTAAAATAAGGATTCCATACTTCTAATGCCATTTAGTAAAACAAACTCCTCATTTCATCATTTAATAATTACTTTCATTTCATTTACTAATTAATACTACCATCTCCTTCACCATCTTTATTTAAGTTAATTTAATCATACCCTTATCTAACTCCAATTCACATATTTAATTCACTTAATTTAATTCACATATTTATATAACAACTCACATATTTAATTTATACCTTTCACTTTATGTATTTAACACTTATTCTCATACGTACATACATTTGACTCCTACATATGTATACGCATATTATACACCTTGATATACACATAAATCAACGTATGTATTTAATTAAAATTACGGGGTGTTACATTTATTGTATTTATTTGCTATACTTTGTTTAATCTGCTTTCAATATTCTGCAAATTATTAAGAAAGGTTAAAATCTTCTAAGTGTCCAATTCACCCCCCTCTTGGACATATCTGGACCAACAATTGGTATCAGAGCAAGTTAACCATCAAAGTATCTAACCATCTTTGATTGAGTATGGCAGGACAAAACGAAAGAAGTACTTACTTTTCAGGTGAAGGAAACTCCACAAATCAACTTCCATTGTTAAAGGGAGATAACTACTCTCATTAGAAAACAAAGATTAGGTACTACCTAAAAGCCCTAGATTTAAAAATGTGGGATGTTGTTACAACTGGTTGTCCAACACCTACTAAAATAGTTGACGGTGCCACTGTCCCAAAAGAGTTAGATGAATGGAGTACCAAGGAAAAGAAAAAAGAGTTATTAAATAACCAAGCTGTAAATATCTTGTTTTGCAGTTTATCCATTGAAGAGTTTCATAGTGTTAGTGGGTGTGAAACCGCTAAAGAAATATGGGATAAGTTTGAGGTCACCCACAAAGGAACTTTGCAAGTCAAAAAGGCAAAACTCCAATTACTAGTTGAAAAATATGAAACCTATAGGATGGAGGAAACTAAATCGATAGCTGAGGCTATTGCTCGATTTAAAACAAACATCAATGAGATGAAAAATCTAGGAAAAGGATATGACTAAAACCTGGCTGAATATACCTTTGATGAGCTATGTGGTTCACTCATGGTTCATGAAATGAAGTTAAAAGATAGAAAGTGCTCGGTCAAGGTTGAGGAAAAAGAAAAGAAATCTATTGCCCTCAATGTTGAATATGATTCTGAAGATGATTCAGACTCAGAAGATGACATGGCTATGTTGTCAAGAAAGTTCAACAAGTTACTCAGGAGAAAGAGTAAGAGTAGCTCTTACTCAAGGTTTCACAAAGGGAAGAAACCCGAGTTTAAACCTGTAGAGTTAATATGTTACGGATGTAACAAATCAGGTCATGTAAAAGTGAATGCCCCATTAAATATAAGAACACTAGTTCGTATAGAAAAGACAAGAAAGTTCTCAAAGCTACATGGGATGATTCAAGCTCAAGAGAAGATGAAGCGGATTCAAATCACACTGCTACATTGTGCTTAATGGCAAGCACAGAGGTAAAACCTGAACCTATGGACGAACTTAGTGCGCTCTATACTCATATTTAGGATCTTAAGACAAAACTAAGTAAAGAGATCAAGAAGAATGAAAAGCTCGAGCATAGTCTTGAAGAAGCTCTTGAGGAAATATAATTCCAGCAAGAAGAGCTAGACGTACTGTCCTTAGATAATGAACAGCTTAAGAAAGTTATTGGGAAACTGAAAAATGAAAATGAAACTCTTAGAAAGGAAAAGGAAGACCTGAACTGCACCGTGATTAAATTCACAAATTGTCAAAAGTTATGTGACATCATGTTAGAATTACAAAGATGTGCATTCGACAAAGCTTGCTTAGGCTATACACATGGGTCAAAACAACAGGAATATAATACCTTACTGACAAAAAGGCATACATGCCACAAATGTCATAGGGAAGGTCATACCATACTTAGATGTAATGTCTTAAGTAGAAAGAAAAAGAAATTTGCATGGATTGAAAAATTTGTTCTTACTGATGCTAACATGCATGGACCCAAACTAGCATGGGTACCAAAGTAAAAAATATTTTATGTTGTGTAGATATGCAAAAATGAAGATATATGGTATCTAGATAGCGACTGCTCAAGTTATATGTCTGGAGGTAAATCTAAATTTTCGAGCCTTGAATAGAAGAAAGGAGGAAAAGTCACTTTCAGAGACGACAACAAAGGTGACATTGAAGGTGTCGAAACTATTGGTAATGATTTTCCATCCATATCTAATGTACTTTATGTTAAAGGGCTGAAGCATAATCTCTTGAGCATAAGTCAATTATGTAACAAGGGTTATGACATTTCATTTGAAGCAAATAGGTGTATTGTAAAGCATGCAGATAAAACTGTTGCATTCATGGTATCTATACTTAAGAATGTATATTGCACAAACTTTAATGATATGAAGAAACAAAATGTAACATGTTTAAGTGCTATCTCTTGTAATGATGCATGGCTATGGCATAAGAGATTAGATCATGTTAATATGGACAACATATCTAGAATTGGTAAACATGATTTTGCCAAGGGTATTTCGAAAAGAACTTACTCAACTGACAAGGTATGTGAACCATATCAACTTGGTAAGCATACCTGATCATCATTTAAGAGCAAGAGGCATCAATAAACCTCTAGAGTTCTCGAACTGATTCACATGGATATTTTCGAACCAACCAAAACCCAAAGCTTAGGTGGAAAATCATATGTATTTATGATTGTTGATGACTTTACTCGATTCACATGGGTATTTCTATTAGCTCATAAATCTGATGCATGTGAAACATTTATAAAATTCTGTAAAATAGTCAAAAATGAAGAGGGTTATAAAATCAACATAATTAGGAGTGATAGAGGTGGTGAATTTGTTAATAAAAATCTCAAAATTTTTTGTAATAATCAAGGTTACACTCACCATCTATTAACCCTAGGACAGCACAGCAAAATGGTGTAGTTGAAAGAAAGAATAGAACACTGGAGGAAATGTGTAGAACAATGCTTAATGAGTATAACAATGCAAATCATTTTTGGGGTGAAGGTATTAACACTGCCTGTTATGTAATGAACTGAGTTCTAATCAGAAAAGATTTGAATAAAACTCCATATGATCTATGGAAGGGTAGAGCACCCAACATCAGTTACTTCCGAGTATTCGGATACAAATGTTTTATTCTTAATGATAAAGACAATCTAGGCAAGTTTGAACCTAAATCTGATATAGGAATATTCTTAGGATATTCTTCTCACAGTAGAGCCTACAGAGTTTTCAACAAATCTAATCAAACTGTAGAAGAATCAATTCATGTCAATTTTGATGAAAGTGAAAATAAGAAAAGTCTTGAAGATGAACTCCAAAAATTAAATATTAATGATGATGAACCCAATTCAACCAAGATTATAGATCTTGAACCTGAAACATCATTAGAATCTTCTAAAAACTCTAGGCTACTTCAAGGTCTTTCCCAAGATCAAATTTTAGGAGATCCACAAAAGGGTGTATCCACTAGAGCTTTAATTCAAGGAGATCAAGAGCTTGTTGCTTTTGTATCACAATTTTAACCAATTAGAGTGGAAGATGTACTGAAAGATGAAAACTGGATTCTTTCTATGCAAGAAGAACTAAGACACTTGTGCGAAACAAAGTATGGGAATTAGTTCCTAGACCTTTTCATCAATCTGTTATAGGAACCATATGGATCTTTAGAAATAAAAAAATGAACAAGGTACCATAGCCCGAAATATGGCTAGATTGGTTGCACAAGGGTACAACCAAGGAGAAGGCATAGACTTCGAAGAAGCCTTTGCCCCAGTAGCAAGATTAGAGGAAATAGGGATGCTACTTGCTTATGCTTGTTACAAGGATTTTCCCTTATACCAAATGGGTATAAAGAGTGTTTTTCTAAATGGATACATCAATGAAGAGGTATATGTGGAACAACCTCCAGGGTTTGAGGATGCTCAAGACCCTAACTACGTGTTCAAACTCCTTAAAGCCTTATACGGATTAAGACAAGCTCCAAGAGCTTGGTATGATCGACTGAGTTCATTTCTTTTAAATCATAAGTTTCAAAAAGGAAAACTTGATCCAACATTGTTTATCAATCACCATAATGATAATATGCTTATTGTTCAAATTTATGTAGACAATATCATTTTTGGTGCATCAAACAACGAACTGTGTGATGAGTTTTCTAAATTAATGCAAAAGAAATTTGAGATGAGTATGATGGGAGAACTTACATACTTTCTCGGCTTGTAAATTAAGCAAATGCCGAAAGGCACCTTCATAAGCCAATCAAAGTATGGTAGACTAATGTAAAATTGACAATATGGCCATGTATGAAAATTTCCAGATTTGGGGCTTTTGATGCTCTTGATATAAAATCTGGAAAATTATGCAATGTAGGTCTAATTGGACATGATTAGGGTTTTTTGATGATTGAATTCAGTGGGTTCTCATAATAGACACCTTAAGGTTGAGTAATTTTGATCTAGGCTAAGTATTTGACATTTTTCATGTACTTTGGCAATTTTGCATGTAATTTGGGGATTTTGCCCAAATTAGGACTTTTCACCCAAAGCAAGTCAATTTATGAAATTGACTTGGGGATTGTTTAATTGGACCCAAATTGAGTAGAATCATGGGTTTATAATGTTAGAACCTATGTTAAATTGATATGACTTAGTTCATTTTGACCTTATGTTTTATATTGGCCTAATTGGGGGTTTTGACCAAGACTTAGTCAATTGATGAAATTGACTTGATGTATAGTCTAATTGATCCTAATTATAATTGAATTTCATGTATATTAGTGGTTGGATCATGGGATCACCCTATTACATTCAATTTAGGTCAATCTTAGTTTAATTGAGTCTAAATGATCAAGTTGGGCAATATGGAAATTGGCTCAAGGGGGTAATCAATTTAGAATCTAATTGACTTTAGTTTGGGTTTGAACATGGGGTTTTGACACACTTTATGACTGATTTTCAGTTGTGTGAACCATGTTATTTCCAGGTCTTGTGATTGATCTTGAACCCCTTTAGTCAATTGGAGAGTTTTGGCGATTAGATTGGCTAGACTTAGCCAATCAAGTGTGAGTGTTCTTTTACTTTTGGATTATTTATATGTGGCATTGTAGTATAGAAATGTTTTAAATGCTTATGTATGATGGTATGCATGTTTTAATATTCCATGAAATAACATTTGAGCATAATTCATTGGGATGACAATTTGGGTTGAGGCTCCTAGTTGAAATTTCCTCTTTTTAGGAATTCTCGTAAGTCTAGCGGTGATCCCAGTTGTGTACCTGGCAGGGGGTTTTATGGCTTGTGTATGGGTAGGTTAGTTTTGGCTAATCTTACGTGCTGCACAACCCCAGAAATCCTATTAGGATACGAGTATTGAGTGTGTGTTCAGGTACTGTGTGTAGCGCACCAGCCTTGAACCCCCGCACTCAGGAGGTGTTAGGATTTGCATGAGCATGACTACAAATTTTATGCATCGTCTTATGTATGACTTGATCCATTATGTTAGCATGTATGTAATCTATTTCGTCATCATGATATTTCAACTGTTCTATGATCTTACCATGTTTTATAAATGCACGTATATGCCACTTGTAAATAACATTCACTGAGCTGGTTGTAGCTCACACCTCACCATCTTCTTTTAGGATCTGATAGAAAAGGAAAAGGGAAGGCTTGACTGCGAAGCGTCCCTTGTTTTTGTTTCATGTAGGTGTTGTACATTTAATTTTGTAATTTGATAATTATGTACACGATAACACCTAGTATATGTATAATTAACACATAGTTGGGATGTGTTGGGTTTGTAGTATTTTGTAAACTTTGAAATTTTATATTTGGTAACTTGGAGATGTAATATTTTATTTCATTTATGATCATGTTAGATGGATGTTTTTAGGATTGTACTGTATTTGATTTTGGGGATTCGTATATGTGTTTTAGGCTGACGGGACGCCGGGCATAGCAACGGAGGGTATACCCGAAGGTTCCCGTGCCGGTCATGACGTCACGTATAGTGGGTCGTGACAGCCCCGCTATAGGCTATTACAACGCGCTATAGAGTTGTGACTGAGAAACCCAACTCTCGGGTTTTTTACACAAGTTTTTATAGAGACTATAGCCCGCTATAGAGGTAAAACAATTAAAATTGCTTAACTGTGATGTAAGTGCTACAGCGCGCTATAGGACTCTATAGGGCACTATACCAACTCTATCAGTGAAAATTAACAAGTTTGGGTTTTTTAAAATTGAGTGTACTGTTTCTTTCCTCTTTTTTGTAACACCATTTTTCCATGATTTTCAACATTCATTTGCAACTCTAATTAAGGAAAAATGCTCTGAAAAGCTAAAACGAAAATTTGAATACTCAAATGTGATTGGTTTGTAAAAACCCTAGATTTCAAAATAGAGAATTGTTTTTCTATTTAATCAAAGGGGTTTGCTCATTTTGAAACTCATGAGGTCAAAACGTTTTTGAAAGCTAGTCTATCATTCAAACATGAAAATTTTCAAGTGTTCACAAGTGATTTGAAACTTTGAGAGATTTGATTTGCGTGTCGCATATACTCTGATTTTCATCATCAAATCTCAATGTTTTTTACTAAGGGTTTGCCTCATATCGTAGTAACCTCTTTAGCAACTGATCTTTGTTAGCCCAGTATTATAGTCAAAGAGGAGGGGTGAATTGGACTTGGCGGATTTTCGCTTTATCTTTCAGTTAATTAATTTAAACAGAATATATGCGTGGTAGGTAACAAGCTAAGTAATCAAGTGTAGGAAAAAAAAATGGACACAATGATTTATAATTGTTCAATTCCGCTTGAACCTACTCTACTTCTTGACCACCCACGATCAGGATTTTCCAATTCACTATTGGCTAGTCAACTTACGGGCTTGACTAGAAGCCGTATACACTAACCAACATAAGGGCTTGGCTACAAGCCGCACACACTAACCAACATGAAGGCTGGGCTAGAAGTTGTACTATAACCAACTTATGGGCGTGGTTACAAGCCGTAGAATAATATGGTATAGTCCCGGTTGACTAAAAAGTCAACAATACATCAAGATTACAAATGATAGAGAGAGATGTTCTAAAAACACTCTTAACAATTTTAAGCGTACAATCTTGAATGAATAATCACTACTATTCCAACCACAATATTTTAACTGATGTGTAGTGTTGAAATAGTTGTTTTCAAATACATGCAAACGATTCAAATAGTGATAATGTAAGATCAAGAATCGAGTATGCACATATATTCAAATATTAATTTTAAAGATGATATGTATGAAGCATAAGAATCAATATGCAAAAATGATCAAGACTTGATGATTCTAAATAGATAAATGGTTAAGTTTGTTGAACCAATTATCCTCATATCCCTTATTAGAATATGTCCCTTATGTGAAAGATATTTTGATGATTACAAATCACATTCTGTTTATGATAATACTGCATACATGGCTTATCTAATCCTACTTGAAGGTTTTGAAGAATCAATGATGCGTGGTGAACGTATTATCAAGATCTATTTGAAGACCATGATCACTTGAGGATATAAGTAGTTGTATGATTAGATTGTGTTTAGGTTGTAGAATCTTCACTATCATATGATTCAACAATATGCATGACTGCATGATTTAGTCGAGTTGATTTTTGATCATTTGCATTGAATTTTCTATGTTTAATTAAATTCGAAAAACACCGAGATTTTAATTGTATTTATTGAATTTTAAATGAAAAATCAAAACTATAAGTGTTCATCAGGATGCTAATACGTCTTATCAGGACGCTAATGTCTTAGCAACGCCCTCCTGGACTTGGTGAGTTAAGACGCTGATAATACATTGGAACACTAAAAATGTTCAAGGTTGAATTGTGCTTATTCATCTGGACGCTCACTTTATCAGTAGCGGCCTCATTTAAGTCAACCTGTGAACTTGTCAGGATGCTAATTCAGAATCAACTTACTGATTTCTTTTCAAAGTCTTAAATGTTTTAACTTTCCGGACACTGATTGTCGTTCAATACACTCACTGCTTTTACAAGTTAAAATATCAGGATGCTTATTTGTTAGTAGCGCCCTCGTGATTTCAAGTACTTTATAAAAAACAAGGTAGGATGCTAATTGTGGATTAGCGCCCTCATGAAGTTTAGTCGGTTTAATCATCAAAGTAAGTTAGAACGCTTACGATTAAGTAGCGCCTCACTTCACAGTTCAGTAGGATGCTTATGGTTCATGAGCGCTCTCAAGGAACAAAACGACAAAGTTGTTGTTACGCGTTAGGACACTAATTAACCAATCAGGACGCAAATCCAACACTCTCAGTGTTCTGACCCTTACACTTTTTCAGATTACTTTTTCAAAACTGTGAAAAAATTTTCAGAACTTTTTGAATCTTTTTAGAACGTTCTACTACTTTACCAGAACATTCCTCTTTCGTGAAACATCAGAAGATTCAGGTGTTATCGCAGTAAATTGTACATACCTGAATCTATCTGTTTCGGGAAAGAATGCATTCGTTGTTTTGAAATGACTTTGTGTGCCAAAATACCAAGTCCTTTACGCCACTATTATTTCTATATATATGTTGCCTTAGAGCAAGCAAATAAGAGAATCCATTTATCAATACGAACACTGAAAATCCATTCAAAACATATTAACAATTTTCACTTGTGTAAAAACTTTTGGAAGTTAGTCTTCCAATCTCTGCTTTTGAACTCATGATCTTTTGAAATACATTAAGTCTTCTGGATTATTTGATCTTTATCTATATCATTTCAAAAATCCATTGAAGAAGACAAAATCTTTTTGAACCAGTTTTCAGCCGGAACTTCATCATACATATTTTGCTGAATTTGTGGTAACAGAAGGTTCAATCCAAATCTTTATAAGTATTACTTTGATTCTAAGTAAAGGGAATCATATCTCATCTTGTATTCAGATATTAGTGATTGGTTAGTTATTGGGCTAGAGCAGGTCTTGCTCAAAGTTGTAACGGTCATTCTCACACCCGTAAGCTGTGAAAAAGGTTCTTCTCACACCCGAAAGTTAAGAAAAAGGTTCTTCTCACACCCGGAAGTTGAGAATAGGTTCTTCTCACACCCGTAAGTTGAGAAAGTGTACCGGTTTGGTCTTCACCCGTTAGAAGATCCTAAGTGGAGTTCGGACAAATCCTAACTGAGGAGGTTAGGTAGTGGATGTTGGCGATGCCAAACCACTAAAAATCCTATTTGTACTGTCCCTTTTACTTTTAGTGTGTTTATTTGCTATACTCAATTTAATCTACTTTCAATATTTCTTACATTTAAAAGAAAGGTTAACATATGCTAAGTGTCCAATTCACCCCCCCTCTTCGACATGTCTGGTCCAACAAAGTTCAAGAATCAATATGCTCAAGTAATGATCAATGAAATCGATTCAAAATAATGTAAGTTTAGCACATGAATCGATACTACATAAGATGAATGAAACCACTAATCAAGATAATATCATGTGAAGATCAAGTACGGTTTCACAAACACTTAAACAAAACGGTTTTAAAGATAGATAAATAAAACACAAAAATCGTCTTTCAATCACAAGCACAATCACATGAATCTTAAAAAAGTGATTTTACCCAACTCTTGGGAAGGATGAAGAACACAAGATTCCCCAATGTGTGAAAGTGATTGAGAGTGATTTTGCCTTCAAGAAAGATCAAGATCTACAAGATATGTGATGAACTCACTCAAGAACAACTTGATCTATGCTCAAGAGAAACTCACAAGTTTTTCAAAGAGTTTGAAACATTAGGCAAACTATTTAGAAGTATGAATTAAAAATTCAAATGTAGGTGAAATTGTGCTTTGAAAAGATGTTTAAATCACTCAAGAACTTTTTTTGGACTTGTAGAAAAGAAAGTATGAAAATTGGCACAAGTTCAAGATTTTTGCAAAAGTTTCTCTTCAAATGAGCAAGTGTGTCACACCCCGCCCGGACGCGCCTAAACCGGCGGTACACTCACGGACGGGGCGCGCATTTGGAACAATTATAATGGTAACAACAGAGTGCGCAGCGGAAATACGGTACGCACAGTACAAATATGATTTCATTTAATTCAGAATACTTTTGTACATAAAATGGTCAAGGGAACATACTCCCAAAATCCCCAATGAATCATACAAAGGGTACAAAATGTGGGCCCCATAACCTGCACCCAGTCCACCCTAATTTCCTGTGAAAGATTGAATAATAATGGAGTGAGCTTAACGCGCTCAGTGGGTAAATAGTGCATGAGTATAACAATTAATAAAACATACTTCAATATCAAATATCTTAAATACACATGTGAGCATCATAATCAATCAATATGAATGTATGCATGACACCGTCTCGTAATGGTTTGATGAACGTACATCGCCTGAATTCATGTACAGGAACGATGCTCGGAATTCACGTACTGATGTCCCTCCCCGGGTGTAGCCAGGTTCTCATGTACGTCCCTCTCCAGAGAAATATAATGAATAGTGAGCAATGCTCCTAACTATTCTATGAGTCATAAACCATATACGTCCCTAGGTGGTGATATGTATGATGCCAATGCATGAACTGGTCTAGTCTACTGGTCTAGTCTTTCTTGACATTTAGACTGACTTTGGCATCATCTGGTGATCCTTATTAGGGTCGGTATCACGACGTGCAAGATTAGGACATTCAGTATTATTGTAGAAGCTGATAGCTTTCAATAAGACCAACTAGATCAGTCCCTAGTTGAGAGGTGAGACACAAGGTCTGCTTAAATACCAATCGCCTAGAGCAGCCCGCTGCCTCCCGTTAACTATTTAAAGTTACTGAGGACAAGACCGAGTCTAGTTGAGTCAGATTGACCACAAATCCGACATTATAACAGTGCAATACATAAATTCCAAATATACAGGCATATGTGCGGCAGTATAAACAGTATATGACATAATGCAGTGTAAATGAATAGTAGACATAATAATAATTGAATGTAAACATTAATAAAAGTTATGAAACACGCAAACCTATGTTTCGTTCCCCACCTTCAGATAAAAATTCTTCTTTCAGATCTGGCGCTTTCCTCCAGACAGAACTTCGTTGCACCGCTTTCAGATCTGGGGCTTTCCTCCGGATAGAACTTTGTTGCACTGCACCGAGAGTCTCGGACAGAGAGTCTCAAAAACTTAGAATGCGTGGAAAGGAGAAGAAATTCACAAGAGAAGGTGCTTTGGTGTGAGGAATGAGAAATGAGGAGGTTCCTTATATAGAAATTTTTGCGCCTGAACGTTCTGGCATGCGCCTGAACGTTTGGGCATGCATTGCGCCTGAACGTTCTGTCATGCGCCTGAACGTTCTGTCATGCGCCTGAACGTTCTAGCATGCGCCGGAACGTTCTAGCATGCGCCGGAACGTTCTGTCATGCGCCCGAACGTTCTGGCATGCGCCCGAACGTTCCGTCATGCGCCCGAACGTTCCGTCATGCGCCCGAACTTTCCGTCATGCGCCCGAACGTTCCGTCATGCGCCCGAACGTTCTGGCATGCCCCCGAACGTTCTGGCATGCGCCTGAACGTTCCGGCGGTGCCCAAATAGTAATTTTTTTTTTGTGAAATACAGGGTATTATACTCTACCCCCTTAAAGGGATTTCGCCCTCGAAATCAAGTCAAGTAGTGATGAGGGTTATCGGCTTGAGAAGTAGCCACAGGTGGATAAGGAGGCCACTGCATGTGTGCATCACTATATCCATTGATATTATTTTAAGACATCTGCGTAGTTATTGAAGTGAAACAATGGATCAAGATGGGTGTAAACAATGTTTCATCTTGTGATTGATAAGTGAAAATAATACAATGTATCACATCATCAGTTGGTACTAGAAAACAATTCAGGGTATTTTTGTTTAATTGTTGCTTGTAGTTCCCATGTTGCTTCCTCTACGCCGTAGTGATCCCAGAGCACTTTCACAAGTGGTATGCTACGTCGTCGTAGTTCTTGAGTTTTTCGATCTAAAATCTGGATTGCTTTTTCCTGATACGTATTTCCTTCCTCAACCCGAACCTCGACTAAAGGGATGATATGCGAAGGATCAGGATGATACTTGCGAAGCATAGATACGTGAAAAACGTCATGAACCTTAGGCATGGACGATGGAAGGGACAGACGATAAGCAAGTTTGCCAATACGTTCAATGATCTGAAATGGACCGATATATCGCGGGGAGAGTTTTCCTTTGATGCCAAAGCGTTTGACACCTCTTGTGGGCTGGACTTTCAGAAAAACAAAGTCCTCCTTAGCAAATTCTAGAGGTTGTCTCCGCTTGTCAGCATAGCTCTTCTGTCGACTTTGTGCAACGCGAAGTCGTTCCTTTACTAGTGTGATCTTCTTAGAAGTCTCTTGAACTAGTTCAGGGCCTAACTGCGGTCGATCTGCCATATCTAACCAGCATACCGGAGATCTGCAAGGCCGACCATAGAGAGCCTCGTATGGTGCCATGCCGATACTAGTTTGGTAGCTATTGTTGTATGCAAACTCAGCTAGATGCAAATACTTTGCCCATCCGTCATTAAAGTCCAAAATGCAGCATCGTAACATGTCTTCTATGATTTGGATAAGCCGCTCTGAGTACCCATCAGTCTGAGGGTGGAAGGCTGTGCTCATAGTGATCTTAGAACCCATTCTACTCTGGAAGCTTTTCCAAAAGTTTGGTGTGAATCGAGGGTCTCGATCAGAGACGATCGTGAGTGGTATGCCATGAAGGCGTACGATCTCTCTTTCATATAGTTCTGCAAGTTTGGCAGGATTATCCGTGAACTTTATTGGCAAGAAGTGTGCAGACTTTGTAAGTCGGTCAATGATAACCCAGATAGCATCTTGCCCTTTATTGTTTCGAGGTAAGGCCGTGACAAAATCCATTGCGATGTTCTCCCATTTCCATTCTCCAATAGGGAACGGCTGGAGAAGTCCAGAGGGAAGTCTTCGTTCTGCCTTGACTTGCTGGCAAACGAGACATCGAGCAACGAAGTCTGCAATTTCCTTCTTCATTCCAGAAAACCAGAATTGTCGCTTGACATCCTTGTACATCTTGTCACCCCCAGGATGCATAGCGTACCTCGAATAGTGCATCTCAGTAAGCACTTCTTTACGAACCTCAGGATCGTTCGATAGGCAGAGATGTTTTTTATAGCAAACGGTGCCGTCTGCAGAGACTGACCAATGAGGAAGGTCCTGGCCGCTGAGTAGAAGGTCTCGTTTCTCCATTAACATAGGGTCATTGGCTTGAGCGGCTGAAAGCTTTCGAACGAGCTCAGAGTGGACTGATAATTGAGAGAGTCGTGGTCTTGGTCCTTCGACGTTCAGCTGTAGGTTAAAGTTCTCCAACTCTGTAGCCAACTTTCCCATTTCATAGTTAAGAGTGCAAGCAAAATAAGATTTTCTACTCAGGGCATCGACCACAACATTAGCCTTTCCGGGATGGTACTGGAGTTGAAAGTCATAATCTTTCAAGAATTCCAACCATCGCCTTTGGCGGAGGTTAAGGTCTCTCTGAGGGTATATGTACTTAAGACTCTTGTGATCCGAGAAGACCTCAAACCGTTCGCCATATAGGTAATGACGCCATAACTTCAGTGCAAATACGACAGCTGCAAGTTCCAAGTCATGCGTTGGATAATTACCCTCATGAATCTTCAGTTGTCTGGATGGATATGCAACCACTTGGCCTTCTTGCATTAGTACGACACCTAAGCCTTGGAGAGAGGCGTCGGTGTATAATGAAAATCCAATTGCATTTCTTGGAGTGATAAGTACAGGTGCTGTCGTGAGGCGTTTCTTTAATTCCTGAAATGATGATTCACAGGCGGGATTCCAGATAAATCGCACGTCTTTTCGAGTGAGCTTGGTCATAAGTTCAACAATCTTTGAGAAGTCCTTGATGAAGCATCTGTAATAGCCAGCCAAACCAAGAAAACTCCTAATCTGAGTAACAGTGGTAGGCTGCTTCCAGTTTAAAACTGCTTCAACCTTAGAAGGATCTAGCTCAATGCCATTGCCTGAAACCACATGGCCGAGGAATTGAACTCTCTTTGCCCAAAATTCGCACTTACTCAACTTTGCATACAGTTGGTGGCTTCTCAAGGTCTGGAGGACTATCTTCAAATGTATTTTATGGTCTTTTTCAGTTGAGGAATATATCAAGATGTCGTCCACAAAAACCACCACAAATCGGTCTAAGTATAACCTGAATATGCGATTCATCAAATCCATGAATGCAACAGGTGCATTTGTTAGACCGAACGGCATAACTAAGAACTCGTAATGACCGTACCGAGTTCTGAACGCCGTCTTGGTGATGTCCGACTCTCGGATCCGGAGTTGGTGATAACCGGAACGTAAATCAATCTTAGAGAAAAATTGGGCATCTCTAAGTTGATCGAACAAGTCATCGATCCTGGGTACTGGATATCTGTTCTTGATGGTGACGTTATTCAACTTGCGATAATCGATGCAAAGCCGCAACGAACCATCCTTTTTGCGAACAAATAGAACTGGAGCACCCCAGGGTGATGAACTCTTTCGGATGAAGCCATTACTCTCTAATTCCTTAAGTTGTTTGTCTAATTCGACCAGTTCGACATTTGACATTCTGTATGGTGGAATTGAGATAGGCTCTGTCCCAGGTATGAGGTTGATCTCAAAATCAAATTCCCTAACTGGAAGTAGACCAGGAAGGTCATTAAGAAAAACTGTTGGGATTTCAGATATGATTGGAACATCATGTACTTCGAGAGGGTATAGTGCTGGTGAGTTGGTTTCATTGCCAAGGGATAGAACTCGAAGTTGTGCTTTGAGAAGGGCAACTGTTGATTTGTGTATCCATTGCCTCGTTCCCTGAAGCTTGACCAACTCTCCTGTAGGCAAGGTTAACTGAACTTGCTTCTTCATACATTCGATCTTTGCATTCAGTGGTGTTAACCAGTCCATGCCAAGGATGATGTCGAAGTCTTCAAAATCCATCACAAACAGATCGGCATATATTATATGTTCTGACATTCGAAGCTCACATCGAGAACACTGCAAGTTGACGTCAGCACCAGATCCGAACGGTGATGTGACATGGAGTGTGATGTTTGTGGGTTCAGGATGCAGGCCTAAATGTCTTACCAATGCCGATGATATAAAAGAATGCGTAGCACCTGAATCAAATAAAACATGCACCATTGTATTGAACAAAGGAAAGGTACCTTCGACTACATTGTTGTCGGGGAGGGGATGTTGAGCGATGGCAAATGCTCGACCCTGATTCCGTTGACCCTGGTTCTGCTGGTTCTGCCTGGGTTGGGCATTAGCAGCAGGTGGTGCTTGTTGGACTGGAATAGCCGGAATAGGTTGCTGAAGGTGCGGACAAAGATGTTTTACATGGCCTTTCTGGCCGCAGTTGAAACATGTCGGATGATACTGCGAATGGTTCTGTTGGCCTTGCTGATTGTTCTGCTGGCCATGCGGAATGTGGTGTCGACCACCACCTCTACCATTGCCGTTTCGACGGCCACCTCTTCCATAACGACCTCCGCGGCCATGATTCTGGAAACCCTGATGGTTAGGGTTAGAAGGTTCAGCGGCAGGTGTTGGAGCATCATTCTTCGAAACTGGGGCTGGGAGGGCTGGGTTGTGATTGTAGTAGGGCTTTTTCTTGTTGCCCTGTTGCAAGCCTTGTTGAGAAAACGTTGCAGGCCGTTTGCCCTTATTCATTCGCTGTTCCTGTAAGAGCTTCTCTTGTTCAAAACTCATGGCCTTGTCAACAACCTCTTTGTAAATCTTAAGATCCAAGATCGATAAGGATTGCCGAATGTCATGGCGAAGGCCATTATAAAATTTCTCAGTCTTATCTCGCTCCGTTGAGATGGTAGAGAGAGAGTAGACGGATAATTCTTTGAATTTTCCAGCATATTCTCTGACGGTCATGGTGCCTTGGTATAACTTAGCGAAGTCCTGTCGCTTCTGCTTCGTCATGGCGCTGGGAAAATACTCATCAATAAACATTGACTCGAAATGTTGCCAAGTCATATCGGCTATGTTGACCCGTGGGTCTTCTTTCACTGTGATCCACCATTTGTTTGCTCCACCAACAAGTTGGTAGGTCGCTAGTGGAATTTTGCGAGTCTCCTCGACTCCCATTGCATCAAGAGCCTTCTTTGACTCATCCAACCACTTTTGCACCTCATCAGGATCAATGGTGCCATCGAAAGTAAGAGGTTGTAGCCGCTTGTATTTAGTAATCTGATCGGTTTGAACTTCCGACCCAAATTTTACAGGTGCTTGAACCGTGGCAACCTGACTGGCGGCAGTCTCCCGAACGACAGTTTGAACAGTGGCCTTCATCGCCTCAATAAATCCAGCAAAAAAGGTTTCAATGCTTGAAGGCGTGGCAAAGGGTGCGGGTGGGGGTGGGATTGCCTGCCCAGATGGAGTGGCAGTGTCGGGTGTGGCCTGTGCTATTGTCGGAGGCGGCGGTTCCTGAATCTCAGGAGGTGCCTCAACTGCGGGATGAACAGTACATGGCCTTCCTCTCTTTCTTGTTTGCATTTTCTCACTGGAAAGGAGAAAATAAAACCAAGATTAAGAAACTGTAGGCAAGTATAATGTTATAGTATGCTCAGCAACAATTTCGAGAGTACCGTAATATTAAAATCACCTATTTTTCTAAGTAGAGTGTAAAGTTGTTGTTGAGGAATGAAAGAATCTTATATAACTCGTATGTGTGGCCATGGTGTAAAAACAAACAAGGTTAGAATGGTTATATAATAAGTATAAAAATTTGCAAGTATTTCAAATGATTTGGTTTTGGTCTTTGTGAACATACATATATATTTTATTGAAAATCCATACGAGTTATAAGAATTCTAAGATTTGCCTCGGTAAATATCCTGATCTAACGTTCTATCGCAATCTTATGCATTCAGACGCTTACTCTTAGTCTTTTTGATTATTATCCAAGTTCATGTGTCCCATACCACATGAATTTAGTAATAAGGGTGTCAACCAAGTTAAGTTGTTTGAACACGGTCTCTAAAAACATTGGCTGAATAGAAGTTCACTAATAGTATCGTCCAAATTTACTCGTTCCATACCGTGTAAACTTAGTGATAATATTAGTAATGCAACTTTCTCCAAATGTTTCTTTTCACACAAGGTCATGGGTTTTTTTACTTCCACATTTTATTTAGTATCTTCCAATTTTGTTGTGTTCCATACCACTCCAAAGTTAGTGATACAAAAGAAAAAATGGTTGTAAGTCGGCCCACCAAAGATAGTCTTTAAACAAAACAATTTCATTCATATATATCAAAGAAAAGTTTACAATGCTAGTAATTAATTGTGACTTTCTTGTCTACTACCGCTCCTTCGAGATCGACTGCTACGTACAGAACGACTACTAACAGAAGGTTGAGAGTGTGCACGCTCTGCGTCGGAGTTTTGCAACCGGGTTAATATATTATTGTGGCTCTTTCTCAGTGTAGCAATATTGGATGCCATTTCATCTAACCGTTCAAGTAGGTTAGTCGGTTGTCCCATTGGTGGTTGATGGGTCGTTTGTCTCGTAGGAGAAGGGTAGGCCATAGACATTGGGGGAAAGTATTGGTTCATAGGTGGAAGGTAGTTGTTTTGATTGTGCGGGGATCCTTTAACTGGAACCCCATGGATAGTTGGATTTGTTTGTGGTGAAAAAGTTTGAAACAATGGGCTTATCGGGATGTTTTGTCCGCCAAGATTTGGTGACGCTCAATATTGTTGTTGTTGGTTCACAGCAACTTGTGGAACTGGCGGATACTGTACCGTAGGAGTTGGAAATCTTTGGTACTAAGTGGTGCCTGGAGTGGGCACGTTCCACGTTGGTGGATTTTCTTGCGTACCTTGTCTATCATGACTTTGTGTAGGTTGATTTAGTGTGGCATATAACTCTTCGTCAGTGAATGGTTGATCGGTTGGATCACTATTCGGGGCTGGGTCTGATGTAGGATTTGGATGTGAATCATTATTTCGCCCTTCTTGGATGGGCATCTTGCGTCGACTTTTGCGAAGGCAACGCCCATGCTTGTCTCTCATTCTTTCGGCATTTCTTATTGTCGTGCCGAATACCTCTTCGTCAGTTACCCCTCCACTTGTGCCATATGTCTTGAAGATAGAGGATGTTGTAACTGGTTCAGTGATGAGCTTTGACGTTCCATCGAAAGTGGCGACGTTTGCCTCGTATAGTATCCTCATAATCAAGACTCCATAGCCGAGGAATTCTTGTCTTAAAGGGTTTTGTATCACCCTCAACATTTGTTGGATAATAATGTGAGGTAGGGAGACCGTAATTTTCTTCTTTATGCAGTATAACATAAGAAGTTGAGCTCTTGACATAGTGCCTCTAGTCCCCCTTTCTGGCAAGATGTTGCCATATACAATCTTTCCGAGGCCGGCAAGAGATGGCTTAAGATGATTGTTTGGGAGGTTGGTGTATGTTGATGGAGTGTATGCTTCTTTGGCGAGGGAATTGAACAATTGTTCATTAGATTCTGCGATCTCTGCAACTGTTTGGGGTTCATGTGGATCAATAATCCTCTCCTCAATCGGAATCTCCAAAAGTCAAGCAATAAGGTCGACGTTGATAGAAATTTTTATCCCCAAAACTGTTGTCTCCAATACAGGGTTGTTTCCCTCTTCTGGAAGTCCTACGTAATTCATGGCTTCGTAGAAGGATCTGACCAAGTTGTAAGAGACTTGTCCCTCGACTTTGGTTATATTTAACAAATCCAATGTTGCGAGTTTGTCGTGAAGGATTGGGCGGAGGCGGAGATCGCTATTGTCGATGCTCCTCATAGTCATAACCTCTCTTTTGGACAACTCCTTGAGTCTAGTGGGAATTGGTTCCCTGCTAGTGGAAGTTGGTCCTTCCCTTGAGGCCATTCTTTTGCTGAAAGGAAAATAAATTTGTGTGAAAGACACAAAATATATTCCTAACATTTTTAAGTTTTATGCATTGCCTGCTAGACATTATTTTCGAGTTATTTTTTGATAGTTATGCCATCATGAAATTTTCTTCATTAGTGATTTGATGTATATATGTCGTATTCACATATGAATGTATAGACATATTTAATGATAACTATAGTTCCCATAAAGCAACTATATATATATATATATATTTGAAATTAAACTATATAAAAATCATATATAGTTGTTTTTAATCCAAATCTTAACTATATATATAATTCATATATATATAGTTTTAGATATATCAAATAAATTGTTTTTCAAATTTTTTTTTTTTTGAATAAATTGTTTTCGAAAATTTTTTTTTTATTTTTTTTTTTGAAAAATATTTTGTTTTTTTTTTCGAATTTTTTTTTTGTCAAAAATAAAATTATTTCGAAATTTTTTTTTTTTCGAATAAATATTTTTCAAAAAATAAAATTTTTTCGAATTTTTTTTTTTTTTTTAATATACCTAATATACACTAAGGTATATAGATATATATATTCAATCATAGCTACACATATAGTTTCTAATAAATCATGACTATATGTATATTAAAATCAAACTATATAAAAATTATATAGTTTTCTAGATATATATTTAATACAAATCTCAACTATATATAATTGACATATGTATATAAAGTTCTAGAGATATATATATCTAATAAAATTTTTCTTCCCCTAATTTGGTGTACACTCACGGACGGGGCGCGCATTTGGAACAATTATAATGGTAACAACAGAGTGCGCAGTGGAAATACGGTACGCACAGTACAAATATGATTTCATTTAATTCAGAATACTTTTGTACATAAAATGGTCAAGGGAACATACTCCCAAAATCCCCAATGAATCATACAAAGGGTACAAAATGTGGGCCCCATAACCTGCACCCAGTCCACCCTAATTTCCTGTGAAAGATTGAATAATAATGGAGTGAGCTTAACGCGCTCAGTGGGTAAATAGTGCATGAGTATAACAATTAATAAAACATACTTCAATATCAAATATCATAAATACACATGTGAGCATCATAATCAATCAATATGAATGTATGCATGACACCGTCTCGTAATGGTTTGATGAACGTACATCGCCTGAATTCATGTACAGTAACGATGCTCTGAATTCACGTACTGATGTCCCTCCTCGGGTGTAGCCGGGTTCTCATGTACGTCCCTCTCCAGAGAAATATAATGAATAGTGAGCAATGCTCCTAACTATTCTATGAGTCATAAACCATATACGTCCCTAGGTGGTGATATGTATGATGCCAATGCATGAACTGGTCTAGTCTACTGGTCTAGTCTTTCTTGACATTTAGACTGACTTTGGCATCGTCTGGTGATCCTTATTAGGGTCGGTATCACGACGTGCAAGATTAGGACATTCAGTATTATTGTACAAGCTGATAGCTTTCAATAAGACCAACTAGATCAGTCCCTAGTTGAGAGGTGAGACACAAGGTTTGCTTAAATACCAATCGCCTAGAGCAGCCCGCTGCCTCCCGTTCACTATTTAAAGTTACTGAGGACAAGACCGAGTCTAGTTGAGTCAGATTGACCACAAATCCGACATTATAACAGTGCAATACATGAATTCCAAATATACAGGCATATGTGCGGCAGTATAAACAGTATATGACATAATGCAGTGTAAATGAATAGTAGACATAATAATAATTGAATGTAAACTTTAATAAAAGTTATGAAACACGCAAACCTATGTTTCGTTCCCCACCTTCAGATAAAAATTCTTCTTTCAGATCTGGCGCTTTCCTACGGACAGAACTTCGTTGCACCGCTTTCAGATCTGGTGCTTTCCTCCGGATAGAACTTTGTTGCACCGCACCGAGAGTCTCAAAAACTTAGAATGCGTGGAAAGGAGAAGAAATTCACAAGAGAAGGTGCTTTGGTGTGAGGAATGAGGAATGAGGAGGTTTCTTATATAGAAATTTTTGCGCCTGAACGTTCTGGCATGCGCCTGAACGTTCTGGCATGCCTTGTGCCTGATCGTTCTGGCATGCGCCTGAACGTTTGGGCATGCATTGCGCCTAAACGTTTTGTCATGCGCCTGAACGTTCTGGCATGCGCCTGAACGTTCCGTCATGCGCCTGAACGTTCCGTCATGCGCCGGAACGTTCCGTCAAACGTTCTGGCTTGCGCCTGAACGTTCTGGCACGCGCCTGAACGTTCTGGCGTTGCCCAAATAGTAATTTTTTTTTTTGTGAAATACAGGGTATTACAAAGTGTGGTATTTATAGAAAAATAGTAGACCGAGGCACAGGAATGCGTTCCTTAATAAAGGAGCGCGCTTCTGCTTTGGAATTTGAAACTTTTTAGATTTCCCTCCGATTGAGGAGTGCGCTCCTTAATATGTCCGTTGGGCATAAGAGCAAGGTTCTTCACCAAGAACCACAGACTCTATAAACATTCCTATATTTCCCTTGACTACAAGAGCTTGTTCCTTATTCCTTAATCAAAAAAATTTGAGTCTCAGGAAAAACCACAGGAGCGCGTTCCTTAAACTCTTATCAGAAAAATCTGATTCTTGGGAAAAAACACAGGAGCGTGTTCCTTTAATGATGAGCGTGTTCCTTCATGTTGAACTGATAGAAACCCGATTTTTCGATCAAATTGAGTTTAAGACATTGTCAAACATATAAACCAACTTTGAAAATATTTTTGACAATATTGAAACCCAATTTGCTAAGATAAACACGTATAAAACAATCAATTAATACAGATGATCAAGACGTTCGATATGATACACGTAAAACAATAAAAACCATACAGAATTGGTAATATGAGTGCATGATAAATATGATATAGATATGCATGATTGCATGATAATCATGATAATGTATGTGCATGCATGATCAATATGATAATAGCGTATGTCCATGAATATGATAACCTATACGCATGATTCTCAAAAGATGCAAATCATATTGTGGTTGGAACGAGTAAGGATTACTCTATAGCACTAAGATTCTAGACAAAAGATTACAAACATGAAGTTCTTGAATCTTCGTGCATTATTGTTCCATCCACATGCTTTGACAATATAGTTGAATCAATCTGGTATAGCTAGTTAACACTGAAACAACTAAGTAAAAGAGGTTAGTGATCACAAGTATGTTGTTTGTAATCATAAAAAAAAAATCGGGTGAGTGTCGTTACATCAACAATCTTCATTTCATATTCTATATGCTGGGTTTCAAGAGGACAATCATAGGCAAATGTTGTAATTAGAAAAGTTCTTGGTAAGAAGAACTTCTTCAAGCTACTTGTTCATGATTTACATTTTACTCTCATATTTGTTGTATAACTGTATTTGTAACAAATGATCTGTGTATCACTAGTGAGCTGTGTGCAGAGTGCTTAGGCTAGACGGAGGCTGCTCTCACACCTAGAAGTGAGTGGTCTTGTAACTGGTTTTGATCCTCACCCATGAACTATGATCCATTAGTGGTTGGGTTTGGAAAAGCTTGGTCAAGGGCGACCAAGTCATGGACGTAGGCGGATTTTGAAGAACCACATTAAATTGTTGTGTTCCTTCTTTTGCCATTTCTTTTACTTGTTCTTAAATTTTCTATACTTTATTTTGAAAGGTAAAAAAATTTGCAACCCCCAATTCACTCCCCTCTTGGACGTGAATCTGGGCCAAAAGTATTGAATGCATTATCACTTTGTGTGTTACGATACATAACAATCACTATTTGTGATAATTTGCGGAACAATATCTGTTAAATCCATGAGAAATGAAAACTCCAACAAGCTAAAGTGATCGTCTAATACAAATAGACAAAGAAGCAGCTCCGCTACTCTTGGTTCAACGTGAGTTGTACACATATTAAACAACAAAGGCCACACGCCCAACGTGAGTTGAACACGTGTCACAACAGCAAAGACCACTGGGCCAACGTGAGTTATACATATATCAAATAGCAAAAGCCACAAGCCAATGTGAGCTGAACACATATCAAAACAACAAAGGTCATAGGCTCAACGTGAGTTGAACACATATCAAAATAGCGAAGGCCACAAACCCAACGTGAGCTATACACGTATCAAATAGCGAATGCCACAGGCCCAACGTGAGCTGAACACATATCAAAACAGCAAAGGCCACAAGTCCAACGTGAGTTGAACACGTATCAAAGCAGCAAAGGCCACAGACCCAGCGTGAGCTGAACACGTACAAAGGCAGTGAAGCCAAACGTTAGCTATACACGTATCAAATAACAAAGGTTGCAGCCAAGTGTGAGTTGTATACCCAAAATAGTGAAGGCTACGGCTAAATGTGAGTTGTACGCTCTAAATAGCAAATGTTACGATCAATCACGTACCGCACACCCAAAATAGCAAGAGGCTAGGACCAACTATATGAACCACAAGCATGAAGAGGCAGGGGCTATAAACGCTCATGCACTATGCACCATAAAAGTAGCAAAAGATTATGACCACCAATGAACAAAAAACTGTTGTCGATCTCCTTCCAAAGGCTGCAGACGCTTACAGATGAAATGGAATAGCTGAAAGCTACAACCACTGAATAATGAAAGACTACATCCAAATACCTTCCAAATTATACAACCACGTTCAAACAAATAACTACAACTAATCATCCTCAATGGGCGACAATAAATTATTGAATTCATAATGGGTCACAGAAACTACGCCCTAAAACAACAAAGGGTTATAACCCAAAAGGCGTCGTATGCTTGGAACACCGGAAGTTCGGAGCCCGCAACCCATTATATGTCTCAAACGAATCAATGTTGATGTAACACCAGGTAAGATAACACCTTATGACAAAAATACACCTCTACGTAGTACGTGAGAGGACCAAACTCTAATTCGCAAACCAAACAAAGGACATACTGTAATACCCCAGGTTTGGTTAGAATTAACCCTAGTTAATGAACTATGGTTAAACCACATGTTACCATATAACATTACTTGACTATGTTTTTGAATTATATGTATTCTGTTATGATGTGTGATTAGGTGTTATTAATATAGTTAAGGTAATAATAATAATCAATTAATAATATCAATAGGTATATTAACCTATAATAACCTTATAAAATAAATAAGGTTAAAGGAATTAGAATAATAACCTTATGAAAGATTAAGGCTAATCAAATAAAGATAATAATCATATATTATAAATTAGAAAAGTAATCTTGTTATAAGGTAATTTGAGATAATACCCATATTTGATAGATAAGGTTAATTATATTAAAATCATAACCTTTTAATATAAGTAAGGTTAATTAAAGAAATTGTAATAATAACATTAGTAGATAATTAAAGTTAATCTGAGAAAATAACCTTATAAAATAAATAAGGTTATAATTTTAATATAATTACCCTTATAATATAAGTAAGGTTAATTAACTAAATTGGAATAATAACCTTAGTAGATAATTAAAGTTACTATGAGAAAATAACCTTATTAAATAAATAAGGTTAATTACCTCTGCCTGTCTGAGATGAATAAAATTTCTGTTTTGGCTACTACTTGCAATGCCTCCATGGTTGATGTGTGACATCAACGATTGGGCCATCCAATGGCCAGGACCGTGTCATAAATTCTACAAAAATGTGATGTTAAACATTCTTTGAATTCCTTACGTTTCTGTGATGCATGCCACAAAGCAAAGAGTCACACATTGCCATTCTTACCTACTGCAAATAAGACTACATAGCCACTTGAATTGCTTCACACTGATATATGGGGACCAGATCTTGTGGTATCCAAGGAAGGATATAGGTATTACATACACTTTATAGATGACTTTACAAGTTTCACATGGATTTATCCATTGTCAACCAAGTCACAAGCATTGTCTGTGTTCACTGTGTTCAAGAAGCTAGTGGAGAAACAATGTGACAGACAAATCAAAGGTGTTCAATCTGATTGGGGCGAAGAGTATCGTCCTTTCAAAAGTTTTCTTTGGACATTCGTTTTCAACATCCTTGCCCTCATATTCACAAACAAAACGGTCGCACTGAGAGGAAGCACCGTCACATTGTCGAGACCCTCACAATCTTATCTCAAGCATCAATGCCAAGTGATTATTGGTGGTTGGTCTTTCATACAACAATATTTTTAATCAATAGGTTACCCACACCCATGCTCTCCAATGTCTCCCCATATCAGAAGTTGTTTGGTCATACTCCAGATTATTCCTTTCTAAAGTTGTTTGGGTGTGCTTGCTATCTTCACTTACGACCATACAACTCCAATAAACTACAAACTCGTTCTGATTTGTGTGTCTTTGTTGGTTATTCAAGTGCACACAAGGGATACCAATGCCTTCACAGCTCTGGCCGTGTCTACATCTCAAGAAATGTTGTCTTTAATGAAGCACAATTTCCATTTGCAACTTGTTTTGTCAAGTGTACCGCACAGTCTGTGCCTCCTACATATGTGTCTTCTTTGAGTAATTTTGTTCCAGTTGCTATGCCCGATATTACCACCACATCTCTTCAGCCTTCTTCTGACAACAATGTCTCTGTTTCTCCTCCTACAAGCAATACAACACCTGAAAATGAATGTGTGTCTCAGTCCATGCCCTCTTCACCTACTCAAGTATCACCAATATCACAACCTGTTGCTCTTTTGGATTCTGCTCCTAATGCACCTTCTACCTCAACTCATCCAATGGTCACTCGATCGAAGGATGGTATATTCAAACCAAAAATCTACTCCTCTACCAAACATCCCTTATCTTCGGACTCAGTTCCTTCAGAACCTTCCTCTACTAAACAAGCTCTTGCATTGCCAGAGTGGCATCGGGCCACGACAGAAGAGTTCAATGCCTTCCAACGAAACCACACTTGGGACTTGGTTCCATATCATTCTAATATGACTCTTGTTGGCAACAAGTGGATCTTTAAGATCAAACTCAATGCCGATGGCTCTATTCAACGATATAAGGCACGTCTTGTGGTGAAGGGTTTTCACCAAACTCCGGGCATCGATTAAAATAAAACTTTCAGCCCTGCTATTAAGCATACTACAGTTCGTCTTATTTTGGCTATAATAATTACAAAATGATGGAGTATACGACAACTAGATGTGAATAATGCGTTCTTCAATGGTACCTTATCTGAGACAGATTACATACCTCAGCCAGTGGGCTTTGTTGACTCCAACAAGCCATCATATGTGTGTCACTTAAATAAAGCATCGTATGGTCTTAAGCAAGCACCTCGCGCTTGGTATGATAAGCTACGGAATACATTGCTTGCATGGGTTTCTTCAACTCAAGAGTCGACACATCCTTTTTTATGCTCATGCTCAAAATCAGATTATTCTCATTTTAATAAATGTTGACGACATTCTTATAACTGGGAGTGATGCCTTGATGATCAACAAGTTTATTTCGAAGCTCAACTCTATGTATACACTTAAGGATTTAGGTGGTGTTCATTACTTCTTGGGCATAGAAATGTTTCGTGATAGCTCTGGTGTCTTCTTGTCACAGTCAAAATACATATGTGACTTATTAACTAAGACGAAAATGAACGGTGCTAAACCAGCCCCATCACCTGCTTGCACTTCAACCAAACAATCATTGAATGATGGTGAACCATTCTCTGATATTACGTTGTATCATAGTACTGTTGGCTCTCTCCAATACTTGTCTATCACAAGACCGGATATAGCTTTCATTGTCAACAAACTTAGTCAATTCCTACGTGCTCCCACGATAACCCATTGGCAAGCATGTAAACGGTTGTTGAGATACCTTAAGGGGCCATTGTCTGATGGTGTAAAGTTTCCTGCTGGGTCTCCATTTACTCTTCAAGCATTTTCTGAGGCAGATTGGGCTAGCTGCGTGGATCACGGACGATCAACAAGGGGTTATGCTGTCTATCTGGGGTCAAGCCTCATCTCATGGTTGTCAAAGAACCAACATGTTGTAGCCAGATCAAACACGAAAAGTGAATATCGCTCTCTTGCAAACAGTGCCGCTGAATTGTCTTGGATTCAAACCTTACTGTCTGAAATCTTTCTTCCAATTCGAGGTGTTCCTTTTATATGGTGCAATAATATCAGTGTAGCGGCACTTGCTGCAAATCCGGTTCACCATGCTAGAACCAAACACATAGAGATTGAAGCACATTATATTTGAGACAAGGTACTTCGTCGCGAATTGGAAGTCTGTTATGTGCCTTTGGTGGATCAGTGTGCTGACATTTTTACCAAAGTTTTGTCCACTCCACGATTTCAATATCTCAAGGTTAAGCTCAGAATGGCTTCTTCTCCTTTTCGCTTGAGGGGGGATGACAAGGATACTGGGTGTTCAAGTCAAAATATCTCAGTCACTTATAGAAGTTGAGCTGTTATTTGTAGTATTGTTAGTTATGTGACAGTTGTATCTAGTTTGTAGCCAATGGCATTATGACAGATGTCCTAAGTTTGTTAAGGCAGCCAGGAAAGTGTAATTAATATAAAAGCTAGAGCGTCTTCTCCAGAGAAGTAATAAAAAAATATCTCTTCTCTCCTCTGTTCTGTTTTTCGTTTTCTTCCTCTGCAACTCTGTTCATAAGCCCAAAGAATCAAATTTTTCATCTATTTACAAATATTAGGAAGTTCTATAAAAATCAAATATACTACGGAGATAGGTGCAAAATTTTTAAAAAATAAAAAATAAAAAACAAATTGATTTGAAAAAATTAAGAAAGCTTAGCACTCAATGCAATTGAAATTAACAAATATGTGACTATAGCGTGTCTTGACAAGGTTTTATTAATGGGGAAAACAGCTTTGGGAAGTGAATCAACGACAGAAAGTTCTCCATATTTAGATTTGGAGGATTTTCTCTATGAATAATAACTAGTTGAGGTTTTTTGGGAAAGTCACATATCGGGGGTGCTCGACTTTTAAGAAATGTAAATGATTGAAAAATTAATACGCATGGTTCTTCCACAACCATTAAGTGATGAGAGGTGGCACTAAATTGCTGCAATAATCTTATCACCATGTGTCCTTTGTGCCATCCTTTGCTGCTTGTGTTGATGATAAAAGAAAGGATTCTCTTTGTTTTCTTCACTGATTTCGGAATCTTTACAGTATATTTAGCCTCTCTTTTTCTCTCTCTCTCATCCCTGGCAATACTCTTTATGGCGTACTTCCTGATGAACTTGATTGGTGGTTTGTGATCGTTAATGGTAAAATTTGGATTGTCTTAATTAAGTAGTTCATAGAACGTTGATCCATTTGTGCAATTTGATTAAATAGATATTTGATTTTATCAAAGTTTAAGTCGATATATAAGGATGTTGATCTAATTGTGTAATCTGATTAAAAAGATTTTCGTATGATAGCTATTAAGCACCTAAAATTATTTTAAATTGATAAACTCACTGACATAGAATTTTTTTTATATAAAAAAAACTTAGAACTATCACATATGCATGTCTTGGATAAATCAATCTCTATCTGGATAATGAAAGAAACAGTACCAAAAAAAAGGTAGCAAGGGAGAAACTTTCATATCAGTGACAACATTAGTTTGGGAAATAAAATCATTTTTACATAGCTAATCGAGAATAAAAACCCTAATATTACAAAAGCATTTCTGCATTCTTGTTTATTTACTATAGCTAATAAAGTATGCTCCCATGGCTCTTTTTTATTTCCTAGAGCCCAGTGCCATGCATTTTTCACTGTTGATGCATCGCTCCACAAAATTTTCACTATTACTGTTGACACAAACTACCCAAAATCCAAGAACAAGTGAAATGTCTGTTGGCCCTGATTAAATGTCCAAGAGGGGGGTGAATTGAACGATTTGCAAGTTTTTAACCTTTCAAAAATAAATCGAAAAAAAAGAAAGTAAAGTGCAATGGCAAAAATTGAAGATCACATGATTTAACGTGGTTCGTTATTAATTACCTACGTCCACAACTTGATCTCCCCGATCAAGATTTTCTCAAACCTCCCACTAATGGATCCTAGTTCGAGGGTGCGGATCAAACCGTATACAATACTTACTTGACGGGTGTAAATCAACCATTACAAGAGCCTAATCACTCAGCTCTTTCTCACTTGTGACCTTAGTCACTTACAATACTTGTTGGAATACAAATATAGTTTTTGGAGATGTTCTCTTACCAAGAACATTTCTTATTCTTATAGTTTAAAGCAATGGATAACCTCTGGAAATCTCAGCACAAAAAGGATAAAATGAAGAACTTGCTGAACAATGAGGTTATCTTCAAAAAAAGTTTGCAATTTTGATTCAATTCGAAACTTGTTTGTGCAATGTAAGAAGCATGACTATCTTATCTTGAAACACTCTTTGGAAAACTCAGTCTAACTTGAAAAATTGTGTGTGTTGTTCATTTGAAAATAAAAAAGTAAGTGTTTTATAAAATGAGTAGTTGCAGGTTAAAGAACAAGAGAGTATGTGTTGATTTGAATTCAAAACATTGTTTAATCTAAAGTAATTATGGTAATGAGAGACAATGGGAATCATTCAGGTGTTATTCAGTTAAGATAACCTGGCAGATCTGTGCAAGGAATAGAAAAATCGAGCAAGTGAAAATGCCCACATTTTTCTCTTCATAAATGTCAGATTTCTGTTTCAGACGTGGATAACGCGCTATCGGGTTGTGTATCATGCCCTCTATTGATGGATAGCGGGCTATAGCAAGTCAATATACACAAACCTGAGAACTCGAGTTTTTCAGACTTTCTGATAGCGCGCTATCAAGGCCTATAATGCGCTATTGCCCATTTTACTTAAAATAAAAAGATCACGGCAATAGCTCTATAGCGGGTTATCAAAGGGGATAACGCGCTATAGCCAATTTTCCTGAAAAATAGATTTTTGATTATTCAACCCGATAGTGTGCTATCAACACTGATAGTGCGCTATTGCCTTCTAGAAAATTTTGGCAAATTGCTGGATAGCGGTCTATAGGGTCCTATAACGCGCTATTGGTTCCTGATTTTGAAAAAATCAATATTTTGACACTCAAGAACCATTCCATTGAATCGAAATAATTTGATATAAGATTAAACACTTTTGAATCATTCAAAACTCATTGAAATTATGATTAAAACCTTTCAAAAAACATTTTGTCAAAATCAAACACGAAATAGAGGTGATTTTGAAAACTTTGTAATTTAAAGAGTTTTAGTGCTGAGATTGATCAAGAGGTTACCCTGCACACCTAAGATCAAACTAATGCATTACATATGAGATATGTCTTCGTTCTTAGAGCTTGACCTTTGTAGACTTCGACATCTACTATTTGATGTGTTCTTGGTGGATTAGCTGCAACGCTTAAATAAATGATACATGTGATATCATGTGGTTTGTAATCATCAAAATACCAAAATACCGATGTGAGGAGCATTGATCCAATAATGTCCCCATTTTCGATGATTTCAAGCACTTGATATTGGCCTTAAGAAGCAATCCTAATATGTATGATTTTTGAAAAAATTTGGCAACATTTTGTTTAAAAAATGAATGCTTACAGCAAATCAACACATGAAAACACATTCATAACAAGTAACAAGGTATCCATGATCTCATATATATAAAAAATACATGGCAGGGCATCATCACAGATATATGGTATAATCAGCAAAACATACAACTAGAGTATGCATCTCTCCCCTTATCAAAAATACATATGACTATCAATATCTTCCCCCCTTTTGAACAAAAAGAGGACGGTAACCCTGAGCTGCCTGATCGTTGACTAGATCCCAAAGAATCTCTTCAGGAGTCTGAGTTGATCGGCGTGATGATCGTCCTGGAGCTCAATATGTCGAGGGGCCTTGACCGGGTCAAAGTTGTGAAGGATTTGATGTCCAAGAAGACTGTAGAGGCGTAGTGTGAGCCGGAGGTAGTCGTGGACGAGATGCTAGAATGGACTCCAACCTCTGGAGTTAGTCAACTCCAATGCAAACTTGATGCGAGGTTATGTTCATGGATCTTGCAGCGTGGGAAAGAAAGGAAGCCATAGTCTGTAGCCGGGAATCAAATGACATGGAGCTCTCTACAGACTGACCGACTGCGCAGCGTATGGTCCTCTCTAGGTTGACGAACCATTGAAAAATCATGCTAGATGCGGCCTCTGTGGTAGATGATCCAGGAGCCTCTCGATCTTGAAAGGCTGACAGTATCCGCTCCTAAGCATCCATCCTGGTCTGCATGTTGGCCAAGGTCGATATAATCGTCGAGAACATTACCGTCTGCATCTCCTGAACGATCCGTAGAATGAAGGCAATATCTGGGGAGGGCTCAGAAGACTGAGGCATCGGAGGAGGAGCAGTGGGAGCCTCAACATGGGATGGAGCTGGGACCTCAACAGGTGGAGGTGAGAAACGATCACCTATTGGAGAATGTCCTTGATGAGGAGAGAGTGGAATATGAGAACTGGGTCCAGCAACATCAGGTATAAGAGAGGAATGAGCCTCAACACTCGGTCCGACAATATTAGCAGGAGGAGCTGAAGTAACTTCCTGATCATGGGGGCTGGGGACCTCAAGAATAGCCGGAGCCCGGGCATCCGACATAGTGGCCTTCGAGTCAATCGCCGGAGGATCACCTTCCTTGGTCGAGGAGAAGGATGTGGCCTTGGTGCCTTTGGGTAACTGAGTTTTATGCATCCATCTTCTTTCTGGCTTAAAGTACCAATAATTCATGTACTTTATCATTGAGGATCAGATGCAGCTATTGTGATGTAGTTTCTTGACATCCCGTTCATTCTTCAAATTAATATTAATGCACTTGAAGAAACGGGTAAAATGCATTGCAAAGGGAAGATTCCTCTTGGTACTTTTAATGGAATCCATGTAATCCATGATGAAAAAGTTGAGGTTAACATAAGTTTTGGTGTACAGACACCAAATCAAGAAGAGATCAAAAGCCTTTACATTGGTTCTACTACCCTCCCTAGGCTGAAAGAGATGGGTAATTATGTTGTGGAGAATGGAATCAAGATAAGAATTATTCAATTCCTTAGGGACTAAGTCAAAATGCTTTGAGGAAAGCGTATTGAGTGCAACAACTGGGTCATAACCCGGGAATTGCACCACTCCTTCTACCACATTTGCAATAGGTCAACCCTCATTGGGAATGTAAAAGATATTAGCAAGATGTGCAGGAGAAATCTCAATAGGATGGCCCAAAACTTTGATTTCAAACACACAACCATCAGCATACTTCATTTTCAGATTGGTGAGCAAGATGCGAATGAGAGGGGGTACCAATTGTTCTTGTAGGTGATGAGTTTGATCCACCTTTGGTGTTCAAAGTATTATTCAATAGGGATTTTACACCTACGAAAGAAATCAAGATCAACTCATGCCCCATTGGTGACTGTACGTGTGATGTACCGGTCACTAATGTTTTCGTATACAATGGGGGTGAAGGGTGTGTGAATGAGACCTGTTCTAGGTCGGGTATAACGATCATGGCGATTCTTTTCACGCCTTTCAAGGTCAGGTTTAGGTGACACTGGTTGTGGTTTATCAGTTCTGGCCAATTTACGATTTGGCACCATGAATTGTGATGGGAAGAAAAGAATAGATCAAACAAGAATTTGATGAATTGGAAACAAGTTTGAAGGATTGGAACAAGATCTTACCAAAAAATTGCATCGATTTGAGCCAAGAATTGCAAAAAATGGTTGAGATTTGAACAAAAACCGATTTGGGGACTACCTATAGATTCCTAGCAGAGCATGTTATCTGGGAGAGAGAAAAGAGCAAATGAGAATGAAAATAGTTGGCCCACTGTTATATATCGCACACAGTCTATCGACAACGCGCTATAGCTTTGCTAAAACTAATATATTTCTGTAAACTTCGACAACGCACTATAGCCTATTTTTCCACAATACTGTGAGCGAGCTATAACTACTCTTTGCATGCTATTGCTTCATAAATGATAATTACTTTATAATTTTAACATTTTTATGATTAAAAGACATTTTAAATATGATCAAATTCTTCAATTTAAAGATTTGACGCATTCGATTCGCTAAACATACCCAATTCCCGACGAATATGTATAAATTGATCCTTTGGTAACGCCTTAGTGAAAATATCAGCAATTCGATCTTTTGTATCAACATGGGTCAATTTTACATCTCCTTTTTACACATGATCTCTAAGAAAATGATGTTTAATTTCAATGTGTGTGGTCCTTGAGTGCAATACTAGATTTTTCGAAATATTTACAGGACTTGTGTTATCACAAAATATTTTCGCACACTCAATGTCAATTTGGTAATCCTCAAGTTTTTCATATATAAGATTTGAGCACAACAACTACCAGCTACAATATATTCCGCTTTAGCCGTGGATAATGGCACTAAATTGTGTTTCTTGCTAAATCAAGAAATTAATGAATTTCCTATAAAGTGACAAAATCCTGAGGTACTTTTCCTATCGATGAGACTACCAGTGTAGTCGGAGTCTACAAAACTCCTAAGCTTAAAGGAAGTACCTTTTGGTTACCAAATTCCAAGATCAGTTGTCCCACTAATATATCTAAAAATTCGTTTAACACATTTTAGATGTGATTGTTTGGGACTTGACTGAAATCTTGCGCATAGACAAACACTGAACATGATGTCTAGTCTACTTGTTGTTAAGTACAAGCCACCAATCATGCTTCTATAAAGCTTAGTGTCTATAGCTTTTCCCTTTTCATCTTTGTCCATTTTTACAGCTGAGTTGCATGGGGTTTCAATTGTTTTCAAGTTTTCAAACTTGAATTTCTTTACCATATCCTTAGCATACTTGTTTTGGCTCAAGAATGTACCGTTTGGTAATTGCTTGATTTGCAGGCCTAGAAAGTATATAAGTTCACCCATCATACTCATCTCAAATTCATCTTGCATAAGTTTAGAAAATTCTTTGTAAAGATGATTATTTAAGGCACCAAAGATAATATCATTAACATATATTTGCACAAGCAAAATATTATTATCTTTGTGCTAAATGAACAACGTTGGGTCTAATTTAAAGAAATTTGTGCTCAAGAAGGAATGTGCCTCATCTATCGTACCAAGCTCTAGGAGCTTGCTTTCAACCATATAATGCCTTCTTTAGCTTAAACACATGATTTGAGTTTTGAAAGTCTTCAAAACCTAGAGGTTGTTCCACATATACTTCTTCATTGATGTACCCATTTAAAAATGCACTTTTCACATCCATTTGATATAGTGGAAAACTTGTATAGCAAGCATAAGCTAGTAACATTCTAATTGCTTCTAATCTTGCTACAGGTGCAAAGGCTACTTCAAAATCAATTCCTTCTTTTTTATTATATCCTTGGGCAACCAATCTGGCCTTCTTTCTTACAATCACTCCTTTTTCATCCCTTTTATTCCTAAAAACCCATTTAGTTCCTATGACTGATTGGTGAGATGGTCTAGGAACTAACTTCCAGACATTGTTTCTAACAAAGTGTCCCAACTCTTCTTTCTTGGCAAAAGTCTAGTTTTCATCATTTATAACATCCTCAACCTTAGAGGGTTCTATTTGGGATACAAAGGCTACATGCCCTTGATCTTTATTCAATGCAACTCTAGTGGACACTCCCGTAAATGGATCACCTAAAATTTGATCTTTGGGATGATCTATAAGTAGTATGGAATTCTTAGGAACTAGTGTTTCTTGGTTGTCTTCTTCTAGGTTCACAGTGTTCTTGTGGATCATATCAGCATCATCATTATCCAAGTTCAATTTTTCACATATTTTTAGCCTTGGATCAAGTTCATCAAACTTTACATGGATTGACTCCTCTACTAACTTAGATGACTTGTTGTACACATGGATTTACTCCTTTACTAACTTAGATGACTTGTTGTACATTCTATAAGCTTTGCTATGAGATGAATATCCTAGAAAAATGCCTATGTCAGATTTTGGATCAAACTTATCCAAACCTTCCTTAGTGTTCAAGATGTAACATTTGCATCCAAACACTTTAAAGTGTCCAATATTGGGCACTCTATCTTTCTATATTTCATATAGAGTCTTCCTCATGCTTTTTCTAATTAAGGTTTGATTCATTACATAGCATGCGGTACTAATTGCTTCAGTCCAAAAGTGTGTAGCTGTGTTGCATTCACAAAGCATAGTTCTACACATCTCTTGAAGTGTTTTATTCTTCCTTTCAACTACCACATTTTGTTGAGGAGTTCTTGGGGCTCATAAGTGATGAGTGTATCCTTGTTGATTACAAAAATGGTGGGGGTAACGAGTTCTTGGGGCTCAAGGTTTTTGTTTACAAATTCTCCGCCTCTATCACTTCTAATGATCGTGATTTTGCATCATTTCTCATTTTCTACTCTATAGCAGTATTTCATAAATATATCACACACTTCACGTTTATGAGAAAGAAAGAGTACCAATGTATAACGAGAGTAATCATCAACAATCACAAACACATATGATTTTTCACCTAAGCTTTGTGTTCGTGTTAGTCCAAATAAGTCCATATGTATCATTTCAAGAGTTCTATTAGTAGACATAATCTTTTTACTCTTGAAAGATGATTTGGTATGCTTGCCAAGTTGACAAGGTTCACGCATCTTATCTTTTAGGTACACCCCTTTGGGAAGGCCTTTTGCAAGCTCATTTTTGGCAAATCTAGATATGTTATTCATGCTAACATGTGATAGTCTTCTATGCCATAACCATGCATCATCATTCACAACAACAGTCAAACAAGTTATATGTTGATCACTAATATCATCAAGCTTAGTAGAGTATACATTTTTATGTCTATGTGATATGAATGCAATTAAACCATTTTCATGCTTGACTATGCATCTACTTGCTTCAAAACTAACATCATACCCCTTGTCACATAATTAACTTATGCTCAAGAGATTATGCTTAAGGCCCTTAGCATGTAATACATCATGAATTTTTAAGGAATCATTATCAACAATTGCAACGCCGGTTATTTTGCCTTTGCCGTTGTCTCCAAATGTAACATTTCCTCCCGGCTAACTTTGGATGCTCAAGAACACTGATTTGTCTCCACTTATGTGTCTTGAGCAACCACTATCAAGGTACCAACTTTGCCATTTATACTCAAGCTACACCACATAGAATACTTTTGACTTTGGTACCCAAGTTGCTTTGGGTCCTTCAAAGTTAGCTTCATTCAAAACTATCTTTTCTACCCATGCAAGTCTACCTTTCTTACTTTTCTTATATGTGCACTTAAGTATGGTATGACTTTGCCTATTACAGTGATAGCATGTATGTCTTTTGGTTAGCAAGTTGGTGTAACTTTTCTGTTTTGACCCCTTAGTGTATCCTTGACCAACTTTGTCAAAGACAAATCTTTGCGTGCTTAACATCATGTCAAATATTTTTTGGCAATTTGTGAACTTCTTCACTATGTCGGACATGTCATCGACACACTATTTTAGTGTCTCATTGTCCTTGGTCAAATTCTCTTTTTCTAAGGTCATGGTCTTTATAATGTTTTCATCTCATTTATGTTCTTGGTGTATCTTGTTATTGCTTCCGCAACAGTCTCGGTTTCCAACATCCTATAGGTCTCTTATTCTCCACAAGCATTTGGAGTTTGGCCTTCTTGACTTGTAGAGTTCCCTCATGGGCTACCTCTTTATGTAAAGGTCGTTATTACCAAGTGAGCGTCCTTATTAATCAAATCAATTCAACCTTGAGCGTCCTACCATTTTATCAACGTTCTGACTCATCAAGACCAGGAGGGCATTGCTAAAATTTTAGTGTCCTGAAAGACTTTTAAAAAAGTTATTTTTAATTTCTCGATTAAAGCTCGATAAAACATAATGTAACCGGATTAAATCGAATATGCAACCGATCGATTAAAACATGCAGACATGCATATTGCTGAATCATATGACATAGAAGGTCCTACAACCTATCTTAATCTAATCATGCAACTAAACATCTTCAAACGATCATGGTCTTCAAAAAGATCTTTAATATGTTCGCCATGCATCATTAAATCTTTGAAACCTTCAAGTAAGATTAGATATGTCATATGTGCAGTAATATCATAAACATAATGTAGTTTTGTAATCATCAAAATCTTTCATAATAGGGACATATTCTCGTAAGGGACATGAGAATAATTGGTTCAACAAGCATGTTGGTCTTTTGGTCAGCAAGTTGGTGTAACTTTTCCATTTATCACAACATCCACATTTCAAGGTCTTGGGCTCTAAGGAAAAATCTCATCCAAGTTTTCCAATAAAGGTAATTATCACCCTTAAAGAGTGGTGGTCTATGAGAGGATTGTCCTTCACCGAAGTAGTTGTCCTTCAAGCTGTGATTTGCCACCACTTATCAAAGATTGTTAGATACTGTAATGGCTTTACCTACTCTGATACAACTTGTTGGCCTAGATTAAACGTCCAAGAGGGGGGGGGGTGAATTGGATGATTTGCAAGTTTTTAACCTTTCAAAAATAAATCGAAAAGAAAGAAAGTAAAGTGCAATGGCAAAAATTGAAGCACACAAGATTTAACGTGGTTCAGTGCTAACGACATACGTCCACGACTTGATCTCCTCGATCAAGATTTTTCCAAACTTCCCACTAATGGATCCTAATTTGAGGGTGAGGATCAAACCGGTTACAACACTTACTTCACAGGTGTAAGTCAACCTTTACAAGAGCCTAATCACTCAGCTCTTTCTCATTTGTGACCTCAGTCATTTACCATACTTGTTGGAATACAAATACAACTTTTGAAGATGTTCTCTTACCAAGAACACTTAATATACTTATAGTTTAAAGCAATTGATAGCCTCTGAAAATCTCAGCACAAGAAGGATAAAATGAAGAACTTGCAGAACAATAAGGTTATCTTCAAAACAGTTTACAATTTTGCTTCAATTCGAAACTTGTTTGTGCAATGCAAGAATGAAAACTTTATTCTCTTGAAACACTCTTTGGAAAGCTCTGTCTAACTTGAAAAAATTGTGTGTGCTATTCATTTGAAAATTAGAAAGTAAGTGTTTTATAAAATGAGCAGTTGCAAGTTAAAGAACAAGAGAGTGTGGGTTGATTTGAATTCAAAACATTGTTTAATCTAAAGTAATTATGGGTGTGCGAGACAATGGGAATCATCTAGGTGTTAGTGGAGAATATTTCAGTTAAGATAACCTGGCAGAACTGTGCAAGGAATAGAAAAATCGAGCAAGTGAAAATGCCCACGTTTTTCTCGTTAGAAATATTAGATTTCAGTCTCAAACGTGGATAGCGCGCTGTCAAGGCCCATACCGCACTATTGAGTTGTGTATCATGCCCTCTATTGATGGATAGAGAGCTACAGTAGGTCGATATACACAAAGTCGAGGGCTCGTATTTTGGCAAGTTGCTGGATAGCGGTCTATAGGGTCCTATTGCGCGCTATTTGTTCCTGGTTTTGGAAAAATCAATATTTTGACACTCAAGAGCCATTCCATTGAATCAAAACACTTTGATATAATATTAAACACTTTTGAATCATTCAAAACTCGTTGAAATTATGATTAAAACCTTTCAAAAAACATTTTCTCAAAACCAAATACGAAATAGAGGTGATTTTGAAAACTTTACAATTTAGAGAGTTTTAGTGCTGAGATTGATCGAAAGGTTACCCTACACACCTAAGATCAAACTAATGCATTACATATCACATATGTCTTCGTTCTTCGAGGTTGATTTTTGTAGACTTTGACAGCTACTATTTGATGTGTTCTTGGTGGATTAGCTGCAACTCTTAGATAAATGATACACGTGATATCATGTGGTTTGTAATCATCAAAATACTGAAATACCGATGTGAGGAGCATTGATCCAACAATGTCATGCTCAAATTTTTTTGAAAAAAATATGCATGCATTTTATATTTCAGATTGTATAAAAATGATAAAGGATTAACATTGAAGAAAAATAGACATTTTTCATAGAAAAAAGTAGTTACACATTAGTTGAGAAGTGAACAAGGCTTCTTCTGACGCAACATCAGTATAGAAAATTTAAGCTTCTTCATTTAGCTAAGCATAGTTGCTAACTTTCGCCCTTGTATCATTAATGCCTCCACATTGACCTGCTCAAAAAGCATAAACATAAAAAAAATACAAAATAAAAAGCAGCGAACAAGAATTTAAAATAAGAAAAGATTGTTCTTTTTACATTATTGATTGATTTCATAAAACTTACCTCAGGCTTACAGGTTTTGCAAAGGGTTTGAAGAAAGGTGGCAAGGTAAGACGAAAAAGAGCAAGAAGAAGATGATGAAGAAGAAGAAGAAGAAGAAGAAGAAGAAGAAGAATACGATGAAGAATCAGAAATGCACCTTTCAACAACAATATGAGAAGATGGTATGATGTGGAGTTGAGTGAGTAAATTTCCATGGTTGATCATATAAGTTAATGCCCACATCATGACATGCTTGTAATGTGAAGAATGATCCGCAACAATCTCTGTAGACATGATTGATCATCTTTGGGAACTTGTGATTCATAATGTTAACCTATGCGGTTCATCACTTAGCTCATTTCTAAATATACAATGATAATGTATAATTTGAAGATCACAAACAAAGTACTTTTTGTGCTAAACGTGCGTGTGTCAAGATTTCATCAAAGCACCTAAGGAAAGCAAAAAGCCAAGGAACGACTCAATCAAGGAACTCAAAGATCACATCCAACAGTCAAGTTCATCTCAATCAAAAGGACCTCAACATTCACATTATGATTTCAAGATCACTTCACTCGAATGATTCGATCAAGCTTCAAGAGTACATATCTCGATCAACTTTTAAGTCATTCAACTCTGCACAAAGCTCTTATTGAAGATCTTATAATGAAGAGTTAGATTTAACGATTACAAGAAATGAGAAATACACAAAGTTTTTAAGGTATATCTTTCTCTAATTGACATTGCTCAAATGTTTTTCAAAACCATACACAAATCACTTGCATTCTTGCATGTTTTGATCTTACGTTTTAAGGTAATTCAAATGATTTAATTTTCTATATTAAATTTGAAATTTACCGAATTTTTACTCGCATATATCGTATATTTTATCGCGAGTCAAAACTGTTTTTAAAGAAACTTTCAGGATGCTAATGAAATAGCAGCGCTCTCCTGAACTTGATAAGTAAGGACGCTGATAACGTTCAAGGTTGAATTGAACTGATTTATCATGACGCTTACTTGTATAGTAGCGACCTCCTTTATTAGTCAACCTCTGAAATTATCAGGAAGCTGACTCTGCATCAGCTCACTGAAAGATTTCTTAAGTTCTTCAAAGAATGTCTCTTTGAGGACGCTGATAGTTATAAGTTGAATAATCTATGAGGACACTACCTGGATAGGAGTGCCCTCACCTTCTGGAACGAACTTAGTGACTTTCAGGACGCTGATTGTCCTTCAACATGTTTGTATTTTTTTTTTCAAATGTTTTAATTGGTAGGACGCTTACATAGTTGTAGCGCCCTCAAGTTTTATTTTATGTTTTAAACTAGCAGGACACTTACTCAAATAGTAGCGCCCTCATGTACCTAACTGTTTTAAAACATAGCAGGACGCTAAATGTGCATTAGCGCCCTCAAGGTTAAGTCGTTCAAATATCAAAGAAAGATAGGATGCTCACAAGCTTGTAGTGCCCTCACTTAATTCTTCAGTAGGATGCTTATACGTAATAAGCGCTCCCAGGGAACAAAACGACAAAGTTGACATTATGCGTCAGGACACTGATTATGGAATCAGGATGCTAATTCAACAACTGCCACTATTCGAACAAGTACACTATGTAAGTTTATTTTTTCAGAACAGACCTTTGTACAAAGTCCTTTTCAGACCTATCAGAGATCGTCTTTGATACATGAAATAAGTTTTTCGAAAACTTTCACTTTTCATGAAATCTGAAAAGAACTAGAATGTTAGTGAAAACTACAGTTGCCATTTTCATATAACATTATAGTCGTTGTGTGTAAACGTTCATATTATTTGAACTTCAAATGTCTAACGGCTATGTCCCACTAAGTATATAAATACCAGCACTTGGGACCAAACAACTTGCCAATCATTTTGTATTATGCCAATACTTTTTGAGAGTTAGTCTATGTCAAAATATTTTTCATTACCTAAACTTTCAAAGTATTTTTCACTAATACCTTATGTATTCAAATGATTTTCATACTGAGCTTATTTTCATTCTATCTTTGAAAATCTATTTGATCTTATATCAACTCAAATTCTCAGCACCATTCATGTTTGGTATTATTCTTGCTGGAGATAGAATTTGAGAAATAGTTCAAGATATGCAGTTGTACTTGATTTCATATCTTAAGTACTGCATTGAACTATATCAGTAGTTGCGCTAACTACTAATCACTGAACCAAAAGTTTTCATATTTATATTTTATATCTATTTTGAAAACTATATGTGTTTATGATTTACACTTGTCCTGAAATTTTCAAATCAATGTTTATTTGGTATCATATTATTTTCGAAGAAGCACTGAGTTTCATATCACATCATTCATGTTTTTTGAAACTACACTTGAGCAATACTGAACATTAAAAGGTAAAGGACTGTAAGTGTATTTCAACTTAGCATTACCTATTTCATATTTCATATCTTTGTAATGCTATGTACTGAGCCTAGTTGTAAAGTGTTCTACTCAGTTAGAACCAACATTATCTTGTGTTGTAATGCTGGTGTGTTTCTCGATTGAACAACCAAAACAAGTGAATTTAGTTCACTTAATGATTTCAGGATTAAAACCATGTTAAGGTTATCTCTGAACCTGTAAAAGAGAATCGGTTCATCCTCATCTTGTAAAAGGATAGGTGTGTCCTTAACTTGAAAAAAGGATAGGTTATCTCTTAACTTGTAAAAAAGAAACGGTTCTTCCTTGTCCTGAAAAAGGAAAACAATTCTTCCTTATCCCGAAAAAAGAAAATGGTTCATCTTAATCCCCTAAAAGGATAGGTGCATCCTTAACTTGTAAAAGGATAGGTTATCTCTTAACCTGTAAAAGAGAAACGGTTGTTCCTTAACCGGTAAAAGGAACACAGTTCTTCCTTATCTCATAAAAGGAACATGGATTTTTCCTCATCCTAAAAAAAGGAAATACGGTTCATCCTTAGCTCGTAAAAGGATAAGTTTGCCTTTAACCTGTAAAAGGGTAGTTGTAACGGTTTGGTTCTCATCTGTAAGAGAATCAATTAGTGGATTGAGAAAATTCTAATCGAAAGATTAAGTAGTGGACATAGGCTTCGCCAAACCACTATAAATCTGTGTCTAACATTTGCAATTTAGTCTGTGTTCTATTTTTCATCCAATTCTAATATACTCATGTACATCACTAAGTTATTCGAAGATAACTTTTAAATTGACCATCAAACCCAATTCACCCCCCGCTTGGGTGGACCAACAATTGGTATAAGGGCGGGTTCTCTGAATTATGGTCTAATAACCTAGAGTCTTGATCCTATTGTCATTTTAGGGTGTGTCTTAGGTTTCTTGCTTCTCGCGTCTTAGAATTAGAAACCCTGGTTGTTACATCAGCGATCTGCACTTTTCCAATATCGTTCTTTGTATAGTTATCTCGATGACGTCAGCTTGCCCTTGCACGCCATATCGCATTTAATGCTTGACCGCCTTTGAAGCGTTTTTATGAAAATCTTCGCTTCATCTTCACTTGCACCATCTGCAATGAAATACCCTAGATGTCTCAGCTTCTCAATCTCACCCATGGTTTCCGAAACACCAACGTCTCAAAAGCAAACAAGGGAAGAATCTTCTTTTTCCTCGAGTGACTTTTCCTTATCTTCCTCTTTCGATGAATCGATTAAAGAAATCGAAGGAAATAGGTATCCGAAAACCTTCTGCAAGCCTCTTCCAGGTTTCCCCAAGTCTGAATCGCAACCTCCCATAAAGCCAGAGCCATCTCATGACGATCATGGAGAATTTTCAATGAAGAATCTCCTAAGCCAATCTTCCAAGACCAACTCCGCTAGCTTTCAGATGGTTGTCGAGCTTCTCTGCGAACAGGAGCAGAGGTTAAAGGAACTTGAGAGAGTCAACAAACTTCAAAAGGACATGTTGTTTACTCTTCTTAAAATGGTGGAAAAGTCTAGAGTTGTTCTTGAAGATGCAATCAATGGGAGTTTCGCCTTTGCAATGAGCCAGATTGGAAGGCTTGGTCCTGCTCTTGCATATATCGAACACATGAGTGCAAGAATGGATGACCCGCCGCCTCATCTACCGAAATCAGCAGCACCTCGATCTCATGATGCTTAAGGCGCTCCTTGTCAAGCTTGATGTCTATTGATCCCTGCCTCTGTCCGTTTGTCTGACTATCTGTCTGGTGTAATTTTTTTTTTGCTTGTCGAAATGGTCCTCTGGACGTTGAAAACTAAATTCAATATGTTTAATGGCTACTTCTCTATATAATTGCAAAGTAGTTCACTAAGCTATATTTCCATCTCTCATTCATATTTTGATGCTTTATTATGTTTGAATGACTGATCAGCTTGAATTTGAGTGAATGTTGTGTTTCATATTCATATGCTATACACACTTGTCTTCGTTTGTAATCTGATTGATTCATGCTTTAGTATGCCTGCTTATATGATCTCAATGTTATCTTTAGCTGACTCTGATACATATTTCTGCATGAAATGTTTATTATCGTGTTTAGTATAGTTGTGGCATCTTTCTTGACTAGTCACATCTATCTTGAGTATCTGATATGCATATCTGTGACTGTTTGATAAATATCATGATTAGACTTATCTTGTACCTTATATTATATCATGATTCCCAATGCTCATCTCGAACTTATGTGGTATAACAAATCTTCATGTTGGTTCTACATGATATATAATGATTTGGTGTACACAGTAGCTAGGCTATGCTCTAAAAATTTATTTTTGCATATGCTAGTTCAAATCAAGATCATGCTTCGCTATGAAAGTCTTATCTGCATGATTCATGTTTCTACAAATGAATATAAGCCATGTATACAATTTCATTTCATACGCCTATATCTTGAAAAGATTTTTGCCTACACTTATGATTACTATTTTTTGACATTATCTTTTCTAAGATTTCCTGACTTTGATGCATCTGCTTCATACCATAACATGTTAGCATCAAACTCATGGATATCTGATTTCTAACGAGCACAAACCCTTCCAAATTATTTCTCATTAGAATCAGTGTATCAATCATTCAGGCCATGCTTCAATTGAAATTTTATGCCTAGAATAGGAGAATGAATGTATGTTGTTGATTGATTGATATCTATGAAACTTAGCATATATTCAGTATGTTTAGACTTTGATACTTATTGTATATCTTCACGTCTAAACTATGGAAAGTTTATAATTTTTCATTTCACATGCCATTGATGTTGCTCTTTAATATTATATTTTGTATGCATCAATTGACTGTGATTTTTGATGTCTAATAGATGCCATGAACTTCAACTATACACTTTGCATCTTGTTAGAATCACAATAGCTTGGCCTTGCTTAATCATAAATCTTTCTGCCTATGCTATAAGTATGCTTATGCTTGTTTATTTATAGATCTTAAAGCATACTCTGTGTCTGGTCTTGTTTAATTATCAAATTTATATTTAAGCCAAACACTAAGGAGAATAATTGCCCGCGATTAAAAATTCTTTATGAATTCATCTTGCGGCAATTGTTTCTCATTCCCTCTGTCTACGATTCTTGGCTTCGCTATTATTTTAAATATTATAGCCTATAAATAAGTCAATCTATTTCTCACTGTGCTTAAAAATAAGATCTTTTTTTCACATGATTCTAGTATAGTAGACCTTACGTATTCTCACGTACCTTACTATGACACGTTGTCATAAATCATCTTGAGGGTGAATGTATAAAGTAAGGGAGAGTCTCCACGTAAGGGGGAGCTTCGCTACTCTACTAACTCATAACAGAAGATCTTAGTCTCTTTTCTTCACTATTCGATGATATCAAAGGGGAAGAAGAAAAATAAGAGATAAAAGAAACATAAGAGGAATAGATGGGGGAAAACAAATTTATATTAATCTTTTTGCTTAAGCGTTTAATTTTTCAATTTGTTTGTCATCATCAAAAAAGGGGAGATTGTTAACCTATGTGGTTCATCACTTAGCTCGTCCCTAAATATATTGTGATAACGTATATTTTCATGATCACTAACAAAGTACTTTTCGGTGCTAAACGTGCGTGTATCAAGATTTCATCAAAGCACCTAAGGAAAGCAAAAAGCCAAGGAACGACTCGTTCAAGGAACTCAAAGATCACATCCAACGGTCAAGTTTGTCTCAATCAAAAGGACTTCAACGTTCACATCACGATTTCAAGATCACTTCACTCGAACGATTCGATCAAGCTTCAAGACTACATATCTCGATCAACGTTCAAGTCATTCAACTCTGCGCAAAGCTCTTATTGAAGATCTCATAATGAAGAGTTAGATTTAACGATTATGAGAAATGAGAAATACACAAAGTGTTTAGGTATATCTTTCTCTAATCGACATTGTTCAAACATTTTCCAAAACCATGCACAAATCACTTGCATACTTGCATGCTTTGATCGTATGTTTTAAGGTATTTCAAATGATTTAATTTTCTATATTTAATTTGAAATTTACCGAGTTTTTACTCGCATATATCGTATATTTTATCGCAAGTCAAAATTTTTTTAAAGAGACTTTCAGGACGCTAATGAAATAGAAGCGCTCTCCTGAGCTCGATAAGTCAGGACGCTGATAGTTCATTAGGACGTTGATAACGTTCAAGGTTGAATTGAACTGATTGATCATGACTCTTACTTGTATAGTAGTGGCCTCCCTTTATTAGTCAACCTCTGAAGTTATCAGGAAGCTGACTCAACATCAGTTCACTGAAAGATTTCTTAAGTTCTTCAAAGAATGTCTCTTTGAGGACGCAGATAGTTATAAGTTGAATAATCTATCGGGACGCTAACTGGATAGGAGTTCCCTTACCTTTGGGAATGAACTTAATGACTTTCAGGACGCTAATTGTCTTTCAGCGTGTTTGTATCTTTTTTCAAATGTTTTAACTGGTAGGACACTTACGTAGTTGTAGCGCCCTCATGTTTTGTTTCACGTTTTAAACTGGCAGGACGCTTACTCGGATAGTAGCGCCCTCACGTACTTAATTGTTTTAAAACATAGCAGGATGCTAAATGTGCATTAGCATCCTCAAGGTTAAGTCATTTAAATATCAAAGAAAGTCAGGACGCTCACAAGTTTATAGCGCCCTCACTTAATTGTTCAGTAGGACGCTTATACGTAATAAACGCCCTCAAGGAACAAAACGACGAAGTTGACATTATGCGTCAGGACACTGATTATGGAATCAAAACGCTAATTCAACAACCGTCACAGTTCGAACAAGTACACTACGTAAGTTTACTTTCTCAGAACAGACCTTTGCACAGAGTCCTTTTCAGACCTATCAGAGATCGTCTCTGAGACATGAAATAAGTTTTTTTAAAACTCTCCTTTTTCATGAAATCTGAAAAGAACTAGAATTTTAGTGAAAATTGCAGTTGCCATTTTCATATAACATTATAGCCGTTGTGTGTAAATGTTCATATTATTTGAACTTCGAATGTCTAACGGTTATGTCCCACTAAGTCTATAAATACCAGCACTTAGGACCAAACAACTTGCCAATAATTTATTATTGTGCCAATACTTTTTGAAAGTTAGTCTGTATCCAAATGCTTTTCATTATCTAAACTTTCAAAGTATTTTTCACTCATACCTTATGTACTCAAATGATTTTCATACTGAGCTTATTTTCATTCTATCTTTGAAAATCTATTTGATCTAGTATCAACTCAAATTCTCAGCACCAATTCATAGTTGGTATTATTCTTGCTGGAGATAGAATTTGAGAAATAGTTCAATATATACCGTTGTACGTGATTTCATATCTTAAGTACTGTATTGAACTATATCAGTAGTTGCGTTAACTACTGATCATTGAACCATAAGTTTTCATACTTATATTTTATATCTACTTTGAAAACTATATTTTTTTAGGATTTACACTTGTCCTGAATTTTTCAAATCAATGTTTATTTGGTATCATATTATTTTCGAAGAAGCACTGAGTTTCATATCACATCATTCTTGCTTTTCGAAATGACACTTGAGCAATACCAAACGTTGAAAGGTAAAGGACTGTAAGTGTATTTCAACTTAACATTACCTATTTCATATTTCATATCTTTATAATGCTATGTACTGAGCTTATTTGTAAAGTGTTCTACTTAGTTAGAACCAACATTATCTTGTGTTGTAATGCTGGTGTGTTTCTGGATTGAAATAACCAGGACAAGTGAATCTAGTTCACTTAATGATTTCAGAATTGAAATCATGTTAAGGTTATCTCTAAACATGTAAAAGAGAACTGGTTCATCCTCATCCCATAAAAGGATAGGTGTGTCCTTAACTTGAAAAAAGGATAGGTTATCTCTTAACTTGTAAAAGAGAAATGGTTATTCCTTATCTTGAAAAAGGAAAATGGTTGTTCCTTATCCCAAAAAAAGAAAACGGTTCATCTTAATCACGTAAAAGGATAGTTGCGTCCTTAACCTGTAAAAGGATAGGTTATCTCTTAACTTGTAAAAGAGAAACCGTTCTTCCTTATCCCGAAAAAAGAAAATAGCTCATCCTAATCCCATAAAAGGATAGGTGCGTCTTTAACCTGTAAAAGGATAGGTTATCTCTTAACCTGTAAAAGAGAAACGGTTGTTCCTTAACCCGTAAAAAAATCACGGTTGTTCCTTAACCCGTAAAAGGATCACAGTTCTTCCTTATCCCGTAAAAGGAAAACGGTTCTTCTTTATCCCGTAAAAGGAACATGTGTTTTTTCTCATCCCAGAAAAAGGAAATACGTTCACCCTTAGCCCGTAAAAGGATAGGTTTGCCTTTAACCTGTAAAAGGGCAGTTTGTAACGGTTTGCTTCTTACCTATAAGAGAATCAATTAGTGGATTGAGAAAATTCTAATCGAAAGATTAAGTAGAGGACATAGGCTTGGCCGAACCACTATAAATATGTTTCTCACGTTTGCAATTTAGTCTGTGTTCTATTTTGCATCCAATTTCAATATACTCATGTACGCCACTAAGTTATTGGAAGATAATGTTTAAATTGATCATCGCACCCAATTCACCCCCCTTTTGGGTGGACCAATAATAAAATCTTCGTAGACATGAGATAGAATTCAAAGCAACTATATGTGTTTGGAAATAAAAAACTATGGAAGAGGTAATAATATTGATTTTGAAAAAGCGAAACGTTTAATAAGACAATTAATAAGACATTTTTCATTCCTGAAACAAAAAGCAACCCAACTCCTCAATTTATACATATAATTATAAATATTTATCTGTACATGGTCATCATATCTATGAAAGAAAAGAAAAGATTTGAACTTTGAGCAACAAAATGTAAAACACCACCAACAACAACAACAATAGAATTTCAACTTTGAGGAACTATATGTGTTTAGACATTTTGTCAAACAACAACAGTGCAGAAAGTGATTGCTTTCTATAACAATAAATAAACACAAAAGTAGTGCTTATTAAAGCCCTAAACTATGAGATTAATTATATTTAATACTCAATAATCTAGATGCACCATTTAAGCACCAAAAGAAACAAAATGACTACTATGGAGAAGACCAAACCAAAGCATTCTTTACTAACAAATATTAATAATAATCCCACTTATGATTTTATGCTACAGAGCTCAAACAAATCCACTACAAAGTTCAAACAACTCGTTTTGCATCAAATATAACATATACACTGTCTATTTAGCAATCTACTAAACAGGTCGGGAACCTCACTTCTAAGTATCTGTGCGCGCCAAAGTCATTTGTACAAGTAAGAATAGCCCCAAACTCCTACAAAAGTTCACCAACACATTAAATTTATGAGATTTTTTAACTCATAGCTAATGAAAGCAAGCAAACTGTTATGCATGTGAAACATCAACCATCATGAAAAAGTCACAACCTATTACAAAGTTTCATTAATCAGAGAAAACAAGTGTTTGATTGGAATATGAGAGTTTTATAGGCTTTTGACATGATTGCCCAACCTAGACAAAATATTATTACATTAATTTTATTGACAAATCTGGGTAAATAGTTGTAACCATCTTATATTTAACTTTATCAATAAAATTAATGTATAAGGATATAACCAATCAATGCATGCAATTAGCATCCCTAAACCAATAAAAGATAGAAAATCATTATATTTCTTAGATCATAAGAAGACTATTTTAAAGCCCCAAACAACCGACATCAATTGCTTCAACTTCTTCAAATATGAACCCAAAAATTTTATGTTAAGCTCAATTTTAGCCTTGGTCCAATTCAAAACTGAGTCAAAAAATATTGCTGTAGATACTTTTTTTTTAGATTAATTTTATTGATCACAAATCATTCTAGTCTGGTCATTCAAGAGTTGCTGCAGAGAAAGGTTTCTCTAGTCCATATCAATTCTATTTTGCAGGAAATCTCTCATTGTATCTCTGTAGTTCATGCTAATTTGTTTATCTAAATCTGAAAAAAACAAAGCCGGGGGAATTTAAAGTTAGGTGCACCATAGTGTTGTAGATGAAATTTTTGACTCAATCTCATTTTCACATATAGGCCGCTTGATATTTCTATTCCCATAAAAAAATCATTATATATTAATAAAAACTTACTCATTGTGGTCCATATCCAATTATATTTATTTCTTTGTTCATTGCAGATGTGACCATCGAATCTTGGTTTGTCTAGCTGTATATAATAGGCATATAAAAGTGTATCTACTTTACAAGTAAATATTATAAACGGAGAGAAAACAGATAGAAAATTATATGTTTCTCTTCATTGATTTTCATTAATCTCAGAACAACTAATTCCATCTTTAAATAGAAAAATAAAATCTGAAATAATTTGTATGCATGATTATGGTAAAACTGAAATTTGAGAAAAACCAAATTTGAGATCTTTGGTTCAAATGAGATAAGCTATAAAGTCTCTTACCTAAAAGAGATGATGAGGTGACTCCCGGGTTTTGTTGTTCGAATAACAAAATACTAGATCAGCATTAAAAGAGGAATGACCATCAACTGAAACATTGAGTAGAAGAAACGAGGGTAAGAAAACACCACTTCGTATTTGAGGCTTTGGTAGACAGGAGAAACATATAAAAATAACACTAAAATTAGCAAAAAGTGAACTGAACAAGAAGGTTATATTGCCCAAATTCAATCATGGATTCAACATAAGTGAACCAAAGCATATCCAATTAAAAGCTCTTGTTTTAATTCAAATTATTAAACGATCATATTCAACAAATGTTTTTTATTTTTATTTTTTTTAGAAAGCCAAATCAAAACAACATAATGCAACATCTGCAGTGAAAAGCTCTATTAGACATTTTCTCAAATAATAAGCATGTAGGAGTTACTTGTACTTATCTATCACAGTATTGTGTTTTCATTGTCGTACCCATATAAAAATTTCTATAAAAAACAAAGATAAAGTAATATATAATACAAGGCTTGAAATAAAGAAGTAAAAAACAAATATGAGATTGTAGGCTTTGATAAATTCTGAGGAAGCATGAAATTTGACATAAACCAAATTCAACACCCATTTTGTAATCCACTTGTGAACTAATACAAAATTAAAGGCATCGATGGGACAACCCATGAGCAAATTTCATTAAGTCCAAAAAAAGGTAATACAGACCTCAACTCAAAGCTAATCAACAGTTAATTTCACTGATAAAAGGTGTAACATGCAACTGTAAATTACAACCCCAAAAAATGAAAACAAAACCGAGACAAGATGAGCACAAAGTAAAAAGAGAATTAAAAGAAAAAGTCAGACAATTAAAATCGAAAGGGCATACACAGAGGGTTTTCATTTGCATGCAAGAACAAAAGAAGAACTAAAGAGAGATAAAACGATTGGGGCTGAACCACAGAAAACTTACCCAAAAGAATCCCCAAACTGATTCTCGCACAAGACGCAACAACCAAACATAAATCAGAGGGAAAAACATAAATCACTATCGCATATACTCCGAAACATAAATTGCTTGACAAGCAAAGCGAAACGTGCGCTTCAAGAGGAGAAAACGTAAATCACTATCTCATCCATTTGGAATAAGGAAAAATCCTTGTAACAAGCATAGGCAAGTAACATTCTTATTGCCTCTAATCTTGCTACGGGGGCAAAGGCTTCTTCGAAGTCTATGCCTTCTTCTTGGTTGTACCCTTGTGCAACCAATCTAGCCTTATTTCGGACAATGATACCTTGTTCATTCTTTTTGTTCCTAAAGATCCATTTGGTTCCAATAACAGATTGATGAAAAAGTCTAGGAACTAATTCTCATACTTTGTGTCGCACAAAGTGTCCTAATTCTTCTTGCATAGCAAGAATCCAGTTTTCAACTTTCAGTGCCTCTTCCACTTTAATTGGTTCAAATTGTGATACAAAAGCGAAGCTCTAGTGAATACACTCTTTTATGGATCTCCTAAAATTTGATCTTTGGAAAGACCTTAAAGAAGCCTAGAGTTTTTAGAAGATTCTAAAAACGGTTCAGGCTCAAGATTTATAACCTTGGATGTCTTGGGTTCATCGTCATCAAAATTTAATTGCTTAAATTCATCCTCAAGACTTTACTTAATAAAACTTTCATCAAAATTGATATGAATTGATTCTTCTACGGTTTGATTAGATTTGTTGAAGACTCTGTAGGCTCTACTATTAGAAGAATATTCTAAGAATATTCCTATGTCTAATTAGGTTCAAACTTATCTAAATTGTCTTCATCATTGAGAATAAAACATTTACATCTGAATACTCAAAATTAATTGATGTTAGGTGCTCTACCCTTCCATAGTTCATCTGGAGTTTTATTCAAATATTTTCTAGTCTGAACTCGATTCATCACATAACAGGCAATGTTTATATCTTCACCCCAAAATGATTTGCAGTGTTATACTCATTGAGCATGGTTCGACCAACTTTCAAAAAGTGTTTTGCTTCAGAGAATTTTCGGTAGTCTTAACATGTTGTTAAGTGCCTGTATATACAAACTAGTAGAGATGAAGCTGTTGTTCATTTGAATTTGATTTTAAAATATGAACGTGTCCTCACAACAACTACAATATATCACGAAAATGGCAACTGTACATTTCATGAATATTCTGATTTTCTCCAGATACAAAAATAAGGAAAGTTTTAGAAGACGTGGTTCATGAATCAGAGAATATCTCTTACAAATACAGAAGGTTGATTTTGAACGAAAAGTTGTTTCGAAAAGGTGGCCAAAAAGGATCTACATGTCAGAACAACAAAAATATCATTTATGTCGTTTTGTTCTTTTAAGGCGCTCATAGAACATCAACATCCTACTGAACAATGAAGTGAGGGCACTTCTGAATCTTAAGCGTCCTGACTTACTTTGACAATTAAACGACTTACATCATGAGGGCGCTACTCAATAGTAAGCATCCAGCTTTGTTTTAAAATCACTTAAACGCAAGAGGGTGCTACTCAAAAGTTAGCGTCCTGATATTTAAAATTAGTTTTAAAACAAACTTAAAAAGATGTTAAGTTTGTTGATGGATAGTAAGCGTCCTGAAAGTTATTAAGTTGATTCTAAAGATGAGGGCACTCCTACACAAATAGGGTCCTGATAGTTTATTCAACTTATAACTATCAACGTCCTTAAAGATAGAAATCACTTAAAAAGAAAAAGAACTTTCGGCGAGTTGAAATTGAGTCAGCATTCTGACATTCTCAAAGGTGGACAAAAAGAAGGTCGCTACTTACAAGTAAGCGTCCTTATAAATCAGTCCAATTCAACCTTGAGCGTCATAATATTTTATCAGTGTCCTAACTCATCAAGTCCAGGAGGGCGCTGTTGAAACTTTAGCGTCCTGAAAAACTCTATAAAAGCAATTTTTGATTTCTCGATTAAAGCTCGATAAAACATGATATTTTCGGATTAAATCAAGTACTTTAGAAATCATAGGGATGCCTTTAAAATGCGATGATCAAAATATGAAAATAATTAAATCTTGCTGAGAGCAAATTGATCGATAGTCTTTACATTCTAAGTATTGACTGAATCAGAACTTTACTTGAGATGATCAATAAGCTTGTAAGCTCAGTTCCTTGATCTTGATTCTTGATAAATCTGAAACACTTGACAAGATCATTAAATACATAGATTGGAGATATTTGGAATCATCAAACATTCATGTCATGGGGTACATTGAAATAACAATCTCCCCCTTTTTGATGATTTCAAATACTCAGAGATCATGCAAATAATTGTACTTATGCATTCAAACATATAGCGAAATTGAAGTAGCAAGTATGTCAAGCATATCTGTAAACATGTCAGGTATCTGATTTCAACATATAGATTACAAGATAAGTTCAATCACAATATACAAGAGCTTGAAAATTATAGAGTAAATATCTTGTACATAAACTCAGATAAACTCCCCTTGACTTGTAATTTCCCTCTTGAGCTAATCTTGGCCTTAATATTTGCATTCTCTTCTCCCCCTTTTTGAAAATAGCAAAAAGTGGGTTGGCTTAGCTCATACTGGGACCCTTCCCTTTCTTTTTTCTCTCTACCTCCTTATCCTTTTTGGATCTAGTAGAACTAGGTTAAGATTCCTCGAGTTTCCATGGTGCTCGTGGCCTTGAAGAACCACGCGTACTTTGTCTCACACTACTGATAGATTCATCAATTACAATACCCTTCCTAGATTTTTTAATGAATTTTTTGTGAGCTTGCTTGGAAACACCAAATTTAAATGGATCAAGAGGTGGACTGGGTTTGAAGCCTTTAGCGTTCCGTTCCGCAAGACTATGAGCAAAAGTAGGAGAAAGTGTATGACCTTTAAATTCTTTCCTGATTGATCGCTTGCGTTTGGGATCAGGGAAAGTCTTTGATGAGGGATTTGGGGGTGGAGACACTTTTTGACTGATTCTATGTAATGACTCTTCATCAAATGCTTCTTCATTTTCACATTATAATATGTCAAGAAGTTTGTTAGACTCCTTAGGTCCTTGAGAGTGTGTGAAGGCGGGAGCTCTTGGTACAGGTGGAATTTTGACACCCTTATTCTCGAACAGATGAAAGAGCATAGAAAAATGTTTCATGCTAGAGGCAATATACCACACAATAGAATGCAGTCCACTGTTTATTGCCTTGAAGAGGTCTTCAAAGAAGCCTACTACTCCTTCCACTCGATTTGTTGCTATGATGAAAAATCCATAATGCTTGTGGCAAGGAAAGACATCTTGTTCTCCAAGTTGTGAAGTTTTTCAAAAGCTCGAGTAACCAAGTCGAGAATTTTGGTTAGTCTATCATCCTCTCTTTGTGCTGGCCTTGCAGTGTCTAAATTCTCTTTCAAACTAGAGATGGCCTGTAACTTTGGATCAAATGTTGTCTTGCTCGTTACTTGATCCAAGATAACATTCAAAACTGATTGCAAAGTGTCAGAAATGGACTTATCTTTAGAGGATTCAACCATTTTACCTCTTAAGCTTTGAGTTTCTTTAAGAATCTTCTTCAAACCTTCTTCAGTTAAGCCACTTGCAGCACTACTTGGTGTAGCTGGCATTGTGTGACTCTGAGGAACTTGAGGTTCGACTGGTGATTGTTGAGGAGCTGCCAATCTCGGGGGAACACTAGCAACAAAAGCTTTAATGAATGTCTTAATCTATTGCATGTTCTCCTGAATGTTCTTTACAAAATCATCATTTGATGATGGAGTGGAGCTCGATAAAGGCAAGAACCAGATGACACTTAATTGTGTGTCCATTTGTTGTGTTATTTTCTCGAGCAATGCAATTGCCATAATCATGTGAGAGTTGAATTCTTTTGTCTCATTAATCTCAACTCTCTCCTGAGATTTTAGAGATTCTCGGATCTCTGACAATGTCTCATTTTTCAGTTGAACTTGATTCTGTTCTGAATGAGTCATTAGACGAGACATGACAAAAATCTGATCTTCCCTTACTCTTCTCAAGAAGTCTTCCTCTTTGAAGAATTCATTTGTTGGCTTGCTTGTAGGAGGGTAAGAAGGCGGCTCATGATTAGATGAACTCTCCTCATGAATATTTTTCATTTCATCTTCTTCTTGAAACTCAGCATTGGCCTCATGAAAATCTTCCATATGATCCTCTTCATCAACTTTTTCATTCATGTCATCTCCTTGGCAGGGTATGATATCCAGATCATCACCAAATTTGTCATGACATTTTTCACCATCAGACGCAGTCTTTTTCGAGTCTTGGGATTCCATTGATACAGAAATATCAAATGGATAGAGGAATATCAAATGGAGATGGTGATCCAGAGATGGTTTTATCTGAGTCCTCATTGACTCTTTCTCTGGTGATTTCCTTCAAGATTGCATCAGCATTTTCTGCCTCATGTAATTGTTCTTGAACAACTATCTAAGGAATCTGGGTCACCTCTTGCATGAGATGTTCTTTAGCATGAACAACTTGCTCTGCATATTCAATTTCTACATCCTCAATTAAAATATGCTCAATTTAAAAAAAAATAGGTCTTCCAATAACTTAGTGATTTACATGAGTGTACTGGAACATGATGCAAATTAGAACACAAACTAAATTGCAATCGTTTGACACACAAATTTATAGTGGTTGTCCAAGCCTACGTCCACTACCTAATCTCCCAATTAAGATTTACTCAATCCACTAACTGATTCTCTTACGGGTGAGAACCAAAGCATTACAACTGCCCTTTTACAGGTTAAAGGCAAACCTATCCTTTCATGGGCTAAGGATGAACCATTTTCTTTTTTTTGGGATTTAGAAAAACCCATGTTCTTTTTGCTCGCTAAGGAAGAACTGTGATCCATTTGCGGGATAAAGAACAATCGGTTTCTCTTTTAAGGCTGAGAGATAACCCATCCTTTTTAAGGTTAAGGACACACTTACCCTTTTACTAGATGAGGATGAATTGGTTTCCTTTTTCGGGGCTGAGGATGAACCCATGTTCCTTTTACGAGATCAAGAAGAACCTCTGTGATTTCAAACCTGAAATCACTTAAGTGAACCGCGTCCACTTGTCCTGGTTGTTTCACACCGAAACACACCAACAAATTACAATTCAATAATGTTGGTTCTAACAAAGTAGAACACTTTAGAATTAAGCACAGTACATAGCATTACAAAGATATAAAATATGGAAAAGGTAATGTTAAGTTGAAATACACCTTTAGTCCTTTACTTTTCAATGTTCGGTATTGCTCAAGTGCAATTTCGAAAAGCATGTATGATATGATTTGAAATCAGTGCTTTATCGAAAGATAAAATATACCAAACAAATATTGACATTAAAAACAGATGACTGGTGTAAATCAAAGACACAGACAGTTTTCAAAATAGATATAGAATTTATGTATGAAAACTTTTGGTTCAACGATCAGTAGTTTAACGCGACCACTAATATAGTTCAATACAGTACTTAAAATATGAAATCAAGTACGACTGTATATCTTGAACTATTTCTCAAATTCTATCATCAGCAAGAATGATACCAAATGTGAATCAGTGCTGAGAATTTGAGTTGATACCAATATAAAAACAAATTTTCAAAGATAGAAATATATTTGAAACTCAATATGAAAATCGTATAGGTATCAATGAAAAATACTTTGAAAGATTAGAAAAATAAAATTCATTTTGACACAGACTAACTTTAATAAAGTATTGGCACAACACAAAGTGATTGGCGAATTGTTTGATCCTAAGTGCCGGTATTTATAAACTTAGTGGGACATAGTCATTAGACATTTGAAGTTCAAATAATGTGAACGCTTTCACACAACGGCTAGAATGTTATATTAAAATAGCAACTGCGATTTTCACTAACATTCTGGTTCTTTTCAAATAGCATGAATAAGGAGAATTTCAGGATACCCCGATTAATGCATCAGAGAAGATCTTTGATTTATCTAAAAAGTTCTTGTGCAAATATTTGTTCTGAAAAGCAAACTGATATGGTGTAAGTGTCAGAACAGTAACCATACTTGAATTAGCGTCCCGATTCCGCAATCAGTGTCTTGATGCATAATGTCAACTTTGTCGTTTTGTTCCTTGAGGGTGTTTATTACGTATCAGCGTCCTGCTGAACACTTAAGTAAGGGGGCTACGAACTCGTATGCGTCCTGATTTACTTATGACTTTAGACGACTTAAACCTTAAGGGCGCTAATGCACAATTAGCGTCTTGCTATGTTTTAAAATTGTTAAGTGCATGAAGGCGCTACTATCCGAGTAAGCGTCCTGCTTTTAAAACATAAAACAAAACATGAGGGCGCTACATTACGTGAGCGTCCTACTAGATAAAAGCAAAACATTAGGGCACTACTACTATGTAAGGGTCCTACTAGTTAAGACATTTAAAAAACACACTGAAGGACAATCAGCGTCCTGAAAGTTATTAAGTTGATTTCCAAAAGTGAGGGCGCTCTTATCTAGAAAACGTCTTGATAGTTTAATCAACTTATAACCATCAGCGTCCTCAAAAAAAATTCTTTGAAGAACTTTTGAAAGATCTTTCAGTGAGCTGATGCTGAGTCAGCTTCCTGACAACTTCAAAGGTTGACTAATATAGATGACCGCTACTATATAAATATGTGTCCTAATTAATCAGTTTATTACAACCTTGAGCGTTATCAGCGTCCTAATGGCCTATCAGCGTCCTGACTTAACAAGTTCAGGAGAGCGCTGTTATTTCATTAGCGCCTTGAAAGTCATTTTGAAAATAGTTTTTACTCGTGATAAAATATTCGATAGATGCAAATAAAAACTCGGTATATTTCAAATTAACTATATAGTATTAAATCATTTGAAATATAGTTAAAAACGTGAAATCAAAACATGCAGATTTAGAAAACATATGATAATGATATATGCATTGTTTTAAAAAACATTTTGAGCAACAACGATCAGAGAAAGATATACCTTAACTTCCTTGTGTATTTCTCATTTCTCTTTATCGGTACTTCTAACTATTCAGTGTGACTTCTTTGTTGATCTTTGAGCTGGAGATGACTTTAAATGTTGATCGAAAGATGTTGTCACGAAGCTTGATCAAACCGTTCTTTGATTTATGATGCGATCATTGGAGTCCTTTCACGACTTATATGTCTTTGTTTTCCTTTGATCGAATCATTCATTTGAGATGATCTTGTCATCGGGATATGATCGTTGAAGTCTGTTAGTTGAAATGATCTTGACCGTTGGATATGAGCTTTGAGTTCCTTAATCGAGTCGTTCCTTGGGTTTTTGCTTTTTCTTTGGTGCAGAGATAAGTTCTTGATAAACGTTTGTTAGCATCGAAAAATACTTTGTTTGTGATCATCAAAATATACTTCATCAAGTATAGTTTAGGGATGTGCTAAGGATGAACTGTATAGGTTAACAAATGTCAGCTTGCTTTTGCACCCCTGCTCATCTAGAGTAGTCGAAGCTTGGGCAACTTCTTTCTCCATTGCTGTGACATCTTCTTCTTTCGAATCAATTTTTTCACTGGATTCTCCCTCAAGTGGAACTTCTGGAAACCATCTTTCCAATGCAGGCACATAGGTGTATCTCATCAATTTCACAGTGGTTTGACCAATGCAGTTGTATCTGCTTGTCTTCTTGAAGCTTTCTCCACTGAAATTGATACCACATCTCTCAAACAGAGTGGTAAGGTACATACCAAGTGGCATACCTCCTCCTCTACTAACCACTGTATTTATCACATGCATGAGAATGTGGGCGAGATTCACTTTCTTCTTTTCCAGAATGCACCAAATTAAGAATAAATCTAAGTCATTTACATTCCTCCTACTGCCGATTTTAGGCTAAATGATGTGGGTAATGATGTTGTGGATTATTCTGGGAATAAGTTCAAAGGACTGATTTGTGAGTTTCTTGTCGACACTCGAGTGATCATTTTTCTTCGAAATAAGATTAAAAGCAGAAAGGTTGTTATAGCCTGGATACTGGACTTTATTTTTGGTGAATGAAAGTATGTGGGCACTTTCATCACTCGGTAAGGAAAATGCTTCATAAAGGAATCTGGGAGAAATCTCAACAGATTTTTCCTTTACCATAGATTTTTTTGTGAGTTAAGAACCGAGTTTATCGACCAGATTTAAATAGAATTGGCTGACGAGATTGAGGTACCATTTTGAATTGAAGGTAAGTAAATTGATCCAGCCATAGAACTCAAATAAGACAAAATGTCCAGTGGGAGTTAATGAAGAAATCAAAATAAAAAAAACATTCATCAATTACAGCTCGGTTAATGAGTTTCTCTGCTTTATCTCTCTTTCTTCTTATCTGAAGAGAAGAAGGTGGGTGAGATGGTCCAGACACAGTTTCAATAGGAGGTGTGGGTACAGATGGTATGGGTTCCTCAGCCATTTTGGTCTGAGTTGGTTTGGTTCTTGGTCTCACACTCCTATCTAGTGGTGATGTAGGTGAAACAACTCGCTTTCTCGCAGAAAAGGGGCGAAGCTTTTCAGGTTTTGGTGCCATTGAGAATCGAATAAAGAGTTGAGGAAACAAGGCAGGATAGGAATCAGAGAATTCAAAAATGAGCAGAGATCAAGATTTACCAAATGTTAAAGATGAAGATTTAGCAGTAAATCTCGAAACGATTCCCCTAGTAAATTTTCATCGTAGCGTCCTAGGGCACCAAAGGTGAAAAGTGACTGCTAGGTCACTAAAAGTTTGATTTTATAGTGTTAAAGTGATAAGCTAGCTCCTGACACATACCAGCACGTGTCGCTTCATAGTCTCAGGGGACGGTTTAATTTAATTAATATTTACGGTCGATTAGTGTCCTTCTTATGACTAGTGTTTTTTATCAACTAAAGCTAATAGGCATATTAGCGTCCTCATTCAACAAAAAACTTGATAATCCTGAAGTTGTTGTTCCATGTATAATACCTAAGAACAACAACTTCTAGCTGTGACATATTCTGCTTCAGCTGTGGATAATGTCACTGAATGTTGTTTCTTGCAAAACCAAGAAATTAAAAAATTTCCAAGAATGTGGCAAAATCCTGAGGTACTTTTTAGATTTTTGAGACTTCCTACATAGTCGGAATTCACATAACTTTTTAGTTCAAATGGCGTACCTTTGGAATACCAAATTTCCTTATTAGTTGTGGTGTTAATGTATCTAAAGATTCATTTAACACATTTTAAGTGACATTTTTTAGGATCTGATTGAAATCTCGCACAAAAGATATACTAAACATAATGTTAGGTCTACTTGCTGAGGTACAAGATACTTCCAATCATGCTTCTATATGGTTTTGGATCAATTCATTTTCCTTTTTCAGCTTTATCCAGTTTGATTGCAAAGTTACATAGAGTATGTATTGATTTCAAATTATTCATTTGAGACTTTTTGATCATTTCCTTAGCATAATTTATTTGGCTTATAAATGTGCCATTTGGCATTTGCTTATTTTGCAAGCCCAAAAAGTATGTAAGTTCTCCCATCATACTCATTTCAAGTTCTTTTTGCGTTATTGTTGAAAACTCATCACACAATTCCTTGTTCGATGCACCAAATATGATATCATCTACATATATTTGAACAATAAACATATTATCATTATTGTGTTTGATAAACAAGGTTGGATCAAGTTTTCCCTTTTGAAATTTGTGAGCTAAAAGAAATGAACTCAGTCTATCATACCAAGCTCTTGGAGCTTCTCTTAATGCATATAAAGCTTTGTGGAGTTTGAACACAGATTCTGGGTCTTGAGCATCATCAAACCCTGGAGGTTGTTGTAACGCCCGTACCTTAGGATGACGTCATTTTGATCCGTAGAGTACCTGTATACATATGTGTATTCGTATTTGATGCTCATCACGTGTTGGTTCGAGTTTCTTTGCCTGATTTTAAGTTGTTTAATGTGTGCGTAAAGTTTCGGAATGATCGGAGACCAGTTCAATGTCAAAACATGTGAAAAACGAAATTTTGGATTAGTGGAGCTTGCTACATAGAGAAAGAAATTTCTGTCACCGATTACGTCAATGGCTTGAACTCCAAGATCCGTGGCCCGATTGAGTTGAAATTTTGTCAGCTTATTCTTCTATGATAGATGTTGTCACCGATTACATCAATGGCTTGAACTCCTAGATCCGTGGTCCGATTGAGCTGAAATTTTGTCAGCTTATTCTTCTATGATAGATATTTATTATGAATGGTGAAGATCTTGATCGAAGTTGTCTACTGTGAAGTATAAGACTCCATACACTATTTTTTGGATTTGTGAATTTTCTTGCGCAGTTTTGATCAAACTGTTAGATCTCGCATCCCACCGTTAGATTGAGTTGAACTTTTACCAAAAGGTTGGTAACTGAATCATAAAAATATTGAACGATTAAGATGTTAAATTGGTGAGTCGTTTGCAAGAAACTGATTATCTAAGTGCACGTAATTGCAGCAAGAAAACTGTTTCTTTTATTTAAGTTGTTTTTTTTCATGTGGGCCCAAAATGCAACTTACTTTCTATAAAAGCCATTGGGACGTGTTTTTGCTCATTTTTCACTTTCAAAATAGGGAAAAGAGCTTGGAGAAGAGTAAAACAAGGGGAGAAGAAAAAAGTGGAGGAAAAAGCAAGGGTTTGGTGCATTTTTGCCCAAAAACCCTCTAAGGTATAATATTCTTCCTCATTTTCTTCCTTCTATCTCTTTCATTCATGTATACAAGCTTTCTTTTGACATAGGGTTTGCTATGAATCCCGGATTTGTAGGGTTCTTGACCTAGGGTTTGTCTGTTTAGGCTATTTTAAGCTTCTTTATGATGTTAATGGCCTTCCCTAACCTAGAACAACACCTAAGAAGTGATTTCCACACATGAATCCCATAATTTAAGGAGGGTCGTGGAAAACACATTTTGGAATTAGGTATTTTGCATGTGACAAGAAATTGGTAGGGTTATGTGTATTCGACCTAAACCTAGGTTTTGGACTTAGTGCTTTTCATTCAACTTGCATGTGATATATGTTGAATACATGGGTAAATGTGGAAGTTTGGTAGTCCAATATACTGATTTTGATTGGTGGAAAACTTAAGTGTAGTGTAATTTTGGCCTAGGTCATAAAATTTAGGAAATTGCCATGAATTTGAGAATTTGCCCCAATTTGGGGATTTTAACCTAGACTTGGTCAATTGATGAAATTGACTGGGAAATAGTCTAATAGACCCTAGTTATGGTTGAATGTCTTGTATTATAGTGGTTGGATCAAGGGGATCAACCTATTGCATTTAATTGGGTTAAGTATGGTTTAATTTGATATTAAATGATTGAATTAAGCAATATGGAATTAGCTCATGTGTATAACCATTCTAGAATCTTAATTGGCTATTGAATTAGGTTTAAACATGGTTGTTGGGCACACTTTTGGACTAATTTTTAGTAATGTGTGAACCATGTTATATGCAGATATTGGACTTGATCTAAGTGACCCAATTAAGCCAATTGGAGGTTAAGGTGCATGGGAGTGTTTTGGTGACTTCCTAGTACTTCATTGGTTGGATTTAGATTGGCTAAGTCTAGCCAATCAATTTGTGAGTATTTCTTTACTTGTGATTATTATATGTGGCATTGTAGTATAAAGTGTTTTAAATGCTTATCTATTGTAGTATGCATGATTTAATGATTCATGAAATGTATTTGAGCATAGTCCAGTTGGGTTAGCAATTTGGGTTGGATCTCCTAGTTGGGATTTTCTTCGGGAAATCTCGTACGTCTAGCGGTGATCCTCAGTTGTAGACCTTGTAGAGAATTTTATGGCTTGTGTAGGTAGGATCTCCTGGACATGGTATTTGTCTTGATGGGTTGATCCTCTTAGCTACACAACCTCAGGAATCCTATTAGAATACGAGTATTGTTTCGTCGGATCGGGCGCTGAGTGTCACAAACCCAGGCCCTTGATCGCCCTTGCTCAAGAGGAGTTTAGGAATGCATGTGCATGTTTAGAAAACGATATGCATTGTCTTGTTTATGACATGATGCATTATATTTGGTATGTATGTAATCTTGTTTATATCCATGTTGTTTAAATAGTTTTTTATGATCTTGCAATGTTTTACCTAAATGCATATATATGTTGCCACTTGTAGAAAACATTCGCTGAGATTGTTGTAGCTCACTCCTCATTCTTATCATTTCAGGTTCGGATAGGAAGGGGAAGGGAAAGGCTTAGCTGCGGAGCATTTCCCTGTATTTCTCTGATGTAGGTGTCTTAGTGTTTTTCCTCATTTTGATAAATTGTACTATATAACAACTAATGTTTATACTTAACACATAGATGGGTTGTATTTTATAGTTAAGTATGATTTTTGTATATATTTTGAACTTTGTGGACTTGGAAAAATTTGATGGTTGTCATTTTGGAATGTAATTTATATTCATGATCTATTTATGTCCATGTGTTTGGGATTTTGTTATTGGGAATTGTGTTTATGTTAGGCTGACGGGACGCCGGGTGCATCGAGGGAGGGTATACCTAGGGGTTCCGTGTCGGTCATGAAGTCACAAATAGTGAGTTGTGACACTTGTTCCACATATACCTCTTCATTGATGTAACCATTTAGAAATGCACTCTTTACATCCATTCGGTATAAAGGAAAACTTTTGTAACAAGAATACACAAGTAACATCCTTATTGCCTCTATTCTTGCTACTGGAGCAAAGGCTTCTTCGAAGTTCATGTCTTCTTCTTGGTTGAACCCTTATGCAACCAATATAGCCTTATTTCAGATTATGATTCCTTGTTCATTCCTTTTGTTCTTGAAAACCCATTTGGTTCCTATGACTGGTTGATGATATGGTCTAGGAACTAATTCTCATACTTTGTTCCTCACAAAGCGTCCTAGTTCTTGTTGCATAGCAAGATTCCAATTCTCATCTTTTAGTGCTTTGGTTCAATTTGAGATACAAAAGCAATTAACTCTTGATCTCTTTGAATTGTAGCTCTAGTGGATACACTCTTATGGGGATCTCTTAATATTTGTTCTTTAGAGTGATCTTGAAGCAATCCTGAGTTTCTTGATGTTTCTAATGATTTTCATTCTTAGTCTCTATGTTTTGAGCTTTCTTGGGAATATCATCATCTTCAATGGTTATTTTCCTAATCAAAGTCTCAACATATTTCTTATATTCATTTTCATCAAAGTTTACATGAATTGATTTTTCGACAGTTTTAGTAGATTTGTTGTAAACTCTATAAGCTCTATTGTGAGACGAATATCTAAAGAATATTCCAATATTTGATTTAGGTTCAAACTTATCCAGGTTATCTTTATCATTTAGGATAAAACACTTACACCCGAATACTCGAAAGTAACTGATGTTGGGTGTTCGTCCTTTCCATAATTCATATGGTGTTTTGTTCAAGATTTTCTTAATCAGTATTTTGTTCATTACATAACACGCATTGTTTATAGCTTCTGCCCAAAAGTAGTTTGCAGTGTTGTACTCACTATGCATTGTCCTACACATTGTTAACCTATATGGTTCATTCTTAAGTATACTTGATGAAGTATATTTTGATGATCACAAACAAAGTATTTTTCGTAGCTAACGAACGTTTTTTAAGAACTTATCTCTGCACCAAAGGAAAAACAAAAAGCCAAGGAACTCAAAAAGCTTACATCCAATAGTCAAGCTTATTTCAACTAACGGACTTCAACGATCACATCATGATTTCATGATCACTTCACTCGAATGTTTTGATCAAGCTTCAAGATTACATCTCTCGATCAACGTTTAAATCATTCAACTCCGAATTGCTCTCGTTGAAGATCTCATAATGAAGAGTTAGATCTAACGGTTATGAGAAATAAGAATATACAAAGTATCTAAGGTATATCTTTCTCTAATTGTTATTGCTCAAAATATTTTTTAAAACCATGCATATATCATTTTCATATGTTCTCTAAATCTACATGTTTTGATTTCATGTTTTTAACAATATTTCAAATGATTTAACACTATATATTTAATTTGAAATATACCGAGTTTTTATTCGTATTTATTGAATATTTTATCGCGAGTAAAAACTATTTTCGAAAAATCTTTCAGGACGCTAATGAAATAGCAACGCTCTCTTGAACTTGTTAAGTCAGGACGTTGATAGGTCATTAGGACACTGATAACGCTTAAGGTTGAAATGAACTGATTAATCAGGACGCTTACTTGTATAGTAGCGGTCTTATATATTAGTCAACCTCTGAAGTTGTCAGGAAGTTGACTTAGCATCAGCTCACTGAAAAATATTTTAAAAGTTCTTCAAAGAATCTTTCTTTGAGGACGCTGATGGTTATAAGTTGATTAAACTATCAGAACGCTTTTTGGATAGGAGCGCCCTCACTTTTAAAAAAAAAACTTAATAACTTTTAGGACGCTGATTGTTCTCCGCATGTTTTTAAATGTCTTAACTTGTAGGACGCTTACATAGTAGTAGCGCCCTCATGTTATGTTTTTATTCAGTAGGACGCTCACGTAATGTAGCGCCCTCATGTTTTATTTTATGTTTTAAAAGCAGGACGCTTACTCGGATAGTAGCGCCCTCATGCACTTAATAGTTTTAAAACATAACAGGACGCAAACTATGCATTAGCGCCCTCAAGGTTAAGTCGTCTAAAGTCATAAGTAAGTCATGACGCTTACGAGTTAGTAGCGCCCTCACTTAAGTGTTCAGCAGGACGCTTCTACATTGTAAGTGCCCTCAAGGAACAAAACGATAAAGTTGATATTATGTGTTAGGACACTGATTACGGAATCAGGACGCTAATTCAACTACCGTCTCTGTTCAATTAAGTACACTACGTCAGTTTACTTTTTAAGAACAGACATTTACACAGAGTCCTTTTCAGACCTATCAGTGATCGTCTCTGATACGTAAAACAAGTTCTTCTAAAGCTTTCCTCTTTCATTAAATCTTAAAAGAACCAGAATGTTAGTGAAAATCGCAGTTGCTATTTTCATATAACATTCTTCCCGTTGTGTGAAAACGTTCACATTATGTGAACTTCAAATGTCTAACAGCTATGTCCCACTAAGTTTATAAATACCAACACTTTGGACCACACAACTTGCCAATCACTTTGTGTTGTGCCAATACTTTTTGAAAGTTAGTCTGAGTCAAAATGAATTTTATTTTCTAATCTTTCAAAGTATTTTTACTGATACCTATACGATTTTCATATCGAATTTCAATTCTATTTTATATTTGAAAATCTATTTTTATATTGGTATCAACTCAAATTCTCAGCACTAATTCATATCTATATCATTCATGCTGATGATAGAATTTGAGAAATAGTTCAAGATATACAGTTGTACTTGATTTTATATCCTAAGTACTATATTGAACTATATTAGTAGTTGCGTTAAACTACTAATCGTTGAACCAGAACTTTTCATACATATATTCTATATCTATTTTGAAAATTGTCTGTGTCTTTGATTTACATCGGTCCTCTGTTTTTAACGTCAATATTTGTTTGGTATATTTTATCTTTCGATAAAGCATTGATTTTCATATCATATCATTCACGCTTTTCAAAACTGCACTTGAGCAAATAACAAACATTGAAGGGTAAAAGACAGAAGGTGTATTTCAACTTAGCATTACCTATCTCACATTTCATATTTTTGTAATGCTATGTACTGTGCTTAATGTAAAGTGTTCTACAACGTTAGAACCACCCAACATCTTAGTGTTGTAATGCTGGTGTATTTTTGGATTGAAACAACCAGGAGAAGTGAAAGTAGTTCACTTAATGATTTCAGGATTGAAATCATATAGGTTTTCTCTGAGCCTGTAAAAGAGAAATTGGTTCATCCTCATCCAGTAAAAGGATAGATATGTCTTTAACCTTAAAAAGGAAAGGTTATGTCTCAGCCTTAAAAGAGAAACCGGTTGTTCCTTATCCCGCAAAAGAATCACGATTCTTCCTTAGCCAGTAAAAGGAACATGGGTTTCTCCTTATCCCGGAAAAAAGAAATTGGTTCTTCCTTAGCCATTAAAAGGAACATGGGTTTTTCCTAATCCCCGAAAAAGGAAAATGGTTCATCCTTAGCCCGTGAAAGGATAGGTTTGTCTTTAACCTGTAAAAGGGCAGTTGTAATGATTTGATTCTCACTTGTAAGAAAATCAGTTAGTGGGTTGAGTAAATCCTAATCGGGAGATTAGGTAGTGGGCGTAGGCTTGGCCGAACCACTATAAATCTGTGTGTCAAGCGTTTGCAATTTAGTCTGTGTACTAATTTGCATCATGTTCCAATACACACATGTCACGACGCCCCTCACGTAGGCTGACGTCATGATTGGCACAGTGTACTATACACTGTACATACCCATATACAGTATATAATACACTGTCAGCCTTCACGTAGTCTCACAATCCTTCCCAACATTTACATAAATTTTTTTTTCCTAATATACCACAAATCAAATCCAATATAGATCTCTATAATCATTCCATTCATTCACACATCACATTTTCATTTCATCATCCAATATATTAAGCTATATATGCCCACACATCCCATCTAGATGATAATACATATATATATATATATATATATATATATATATAATGTGTGATAAGTATACATATCAAAATAACAAAAGCTATTTCCTCCAAGCATACATACACATACCAAACGAAGGCTCACGTGATTATCACTCACGGATGTGCCTTTTCCCTTCGACTCAATACCTGAAATATTGGAGGAAATGGGGTGAGCAAACAATAGCTCAGTGAATATAGTTCTTGATATGGCAATTATATACATTTAGAGAAATATGACATTTAAAATCATTTCAAACACTTATTTAACACATGCATCATTCAACGAATATATTATACATGTCAACAACATAAATTGCTTGAGTTTACAATACAATAACACAATGCACAATCTCCCTCCTCCGCAAGGCAAGAGAGCGAGTCTAACCCTTGTATGGCCGTTACAAGGTAGTCACAACCTCTCATTACCCAATTCACAGTCATTTCAAGGATCGCAACCCTTGTTAGGATAGGCCTACTGACAATGAGGACTCGCAAAACCTCATCCGGGTTTAATTCCTAACGAAATGACTTCATTACAAACTCCAATTGCTAAGATCAGTTTCCATGATCCATAAAACTCAATGCATTATATATAAATATAACATGCATACAATCAAACATTTTATATTCGTACAATGCCATACAAGAACCAAATCGAGAAAACTATACTCACAGTGGTTACACGGGGTTTTTAAGTCAAATCGAGCAACAATAAACGTCTCTCATAATTGCTTCCTCTAGAACATTTATCCATGCACAACTCTCAAGTTAAACCCTGAAATGAACCATAGACTATCATGAGAATCATCATTTATCATATCTTTAGCTACTCAAAATAGCAAATCATATCCAAAAATCACGATCTTAGTATCGACACGTCCGAAATTCAGTTCTCTACAATTCTATGATTTAAAATTACTGTTCACATCACTGTTTACAGTCCTATTCACATCTTACATCACTGTTCATAGTACTATTCACATCACTGTTTATAATACTATTCACATCACTGTCACTATTCACATTACTATTCACTATTAACATCACTTTTCACATCCCTATTCACTATTCACTATTCACTATTCACATCACTGTTCATAATACTATTCGTCACTAATTTATTCGAAACATGTACATTGTATTAAAATTGTCAAACGGTCTCCAAAACTCATGAAATGGAATCTAACCACATATTCGGGGTCCTTACCGTCTAAGGAGTGTTTTTCTACCTTTCTAGCGGATTTTCATTCACGTTGGGTCAAAACCCCAATTTGTCAAAACGCCGTAAAACGGCTCCCACAACAAAAATTACTCTGCTAGAAAGTTTACATCTAACTTAGATATCAATTTTATGAAGAAATAGACTGGAAATCACTTACCACGAGTCCGAATTTCGCGCGAATCACGCGTTTCTCTTTTCTTTCCTCCTCTTTCTTCTTCTTTCTTTCGTTTTCTCCTTCGTTCTGCTTCTCCAGCAACTTCGTTAAGTTTGATTTTTTTTATATTTTTTTTTGTCTTCTTCTGAGTACTGTTCATGAACAGTACCCGCTTCTTTCTTTATTCCTCTTTTTCTTCTTCTACACTATCTTCAGATTTTAAGAGTCTGAAGTAATTATTTGAACGGAAAGAAACTGAATATGAGGTAATAAATGTGGCAAGAATTCCCGAAGGATTTGATTTTATATTGAATTATTATCCTGGGAAAGGCCAATATGTTGGTGAGACATTGAGCAGGAAACAGGCTGAAACTGGAGTAGTAACTATCAGTGAGCCATAAATGGAGATTGTTTGTGAGTGAGAGTTACAGTTTGTGATTGAGAGTTACAGTTATGAGTGTACTCTCTATTACTCCATGTGTTCATATTTGTGCTCGAATGTATGTTCAGCTGATTGATACTCATATTCAGAGAGTAAGATTTATGATGAGACGAGTATGATATCAGTATAAAAGATTATGGAAATTGATAATATGAAGTGTGTTAAATGAAGATGGGATTCGAATGGTATCTTATGGGTTATGGGTAGATATGATACCATTTGGATAACCATTAGTGGACTGATAAGTCTATGTATTCTTCCAATGAACACCAGAATTCTATTGATAGACTGAGCAGATTGTGTATGTGTGAGATAAGGAGATTTGATGGGAGTACTCAGATATTTGTCATGTCGGATTAAGATCCGAAGATTGTGTCGGGATCTGATATATGATGCAGACTCGATTTGGTACTCATCTCCTTTTCAGTGTGATATTGTATTCTCAGACTGGTTGACAGACTGAGAGAGTGACTTTGATGCTTACGAGCATGCTCAGGTCTGACATACTTGAATTTTGGTGGAAGTTGGAAGGAATACGTTATTTGTGTAAACTTGTGTGTATAAATAACTATTATAATAGCATAATGATGGCACTCTAAAGGTTTGATAGTAAGCCTTATAGATCTCCAACTTGTTGATTTGAAAGTATGGAGTTCTTGTTATTGGTGCCAGAGGAGATTATGAAAGGCACAGGGTTGGTATATAGGCCTTGATATATTGTATTGTGGATGACTCAGTTTTGCTAAGAGTCTTACCACAGAAAAGCCAAATGAGATTTGGGATGAAAGGAAAGCTCCCACCGCAATTTGTTGGACCAGTAGATATCCTTGATAGGATAGATCCATTGGCTTACCGATTTGCTCTACCGTCACAGTTGATAGCTATTTTTTATATATTGATGTTGAGGAAATATCATTCGGAATCCATATATATTATGGATATAACTCAACTCTAAGTTGGGGAGGATACCACATATCAAGAAGAGCAAACATGAGAGCTGAAATAGAAAATGCGGGAGCAGTTTTCTGGGATTGAGTCTCACTTGAGGACTATTCTAAATTTCGAGGACGAAATTCCTTAAGGTGGAGAGATTGTAACACCCCGTAATTTTAATTAAATACATACGTTGAAATACATGTATAGCGAGATATATAATACACGTATTTTATATGTAGGAGCCAAATATACGTGTGTATGATTAGTACAGAAAGAAGATGATACCTATGGGATCATCTTATATGGGTGCTTACAAGTTAAACATTTGAGTTGATTTAAATTGCTTAATTTATGGGGTTGGTTAATTAAAGACGTGAATTGAGTGATTATAGAGGAAATCCTCTCATTATTTCAAAATAACTACCAACTAATTTCTATTTACTCTCAGGATAGTTATTCTCGTGCACTACCAAATATCTGGAGACATAAGTAATTAACCTATCCTTTTGTATTAATGCACAGCCTAGATCTGAACGTGATATTCATCAATCACAATTACTTCCAGGTTCTGGAAATAGTAATAACATTTAATACTGTGAGAGTTTTCCCATGCACGATGGTTCACACATTATATAGCATTCACCTGGTTTAGTTTCGTGAGTGGAACAGATAGCTTCAAGGATCTTTCCCCGCACTTTCTATAACATACAACTAATACCAAAAAACTTCTAATTTCCATCATTGACATCAATTTTCACAGTACTATGATCACTTTGACCGTCACAGCATCCTTAAAGATACTATTTAAACTAGTCACGTGATCCAAAAACTTACATCTCAATTATATTCAAAACTCATATTCACCGAGCTTGGCACTCAATCGATGCTCTCTCAGCGACTACAAGATAATTCTGAGGTGCTATTCATGCTCCTCTCATTTCTTGGGACAATTACATATATTATCATCGAAGACTATGTAATAATCAAGATATGGTTCATCTACCCACTACATCAATCCTATAAACGTGATTGACACATTAATCAAGGTTACCAAAATGTCATAATATCCATATCTTGTCTTCAAATAGTTTGCATTACATCCTTTTCTCGAATTCTTAACTGATGATGCCTAGATCTCAAAATGATCTTAAAGAAACTTTGGCTCCATTTAGTTAATCTAATTCGACCATCTATCCATGGTAAAGGATATTCATTCTTTATTTATTGTTACCCTGCTCAGTTAACAATAATTCATACTTAAACATGTTTCACTATACCTTCTTTCCATCTTATCACAAATGCTCTCCAAGGTAGCATATCAAGGATAATCAATCTGTTGCTCATTAACACATTTACCTACACCTTAAATCCTCACAATTTCTCAGGTGCTTGGCATCAGTTGTATATGCTATCAATCTCTTGTCCAGATGGCAATTTTAAGAATTCATCAGAGATACTCCAATATACCAGCTCACCACAAGAATTTTAATCAACTGCATGCCTTATTACGTTACTCTAAATGGCTTTGTACTAGCCATATTCTCTATTTCCTCGTCAATAACTATCTTATCTTAGATACAAGATTTTGAGGGTATAAATCCCGCGAGATTCAAAATGATGATTTTCCACTTATTCAGAAGATTACTTCTTTTCGGAGAGACGCTCCACCTGGCATGAGAGGTGGTCAGCCAATCATACCCAACAAAGCATCCAATTCCAAAAATTTCATATTCTAAAGTCCATACTTACTTGATGACCCTCATCTTTATTACACATAATCTTTGCTAACCATATCATGGTAGATTCTTTCTCCTGTAGGCATACTCACAATCAATGATGCATTATTATACAGAAGATAATACAATCTGTCTACCATAACACCAGAGATAAAGGACCAGGTAGATCCAACAATACATCAGAATATACACAATAACAAAATGTTGATCATACCTGTTATCAATGTCTTACTAATCTTTGGATCTGGTCTTGTATTTACTTGCATTTATTCTCTAAAATCTGGTGGAGTCACATTGATAAAAATCTTGGGGCATTCCATATCGACTAACTGGAGATTGACACATCCCGTGTCTTTTTTTTTTATCGGTTGAGATACAATTTACTCAGTCTGTGACTCTTGCTCAGGCAATGGAAACCACTTCTGGTTTTCATAATTCTTTAACATCACTTCCCTTTTTCCCATTATTATTGGGTTTGGTACTAACAAAATGAGAGTCACTAATATTGCCAGAATCTCAACCTTACTCAATGTTTAACTCATCTTGAATTTCATATTATTGCCCCAACATTTCCGTACATTACTTGTTTCTCCTTTTGCCTAAAACTGGTGTTGATGACTCGACTTCTAACGAGCTATCTCACTATTGCTGGGGTTAACAATTTCACCACAGCTTTGGCTAACCCAAAATTTATAGGCGGCAGTCTATAACCCAACAATTATCAAACCTGCCGTATAGGATCTCAAAATTTATTCTAGATTCTTATCATTCGTAGAGTATCCATAGTGATCATTCCAAAAATAAACTATACCAGTTTATTTAATTCATGTTTGTATTTATTGTTAGGCATGTCACTACATTTTAACAAAATAAACTTTTTCATGCCTTAAATCAATTTCAGCATGATGATAAAAGCCCTTATAAAATAGCTTCTTTAATTAATTTCACGCCTTACTCATCTTAGAGTCCTTAACCCAATTTTTTATTATCTCTTATCGTCAATTAGCTTAAATTTAGCTAACTCGCATTATCCTTTTCAGAGACTTAATCATTCTCTAAGATGGTCTCCACTCAGAGTCACAAATTCTTTACTCCTTCTACTATCTATCAGACTGCCAGTTCAGATAGGAGAGTCTCTTCTCCTAAAAGTTTCCATAACTTTCACATCTTTTCATTCCATCTGGCTTATCATTGAGACCTTCTATTTATTTTACTTCAGCCTCACCTATATATGTTTTTACAGAAGTACTCACACCATTGGCACCCACATCTGGAGCTATCAATGGTTCAAGCCTCTGTTTTTCTCATATTATAACTTTGCCACAAACTCATAAGCTGTGCATTTCGTTGTTGTTGGGTAGTTACTAGCCATATATACTCTATGTAATTTATTTTCACTGGATTACATCCAGTTCTTTTTCTTTTAGCCTTCTGATCCTTTCTGGATCAGTAATTTTTATTGTTAATCTTGACTATTCTTTTCCACATCTGAAATTCACCGACACAGGTGATTCTCCGTCAAGATAACATATTAGATTAGGCTTAACATAATAGGACTACCCATATATATATATATATATATATATATATATATATATATATATATATATATATATCCATACAATCAATCATAATATCATAAAGCTTTTATCTTTTTAAGGATTTTAAACCTAGGCTCTGATACCCATATTGTCACGACACCCCTGACGTAGGCTGACGTCATGACCGGCACAGTGTACTATACACTATACATATCCATATACAGTATATAATACACTGTCAGCCTTCACGTAGTCTCACAATCCTTCCTGACATTTACAGAATTTTTTTTTTCCTAATATACCACAAATCAAATCCAATATAGATCTCTATAATCATTCCATTCATTCACACATCACATTTTCATTTCATCATCCAATATATTAAGCTATATATGCCCACACATCCCATCTAGATGATAATACATATATATATATATATATATATATATATAATGTGTGATAAGTATACATATCAAAATAACAAAAGTTATTTCCTCTAAGCATACATACACATACCAAACGAAGGCTCACGTGATTATCACTCACGGATGTGCCTTTTCCCTTCGACTCAATACCTGAAATATTGGAGGAAATGGGGTGAAGCAAACAACAGCTCAGTGAATATAGTTCTTGAGATGACAATTATATACATTTAGAGAAATATGACATTTAAAATCATTTCAAACACTTATTCAACACATGCATCATTCAACGAATATAATATACATGTCAACAACATAAATTGCATGAGTTTTCAATAACACAATGCACAATCTCCCTCCTCCGTAAGGCAAAAGAGCGAGTCTAACCCTTGTATGGCCGTTACAAGGTAGTCACAGCCTCTCATTACCCAATTCACAGTCATTTCAAGGATCGCAACCCTTGTTAAGACAGGCCTACTGACAATGAGGACTCGCAAAACCTCATCCGGGTTTAATTCCTAACGAAATGACATCATTACAAACTCCAATTGCTAAAATCAATTTGCATGATCCATAAAACTCAATGCATTATATATAAATATAACATGCATACAATCAAACATTTTATATTCGTACAATGTCATACATGAACCAAATCAAGAAAACTATACTCACAGTGGCTACACGGGGTTTTTAAGCCAAATCGAGCAACAATAAACGTCCCTCATAATTGCTTCCTCAAGAACATTTATCCATCAACAACTCTCAAGTTAAACACTGAAATGAACCAGAGATTATCATGAGAATCATCATTTATCATATCTTTAGCTACTCAAAATAGCAAATCATATCCAAAAATCACGATTTTAGTATCGACACGTCCGGAATTCAGTTATCTACGATTTTATGATTTAAAAATACAGTTCACACACACTGTTCACAGTACTATTTACATATTATATCACTGTTCATAGTACTATTCACATCACTGTTTACTATTCACATCACTGTCACTATTCACTATTCACATCACTATTCACTATTCACTATTCACATCACTATTTACTATTCATATTACTGTTTATAGTACTATTCGTCACTATTCATTCAGAACATGTACATTGTATTAAAATTGTCAAACGGTCTCCAAAACTCATGAAACTGAATCTAACCACATATTCGGGGTCCCTATCGTCTAAGGAGTGTTTTTCTGCCTTTCTAGCAGATTTTCATTCACGTTGGGTCAAAACCCCAATTTGTCAAAAATGCCGTAAAACGACTCCCACAACAAAAATTACTCCGCTAGAAAGTTTACATCTAGCTCAGATATCAATTTTACGAAGAAATAGAGTGGAAATCACTTACCACGAGTCCGGATTTCACGCGAATCACACGTTTTTGTTTTCTTTCCTCCTCTTTCTTCTTCTTTCTTTCGTTTTCTCCTTGGTTCTGCTTCTCCAGCAACTTCGTTAAGTTTGATTTTTTTTTTATATATTTTTTTTGTCTTCTTCTGAGTGCTGTTCATGGTACTGTTCTGTGAACAGTACCCGCAAATGAACAGTAATTTTTCTTTCTTTATTCCTCTTTTTCTTCTTCTACACTCAATTCACATCTTTAATTAACCAACCCCATAAATTAAGCAATTTAAATCAACTCCAATGTTTAACTTGTAAGCATCCATATAAGATGATCCCATAGGTATCATCTTCTTTCTGTACTAATCATACACACGTATATTTGGCTCATACATATAAAATACGTGTATTATATATCTCGCTATACGTGTATTTCAACGTATGTATTTAATTAAAATTACGGGGTGTTACAACACATGTAAATCACTAAGTTATTGGAAGATAATTTTAAAATTGACCATTGCACCCAATTCACCCCCCTCTTAGGTGGGAACAACAAGTGGTATCAGAGCGGGTTCTCTGAAATATTGTCTAACAACCTAGAGTCAAGATTCTATGGTCAATTTAGGGCTCGTCCTAGGGTCTCATTTTTCGCACATTAGAATTAGAAACCCTAGCTGTCACATCGGTGATCTGCACGTTTCGAATTTCGTATTCTCTGTGTAGTTATCTCGATGACGTCAACTTGCCCTTGCACGCCACTCAACATTTATTGCTAGACCGCCATTGAGACTATTTTTAAGAATATACGCTTCGTCTTCACTTTCACCATTTGCAGTGAAACATCTCGTCGTCTCATCTCCTCAATCCCTCACCCTGCATCTCAAAAGCGTCCACGAGAAGAATCGTCTTCTTCAAGTGATTTTTCTCTGTCTTCTTCTTCTGACTATTCGGTTGAAGTTGTTGTAGGTTGTAGGCATCCAAGAACTGCACCCATGACTCCTCTAGGTTTCCCCAGGGTTGAATCGCTTCAACCTGTAAAGTCAGAACCAGAGCTAAAGCCGTCTCATGCCGACCAAGGAGAATCTTTTATCAAGAATCTCTTAAACCAATCTTCTGAGTCCAACTCTGCCAGTTTCCAGTTGGTTGTCGAGCTGCTCTTCGAACAGGAGAAGAGATTAAGGGAAGTTGAGAGAGTCAACAGACTTCAAAAGGACATGTTGTTTACTCTTCTTAAAAAGATGGAAAAATCTAAGTTGTTCTTGAAGATGCAATTAATGGGAGTTTCACCTTTGCATTGAGCCAGATCAGAAGGCTCAGTCCAGTTCATGCTTATATCGAACTCATGAGTGCAAGAATGGCCGAACCGCCTCATCTGCCGAGATTAGACGCACCTCAATCTCGTGATGCACAAGGTTTTACTCATCAAGCTTGATTTCCACCGCTCCCTACTCCTGTCTGTCAGTCTGTCTGTTGGGTTAATCTGTCTGTCGTCCGAGTGTAATATTTCTTTGTTAAGAATTTTTTTTTTGCTTAAAATGTTCCGCTGGACCCTGAAAAACTTGTTACAATGTTTAATCGTTACTTCACTTTTCAATTACAAAACGTAGTTCAATAAGCTATCTTTCTATCTCTTATTCATCTCTTAATGCTTTGCTATATTTGAATGACTGATCTATTTGAATTTGTGTAAATGCTATATTTCATATTCATATGCTACACAAACTAATCACTGTTCACAATTTGCTTGATTTATGCTCTGATATGCCTGCTTCTATGTTTGCAAAATTATTTTCGAATATTTCTCTTGCATAAATATGTTGCTTGCTTGAACATGATTATATGTCATCATACTAATATCATCTTGTTCATATTTTCTGATAAACTGCATCTTGATGAAATCTTACTATGTCTAAATGTAATTATCAATTTATTGATGACATCTTTCTTAATCAGTCACATCTATCTTGAGTATCTGATATGCTTATCCGTGATTGTATGATAAATATCATGATTATATACTTATCTTGCATCTTATACATTATCATGATTATTTATGCTCATTTTGAACAAATTCTTATAGGTGTTCTAGGGGCTGATAGGTGGTGAGTGTAACCTTGATTATTACAGAATTCTTCAAGATTTTTATTAACAAATTTCCCTCCTCTATCACTTCTAATTATGTTTTTTTTTCGCCCTTTTCACTTTAAACTCTTTTATAGAATTTGATCAACAATTCACATACTTCTGACTTATGAGCTAAAAAGAATACCAAAGTATATCTAGTGAAGTCATCAACAATCCCAAACACATATGATTTACCTCCTAATATTTGAGTCTTTGTTGGTCCGAAAATATCCATGTGAATCAATTCGAGAACTCTAGTCGTAGAACGATACTTCTTGCTCTTAAATGATGATCTAGTGTGCTTGCCTAATTGACATGGTTCACACACCTTGTCTTTTAAGTAAATTCCTTTTGGAATACCCTTGGCAAGATCATTTCTAGCTAATCTAGATATGTTTTCCACACTAACATGAGGTAATCTCCTATGTTAGAGCCATCCATCATTACAAGATATAGTACTCAAGCTTCTTACATTTTGTTTTTCCATGTCAGCAAGATTTGCGCAATAAACATTTTTATGCCTAGATGTTGTGACTGCAACAGTACTACTATCTTCATGCTTAATGATGCACAAATTTGCTTCAAATGAAACATCATAACCCTTGTCACATAATTAACTTTTGTTCAAAAGATTATGTTTTAGCCCTTTTACATAAAGTACATCAGAAATGGATAACGAATCATTATCAATAGTTCCAATGCTTGCAATTTCGCCTTTGTGTTGTCTCCGAAGGTAACATTTCCTCCATTCTTTCTTTCAATGGTCAAGAACTTTGACTTATCACCAGTCATGTGTCTTGAACATTCACTGTCTAGATACCATATTTCTTCATTCTTGCCCATTTACACAACTTAAAATACTTTCTATTTTGGTACCCGTCCATGCATGTTAGCATCAATAAGAACATTCTTTTCAACCCATGCATATTTCTTCTTCTTTACATTGAAAACATTACATCTTAGCATGGTATGACCTTCCCTATGTCATTTATGGCATTTAGGCCTTTCGGTCAGTAAAGTGTTATACTCTTTTTGTTTTGACCCATGTGTGTAACTCAATCAAATTTTGTCAAAGGCGCATGTCTGTGATCCTAACATCATGCCAAACAATTTTTGACCGTTAGTGAACTTGATCACAGTGTGGTTCCGATCTTCCTTTTCTTTCCTAAGGAATTCATTTTCACTTTTCAGTTTTTCTATCATTTTCTGAAGTTGTTCATTATCTAATTTTAGTCCGTCTAATTCTTCTTGCTGAATCTCTATTTCCTCAAGAGCTTCTTCTAGACTGTTTTTAAGTCTTTCGTTTTGCTTAACTTTTTTGCTAAGCTTTAACTTAATATCATGCACATGAACATCTAAAGCAATGACTTCATCAAGTGGTTCAATTTTTACCTTTCTGCTTGCCATCAAACAAATAATCGTTGTATGTTATGAATCTGATTGATCCTCACTTGACCTTGTGTCATTTGAAGTAGCTTTAAGAACCTTCTTCTCCTTCTTCCTTGGGTTGATGTTCTTCTTAGACTTATTCGAACATTCACTTCTAACATGACCTAGTTTGTTGCAGCTCTAACAAATCAATTCTACAGGTTTTGAATCAAACTTCTTTCCATTGTGGAACTTGGAGCTTGAGCAATCTTTTTCTTTTCTCCTAATTAATCTATTGAAGTTTCTAGACAACCTTGCTATGTCCTCATCTATACTCTCATGTTCTGACTCATTTTCAGATTCGGTTTCAACATTAAGTGTTATGGATTTCTTCTCCTTTTCTTCTACTTTGGTTGGACATTTCCTATCCTTCAATTTCATCTCATGAACCATCAATGAACAACACAGTTCATCAATTCGTGTACTCGACCAAATTCTTGGCTTCTTTTATAACCGTGGCCTTGGGTTTCATTTATGTTTGTTGCAAACCGAGCAATAGCCTCAGCTATGGATTCGATTTCCTCCATCCTATAGGATTCATAGTTCTCTACAAGCATTTGGAGCTTTGCCTTTCTAACTTGCAAAGTCCCTTCATGGGTTACCTCTAACCTTTTCCAGATTCCCTTGGTTGTTTGACACGCTCTAACTCTATTGAACTCTTCAACCCATAAATTGCAAAACAATATGTTTACAACTTGGTTTTTTAACAACTCCTTCTTCTCTTCTTGTGACGCCCCGAAAATTATTTCCTCTAGCCCATAACCCAATTGCATTTTGCCCAAACTCTATGCTTTTGCCTTGATATGTTTGGTGTTTATTTAATGATTGTTTAATGTTTGTATATTTGATGCTTGATAATGTATATAAACATGTGCATTATAAATTGTATATGGGTCATGTTAAATTAAAGTATAATGCATATGTTATTATTTATGCATGGGCCCATTAAACTATGAATTGATATGGGTTGGGATTGATTGAATAAAAGGATAAATGAGAATGAAAATTTGGTGTATTAGATGGATTGGACATGTAAAATACATGCAAGAATAAGATTGGTTAAAGAAGTACATGTGGTTGGTATGGGTAGTATGAGACCAACACATGCCAAGTTGGTGCATGATGATGGACAAGTGTCCCAACACATGTCAAGTTGGTGCATGAGACCAACACATGTCAAGTTGATGCATGAGAATGGACAAGTGTCCCATGCCCCATTTCTCTTCTCCAATACATGTTAAGTTGGCGCATGAGCCCAACACTTGTCAAGTTGGTGCATGAGAATGGACAAGTGTCCCATGCCCCATTTCTCTTCTCCAACACATGTCAAGGTTGGTGCATGAGAGTGGACAAGTGTCCCATGCCCTACTTCTCTTCTCCAAGGAAGTCCTAGAAGGTGAGATGAGTGGAGAGAAAGGAAAGAAGAAGAGAAAGAAAGAGGAAGTTTCTTTGAGGAAGGTCTCAGCAACGTTTTCATCAAAGAACTGGATCTTGGGGGTATATGGTCAGATTGAGCTCAAACTTTGACAGCAAGTTCGTAGCTTATGGTTATTCATTCTAGTTGGTGGAGATCTTGATTTGGAGTTTTCGTTTGAAAGATATAACCTCCCAAACAAAGCTGGTCGGAAAGTCTGGATTTCTCACGCAGTTTAGATCAAACTAATAGATCTCCTAAATCTACCGTTTGATGGATATGATATTTGTGAAGGTGGTTCAAAACTGATCTTTATGCATTATGAACGGTTGAGATGTTGGTGGGTCAAGTATTTTGTGTGATTTAGTCATCTGAGTTCAAGTACATGCAGCAGGAAAGGAGAAATTGTCTGATTAGAGACTTGTTCATCAAAGAGACTTAACTTTTCCCTCCACCGTTGATTGAACTGATATTTGGACAGAAGGTTGCCTCTTAGCATAACTCAATCTGTACGGTTGATTTTGTGATTAAATATTTTTGTTGGCAGCTTGATACATCTGAACAGAATATTAAATGGAAAATTCGTAGGGTTGTTTGAATTAGACCTAAATTTAGAATATGAACTTAGACATTTTCAAATAGCTTGAATGTCAACTATGTTGACCTAGTTGCCATTTTTGATGAACCCATGATGCAAAATCACTGATATACATGGCTGAACATGGTGACCTAGTGTAAATAGGCAATATGGCCTAAGTATGAAAATTTTCATATTTTAGGGCTTTTGATGCTTTTAGCTTAAATCATTGAATTGATGCAATTTATGTCTAATTAAGAATGATTAGGGTTGATTATGCTATTAATTTGGTGGTTGTGACCATATCATGGGTTAGGCCTACTTGTGATCAAGTGGCCCAATTTGGGCATGTTTATACCTAAGGAATTGAAAATCAGTATTTTTGATTAAATGAATGGTTTATGAATGAGAACTATGCATTAGAGGCCTAAGTCATGTGATTTGAGTTGAATGATGGGATTAGATGGGATTTAGGCCTATTGTCTATATGTGGGCTGATTTAGGGTTGATGTGTAATGTCTATGTGATTGAGCATAAAAATTGATGTATGATTGGATATTGATGAATGTTTTAGGACCTTGATTGGGTTGATTCGGTTTGGTGTCCGTGTGTGGTTAGATACTCTCACGAGGCTTGGTTGTGAGTAGACTTCATTTATGATTATATTTTTTATGTCATCATATCACTTATATATATTGTATGTTGAAAGCATGAATGTGTCCTAATGTTTTGAATGATGCATTGATTTGAGATAATCTTATGACTTTGGTTAGGCCCATCTATCTGGCTAATAGGGAGACTTAACCTTGTCATAGGAGGGTTTTAAAAAGGAAATATTCGGGGATGAGAACGGTACGGTGAAATAGACGTGCACTAGTAACCCCAATGCATGTGGAATGTGGATCCAAATTGATAAGCTTTTACTTGCATCAAACTTATTATAAATGCTTGATATCTATATGTTATGAGCTTTTAATCATGCTACACATTGACATGCATACATGATATTATTTATGAGTATTGATAGCATATTTGAATTCTATTAACTTGGCACCGTTGGCTCAACCTCATTTTCCTCTTTCAGGTCCTTCTGTCCTGAATAAAGGCAAAGGAGTAGTCATATCTTGAGGGCCTTGCCGGCGAGAGAATCCAAGGCCTCGATGTGAGTTGAGAGGCATTTTGATTGAACTGTGTTTTAAATTATGATGTATTATATTTTGGACTATGTAATTATAACACTTAGCACATTGTACTATGGGTGAGTTGGGACTTGTTAGATAGACCATGTGGGCATATGACGATTTTTTTGTACCCATAGTTTTGGACTTTATGTGTATGTCCATTTTGATGGACTGTAGGGATTATGGTTTTATTTATGGTTCATTTTTATGGATTATCTCTTGTTTTGGATGATTAATACGGTTGATACTTTTGTTTAGTACATTTTTATATTATGTCGTTGTTTGAGATAAGGCTTGTAGGGTCTCAATCACATCACGGGATTGAGGAGTGGTTGGAGATGCCTGAGCCGGGCATCCCACACTGGCATTCCGCACGCCATTCCTTGCGGGGTTGGTGGTCCGGGATGCTGGGTCGCCACACTTCTTTTGCAGTCCACTCGTCTAACTCGTTAGGGACCATAATATCATCAACTATCTTGGTAGGTGTTGGACTACCGTTTGTTACAACAACCCGCATTTCTAGGTCTTGGGCATTAAGGTAGAACCTAATCTCGATTTTTCAATGAAGATAGTTGTCTTCCTTGAACAAGGGTGGCCGGTTGGTGGAGTTTCCTTCACCTGCAATTTGTACATTCTGAGAGTTTTGTCCTGCCATACTCAATCAAAGATCGTTAGATACTTTGATAGAATAACCCACTCTGATACCACTTGTTGGTTTAGATATATCCAAGAAGGGAGGTGAATTGACACTTAACAGATTTATAACTTTCTTTTAAAAACAAATAATACAATGAAATGTAGCAAGTTCGGCTAATTACACAAAACAATGAAGAATGAAGTATAAATGATCAAACACAGGATATATAGTGGTTCAGTCGCACCTACATCCACTACCTAACCTCCTTAGTTAGGATTTTGTCCAAACTCTACTAACGGGTCTTCTTACTAGTGAAGATCAAACCGTTTACACTTTCTCAACTTCACAGGCTTGAGAACAACCTTTGAAATTCAAGCAACAGTTGCTCTATTCCAGTGACAATTGTCACTAATATTAATGAATACAAGATTGAGATATGATTCCCTTTACTTAGAATCAAAGAGATACGTACAAAGTTTTTAGTTGAACCCTCAGCTACAACAGATTTAGCAAAGTGTATGCAATGAAGTGCAACTGAAAAAGAAGGTTCTAAGCTTCATTTCTTCAATGGATCTTCGAAAGATAGCAAGTGAAGTTCTTTACAAACCAGAAGATGTTCCAAGTACTCAAGTGTTTCAAATATCAAAGTATTGCAACGAAGAAAAAAAATAACTTCAAAAGTTTTTGCACAAGTAAAATGATGATTGAAACTCAGTTTTTGTATATTCGATTTTTGTTTCTCTTGTTCTTTTCCCAACAGCTCAAAGTGCAGTATATATAGAGAATGTTTGATCTGTTTTTCAAAAGGATGTTTGGCGCTCAAATTTCATTTCAAATCAAACGGATACATTTTTTCCCTAAATGGATTGATTTAGTCTGTGCAATCACAACAACAACACTTGAATCATTTGTGCATTCATGAGAATGGAATGTTTTGAAAAAGGTTCTAACACGTTCTGAAATGTTTCAAAAATTTATGAAAACGTTTTTCTGACAAGGTGCATAGTTATCAACTTTATCACAGTGTTGGATTAGTGTCTTGATAGTCAATTAGCATCCTGACGCATAACATATACTTTTGTCGTTTTGTTCGTTGAGGGCACTTATATTCAATAAGCGTCATGCTGAACTGTGAAGTCAGGTGCTACTGAAACGTAAACATCCTTACTTACTTTAAAACTCTTAAATCTGAATGTCTTGAGGGCGCTACTATTCAGTCAACATCCTGATGTGTTCAAAAGGTTGATTCAGTGAGGGCACTACTGCTGAGGGCACTTCTACTATGAATAAAGTATTTTTCAACCTATGAACCATCAGCGTCCTAGATGACTATCAGTGTCCTAGTTCATTTTGGAATATTTAAATCAAAAATCATAAGGGCGACACTAGACCATAAACTTCTTGATGCTTAAAGCATTTTAAGTTCAATCAACGTCCTAATAAGTTCATACGGTTGATTCAGTGCTAATACATGAATAGCGTCCTAATAGACATGAATAATTTTCAACCTAGAACATTATCAGCGTCGTAATGTGTGTTAAGCGTCCTGACTTGATAAGTGCAGAAGGGCGCTGCTGAAACATTAGCGTCCTAACCAAATATTTAAAAAAATTGATTTCCAATCTATAAAAGCTCGATTAAACAGAGTTAAACCCATGATTAATTTCGAACAAAACAAACATTAAAATTTCATCAAAAGATGATCGAAGAAATCAACGAAGATTCTTCAAAAACAAATCGATTAAAAACATGCAATTATGCAAAGGTATGAACGCTTGTTGAATTGTGTGATACCTGAGATTCTACAATCCTATCGAGTTCTAATAACATAAAATTCTATCTTCGAACGATCAAGGTCTTCAACTTGATCTTGATAGTTATTCCATCACGCATCATCAAACCTTCATGCATATACAATATATGAATGTGGTTTAGAATCATCAAAATATCTTTTCTCATATATGCGGATCATGAGGGTAATTTGATTGACAATCTCCTCCTTTTTATGATTTCAAATGTATCATTGTAGGTTTTGAAGCAGACTAAAGAAAATGATGTAAGTGCATGAACCTACAGTATGTAAAATGTGATGCGGTGCTTATGTTCATGCAATATTAATGTTCCTTGTTTCCATATGGCAAGAGTTTTGCACCAGAGAAATACATATTTGCATATTCTCTCCCTGACTTCATGGATATGACTGATGCTTCTAAAGATATTACTTTCCCCCTTTTTGAAATCATCAAAAAGAGTGAAGTAACCATGTGAAACTACTCCCCTTGAATGAAGTAAGCATCAAAATATCATAGGTCAGATTCAGAGAACATCCCAAGCTCTCTCCGGATATGAACAAATTGGTCTTTAGGTAAAACTTTATTGAAAATGTCAGCTAGTTGTTCTTTGGTGCCAATATGAGTCAATTTAACATCACCATTTTACACATGATCTCTTAAGAACTGATGTCTTATTTGAATATGTTTAGTTCGAGAATGCAATACAATATTCTTTTATATGTTAATAGCACTAGTATTATCACAGAAAATTTTGGCACATTCAACAAAAACTTGCTAATCCTGAAGTTGTTGTTTCATGTGTAATACCTGAGAACAACAACTTCCAGCTGTGACATATTCTGCTTCAACTGTGGATAGTGCCACTAAATGTTGTTCCTTGGAAAACCATGAAATTAAAGAATTTTCAAGAAAGTGACAAAATCCTGAGGTACTTTTTTGATTTGTGAGACTTCCAGCAAAGTCAAAAATCACATAACTTTTTAGTTCAAATGACGTACCTTTGGAATACCAATTTCCCATATTAGTTGTGCCATTAATGTATCTAAAGATTCGTTTAACACATTTTAAGTGACATTCTTTAGGATCTGATTGTAATCTCGCATGAAGACAGACACTGAACATAATGTCAGGTCTACTTGCGGTGAGGTACAAGAGATTTCCAATCATGCTTCTATATGGTTTTGGATCAATTGATTTTCCTTTTTCATCTTTATCCAGTTTTATTATAGAGTTACAGAGAGTATCTATTGATTTCAAATTATTCATTTGAAACTTTTTGATCATTTCCTTAGCATAATTTGTTTGGCTTATAAATGTGCCATTTGGCATTTGCTTAATTTGCAAGTCCAAAAAGTATGTAAGTTCTCCCATCATACTCATTTCAAGTTCTTTTTGTGTTATTGTTGAAAACTCATCACACAATTCGTTGTTCAATGCACCAAATATGATATCGTCCACATATATTTGAACAATAAACGTATTATCATTATGGTGTTTGATAAACAAGGTTGGATCAAGTTTTTCCTTTTGAAATTTGTGATCTAAAAGAAATAAACTCAGTGTATCGTACCAATCTCTTGGAGCCTATCTTAATCCATATAAAACTTTGTGGAGTTTGAACACAGATTCTGGGTCTTGAGCATCCTCAAACCTTGGAGGTTGTTCCACGTATACCTCTTTATTGATGTAACCATTTAGAAATGCACTCTTTACATCCATTTGGTATAAATGAAAACTTTTGTAACAAGAATAGACAAGTAGCATCCTTATTGCCTCTATTCTTGCTACTGGGGCAATGGCTTCTTTAAAGTCTATGCCTTCTTGTTGGTTGAACCCTTGTGCAACCAATCTAGCCTTATTTTAGATTATGATTCCTTGTTCATTCCTTTTGTTCCTGAAAACCCATTTGGTTCCGATGACTGATTCATGATATGGTCAAGGAAATAATTCTCATACTTTGTTCCTCACAAAGTTTCCTAGTTCTTGTTGCATAGTAAGAATCCAGTTCTCATCATTTAGTATTTTTTCCACTTTAGTTGGTTCAATTTGAGATACAAAAGCAATCAATTCTTAATCTCTTTGACTTGTAGCTCTAATGGATACACCCTTCTGGGGATCTCCTAATATTTGTTCTTTAGGGTAACCTTGAAGCAATCTTGAGTTTCTTGATGTTTCTAATGATTTTTCATTCTCAGTCTCTATGTTTTGAGCTTTTTTTGGAATATCATCATCTTCAATGGTTATTTTCCTAATCCCTTTCCCAACATATTTCTTATATTCATTTTTATCAAAGTTTACATGAATTGATTCTTCGACAGTTTTAGTAGATTTGTTGTAAACACTGTAAGCTCTACTGTGAGAAGAATATCCTAAGAATATTCCAATATCTGATTTAGGTTCAAACTTGTCCAGGTTATCGTCATCATTTAGGATAAAAAACTTATACTTGAATACTCAAAAGTAACTGATGTTGGGTGTTCGTCCTTTCCATAATTCATATGGTGTTTTGTTCAAGATTTTCTTAATCAATATTTTATTCATTACATAACACACAGTGTTTATAACTTCTGCCCAAAAGTAGTTTGCAGTGTTGTACTCACTATGCATTGTCCTACACATTTCCTGTAAAGTTCTATTTTTCCTTTCAACTACACCAATTTGTTGAGGTGTTCTAGGGGCTGATAGGTGGTGAGTATAACCTTGATTATTACAGAATTCTTCAAGATTTTTGTTAACAAATTCACCTCTTCTATCACTTCTAATTATGTTTATTTTGTAGCCCTTTTCACTTTAAACTCTTTTATAGAATTTGATCAACAATTCACATACTTCTGACTTATGAGCTAAAAAGAATACCCAAGTATATCTATTGAAGTCATCAACAATCACAAACACGTACGATTTACCTCCTAGGCTTTGAGTCTTGGTTGGGTCGAAAAGATCTATGTGAATCAATTCGAGAGCTCTAGTCGTAGAATGATACTTCTTGCTCTTAAATGATGGTTCATGTTACATGCAAACCTGCAAGCGTACAGTGTCAAGTTATAATATAGTCTGATAAGATATCGTGTATCGTCCTCAGGGATTATTACTACACTAGCTATCACGTTTTACCCTAATTTTATGAAGACAATCGAAATCGAGTGATTAAGTGATTAAAATTGTAATTAAAACAATTAACTATTAACTAACAATTCAATGTAAATCAGATAGGAAAATCAATGTTAGAACGGTCTAAAGGTTCGATGTCACCTCACTATCAACTATGCCTTTATATCTATTTTTATCATTAAATCAGTACTTCATTTATAAGTCAGAAATCTTAACGTTTCTAATTCCCTCTTTTGAAGCAACAACAAGAGCATGTTATTGTCGTCTTGGCTTTACTCTTTCAATGAAAACCTAAAACGACAACAACTCATTAAGTTCTATGATTTCCACCTAACAACTTCAAAGGTTCTCGATCTCCTTGTGAGTCTCACGACTACCTAGGTTATTGATTGTGAAATTACCGCAAGTGCACGACAGTCAAGTTATAATATAATCCAATAAAATTGGGTATCATCCTAAGGGATAATTAGAACACTAGCTATCACGTTTTTGCCTTAATTTTATCTAGACAATCGCATTCGAATGATTGAGTAATTAAACAATAATGAAAACAACTAATTATTAACTAGCAAAGCAAGGAAAACGACATATTATCAATAGAGAAATAATCTAGAGAACTGATTTCACCTAACTATCAACTATGTTCTTTCCAATTATTTATCATTAATGTATTTACTTAGTTTATAAGCCAAAAATCCTAATGTTTCTAACACCCTCTATCGAGTGCCGCGTTAGAGAATATTCATAGGAATTGATCGGGATCTATCGATAAAGATCTAATTCCTACAAACTCACTAAGATCTTTGATTTCTTTAAATGACTTCAAAGGGTCTCTATCTCCTATCGTTCTCACGATAACCCTAGGCTATATTTCCCTTGTTCCGATCCAAAGTACCCTCCGTCGAGTGTCGCACTCTGGAACTAAGATCATCCAATCCGTGATCAAGACATTGAAAGCATTAACAATGGAGAAAAATAAATAAACTATCACAAATCGATTAATAATAATTAAGACTTTAAACTAGAACATAGCATCAAAGTTTGGATCCATCTATCCTCTAGAAAGAGGCCTTAGTTCATGACTAAAGACGTAAAAACATTAAGCAATGGTTTGAACATGAATGAAAACCAAGAGAAACAAATTAGAATGTCGTAGAGATTGTGAATAGTCTTCAGTGTAGATCTTCCTCTCCACTTCGCTCCAGCCGTAGTCCTCTTCTTCTCCACTCTCTCTCCTTTAGAAACCCTAAAGAATGGTATATATAGAGCCACAAGTCCATAGGAAGTCGTCCAAGAGAAGTCCAAGTCGAATTAGGAAAGTTTGCAACAAAATTAGAAAGTCTTTATTGTGAATCGCACATCCACTTTCTTCCTAGCCATTTTTATCCTTATGTCCCACTCTAAATCAACCTCAAAACACATTCATTTTATATTATGTCAAGTAGGGAATCCATAGAAACAACCAACGTCAAATTTGGGGTTAAATTGAGAAAGTTATGGCCAAAACAAAAACGTCGCGCAAAACTGCATCTTTCCATTCGCGCAAGCGCTGCAGCGCCTAGAAAACTAATTTTGCAAGTTTTCTTCCATTTTTACCTATCTTGTGCACCTTTTCGCACATGCATCTTCATTCCAACTTCTTGTGTCTTGTTCCAATCATCCAAATCTATGTTCAACACATCTAAACACCTACAAAACAAACCAAAACAAATGAGTAACACACTTAGATAATCAAATCTATCAACTTATAGAATTAAAAACCAAAATAGAGCATAGTATACTAAAATGTGACTAAACTAACAAATAGATCAAAAGTAAGACAAACTAACCAAACTAATGCATAAATTATATTAAAACTCATCTAAAACATGATCTAAACATATCTAAATATTCAACTTATCAGTTATATTTCCCAAATTCCAACCCAAGATACCCTCTTTTGAAGCATCTACCTCAAGTTTATGATCATCTAATATGTGATCAATGGATCAAAAGCATTACACCCAGAGATATATAAATAAACTATATAAACTTTATTAACAATAATTAAACCATCAAACTAGACATAGTATCAAGTTTGGATCAATCTACACCTCTAGAAAGAGGTTTAGTTCATAACAAAAGACATGAAAACACTAAACAATGGTTTGAACATGAAGAAGAACAATGGAAAACGAACTAGAATGTTGTAGAGATTGTGCATAGTCTTCAATGTGATCTTCTTGTCCACTTCGCTCCAGCCATAATCCTCTTCTTCTCCACTCTCTGATGATTTAGAAACCTTAAAGAATGGTATATATAGAGCCACAAGTCCATAGGAAGTCGTCCAAGCAGTGTCCAAGTCGAACTAAGAAAGTTCGCAACAAAATTAGGAAGTTTCTATTTTCAATTGCACATCCACTTTCTTCCTCGCAAATTTTCTCATTATTTCCCACTCCAAATCAACCTCAAAACCCTTTCATCTTATAGTATTTCAAGTAAGTAATCCATAGAAACAAACCATGTACAATTTAGAGTTAAATTGAGAAAGTTATGGCCAAAATACAAAATTTGGGCAAAATAAAAAGTCTGTCGAATCCCCGAGCCGCGACGCTCACTGTGGACGCCGCGGCGCCCACACATTGGATTTTCGCACTGTTTCCACCACTCTCTTGTGGACTTAGCCATTTTTTTATGCCTTTTTGTCTTGATTTGCATGTGTATATTTGAGCAAACTTCATGCAACTTGTTTCCAACTTCCAAGTCTACTTTAGGTCCATCAAAATACCTTCAAAACAATCCAAATTAAGTGAGTATCATGTTTTAATAATCTCATGAACCAACTTATAAAAATCCAAATAGAAATAATTCAAAAACACTAAAACTTGAAAAAACTATCAAATAACCAAATTTATGTTAAACTAACCTAATATATGAACTAAATACCATAAAACACACCTTAAAGATGCTCTAAAACATATATTAAATTCCTACTTATCAGTTCACACACCTTGTCTTTTAAGTAAATTCCTTTTGGAAGACCCTTGGCAGGATCATTTCTAGCTAATCTAGATATGTTTTCCATACTAACATGAGCAAGTCTCCCATGGCAGAGTCATGCATCATCACAAGATATAACACTTAAGCATGTTACATTTTGTTTTTCCATGTCATCAAGATTTGTGCAATAAACATTTTTATGCCTAGATACTGTGAATGCAACAGTATTATCTTCATGCTTAATGATGGACCTATTTGCTTCAAATGAAACATCATAACCCTTGTCACATAATTGACTTATGCTCAAGAGATTATGCTTTAGCTCTTTTACATAAAGTACATAAAAAATGGATAAGGAATCATTATCAATAGTTCCTATGCTTGCAATTTCACCTTTGTGTTGTCTCCAAAGTTAACATTTCCTCCATTCTTTCTTTCAATGCTCAAGAACTTTGACTTATCACCAGTCATGTGTCTTGAACATTCACTGTCTAGATACCATATTTCTTCATTCTTGCTCATCTACACAGCATAAAATACTTTCGATTTTGGTACCCATGTTGCTTTGGGTCCATGCATGTTAGCATCAATAAGAACATTCTTTTCAACCCATGCATATTTCTTCTTCTTTACATTGAAAACATTACATCTTAACATGGTATGACCTTCCCTATGACATTTATGGCATTTAGGTCTTTTGGTCAGTAAAGTGTTATACTCTTTTTGTTTTGACCCATGTGTGTAACCTAATCAAACTTTGTCAAAGGCGCATCTCTGTGATCCTAACATCATGTCAAATAATTTTTGACCGTTAGTGAACTTTGTCTCAGTGTGGTTCAGATCTTCCTTTTCTTTCCTAAGGAATTCACTTTCACTTTTCAGTTTTTCTTTCATTTTCTGAAGCTGTTCATTATATAATTTTAGTCCGTCTAATTCTTCTTGCTGAATCTCTATTTCCTCAAGAGCTTCTTCTAGACTGTTTTTAAGTCTTTCATTTTTCTTAACTTCTTTGCTCAGCTTTAACTTAATATCATGCATATGAAAATCTAAAGCAGTGACTTCATTAAATGGTTCAGTTTTTACCTTTGTGCTTGCCATCAAACAAATAATCGTTGTATGTTCTGAATCTGATTCATCCTCACTTGAGCTTGTGTCATCCCAAGTAGCTTTAAGAACTTTCTTGTCCTTCTTCCTTGGGTTGATGTTCTTCTAAGACTTATTCAAACATTCACTTCTAACATGACTTGGTTTGTTGCAGCCATAACAAATCAATTCTATAAGCTTTGCATCAAACTTCTTTCCTTTGTGGAACTTGGAGCTTGAGCTACCTTTTCCCTTTCTCCTAATTAATCTATTGAACTTTCTAGACAACATTGCTATGTATTCATCTATACTCTCAGGTTCTGACTCATTTTCAGATTCGGTTTCAACATTAAGTGCTATGGATTTCTTCTCCTTCTCTTCTACTTTGGTTGGACATTTTTTATCCTTCAATTTCATCTCATGAGCCATGCATGAACAACACTTTTCATCAAATGTGTACTCGACCAAATTCTTGGCTTCTTTTATAGCCGTGGCCTTGGGTTCCCAAACTCTAGGAAATCCTCTCAAGAACTTCCTAACAGTATCTTCTTGATCATAACTTTTACCTAAGGTTTTCATTTAATTTATGTTTGTTGTAAACCGAGCAATAGTCTAAGCTATGGATTTGATTTCCTCCATCCTATAGGTTGTCATACTTCTTTACAAGCATTTGGAGCTTTGCCTTTTTAACTTTCAAAGTCCCTTCATGGGTTACCTCTAATCATCCCCAAAATTCCTTGGTTGTTTCATACGCGCTAACTCTATTGAACTCTTCAACCTATAAACTGCAAAACAATATGTTTACAGCTTGGTTGCTTAACAAATTCTTCTTATTCTCTTTTGCAGCCCACTCATCTAACTCTTTACGGACCGCAATATCATCAACTATCTTGGTAGGTGTTGGACAACCATTTGTCACAACGTCCCACGTTTCTAGGTCTTGGGCTTTAAGGTAGAACCTAATTTAGGTTTTTCAATGAAGATAGTTGTCTCCCTTGAATAAGGGTGGCCAGTTGGTAGAGTTTCTTTCACCTGCAATTTGTACATTCTTAGAGCTTTGTTTTACCATACTCAATCAAAGATCGTTAGATACTTTGAGAGAATAACCCGCTCTGATGCCAATTGTTGGCCTAGAAATGTCCAAGAGGGAGGGTGAATTGGACACTTAACAGGTTTATAACTTTCTTTTAAAAAAAAATAATACGATGAAATGTAGCAGGTTTGGCTAATTACACAAAACAATAAAAAATGAACTATAAATGATAAGACACAAGATTTATTGTAGTTCGGTCACGCCTACGTCCGCTAACTAACCTCCTCAGTTAGGATTTTGTCCGAACTCCACTAACAAATCTTCTTATGGGTGAAGATCAAACCGTTTATACTTTCTCAACTTCACAGGCATGAGAACAACCTTAACCGTTTCTCAACTTTACAGGCTTGAGAACAACCTTTGAAATTCAAGCAACACTTGCTCTATTTTAGTGACAATTGTCACTAATATTAATGAATACAAGATTGAGATACGATTCCCTTTACTTAGAATCAAAGAGATACGTGCAAAGTTTTTAGTTGAAACCTCAGTTACCACAGATTTAGAAAATTGTATGCAATAAAGTGCAGCTGAAAAAAAAGGTTCTAAGCTTCGTTTCTTCAATAGATCTTTGAAAGATATGAAGTGAAGTTCTTTAAAATTCAGATGATGTTCCAAGTACTCAAGTGTTTCAAATATCAGAGTATTGCAACGAAGAAAAGAATAACTTTCAAAAGTTTTTGCACAAGTAAAACGAAGATTGAAACTCAGTTTTTGTATATTCGATTTTTGTTTCTCTTGTTTTTTTTCCAACAGCCCAAAGTGCTATATATATAGAAAATGTTTGATTCAGTCTGTGCAATCACAACAACAACACCTGAATCATCTGTGCATTCATGAGTATGGAATGTTTTGAAAAGGTTCTAAGACGTTATGAAATGTTTTGAAAAGTTCTAAAAAAGCTTTTTTTGACAAGGTGCATAGTTATCAACTTTATGGCAGTGTTGGACTAGCATCCTGATAGTCAGTTAGCATCCTGACGCATAATACCATCCTTTTTTGTTTTGTTGCTTGAGGGCGCTAATATTCAATAACCGTCCTGTTGAACTGTGAAGTGAGGGCGCTACTAAAATGTAAGCGTCCTGACTTACTTAAAAACTTTTAAATCTGAAAGTCGTGAGGGCGCTACTATTTAGTAAGCATCTTGTTGTGTTCAAAAGGTTGATTCAGTGAGGGCGCTACTGCTGAGTAAGTGTCCTGCTATGAATAGAGTATTTTTCAACCTATGAACCATCAGCGTCCAAATGAACTATCAGCGTCCTGGTTCATTTGAGAATATTTATATCAAGAAATCATAAGGGCGCTACTAGACCATAAACGTCCCGATGTTTAAAGAATTTTAAGTTCAATCTGCATGCTGATATTTAATCAGCGTCCTAATAAGTTCATACAGTTGATTCAATGAGGGCGCTAATGCATGATTAGAGTCCTGATAGACATGAATAGTTTTCAACCTAGAACATTAACAGCGTCCTAATGTGTCTTAAGCGTCCTGACTTGATAAGTGCAGGAGGGCGCATCCAAGACAATAGTTTAAAAAAATTGATTTTCAATCTTTAAAAGCTCAATTGTACAAAGTTAAAACATGATGAATTTCAATCAAATCAAACATTAAAAATTCATCAAAAGATGATAGAAGAAATCAACGAAGATTCTTCAAAAACAAATCGATTAAAAATATACAATTATGCAAAGGTATGAACACTTGCTAAATTTTGTGATACCTGAGATTCTACGATCCTATCAAGTTCTAATAACATAAAATTCTATCTTCGAACGATCATGGTTTTCAACTTGATCTTGATAGTTATTCCACCATGCATCATCGAACCTTCATGCAATAAGCTATGCAATGTGTATCTTATTCGCAATATAGGAATGTAGTTTGTAATCATCAAAATATCTTTTCTCATATAAGCAAGGCATGAGGGTAATTTGATTAACAATTTCCCCTTTTTTGATGATTTCAAACATATCACTATAGGCTTTGAAGCAAACTAAAAAAAAATGATATGAATGATTGAACCTGCAGTAAGTAAAATGTCATGCAGTGTTAATGTTCATGCAATACTAATGTTCCTTGTTTCCATATGATAAGAGTTTTGCACCAAGGAAATATGTATTTGCATATTCTCTCTCTGACTTCGTGGATAAGTTTGATGCTTCTAAAGATATTACTTTTCCCCCTTTTGAAAACATAAAAAAGAGTGAAGTAAGCATGTGAAACTTCTCCCTTTTAATGAGGTAAGCATCAAAATATCATAGGTCAGATTCAGAGAACATTCCAAGCTTTCTTCGGATATGAACAAATTGGTCCTTAGGTAAGGCTTTAGTGAAAATGTCAGCCAGTTGTTCTTTGGTGCCAATATGAGTCAATTTAACATCACCATTTTGCACATGATCTCTTAAGAGCTGATGTCTTATTTGAATATGTTTAGTTCGGGAGTGCAATACAATATTCTTTTATATGTTAATAACACTAGTATTATCATAGAAAATTTCAGCACATTGAACAAAAACTTGATAATCTTGAAGTTGTTGTTTCACGTATAATACCTGAGAACAACAACTTTCAGCTGCGACATATTTTGCTTTAGCTGTGGACAGTGCCGCTGAATGTTGTTTGTTGCAAAACCAAAAAATTAAAGAATTTTCAAGAAAGTGACAAAATCCTGAGGTACTTTTTTGATTTGTGAGACTTCCAGCATAGTCAGAATCCACATAACTTTTTATTTCAAATTACATACCTTTGGAATATCAAATTCCAAGATTAGTTGTGCCATTAATGTATCTAAAGATTCATTTGACCCATTTTAAGTGAGATTCTTTAGGATTTGATTGAAGTCTCGCACAAAGACAAACACTGAACATAATGTCAGGTCTACTTGCTGTAAGGTACAAGAGACTACCAATCATGCTTCTATAAAGTTTTGGATCAATTGATTTTCCTTTTTCATCTTTATCTAGTTTGATTGCTGAGTTACAGGGAGTATCTATTGATTTCAAATTATTCATTTGAAATTTTTTGATCATTTCCTTAACATACTTTGTTTGACTTATAAATGTGTCATTTGGCATTTGCTTAATTTGGAAGCCCAAAAAGTATGTAAGTTCTCCCATCATCCTCGTTTCAAGTTCTTTTTGCATTATTGTTGAAAACTCATTAGACAATTCCTTGTTCAATGCACCAAGTATGATGTTATCCACATATATTTGAACAATAAGCATATTATCATTATGGCGTTCGGTAAACAAGGTTGGATCAAGTTTTTCCTTTTGAAACTTGTGATCTAAAAGAAATGAACTCAGTCTATTATACCAAGCTCTTGGAGCTTGTCTTAATCCATATAAGGCTTTCTGGAGTTTGAACACAGATTCTGGGCCTTGAGCTTCTTCAAACCTTGGAGGTTGTTCCACAAATACCTCTTCATTTATGTAATCATTTAGAAATGCACACTTTACATCCATTTGGTATTTAAGAAAAAAAATTTGTAACAAGCCTAGGCAAGTAACATCCTTATTGCCTCTATTCTAGCTACTGGGGCAAAGGCTTTTTCGAAGTCTATGCCTTCTTGTTGGTTGAACCCTTATCCAACCAATCTAGCCTTATTTTGGACTATGATTCCTTGTTCATTCTTTTTGTTCCTGAAAACCCATTTGTTTTCTATGATTGATTGATGATAGGGCCTAGGAACTAATTCCCATACTTTGTTCCTGACAAAGTGTCCTAGTTCTTTTTGCTAGCAAGAATCCAGTTCTCATCTTTTAGTGTTTCTTCCACTTTAGTTGGTTCAATTTGAGATACAAAAGCAATCAACTCTTGATCTCTTCAAATCGTAGCTCTAGTGGATACACCCTTTTGGGGACTTCCTAATATTTCTTCTTTAGGGTGACTTTGAACATTACTTTAAGGTTGCAAAACCAGATACCAAGCAATATAAGGTTTCTATGGCTACCATGTATCTAACTAGTGATGCCAAGTTATGGTGATGAAACCGTTGCAGAGACATTGACAATGGGTTGGTTATAGTTGATACTTGGGCAGATCTCAAGAAGAGCTCATACATCAATTTCTTCCGTAGGACGTGGGGTTCTTAGTTAGACAGAAGCTTAAGAGACTTCAGCACACAGGTACCGTTCGGGGATTCATGAACCAATTTTTCACTCTCATGCCGAGGGGGATAAATTTTTTTTTTCATGGATGGATTGAAGCCCTAACCTAAGACTGAGCTGCCAAGGCAGCGTTTTGAAGATCTCGTGTCTGCTCAAGCCGTTGTAGAGAGATTGAATGATTATAATGCAAATCTTGGTGATAGGAAGAAAACCACAAATGGCAATAACTCCAAACCTCACTCAAAGAAGGACGGGAGTAGTGTCAGTAAGTAGAAGAGTCAGTTCAACAAGGGAGCTTCGTCTTCCAAACAGACATCCACATCTTCTCCCACAACGGCCAATTCCAAGATAAAACCATTGAAGTGTTTCTTGTGCTTGAGACCACATCGAGTAGCCAGCTTCCATTAAAAGCTCTGAACGCGTTGTAATCAGATGGAACTTCCCAATCACATACTTTGTAGAATGAGTCAGATGAACCGAGGATGGGTGCTCTACGATTGTTGAATGCCTTAAAGGGGCAAGTTGCAAGGAAGCAAATGGGTGTGTCTAAAGGATTGATGTTTGTTTAACTCAAAATCAATGGTAAGACGACGCATGCTATGGTGGACACAGGAGCCACTCATAACTTCGTTGCCGAAGGTGAAGCCAAACGTTTGGGTCTCAAGTTGGAAGGTGACTCGAGCAAGATCAAAACAGTTAATTCTGCTGTGAGACCTATCCATGGGATTGCGAAGGTTGTTCCTACAGAGGTGGGGAAGTGGTGAGGGAGGACCAACTTTATGGCCATTCCCATGGATGATTTTAAGGTGATATTGGGCATGGAGTTCGTGCATGAAGCTAAGGCAGTACCGAAGCCTTGCTTGGAGACCTTGTGTTTGTTAGGAAACTCTCTTTGCAAGGCTCCAACGATGGTGGCTGAACCGAAGGACAAGAGATAATTTCTTTTCTCTAGCTCAAGAGAGGTCTCAAGAAGGGTGAGGAGACATACTTGGCTACATTAGTGATAGACAAATGGGAAGAGGCTTCACAGCCAGTCCCAGCCGCAGTGGTCAAGTTACTGGCGACTTTAAAGGATGTGTTGCTTACAGAGCTTCCAAAGCAACTTCCTCCACGAAAGACCCTTTGATCACAACATTGAGTTGATTCCAGGGGCAAAACCTCCCGCTAGTCGTCCTTACAGGATGGCACCTCCGGAGTTAGCTGATTGACTCAGGTTTCATTCGACCGTTGAAAGCTCCTTATGGGGCACTTGTTTTATTCCAGAAGAAACTCGACGGAAGTTTGCGGATGTGTGTTGACTATAGGGCATTAAACAAGGAAACAGTCCGTAACAAGTATCCCATTCCTTTAATTGTTGATTTGTTTGATCAACGTGGTGCAGCCTGCTATTTTAGAAAGCTTGATTTACAGTTTGGGTATCATCAAGTTCAAATTGCCGAAGGAGATGAACCTAAGACCACTTGCGTTATTCGATACAGAACGTTCGAGTACCTGGTGATGTCGTTTGGCTTAACCAATGCTCCAGCTACCTTCTGCACCTTGATGAATGAGATATTCTACGAGTACTTGGACAAGTTCGTGGTGGTGTACCTTGACGACAATGTCATATACAACCCTACTCTAGAGGAACACTTGAAGATGGTGTTCGGGTCGCTACGAAAGAATCATCTCTATGTGAAGGAAGAGAAATGTTTTTTTTGCTCAGAAAGAAATTTCCTTCTTAGGCCATTACATTGGTGGTGGCAAGTGTTAACCTATACGGTTCATCACTTGTTCGTCCTTAAATATGTTGTGATATGGTATATTTTGATGATCACAAAAAAAGTACTTTTTGGTGCTAATAAGCGTTTATTAAGATTTCATGAAAGCACCTGAGGAAAGCAAAAAGCCAAGGAACGACTCGATCAAGGAACACAAAGATCACATCCAATGGTCAAGTTCGTCTCAACCAAGAAACATCAACGATCATATCCTAATTTCAAGATCACTTCACTCGAACAATCGATCAAGCTTGAAGTCTGCATCTCTCGATCAAAATTCAAGTCATTCAAATCCGTGCAAAGTTCTTATCGAAGATCTCATAATGTGGAGTTGGATTTAACAGTTATGAGCAATGAGAAATACACAAATTATTTAAGGTATATCTTTTTCTAATTGTTATTGCTCAAAATGATTTTCAAAACCATGCATAAATCATTTACATATGCTTTTCAAATCTGCATGTTTTGATTTTACGTCTTACGGTATTCCAAACAATTTATTATTATATATTTAATTTGAAATCTATCGAGTTTTTATTCTCATTTGTCGAATATTTAATCGTGAGTCAAAACTATTTTTAAAGATACTTTCAGGACGCTAGCGAGTTAGCAGCGCTCTCCTGAACTTTCGCAGTCAAGACGCTGATAGTTCATTAAGACGTTGATACGTTGAAGGTTGAATTGGACTGATTTATTAGGACGCTTACTTGTAAAGTTGCGGCCTCCTTTATTAGTCAACCTCTGAAGATGTCAGGAAGCTGACTCAGGATCAGCTCACTAAAATACTTCCTAAGTTCTTCAAAGAATATATCTTTGAGGACATTGATACTTATAAGTTGAATTGGAAATCAACTTAGTAACTTTCAGGACGTTGATTCTCCTTCAGTGTGCTTGTGTCTTTATTTTAAAATATTTTTAATTGGTAGGACGCTTACACTGTTGTAGAGCCTTCATGTTTTGTTTTATATTTTAAAGCAAGATGCTTATTCGGATAGTAGCGCCCTCATACAATTAATTGGTTTTAAAACATAGCAGGACACTAACTATGTATTAGCGCCCTCAGGCTTAAGTCGTTTAAGTGTCAAAGTAAGTCAAGACGCTCACCCTTTAGTAGCGCCCCCACTAAAGTGTTCAGCAGGACGTTTATATGTAATGAGCGCCCTCAAGGAACAGAATGACATAGTTGATATCATGCGTCAGGACATTGATTATGGAATCAGAGCGCTAATTCAACAATCATCACTGTTCGAACAAGTAAACTTTATAAGTTTGCTTTATCAGAACAGAGTCCCTTTGCACAAAGTCCTTTTTAGACTTATCAGAGATCTTCTTTAATACATGAAATAAGTTTTTCTAAAACTTTCCTTTTTCATGAAATCTAAAAAAAATCAGAATGTTAGTGAAAATTGCAGTTGCCATTTTCATATAACATATTAGCCATTGTATATAAACGTTCATATTATTTGAACTTCAAATGTCTAACGGTTATGTCCCACTAAGTCTATAAATACCACCACTTAGGATCAAACAACTCGCCAATTTGTTTGTATTGTGCCAATACTTTTTGAAAGTTAGTCTGTGTCAAAATGTTTTTCATTGTCTAAACTTTCGAAGTATTTTTCACTGATACCTTTACGTATTCAAATGATTTTCATACTAAGTTTATTTTCATTCTATCTTTGAAAATCTATTTGATCTGGTATCAACTCAAATTCTCAGCACCGATTCATACTTGGTATTATTCTTGCTGAAGATAGAATTTGAGATATAGTTCATGAGAAATACAGTTGTACTTGATTTCATATCTTAACTATTGTATTGAACTATATCAGTAGTTACGTTAACTAATGATCACTGAACCAAAAGTTTTCTTACTTATATTTTATATCTACTTTGAAAATTGTCTGTGTCATTGATTTACACTAGTCCTCAATTTTCAAATCAATGTTTATTTGGTATCATATTATTTTCGAAGAAGCACTGATTTTCATATTACATCATTAATGCTTTTCGAAACTGCACTTGAGCAATACTGAACATTGAAAGGTAAAAGACTGTAAGTGTATTTCAACTTAGCATTAAGTATTCATATGTCATATCTTTGTAATGCTATGTAATGAGCTTAATTGTAAAGTGTTCTACTTAGTTAGAACCACCATTTTTAGTGTTGTAATGCTGGTGTGTTTCTGGACTGAAACAACCAGGACAAGTGAAGGTAGTTCACTTAATGATTTCAGGATTGTAAGGTTATCTCTGAACCTGTAAAAGAGAAACGGTTGTTCCTTAACCCGTAAAAGGATCACGGTTCATCCTAATTCTGTAAAAGGATAGGTGCATCCTTAACCTGTAAAAAGATAGGTTTTCTCCTAACCTATAAAAGAGAAATGGTTGTTCCTCATCCCATAAAAGGATCACGGTTTTTCCTTATCCGGTAAAAGGAAAACGGTTCTTCCTTATCCCATAAAAGGAACATGGGTTTCTCCTCATCCTGAAAAAAGGAAATTTGATTTATCCTTAGCCCGTGAAAGGATAGGTTTGCCTTTAACCAGTAAAATGGCAGTTGTAACGGTTTGGTTCTTACCCGTAAGAGAATCAGTTAGTGGATTGAGAAAATCCAAATCGGGAGATTAGGTAGTGGACATAGGATCGGCCGAACCACTATAAATCTTGTGTGTCTCGCGTTTGCAATTTAGTCTGTGTTCTAGTTTTGCATCCAAGTCCAATACACTTATGTATATTACTAAGTTATTGGAAGAGATAATTAAAATTGACCATCGCACCCAATTGACCCCCCTCTTGAGTTGACCAACAACAAGTTGAAGATGGACATGGCGAAAGTTGTCTTATCCAACAATGGAAAGCTCCAACAACAATATCTGAGTTGCAGTCTTTTCTCGGTTTGGTGAACTACTATCATAAGTTCATCAAAGGTTATTCTACACGAGCAGTGCCTTTAACTGATCTATTAAAGAAGGATCACCCGTGGGTTTGGTCAGAAGAGCATCAGCGTGCATTTGATGACCCAAAACAGGCGGTGATAGAAGATTCTGTCCTTGTTCTTGTTGATTTGAGCAAGCCCTTTGAAGTACATATAGATGCTTCAGATTTTGCACTTGGTGGAGTGCTAGTCTAGAAGGGACATCCTTTCGCTTATGAGAACCAAAAACTTTCTGAAGCTGAGAGTCGTTACACAACTTAAGAGAAAGAGTTACTAGCGGTGATCTATTGCCTTCAGACGTGGAGGCAATACTTGTTGGATTCGAGGTTTGCTATGAGACAGATAATGTGGCTATTTCACATTTCTTGACCCAGAAGAAACTTACCTCAAAGCTAGCTCGATGACAGGTGTTCCGTTTAGAGTCTGACATGGTACTAGAGTATAAGCCTAGGCCAACTAATCAAGTTGCAGATGCACTAAGTTGAAAGGCAAAGCTTGCTACACTATCAGTTGATGCTCAGAGGAGCGTCATGAAGTTGTAGTCTACATTACATGCTAGAATTAGAGACGAGTTGCAGATGGATCCCCACTTCAAAACTCTCTGGCCACTAGTGGAAGCCAGTCGGACGAGATGATTCCACATTAAAGATGGGTTGCTTGTTACTAAAGGAGGGCGTCTCTATGTACCTCGCACTAGTGGACTTCGCGGGGAGTTGATGCATGAGTGTCATGACACTTAATGGGTAGGTCATCCGGGTAATCACCGTACTTTGGCCCTACTTGAACGGGGCTACTGTTGGTTGAATATCTGGCATTTTGTCACTGTGTATGCCACCTTCTATCCGGGATTGTGACGATGAACTTCAAAGCTGCTTGGCCAAAAGTGGGGGAGTTTGGTTCCATTATTGTGGTAGTGGACTGATTTTTGAAGTATGCCACCTTCATTCCTGCTCCAAGGCATTGCTCAGCAAAGAGGACAACTTATCTTTTCCTGTGTCATGTGGTGAAGTATTGGGGTGTGCTTTAGACCATTCTCATCAATAGAGATTCGAGGTTTACTAGGCGTTTTTGGATGGAGCACTTTAGACTATTAGGATCTCATCTAAACTTTTCAACCAGTTTTCATCTTCAAACCGATGGACAAATGAAAAGATTCAATGCACTACTGAAGGAGTACCTCTATAGCACCCGTTACTTTAGGTGACGTCGTTCTGACCCATAGTGTACCCGTATACGTATTCGTATACGTATGTGTATATGTATTTTGATGCTCGAAGCACGTAAGTTCGAGTGTCTTTGCATGATTATAGGTCATGAAGAGTGTGCATGAAGCTTCGGAACCATCGGAGACCCGTTCGACGTCAAAACATGTCGAGAACGGTGTTTTGGATCCAGTGGAGCTCTCTCCATGGAGGAAGAGATTTCTGTCACAAATTACATCAATGTATTGATCTCCTAGATCCGTGGTCCGATTGAGCTGAAAGTTTTTCAGCTCATTCTTATATGATAGGTATTCATTATGAACGGTGAAGATCTTGATCGGAGTTACCTACAATGAGTTATAAGACTCCAAACACTGTTTCACAAATTTTCGAATTTTCTTATGTAGTTTTGATTAAAAACTAGATCTCACAATCCCACCGTTGTATTGAGTTGAAAGTTTACCAGAATGTTGCTAACTAAATCATGCACCTCTTTAACAGTTAAGATGTTAAATGGATGGGTATTTTGCAAGAAATTGACTATCTAAGAGCAAGTATTGTAATAGGAAAACTGATTTTTTGATGGTTTTTGGCAACTTTTAGTTGTGGGCCCAAGCTTGTCTATTTAAGCAACCAAAACATAATTTTAGGCTCATTTGCTCATTTCTCAGCCAGAAAAGAGAGAAAGGAGCTGGAGAGGAGAAAAGGAGAGGAAAATTAGGGTTTGGTGGTTTCTTGCTCAAGAACACCTAAGGTTTGCATTTTTCCTCCATTTCTTCCTTGAATCTTTCTATTAGTTGCATGATAGCTTTATTTTGAGCATGAGGGTTTCAATTTGATGCATGCGTTGTGATGAACCTTGGATGGGTGGAAGACCAAAGTTGGAGTTGAGTCTTGCGTGTCACATATGTGTGATTAGAGAGTGTTAGGAGTACACTAATGGTGAAATCCCCAATGACCTATACTTAGTTTATGACCTTCGACTTTTTCAAAATCTTTGCATGCCAACTATGTTGACCTAGTGGCCATTGTGGATGATTCCATGTTGCAAGATCAGTAAAATTCATGGATGAACGTGGTGGCCTAGTGTAAAATTGACAATATGGCCTATGTATAAAAATTTCCAGATTCGGGGCTTTTGATGCTCTTGATATAAAATCTGGAAAATTACGCAATGTAGGTCTAATTGGACATGATTAGGGTTTTTTGATGATTGAATTTAGTGGGTTCTCATAATGGACACCCTAAGGTTGACTAATTTTGATCTAGGCTAAGTATTTGGCATTTATCATGTACTTTGGCAATTTTGTATGTAATTTGGGGATTTTGCCCAAATTGGGACTTTTCACCAAAAACAAGTCAATTTATGAAATTGACTTGGGGATTGTTTAATTGGACCCAAATTGAGTAGAATCATGGGTTTAAAATGTTAGAACCTATGTTAAATTGATATGACTTAATTCATTTTGACCTTATGTTTTAGATTGGCCTAATTGGGGGTTTTGACCAAGACTTAGTCAATTGATGAAATTGACTTGATGCATAGTCTAATTGACCCTAATTATAATTGAATTTCATGTATATTAGTGGTTGGATCATGGGATCACCCTATTACATTCAATTTAGGTCAATCTTAGTTTAATTGAGTCTAAATGATCAAGTTGGGCAATATGAAAATTGGCTCAAGGAGTAATCAATTTAGAATCTAATTGACTTTAGATTGGGTTTGAACATAGGGTTTTGACAAACTTTATGACTGATTTTCAGTTGTGTAAACCATGTTATTTCCAGGTCTTGTGATTGATCTTGAACCCGTTTAGTGAATTGGAGAGTTTTGGCGATTGGATTGGCTAAACTTAGCCAATCAAGAGTGAGTGTTCTTTTACTTTTGGATTATTTATATATGGCATTGTAGTATAGAAATGTTTTAAATGCTTGTGTATAATGGTATGCATGTTTTAATATTCCATGAAATACATTTGAGCATAATTCATTGGGATGACAATTTGGGTTGAGGCTCCTAGTTAGAATTCCCTCTTTTTGGGAATTCTCGTAAGTCTAGCGGCAATCCCAATTGTGTACCTGGCAGAGGGTTTTATGGCTTGTGTATGGGTAGGTTAGTTTAGGCTAATCCTATGTGCTGCACAACCCCAAAAATCCTATTAGGATACGAGTATTGTGTGTGTGTTTAGGTACTGTGTGTAGCGCACCAGCCTTGAACCCTCGTACTCAGGAGGTGTTAATATTGCATGAGCATGACTACAAATGTTATGCATTGTCTCATGTATGACTTGATCCATTATGTTAGCATGTATGTAATCTATTTCGTCATCATGATATTTTTAACTATTTTATGATCTTACCATGTTTTATAAATGCACGTATATGCCAATTGTAAATAGCATTCACTGAGCTGGCTGTAGCTCACACCTCACCATCTTCTTTCAGGATCTGATAGAAAAGGAAAAGGGAAGGCTTGACTGCGGAGCGTCCCTTGTTTTTGTTTCATGTAGGTGTTGTACATTTAGTTTTGTATTTTGATAATTATGTACATGATAACACCTAGTAATTGTATATTTAACACATAGTTGGGATGTGTTGAGTTTTGTATCATTTTGAAGACTCTGAAATTTTATATTTGTAAAAATTTGGAGAAGTAATATTTTATTTCATTATGATCATGTTAGTTGGTTGTTAAGGATGTACTTTTATTTCTTTTTGGGGATTCGTATATGTATTCGAGAGCTGATGGGACGTCGGGTGTACCAATGGAGGGTATACTCGAAGGTTCCCGTGCCGGTCATGACGTCACGTAGAGTGGGTCGTGACAACCTCGAACACATTGTTAGTGCCAACCAGAAGAATTGGGTGAACTTGGTAGATGTTGCTCAGTTCTGTTTCAATATGCAGCAGAGTTCTTCAACCTCAAAAAGTCTTTTTAAGTTGGTAGTGGGCCAATAACCTCTTACACCTCACATAGTAGATATGAGGTATAATGGAAGCAGTCCACGAGCGTATTAGTTTGATAAGGAGTGGCAGAAGACCAGTGAAGTTGCACGGGCATACCATGAGAAGGCCTCCAGAAGAAGGAAGAAGTGGGCATATAAAAAGAGGAAGCCCGCATCTTTCTATTGGCCCAAATATGTCCAAGAGGGGGGTGAATTGGACACTTAGCAAATTTTAACCTTTCCTAAAAATGTGCGGAATAATGAAAGCAGATTAAGCAAAGTATAACAATCAAATACAACAAATGTAAATAAGATATTGCAAGCAAGATTTATAGTGGTTCGGCCGCGCCTACATCCACTACCTAACCTCCTCAGTTAGGATTTGTTCAAACTCCACTATGGACCTTCTTACAGGTGAAGATCAAACTGGTACACTTCCTCAACTCACTGGTGTGAGAGAACCGTTTTTCTACTTACGGGTGTGAGAGAATTGTTTCTCTACTTATAGGTGAGAGAGAAACCTATTCTCAACTTACGGGTGTGAGAAAACCGGTTACAACTTTGAGCAACACTTGTTCTAACTCAGTGACTTGCTAGTCACCACAAACTGAATATAAGATGAGATATGATTCCCTTTACTCAGAATCAAAGTGATACTTACAAAGCATTGGATTGAACTTTCTGTAGCCACAGATTCAGCAAAATTTGTGTGATGAAGTTTATGCAGAAAACAGGTTCAAAGGGTTTTTGTCTTCTCTAATGGTTTTTCGAAATAATGATGACGAAGATCAATCAACCCAGAAGACTTTAAGTTTTTCATTCAAAAGATCGTAAGATCAAGCGCAACTGAAAGAAGACTAACTTTTAAAAAGTGTTTAGCACAAACGAAAACTATTAATACGTTTTGAATGAATATCAGTTTCATATTTCATTAGAGGTTTTTCTGCTCTAAGGCAGCACGTATATATGGGAATAACAAAGACGCAATAGAATTGGTAATTTTGGCGCTCTAAGTTCTTTCAAATATAACATGAACATTCTTTCCCGAAATGGATCGATTCAGCTCAATGCATCTTATGGTGATAACACCTGAATCATCTGATACTTTCATGAAAGATGAATGTTCTAATGAAGTTTTTAAAATGTTTAAAAAGTTCTGAAAAATTTGGTGTACAATTCTAAAAATTTATGAAAAGTATTCGTACGTTTCTGAAATGGTTAACAAAAATAGCAGTAATGTCAGAACAACAAAAATATATTTTTTGTCGTTTTGTTCCTTTAGAGGGCACTCATAAAACATCAGCGTCCAATTGAACAATAAAGTGAGGGCTCTACTGAGTAGTAAGCATCCTGACTTACTTTGACAATTAAACGACTTAATTTATGGGGGCGCTACTTCGCAGTGAGCGTCCTGCTTTGTTTTAAAACTTTTGACACACGATGGCGCTACTCAAGAGTAAGCGTCCTAGACTATTAAAAACAGTTTTAAAACAACGTTAAGTGCGCTAACGGACGGTAAGTATCCTGAAATATATCTCCCCATAAAGAGGTAAACATCACACTAATATAGATCGGTCTCATAGAACATCCCAAGCTCTCTGCGAATATGAGCAAACTGATCTTTTGGTAAAGCTTTAGTAAATATGTCAGCTAGTTGTTCTTTGGTTCAAATATGAGATAATACAACTTCTCCATTTTGCACATAATCCCGTAAAAAATGATGTCTTATTTGAATATGCTTAGTTTGGGAGTGCAATACAAATTCTTCGATATGTTAATAGCACTAGTATTATCACACAAAATTTCAGCACATTGAATAAGTATTTGATAGTCCTAAAATTGTTGTTTCATATAAAGAACCTGAGAACAACAACTTTCAACTGCAACATATTCTGCTTCAGCTGTGGATAATGCCACGGAATATTGTTTCTTGCAAAACCAAGAAATCAAAGAATTTTCAAGAAAGTGATAAAAGCCGGAGGTATTTTTTCTATCAGTTAGACTACCAGCATAGTCGGAGTTGTTCACTGAAAACCGCAAGTGTACGGTGACAGATAGTAGTAATAACCTATGAAGATCGGGTTGTCGTCCTCTGGGATTGTTTACCTCACCAATTACCGTTATTACTAATTTCTAACTTTATCTAGCGATCAAATTGTAGGGATTCAAATATTTAACTAACAAATAAAACTAATTAAACTGAACGAATTGTGAGAAAGATCAATATATACGAGAATATCTAGAGAATCGATTTCACCTAACCCTTCAATTATGTAATTTGGACATGCTTATCACCAAATCAATTTCCTAGTCTATAAGTCAAAATCCTCTCATCTCTAATTCCCTCTCTCGAGTGCCGAATTAGAACGTATCATTAAGATTAAGATTCGATCTCTTGATAAAGCCCTAATTCCTAACAACCCATTAAACTCTGTGATTTTCCTACAACTTTATGAAACCTTGTAAACCTCTCGATTCTACAACCTAGAAAACCCTCTCTCAAGTATCGCTTCCCAAGTCTGAAGTCATTCAATTTGTGGCCAAGAAACCAAAAGCATTAAGAATATGAAATCATGAATAAACTATGGAAATTTTATTGATAATAAACAAAATCTAATATTAAACCATAATATTCAAGTTAAGATCCATCTCTCTAGAAAACAAAACTAGTTCATAGTTTGAATGGAAACAACACAAGATATGGAGAAACACTCAATAATAAACATTGAATAGCAAACTCAAAATCCTGGGACTTGAATCTTCTCCTTGTTTCCAAATGGAATCTTCGCGTTCCTTTCCTTTGAGCCATCTTATTCTCTTCTCCTATATGTTCCCCTCGAAAAACCCTAAAAAATGATTTATAATATGTCCTACTTCGCCTAAGACTTTAATTGTCGAAATTGCCCAAATACAAGGATGAAATATCCAGAAATGCGCGGTAGAGCTGCAGCACTCGAGGGGGTAGCGCTGCAACGCTCCGAGGCAAAATTTAATACTGATTTTCTAACGTTTTGGGCGCTGCAGTGCCCAGAGCAGTATTTTTCCATTTTTTTCTTCTTGTTTATTCTTCATTCTTACACACTTCCTTGTATACTTCTCGCACATGTTCTTGGCCATTATTCTTCATCGTTTTAACCTCATTTCACCACACTCTAAAGCTCTTATTCACCTACAAAACATTACACAAAAGCAAGTAAATCCATCATACTAATCACATGCTAGAACTCGAAATGCAACTATGTACTAAAAATGCAATATGAAACGTGATAACATGAAAATGACACTAATAATTTTAGGAAAATTCCTAAAAATCATATTTGTTTTCCTAAACTAACCTAATGCATTTTATTCATGAAAACCACTAAAACTAACCTATAAAACTCATAAAAATACTAAAATGAACCTAAGACACAAAATATGCAAAATATGCCAAAAACACCTAGAAATTGGGAAAATGCTTCTAAAAAACTAATAAGAATCCTACAAACTATGTATAAAACTCAACTTATCAGGAGTCTACGTAACTTCTGAGATCAAAAGTAGTACCTTTGGAATACCAAATTTCGAAGTGTGTTGTGTCATTTATGTATCTGAATATTCGTTTGACACACTTTAAATGAGATTCTTTAGGTTCAAATTGAAATCTTGCACAAAGACAGACACTGAACATGATATCAGGTCGACTTGCTGTTAAGTACAAGAGACTTCCAATCATGCTTCTATAAAGTTTTCAATCAATTGATTTACCTTTTTCATCCTTATCTAGTTTGATTGCAGAGGTACAGGGAGTATCAATCGATTTCAAATTGTGCATTTCAAACTTTTTAACCATTTCCATAGCGTACTTTGATTGGCTTATGAAGGTGCCTTTCGACATTTCTTTAATTTGTAAGCCGAGAAAGTATGTAAGTTCTCCCACCATATTCATTTCAAATTCCTTCTGCATTAATCTTGAAAACTCATCACACAGTTCATTGTTTGATGCACCAAAAATGATATCGTCCACATATATTTGAACAATAAGCATTTTATCATTGTGGTGTTTGACAAACAAAGTTGGATCAAGTTTTCCTTTTTGAAACTTATGATCTAAAATAAATAAACTAAGTCAATCATACCAAGCTCTTGGAGCTTGTCTTAATCCATATAAGGCTTTGTGGAGTTTGAACACATATTCCGAGTCTTGAGCATCCTCAAACCCTGGAGGTTGTTCCACATATACCTCTTCGTTGATCTATCCATTTAAAAAAGCACTCTTTACATCCATTTAGTATAAGGGAAAATCCTTGTAACAAGCATAGCCAAGTAACATTCTTATTGCCTCTAATCTTGCTACTGGGGCAAAGGCTTCTTCGAAGTCTATGCCTTATTCTTTGTTGTACCCTTGTGCAATCAATCTAGCCATATTGCGAACAATGATGCCTTGTTCATTCTTTTTGTACCTAAAGATCCATTTGGTTCTAATAACAAGTTGATGAAAAGGTCTAGGAACTAATTCCCATACTTTGTTTCGCACCAAGTGTCCTAGTTCTTCTTGCATAGCAAGAATCCAATTTTCATCTTTCAGTGCATCTTCCATTTTAATTAGCTCAAATTGTGATACAAAAGCAACAAGCGCTTGATATTTTTGCATTGAGGCTCTAGTGGATACACATTTTCATGGATCTCCTAGAATTTGATCTTGGGAGAGACCTTGATGCAATCTAGAGTTTTTAGAAGATTCTAAAGATGGTTCAGGTTCAAGATCTATAACTTTGGTTGTCTTGGGTTCATCATCATCAAAATTTAATTGCTTAAATTCATCCTCAAGACTTTCCTTATTAACACTTTCATCAAAGTTTACATGAATCGATTCTTCTACAGTTTGATTTGATTTGTTGAAGACTCTGTAGGCTAGACTGTGAGAAGAATATCCTAAGAATATTCCTATATCTGATTTAGGTTCAAACTTATCTAGATTGTCTTTATCATTAAGAATAAAACATTTACATCTGAATACTCGAAAGTAACTGATGTTGGGTGCTCTACGTACTCGGAAGTAACTGATGTTGGGTGCTCTACCCTTCCATAGTTCATATGGAGTTTTATTCAAATCTTTTCTAATCAGAACTTGGTTCATCACATAGCAGGCAGTGTTTATAGCTTCACCCCAAAAATGATTTGCAGTGTTATACTCATTGAGCATTGTTCCACACATCTCCTGTAGAGTTCTATTCTTTCTTTCAACTACACCATTTTGCTGTGGTGTCCTAGAGGCTGATAGATGGTGAATGTAACCTTGATTGTTACAAAATTCTTTGAGATTTTTATTGACAAATTCACCACCCCTATCACTCCTAATTATATTGATTTTGTATCCCTTTTCATTTTCGACTCTTTTATAGAATTTTATAAATGTTTCACAAGTATCAGATTCATGAGCTAATAGAAATACCCATGTGAATCTAGTAAAGTCGTCAACAATCACAAACACATATGATTTACCACCTAAGCTTTGAGTTTTGGTTGGTCTGAAAAGATCCATGTGAATAAGTTTGAGAGCTCTTAAGGTTGATTGATGCCTCTTGCTTTTAAATGATGATCGGGTGTGCTTACCAAGTTGACATGGTCACAAACCTTGTCATTTGAGTATGTTCCTTTTGGAATACTCATGGCCAGATCATGTTTAAGAATTCTAGATATGTTGTCCATATTAACATGAGCTAATCTCCTATGTCAAAGTCATGCATCATTACCAGAGATAACACTTAAACACGTTACGTTTTGTTTCTTCATGTCATTGAAGTTTGTGCATTACACATTCTTAATTCTAGATGCCATGAATGCAACAATTTTATCAGCATGTTTAACAATACACCTATTTGCCTCAAAAGAAATGTCATAACCCTTTTCACATAATTGTCTTATGCTCAAGAGATAATGCTTCAGCCCTTTAACATAAAGTACATCAGATATGGATAGAAAATCGTTGCCAATAGTTCCAATGCCTTCCATATCATCTTTGTTATCGTCTCCAAAGGTGACCTTTCTTCTTCTTTTCAAAGCTTAGAAAGTTAGATCTATCTCCAGATTGTGCCTTGAACAACCGTTGTCTAGATACCACATATCTTCATTTTTTGCACATCTACTAAACGTAAAATATTTTTGACTTTGGTACCCATGCCTGTTTGGGTCCATGCATGTTAGCATTAGTAAGAACAGATTTTTCAATCCATGCATATTTTCTTTTCTTTTTACGTAAGACATTGCATCTAAGTATTGTATGACCTTCCTTATGACATTTGTTGCATATTGGTCTTTTGGTCAGTACTGTATCGTACTCCTTTTGTTCAGATCCATGAGTGTAGCCTAAGCTAGTCTTGTCGAATGCACATCTTTGTGATCCTAACATTATGTCAAATATCTTTTGGCCATTTGTGAATTTAATCACTGTGCAGTTCAGGTCTTCCTTTTCCTTTCTAAGAGTTTCATTTTCATTTTTTAGCTTCCCAACAACTTTCTTAAGTTGTTCATTATCTAGAGACATTCCGTCTAGCTCTTCTTATTGGAATTCAATTTCCTCAAGAGCTTTTTCAAGACTATGCTTAAGTTTTTCATTCTTCCTAATCTCTTTACTAAGTTTTGACTTAAGCTCCTGAATATGAATGTTGAACTCATAAAGTTCGTCAGTAGGTTTAGTTTTTACCTCCGCGCTTGCCATTAAACACAATACAGCAGTGTGATCTGAATCCACTTATTCTTCACTTGAGCTTGAATCATCCCATGTGGCTTTGAGAACTTTCTTGTCTTTTCTGTAAGTGCTGGTGTTCTTTTTATATTTTGTGGGACATTCACTCTTTATATGACCTGGTTTGTTACAACCGTAACATACTAACTCTACAGGTTTAGACTCGGGTTTCTTTCCTTTGTGAAACCTTGAGTAAGAATTATTCTTACTCTTTCTCCTAAGTAACTTGTTGAACTTTTTAGACAACATAGCCATGTCATCTTCTGAGTATGAATCATTTTTAGAATTAGTTTCAACATTGAGGGCAATAGATTTCTTTTCTTTTTCCTCAACTTTGACCGGGCTCATCTTATCTTTTAACTTCATTTCATGAACCATCAATGAATCGCATAGTTCATCAAAAGTATATTCAGCTAGATTCTTGGCTTCTTCAATGGCTGTGGCCTTGGGTTCCCATGCTCTAGGTAGGCCTCTTAGAAACTTTCTAACAGTTTCTTCTTGGTCATAAATATTTCCTAGATTCTTCATCTCATTGATGTTTGTTGTAAACCGAGCAATAGCCTCAGCTATCGAATCAATTTCCTTCATCCTATAAGTCTCATATTTTTCAACTAACAGTTGGAGCTTTGCCTTTTTAACTTGCAAAGTTCCTTCGTGGGTGACCTCTAACTTGTTCCAAATTTCTTTAGCGATTTCACACACACTAACTCTGTTGAACTCTTCGACTGATAAACTACAAAACAAAATGTTTACAGCTTGGTTATTCAATACTTCTCTTTTCTTTTCCTTGGTACTCCATTCGTCTATTTTCTTTGGGACAGAACCCCGTCAACTATTTTAGTAGGCGTTGGACAGTTGTATGTCAATACTTCCCACATCTCTAAATCTTGGGCTTTAAGGTAGTACCTATTCTTAGTTTTCCAGTGTGAAAACTTTTCTTCTTTGAACAATGGTGGTCGGTTGGTGAAGTTTCTTTCACCCGAGAGATAAATACTTCTTTCGTTTTGTCCTGCCATACTCAATCAAAGATGGTTACTTTGCCGGTTAACCTACTCTGATACCAATTGTTGGCCCAAATACATCCACGAAGGGGTTAATTGGACACTTAGAAGATTTTAACCTTTTTAAAAAATGTGCGGAATAATGAAAGCAGATTAAACAAAGTATAACAATCAAATTGTAACGCCCCGAAAATTATTTCCTCTAGCCCATAACCCAATTGCATTTTCCTCAAACTCTATGTGTTTTCCTTGATATGTTTGGTGTTTGTTTGATGGTTGTTTAATGTTTGTATATTTGATGCTTGATAATGTATATAAATATGTGCATTATAAATTGTATATGGGTCATGTTAAATTAAAGTATAATGCATATGTTATTATTTATGCATCAGCCCATTAAACCAAGAATTGATATGGGTTAGGATTGATTGAATAAAAGGATAAATTAGAATGAAAATTTGGTGTATTAGATGGATTGGACATTTAAAAGACATGCTAGCATGAGATTGGTTAAAGTACATGTGGTTAGTATGGGTAGTATGAGACCAACACATGTCAAGTTGGTGCATGAGAATGAACAAGTGCCCCATGCCTCATTTCTCTTCTCCAACACATGTTCATGGACCTGATGCAGATGGTCTTTAGGTAGTATCTGGATAAGTTTGTCATCGTATTCAATGATGACATATTGGTGTATTCCAAGACTCGGGCTGAGCATGAGGAACACCCCAGAGTAACCTTGCAGACTCTAAGAGAGCATAGGCTATATGCAAAGCTGAGCAAGTGCGAGTTTTGGATCACCGAGGTGAAGTTCTTAGGTCATGTGGTGTGTTTTGAGGGGATTTCAGTTGATCCGTCTAAGGTTGAAGCCATTATCAGTTGGCCTAGGCCTACCACAATGACCAAGATCAGAAGCTTTCTTGGGTTAGCTGGTTACCATAGAAGATTCGTTTAGGGATTCTCCAAGATAGCTACGCCTATGACTAGGCTCACCCAGAAAGATGTGTCATTTGTATGGACTGATGAGTGTGAGAATGCTTTTTTAGAGCTGAAGAAAAGATTGACATCTGCGCCAGTGTTGATTTTGTCAGCGCCTGATCAGGAGTTGGTTATCTATACTGATGCCTTTCGTGTCGGCTTGGGTTGCGTGTTGATGCAAAAGGATAGGGTAATTGCTTATGCATCGAGGCAGTTGAAGGTGCATGAAAAGAACTATCTTGCTCATGACTTAGAACTGGCAGCAGTGGTTTTTGCTCTAATGATTTGGAGGCATTATCTCTAAAGTGAGAGATTCACTTTGTATTCTGACCACAAGAGCCTCAAGTACTTGTTCTCTCAGAAGGAGTTGAACATGAGGCAGAGAAGGTGGTTAGAGCTCCTCAAAGACTATGATTTTACATTGGAATACCACCCTGGTAAAGCCAATGTAGTTGCTGATGCGTTGAGCAGGAAGCAGGTAGAGACAGTTATGGTAGCACGCCAGATGTCTCATGAGTGCAGAATACTTGAGGCGGCTACAGTGATGAGTATATGTGCTACCCTTTCAGATTAGATTGTGATATGTGCTCAGATGAGAGCTCAGCCTACACAAGTCTAGGAGGTGATTGACAAACAGTGACTTCACGTTGATTATGTGATGTACAAGTCTTGGACTGAGAATAGTGACTGATTGGCACGTGTCATCTGATGATGCCTTGAGACTTAGGGGATGTTGATGGGTTCCCGCAGATTCACGACTTAGACAGAGTGTGCTCTAGGAGGCTCATAGATCTCATTATGCTATTCATCTTGGTAGAACCAAGATGTATCATGATATGAAAAGGATGTATTGGTGGTCCGACATGAAGAAAGAAATAGCTCAGTTCATTCAGAGGTGTGAGATCTGTCAGAGAGTCAAAGCTGAGCATCAGAGGCCTGGAGATGCAACCACTTGCCATTCTTGAGTGGAAGTGGGAGCATGTCACTATGGACTTTGTTGTGGGATTACCCAACACCCAGATGAGACATAGTGTTGTTTGGGTTAGTATTGATTGCTTGACTAAGTCCGTTCACTTTCTACCAGTGAACACTAAGGATTCTATGGACAAGCTGGGCAGACTCTATATGCGGGAGAAAGTTAGATTACATGGGGTGCCAGTCTCGATTGTGTCAGATAGGGATCCGAGGTTTATATCGATATTCTTGCAGGGGTTGCAGAGGCAGCTCGGCACCAGACTAGATCTCAGTACCACTTTTCACCCTCAGACGGATGGCCAGTTTGAGAGGTTGATATCGATTTTGGAGGATATGCTTGGAGCTTGTGTCCTTGAGTCCAGTGGTAATTGGGAGGAGTACATACATCTGTGTGAGTTCACATACAATAACAGTTATCAGTCCAGTATTGGCATGGCTCCTTTTAAGGCATTGTATGGTCGACCCTGTAGATCTCCGATTTGTTGGACGGAGGTAGGGGATATTGCAGTAATGGGACCGGAGTTTGTACAAGAACACACAGAGAAGATTAAGCGGATCAAACATAATTTAAAGGTAGCCAAAGACAGGCGGAAGAGTTACGCTGATGCCAAGCAGAAGACCGTAGAGTTCGAGGAGGGTGACCAAGTTTTATTGAAGGTCTCACCTCAGAAATACCATACGAGATTTGGGATAAAAGGCAAGCTCGCTCTGAGATTTATTGGGCCGTTCGAGGTTTTAAAACGAATTGGCCCCATCGCTTACCGATTAGCCTTGCCACCTCAAATAGCAGCAGTCCACAATGTCTTTCATTTGTCAATGTTGAAAGTGTACAAGAGTGATTTTGATCACGTCCTGGACTGGAGAAACATGGAGCTAAGGCAGGATTGGACTTATGATGAGGAACCTATTCAGATACTTGACCAGAAGGTCCAGAGGTTGCGTACCCACGAGATTTCGATGGTTAAGGTGAGATGGCAGTTCCATGGCGAGGAAGAGGTTACTTGGGAGCGTAAGGACTACATGATGGAGCACTTTGTCGAGTTCATGGGCTTAGGTAATTTCTTAACCTTAAAACTTCAAGGACGAAGTTTATTCTAAGGTAGGTGTGATGTGACACCTCGAAAATTATGTCCTCTAGCCCATAACCTAATTGCATTTTGCCCAAACTCTATTTGTTTGCCTTGATATGTTTGGTGTTTGTTTGATGGTTGTTTAATGTTTGTATATTTGATGCTTGATAATGTATATAAATATGTGCATTATAAATTGTATATCGGTCATGTTAAATAAAATTATAATGCATATGTTATTATTTATGCATGGGCCCATTAAACCATCAATTGATATAGGTTAGGATTGATTGAATAAAAAGATAAATGAGAATGAAAATTTGGTGTATTAGATGGATTGGACATTTAAAATACATGCAAGCACGAGATTGGTTAAAGTACATGTGGTTGGTATGGGTAGTATGAGAGCAACACATGTCAAGTTGGTGCATGAGAATGGACAAGTGTCTCATGCCCCATTTTTCTTCTCCAACACATGTCAAGTTGTGCATGAGACCAACACATGTCAAGTTGATGCATGAGAATGGACAAGTGTCCCATGCCCCATTTCTCTTCTCCAATACATGTCAAGTTGGTGCATGAGACCAACACATGTCAAGTTGGTGCATGAAAGTGCACGTGTCCCATGCCCCATTTCTCTTCTCCAACACATGTCAAGTTGGTGCATGAGAGTGGACAAGTGTCCCATGCCCACTTCTCTTCTCCAAGGAAGTCCTAGAGAGTGAGATGAGTGTAGGGAAAGGAAAAAAAAAAGAGAAAGAAAAGAAGAAGAGAAAGAAAGAGGAAGTTGCTTTAGGGGAAGTCTTAGTAACGTTTTCATCAAAGAGTTGGATCTTGGTGATATATGGTCAGATTGAGCTCAAACCTTTTCAGCAAGTTCATATCTTATGGTTATTCATTCTGATCGGTGGAGATCTTCGTCGGAGAGATATAACCTCCCAAACAAAGCTGGTCGAAAAGTCTGAATTTCTCGCACAGTTTAGATCAAACTGACAGATCTCCTAAACCTATCGTTGGATGGATATGCTATTTCAGAGGATGGTTCACAACTAATATTTATGCATTATGAATGGTTGAAATGTTGATGGTCAAGTATGTTGGGTGATATATTCATCTGAGTTCAAGTATTTGCAGCAGGAAAGGAGAAATTGTTTGATTACAGACTTGTTCATCAAAGATACCTATCTCTTCGGTCCACCGTTGGATTGAGCTGATTTTTGGACAGAATGTTTGCTTCTTAACGTACTTCAATCTGTACGGTTGATTTTGTGATTAAATATTTGTGTTGGCAGCTTGATATATCTGAACAGAATATTAAATGAAAAATTGGTAGGGTTGTTTGTATTAGACCTAAATTTAGAATATAAACTTAGACCTTTCCAAATAGCTTGCATGTTAACTATGTTGACCTAGTTGCCATTGTTGATGAACCAATGATGCAAAATCCGTGATTTACATGGCTAAACATGGTGACCTAGTTGCCATTGTTGATGAACCCACGATGCAAAAATTAGGGTTTTTGATGCTTTTGGCCTAGAATCATTGAATTAATGCAATTTAAGTCTAATTAAGAATGATTAGGGTTGATTATGCTACTGATTAGGTGGTTGTGACCATATCATGGGTTAGGCTTACTTGTGATCAAATGGCCCAATTTGGGCATGTTTATACCTAAGGAATTGAAAATAAGTATTTTTGATTAATTGAACGGTTTATGAATGAGAACTATGCATTAGAGGCCAAAGTAATGTGATTTGAGTTGAATGATGGGATTAGATGGGATTTAGGCCTATTGTCTATATGTGGGCTGATTTAAGGTTGGTGTGTAATGTCTATGTGATTGAGCATAGAAATTGATGTATGGTTGGATATTGATGAATGTTTCAGGATCTTGATTGGGTTGATTCGGTTTGGTGTTCGTGTGTGATTAGATACTCTCGCGAGGCTTGGTTGTGAGTAAACTTTATTTATGATTATATCTTTTATGTGATCATATCACTTATATATATTGTATGTTGAAAGCATGAATGTGTTCTAATTTTTTGAATGATGCATTAATTTGAGAAAACCTTATGACTTTGGTTGGACCCATCTATCTGGCTAATAGAGAGACTTAACCTTGTCATAGCAGGGTTTTAGAAAGGAAATATTTGGGGATGAGAACGGTACGGTGAAATAGATGTGCACTAGTAAACCCAATGCATGTGGAATGTGGATCCAAATTGATAGACTTTTACTTGCATCGAACTTATTATAAATGCTTGATATCTAGATGTTATGAGCTTTTAATCATGCTACACATTGACATGCATACATGATATTTATTGATGAGTATTGATAGCATATTTGAATTCTATTCACTGGGCACCGTTGGCTCACCCTCATTTTTCTCTTTCAGGTCCTTCTGTCCTGAATAAGGGCAAAGGAGTAGTCGTATGTTGAGGGCCTTGCCGGCGAGAGAATCCAAGGCCTCAATGTGAGTTGAGAGGCATTTTGATTGAAATGTGTTTTAAATTATGATGTATTATATTTTGGACTACGTAATTATAACACTTACCACATTGTAGTATGGGTGAGTTGAGACTTGTTAGATAGACCATGTGGGCATATGACAATTTTCTTTTGTACCCATGATTTTAGACTTTATGTGTATGTCCATCGTGATGGACTGTAGGGATTATGGTTTTATTTATGGATTATCTCTTGTTATGGATGATTAATACGGTTGCTAGTTTTGTTTAGTACCTTTTATATTATGTCGTTGTTTGGGATAAGGCTCGTAGGGTCTCAACCACCTCACGGGAGTTGAGGAGTGGTTGGAGATGCCTACGACCGTCCCGGCATTCTGCACGCCATTCCTTGCGAGGTTGGTGGTCTGGGCACACAAATACAACAAATGTAAATGAGACAATGCAACCAAGATTTATAGTGTTTCGATCGCGCCTACATCCACTACCTAACCTTCTCAGTTATGATTTTTTCAAACTCCACTATGGACCTTCTTACGGGTGAAGATCAAACTGGTACACTTTCTCAACTTACGGGTGTAAGAACTATCGTTTCTCAACTTATGGGTGTGAGAGAACCATTTTTCTACTTACAAGTGAGAGATAACCTATTCTCAACTTACGGGTGTGAGAAGACCTGTTAATACTTTGAGCAACACTTGCTCTAACTAAGTGACTTGCCAGTCACCCCAAACTGAATACAAGATGAGATATGATTCATTTTACTCATAATCAAAGTGATACTTATAAATCTTTGGATTGAACCTTCTGTAGTCACAGATTCAGCAAAATATGTGTGATGAAGTTTATGCTGAAAACAGGTTCAAAGAGCTTTTGTTTTTACTAATGGGTTTTCAAAATAATGATGACGAAGATCAATCAACCTAGAAGACCTTAAGTTTTTCGTTCAAAAGATCGTAAGATCAAGTGCAAGTGAATTCAAATATAACGTTAACATTCTTATCCTAAATGGATCGATTAAGCTCAACGCATATTACGGCGATAACACCTGAATCATCTGATCCTTTCATGAAAGAGGAATGTTCTGACAAAGTTTTTAGAACGTTTAAAAAGTTTCAAAAAAGTTGTTGTACAATTATGAAATGTTCTGAAAAGGATTCGTACGTTTCTGAAAAGGTTAGCAGAAATAACAGTAATGTCAGAACAACAAAAATATCTTTTTTGTCGTTTTGTTCTTTTGAGGGCGCTCATAGAACATCAGCGTCCTACTGAACAATGAAGTGAGGGCGCTACTGAATAGTAAGCGTCCTTACTTACTTTGATAGTTAAATGACTTAATTAATGAGGGCGCTACTTCGCAGTGAGCGTCCAGCTTTGTTTTAAAACTTTTGACACACGAGGGCACTACTCAAGAGTAAGCGTCCTGAACTATTAAAAATTAGTTTTAAAACAATGTTAAGTGCGCTGACAAACGGTAAGCGTCCTGAAAGTTATTTAAGTTGATTCTAAAGATGAGGGCGCTCCTACACAAGTAGCGTCATGATAATTTATTCAACTTATAACTTATCAGCATCCTTAAAGATAGAAATCACTTAAAGACAAAAAGATCTTTCAGCGAGCTGAAACTAAGTCAACGTCTGGACATTCTCGAAAGTTGATAAAGGAAAGGCCGCTATTACCAAGTGAGCGTCCTTATTTTTCAGATCAATTTAACCTTGAGTGTCCTAACATTTTATCAGCGTCCTGAATCATCAAGTCCAGGAGGGTGCTGCTAAAACATTAGTGTCCTAGAAGACTTTTATAAAAGTTGTTTTTAATTTCTCGATTAAAGCTCGATAAAACATACTGTAACTAGATTAAATCGAATATGAAACCGATTGATTAAAACATGCAAGCATGCATATTGCTGAATCACATGACATAGAAGGTCCTATAACCTTTCATAATCTAATCATACAACTAAACATCTTCAAAGCATCATGGTCTTCAAGAAGATTTTTAATATGTTCGCCATGCATCACTAAATCTTTGAAACCTTCAAGTAAGATTAGATATGCCATATGTGTTGTAATATCATGAACAAAATGTAGTTTTGTAATCATCAAAATCTTTCATAATAGGGACATATTTTCGTAAGGGACATGAGGATAATTGGTTCTACACTTTCTAGGTGGGAGATCAAGTCTTCATCAAGTTATAGCCTGACATAATGAAGTTCTTCAGAAAGGTGAACAAGAAGTTGGTTCACAAGTATGAAGGGCCATTCCCTATCACAGAGTGACTTGGGAAAGTTGTTTATCAAGTCCAGTTACCTTCTCAGTAGTAGAATCTTCATCTAGTGTTTCATGTCAGTAACTCAAAGTCGTGTCATGTTGATCGAGAGGATCCGGTTCATGATTGTTCTTCAAGACCAACAACAAATGGCAAGTGCAAACCTGATCGTGAGGTGGAGTATATTGTGGCTGATCGTCGAGTTCCAGGACCTTCACTGAAGTAGATCGAGTCAAAGTATTTAGTCAGTGAAAGGGCCTGCCGGAAGTTGAAGCCAGTTGGCAACCAGCCAGTTCGTTGATGCAGTATGAAGCAGAAATCTTCAAGTACTTAGCCAGTCCATCGACAGGGGCTTCATTGTATTAAATGGGGGAGTCTATCACGATCATGTCGTCCAATGCACCATCATGTCTTTCTCCTTGTTATCGGGGGTTTTTTTGTAATTTTGGGGGCAAGTATGATTGACCTCACATTTTTTTGTTTCCTTCTGAGATTAGGGTAAAAGCTTAAGATCTACCTTGTAGGGGAGGTGGTAGTCACCTAGAGGTAGTGCTTAAGTGTCCCCTAAAACCGAGTGTCCCTTGTTAAGCTACCAACGTGTGTCTCTTGTGGCTGCATGGTATTGCTAGCTTGTAGTGCTCTAGCGATACCTGCTCCCCTAGGGTGTGTGTGGATTCCTTTCGTGTAAACACAAATTGTACAACATTTACTTGAGATTAATGCAAATATACTTCCAATTACTTGTTGTCTGTTCTTGTGTGTGTTATTTCTTTTTATTTGTAGATTGGATGACCCTGTTACTTGATATTACCGGGCGCTTCACAAGTATTGCCTTGCCTCATTGACTCACCCACGACACATGGCCAAGGCAACACGTGCCTCGGCCATTACCGACGCACCACATGCCTCGTACACGATCAAGGCTTGTCTTGCTTCGATCATGGCCGAGGAAAGGCATGCCTCGACCATGACCAACAACAACGTCCGACTCCATTTAAAGGTTTTCCTCGAGCTCAACAAACACATTGTTCATAACTCAAACTTCGCACAGAGTGGATCTCGAGACACAGAATTACAGGCTAACTCCCGATAAGGAAAAGCATAAATCACTCACGTTAATTGAGCACTACATTAAATGCACAAACCAACCCCTCCAACTATAAGAAAGGTTCGTTTTATAGAAATAGGTATGCTCAAAAACCTGATGTTCTCTACATACTTCTATTCTCTTATTGCATTGTCTACTTAGGCATCAAAGTGTTTTTGGTGACCAAACGTTACTACCTTTGCAGGTTCGAAGTGCGATAGTCTCCTTGTAGGATTTCAGAGTAGTAGATAATCTTCAGATTCTATTAGCCAACATTGATTTACCGATAGACGCGAGAGAATTTTGGCTGAAACGCACTTATCAATGAAAATATCTAAGTATTGATGTAACGACTCTCACCCTTTTTTTATGATTACAAATAACATAATTTTAATCACTAATCTATTTGACGTAGTTGTTTCAGTGCTAATTGTTGGCCCAAGTGGGGGTTTTCACTCAGCACTCTCCAAAGTCTTTTGATGCTAACAAACAATATGTAATTTGCTGTGAATATTTGGACTAAGTATGTTTCGGCACCATAAGCAAATAGAAAAGAGCAAATACAAGATCAAAGTACTTCAAGTCCCTTATTGAAAGGATTAACCATATTCAAAACTTGGACAAGTTGAAGGAAAGAAGAGACAAGAGGTTGAGAGTCCTACTTATGTCTAGAATTAGGATGTAACCTACATGCTCTAAGCTTGCTCAATCATTTTCTTAAATATCATGCAGTAGGTTTTCACGAGATCTTTTTCAAAGTTTTCATGATTTTCAAAATGTTTTGATCTCAATCATGATTTCGTAAAAATGTTCTTACAAATGTTTTAAAACAGGTTCTTTGCGGTTTGATTGATTTAAAAGTGTTTAATCATGTTTCAAAGTGTGCCGGATTTATTGGAGTCATCCTTGGATTTAAAAAATGATTTTCTTAGTTTTCCAAGGACTCGAGCACTCTAGCGAACGGCTATAGCGCGCTAGCAGACTGGTGGCAAATATGTTCCAAGACACAAACAACGGCCAGCACGCTAGGGAGAGCAACTGGAAAGTTGTGCTCTTGGCCATAGCGGCTAGCGCACTAGCTCAGTATGGGCCAACGCGCTAAAGAGTGAGAGTTGAAAGACTCTGCTCTCGGGAACACTGGCAAGCGAATTAGCGAAAGCGCCAGCACACTAGCAAAAGTGCCAACGCGCTAGTGCAGTCGACCAGACAATGTCTGACACTTTTGGGCAGAAAAACGTGGACTTTCCACTTGCGATAATTTTCTATAATTTTCTATATTTTCTATATTCAGACCGTTAGCTTTGAAATATAATATTAAATTCGTACTTTACTTAGAGATTGAAATTCAAGTGATGGTTATTCTCTGGTTTTGCATTTTTAAACCTTAGCTTGGTCATTTTAAGCAAGAGAGGAGAACTAAGCAAGAGAGAACCGAGAATAGAGATAACGAAAGAGAAAGAAAAATATGAGTACATCAAGTTATTTCCAAACTTCAAATCATTTCTCATGTTTTTGAAAGCCATTAAAACAAAATGCTTGAAACCAAAAGAGTTGATTTCAAAGCGCTTCCATTTCGTGCATGATTTAAAGCATCTTCAAATTCGTCCTTATGAGCTTTCTTGTGCAAGGAAGGTAAAATAGTTGTAAGATCTCTTACTCCTCCATTGAGCTTAATTTTCATATCATGTATTTTGAAATGTGTATTGTGAGCTTAATTGTAACTGTTCTACTTGCATAGAACAAACACCACGGTCTTTGTTTCTAGTGTTTTGGTTTGTTTCAAGGCTGAAACAAACCAAGTTAAGTGATTGTCATATCACTTTTTATTCCACAGTTGGAATCAAGTACAATTTCATCCTTTATCTTGAAAAGGATCAAGTGGTTCTTCCTTAGCTCAGGAAAAGGGTATTCGGTTGTTTCTTATCCCGCAAAAGGAAGTTATAGGTTCATCCTTAACCCGTAAAAAGATAGGTTTGTCTTGAACCTGTAAAAATACAAGTGTAATGTTTGATCCTCGCTTGTGGAAAGGATTCATTAGTGAAGGTTGGAAATCCTTATTAGGTAGGGGACGTAGGCGAGGCCGAACCACTATAAATCCTTTGTGTGCATTGTATTTATTTTCAATATTTTATTGTGCACTGTGAATTAACTCGAGTACATAATTTGATTTCCACCAAGAAAATAGAAATTGTCAAAATTGGCCGTAACACCCAATTCACCCCCCATCTTGGGTCTGTTAATTTAAGAGGTTCATCACTTAGCACGTCCCTTAATATACTGTGATGAAGTATATTTTGAGGATCACAAACAAAGTATTTTTCGATGCTAACGAGCCTTTATCAAGATTTCATCCCAACACCTAAGGAAAGCAAAAAGCCAAGGAACGATTCGATCAAGGAACTCAAAGTCATACCAAACGTTCAAGATCGTTTCAATCAAAAGGACTTCAACGTTCATATCGTGATTTCAAGATCACTTCACTCGAACGATTTGATTAAGCAACAAGTCTATATCTTTTGAACAACGTTCAAGACATTCAACTCTAGTGCGAAAATTCCTCCTGAAGATCACATAATAAAGAGTTGGATTTAACGCTTATTAGAAAATGGGAAATACACAGTATTTAAGGTATATCTTTCTCTAATCGACATTGCTTAAACGTTTTCCAAAATCATGCACGAATCACTTGCATATTTGCATGTTTTGATCTTACATTTTACGGTATTTCAAATGATTTAATTTTTTATATTTAATTTTTATATTTGCCGAGTTTCTATTTGCATTTATCGTTTATTTAATCGTGAGTCAAAACTATTTTTAAAGAGTCTTTCAGGACATTAATGAATTAGCAGCGCTCTCCTGAACTTGTTAAGTCAGGACGCTGACAACTCATTAGGATGCCGATAACATTCAAGGTTGAATGGAATTGATTAATGACGATGCTTACTTGTATAGTAGCGGCCCCCCTCTATTAGTCAACCACTGAAGTTGTCAGGACACTGACTCAACATCAGCTTACTGAAAGATTTCTAAAGTTCTTCAAAGAATGTATCTTTGAGAACACTGATAGTTATAAGTTGAATAAACTATCAGGAAGCTACCCAGATAGGGACGCCCTCACCTTTGGAAATCAACTTAATAGCTATTAGGACGCTGATTGTACTTTAATGTACTTGTGTTTGGATTCAAATGTTGTTAATAGGTGGTAGGACACTTACAGTGTTATAGCGCCCTCATGTTTTGTTTTATGTTTTAAAAGGTAGGATGCTTACTCGAAAAATAGCGCCCTCATGCACATAATTATTTTTAAAACATAGCAGGACGCTAACTGTGCATTAATGCCCTCAGGGTTAAGTCGTTTAAGTGTCAAAGTAAGAGAGAACGCTTATTATTCAGTAGCGCCCTGACTTCATTGTTCAACAGGTCACTCATACTTAATGAGCGCCCTCATGGACCAAAACGACAAAGTTGATACTATGCGTCAGGACACTGATTATGAAATCAAGACGCTAATTCAACAACTTTCACTGTTCTAATAAGTACATTGCATCGGTTTACTTTTTCAGAACGGGTTTTTGCATAGAGTCCTTTTTAGACTTATCGGAGATATTCTCTGATACATGAGTTAAGTTTTTCTAAAAATTTCTATATTCATGAAATATGAAAAGAATCAGAATGTTAGTGAAAATTGCAGTTTCCATTTTCATATAATATTCTAGCCGTTGTGTGTAAACGTTCATATTATTTGAATTTCAAATGTCTAATGACTGTCCTACTAAGTCTACAAATACCAGCACTTAGGATCAAACGACTCACCAATCATTTTGTATTGTGCCAATACTTTTTGAAAGTTAGTCTGTGTCAAAATATTTTTTCAAACATCTAATCTTTCAAATTATTTTTCACTGATACCTTTACATATTCAAAAGATTTTTACATTGAGCTTCAATTATATTCTATCTCTGAAAATCTATTTGCTGAAGATAGAATTTGAGATATAGTTAATAAGAAATACGGTTGTACTTGATTTCACATCTTAAGTATTGAATTGAATTATATTAGTTGTTGTGTTAACAACTGATCCCCGAACCAGAAGTTTTCATATTTATACTTTATATCTATTTCAAAATTGTTTGTGTCTTGGATTTACACTGGTCATTCAATTTTCAAGTCAATGTCTATTTGGTATCATATTATTTTCGAAGAAGCACTTATTTTCATATCACATCATTCATGCTTTTCAAAACTGCACTTGAGCAATACCGAACATTGAAAGGTAAAAGACTGTAAGTATATTTCTACTTAGCATTACGTATTTTAATTTATACATCTTTGTAATGCTATGTATCGAGCTTAATTGTAGAGTGTTCTACTCAGTTAGAACCAACATTATTGTGTTGTAATGTTGGTGTGTTTCTAGACTAAAACAACCAGGACAAGTGAATGTAGTTCACTTAATGATTTCAGAATTAAAATCATGTAAGGTTATCTCTGAACTTCTAAAAGAGAAAAAAGTTCATCCTCACCTGAAAGTAGGAAACCGGTTCATCCTCATCCCGCAAAAGGATATGTGTGTCCTTAACCTGTAAAAGGATAGGTTTTCTCTTAACCTGTAAAAGAGAAATGGTTGTTCCTCACCCCATATAAGGATCACGGTTCTTTCTTATCCCCCAAAAGGAAAACAATTTTTCCTTATCCCGTAAAAAGAAAACGGTTCTTCCTTATCCCGTAAAAGGAACATGGGTTTTTCCTCATCCCGGGAAAAGGAATATAGGTTCACCTTAGCTCATGAATGGATAGGTTTACCTTTAACCTAGAAAAGGGCAGTTGTAACGGTTTGGTTCTCACTCGTAAGTGAATCAGTTAGTGGATTGAGAAAATCCTAATCAGGAGATTAGGTAGTGGACGTAGGCTTGGTCGAACCACTATAAATCTTGTGTATCTCACTTTTGCATTTTAATCTGTGTTCTATTTATGCGTCCAATTCCAATACACTCATGTATATCACTAAGTTATTGGAAGAGATTTTTTAAATTGACCATCTCACCCAATTCACCCTCCTCTTGGGTGGACCAACAGGGTCTTCATGTGGTATCAGAGTGGACGCTCCTGTTTTCAGACTTAACATCTTTGAGCTAAAGATCAAATGGGAAAGACAATCAGTTTTGACTTAGGTGACAATCCATTTTTACCTCCAATGCTTAATGTAGATAAATTTGTGTTTTGGAGAATTGGGATGAGAGCTTTTATCAAGGCTCAATCATTGGATATGTGGAATATTATTTCCTATGGACCATATGTACCGACAACTGTAGATGGAGTTGAAATCCCCAAACTTAGGAAAAAGTGGGATAGGAAAGAAAAATAGTTAGTTAGACTTGATGATCTCGCTAGAAACATATTTTTAGGTAGCCTTTCCCAACATGACATTGATAGAGTTTCATCATGTGCTTCATCCAAAGATATTTGAAATAAATTAGAAGACCTCCATGGTGCTTCATGTATCTCCACAACTTCTCGTAAAGAGAAGGAGAATGTAGAACATGTATGTCTTATTTAAAATTTTAGTGATTCTTCTACAAATGTAATTGATCTTTCTTTTGATGATTTGTCTATTGCTCACAAGAATCTTGAAATTGAATTTGACAAACTCATCAAAAAGAATGAGACACTCAAGAACATGGTATCCAATGTTATGGATGCGTTGAAAACTCTCCAAAATGACCATCAAAATGTTCTTCAGAGAAATGAAGCCATTCTTGAAGCCAAGGAAAATGTAGAAAATGAAAAACATTAATCTTCCAAGAAAAATTAGTGGAATTGACCAAATTAGTAACCAAAGTTACTATTGAAAAGGAGGTCTTAGAAATTTGAATTAGAAAAACGAAAGACCTCCAATTTAGATAAACAATTGGGAAAATCAAATATTAGGTACTTTTAGCCCAAGATATGCCATAAGAGCTTCACGTATCCTTTTAAGGATAAATATTACAAAATGACATGGGTACCAAAGAAACTACTCCTAGATGCTAAAATTAAAAAATCTAGAGTATGGATTCCTAAGGCTATGGTTCACCAGATCACATAGATTTATGATACAGAACCGTATAGGTTATAGGCCTTTAAATACTTTAGGCAAACTTCCATGTATTATATGTCATATGTAATCGGGGGTATTTTTGTAATTTTGGGGGCTAGTATGATTGACCTCACATTTTGATGTTTCCTTTTGGGATTAGGGTAAAAGCCTAAGATCTACCTTGTAGGGGAGGTGGTAGTCGCCTAGAGGTAGTGCTTAAGTGTCCTCTAAAATCGAGTGTCCCTTGTTAAGCTACCAACTGTGTCCCTTGTGGCTGCTTGCTATTTATAGCTGGTAGTGCTCTAGCGATACCCGCTCCCCTAGGGTGTGTGTAGATTCCTTTCGTGTAAACACCAATTGTAAAACATTTACTTGAGATTAATGCAAAAATACTTCCAATTACTTGTTGTCTGTTCTTGTGTGTGTTATTTCTTTTTATTTGTAGATTGGGTGACCCTGTTACTTGATATTACCGGGTGCCGCATTAGTATTGCTTTGCCTCATTGACTCACCCGTGACACATGGCCCAGGCAACACGTGCCTCAGCCATTACCGACGCACCACATGCCTCGACCACGACCAAGGCTTGTCTTGCTTTGGTCATGGCCAAGGCAAGGCAAGCCTTGACCACGACCAACAACAACTTCCGGCTCCATTTAAAGGTTCTTCGCAAGCTCAACTAACACATTTATCATAACTCAAACTTCGCATAGAATGGTTCTCGAGACACAGAACTACAAGCTAACTCCCGATAAGGAAAGGCATAAATCACTCACGTTAATTGAGCACTACATTAAATGCACAAACCAACCCCTCCAACTATAAGAAAGGTTCGTTCTACGGAAACAAGTATGCTCAAAAATTTGAAATTCTCTACATACTTCTATTCTCCTATTGCATTGTCTGCTTAGGCATCAGAGTGTTTTCGGTGACCAAGCGTTACTACCCTTGTAAGTCCGAGGTGCGATAGTCTCATTGCAGGATTTCTAAGGAGTAGATAATCTTCAAATTCTATTAGCCAACATTGATCTACCGATAGAGACGAGTGATTTTTGGTTGAAACACATTTATCAATTAAATTATCTAACTATTGACGTAACGACTCTCACCCTGTTTCTTTTTTATGATTACAAATAACATACTTGTGATCACTAATCTGTTTGACATAGTTGTTTCAGTGCTAATTGTTGGCCCAAGTGGGCATTTTCACTCAGCATTCTCCCAAGTCTTTTGATGCTAACAAACAATGTGTAATTTGGTGCGAATATTTGGACTAAGTATGTTTCGACACCATAAGCAAATAGAAAATAGCAAATACAAGATCAAAGTACTTCGAGTCCCTCAAGTAAAGGATCAACCATATTCAGAGCTTGGACAAGTTGAAGGAAAGAAGAGACAAGAGGTTGAGAGTCCTACTTATGTCTAGAAATAGGATGTAACCTACATGCTCTAAGTTTGCTCAATCATTTTCTTAAATACCATGCAGTAGGTTTTCACAAGATCTTTTTCGAAGTTTTCATGATTTTCAAAATGTTTTGATCTCAATCATGATTTTGTAAAAATGTTCTTACAAATGTTTTAAACAAGTTCTTTGCGTTTTGAATGATTTAAAAGTGTTTAATCATGTTTCAAAGTGTGTCGGATTTGTTGGACTCATCCTTGGATTTAAAAAAAAAAGATTTTTTCAGTTTTCCAAGGCCTCCAGCACGCCAGCCAAAGGCTCTAGCGCGCTAGCAGACTGGTGGAAATATGTTCTAAGACAGGAACAATGGCCAGCACGCTAAGGAGACCAACAGGAGAGTTGGTGCTCTTGGCCATAGCGGCTAGCGCGCTAGCTCAGTTTGGGCCAACGCGCTAGAGAGCAAGAATTGAAAGACTGCTCTCGGGAACACTGGCCAGCGCATTAGCAAAAGCGCCAGCGCACTAGCAAAAGCACTAGCGCACTCGCAAAAGTGCCAGCGCACTAGCAAAAGCGCCAGCGCACTAGCAAAAGCTCCAGCGCGCTAGTGTAGTCCACCTGACAACGTCTGACACTTCTGGGCAGAAAAACGTGGAGTTTCCACTTGCGATAATTTTCTATATTTTAGCCCATTCACTTTGATTTTTAAAATGCTTTTGCCCATGTCTTTTCAAAGACGTTTCAGACCGTTAGCTTTGAAATATAATATTAAATTCATACTTTACTTAGAGATTGAAATTCAAGTTATGGTCATTCTCTAGTTTTGCATTTTTAAACCTTAGTTTGCTCATTTTGAGCAAGAGAAGAGAACTGAGCAAGAGAGAACCGAGAATAGAGAGAACGAAAGAGAAAGAAAAATGTGAGTACATTAAGTGATTTCCAAACTTCAAATCATTTCTCATGTTTTTGAAAGCCATTAGAACAAAATGCCTGAAACCAAAAGAGTTGATTTCAAAGCGCTTCCATTTCGTGCATGATTTAAAGCATCTTCAAATTCGTCCTTATGAGCAATCTTGCGCAACAAAGGTAAAATCATTGTAAGATCTCTCACTCCTCCATTGAGCTTAACTTTCATATCTTCTATTTTGAAATGTGTATTGTGACCTTAACTGTAATTGTTCTACTTGTATAAAACAAACACCACGGTCTTTGTTTCTAGTGTTTTGGTTTGTTTAAAGGCTGAAACAAACCAAGTTAAGAGATTGTCATATCATTTTTTATTCCACAGTTAGAATCAGGTACAGTTTCATCCTTTATCTTTGAAAGGATCAAGTGGTTCTTCCTTAGCTCGTGAAAATGATATTCGGTTGTTCCTTATCCCGCAAAAGGAAGTTATAGGTTCATCCTTAACCCGTTAAAAGGTTAGGTTTGTCTTGAACCTGTAAAAAGACAAGTGTAATGGTTTGATCCTCGCTTGTGAAGAGGATTCATTAGTGAAGGTTGAAAATCCTTATTAGGTAGTGGACGTAGGCGAGGCCGAACCACTATAAATCCTTTGTGTGCATTGTATTTATTTTCAATATTTTACTGTGCACTGTGAATTAACTTGAGTACATAATTTCATTTCCACCAGGAAAATAGAAATTGTCAAAATTGGCCGTAACACCCAATTCACCCCCCCTCTTGGGTCTGTTAATTTAAGAGGTTCATCACTTAGCACGTCCCTAAATATACTGTGATGAAATATATTTTGATGATCACAAACAAAGTACTTTTCGGTGCTAACGAGCCTTTAAATTTTCATCCCAGCACTTAAGGAAAGCAAAAAGCCGAGGAACGATTTGATCAAGGAACTCAAAGTCATATCAGACATTCAAGATCGTTTCAATCAAAAGGACTTCAACGTTCATATCGTGATTTCAAGATCACTTTACTCAAATGATCGATTAAGCTTCAAGACTACATCTTTTGATCAACGTTCAAGACATTAAACTCTAGTGCGAAAATTCTTCTTGAAGATCTCATAATAAAGAGTTGGATTTAACGATTATGAGAAAATGGGAAATACACAGTATTTAAGGTATATCGTTCTCAAATCGACATTGCTTAAACGTTTTCCAAAACCATGTACGAATCACTTTCATATTTGCATATTTTGATCTTACATTTTTCAGTATTTCAAATGATTTAATTTTCTATATTTAATTTTGAAATATACCGAGTTTTTATTTGCATTTATCGTATATTTAATCGCGAGTCAAAACTATTTTTAAAGAGTCTTTCACGACGTTAACGATTTAGCGGCGCTCTCCTGAACTTCTTAAGTCGGGACGTTGATAACATTCAAGGTTGAATTGAACTGATTAATTAGGACGCTTACTTGTATAGGAGCAGCCTCCCTCTTTTAGTTAACCTTTGAAGTTGTCAGGACACTGACTCAGCATCAGCTTACTGAAAGATTTCTTAAGTTTTTCAAAGAATGTATCTTTGAGAATGTTGAATGTTATAAGTTGAATAAACTATCAGGATGCTACCTGGATAAGAGCGCTCTCACCTTTGGGATTCAACTTAATTTCTTTCAGGACGCTAATTGTCCTTCAATGTACTTGTGTTTGGTTTCAAATGTTGTTAATATGTGATAAGACACTTACAGTGTTATAGCGTCCTCATGTTTTGTTTTATGTTTTAATAGTTAGGACGCTTACTCAGAGAGTAGCGGCCTCATGTACATAATTGTTTTTAAAACATACCGGGACTCTAATTGTGCAGTAACGTCCTCAGGGTTAAGTCGTTTAAGTGTCAAAGTATAACAAAATGCTTACTATTCAGTAGCGCCCTCACTTAATTGTTTAGCAAGACGCTTATACTTAATGAGCGCCCTCAAGGACCAAAACGATAAAGTTGATATTACACGTCAGGACACTGATTATGGAATCAGGACGCTAATTCAACTATCGTCATTGTTCTAATAAGTACACTGCATCAGTCTACTTTTTCAAAACAGATTTTTGCACCGAGTCCTTTTTATACTTATCAGAGATCCTCTTTGATACATGAATTAAGTCTTTCAAAAACTTTCCTTTTTCATGAAATTTGAAAAGAACCAGAATGTTAGTGAAAATTACAGTTGCCATTTTCATATTACATTTTAGTCGTTGTGTGTAAATGTTCATATTATTTGAACTTCAAATGTCTAACGACTATCTCCTACTAAGTCTATAAATACCAGCACATAGGACTAAACAACTCGCCAATCATTTTGTATTGTGCCAATACTTTTTGAAAGTTAGTTTGTGTCAAAATTCTTTTCAAACATCTAAACTTTCAAAGTATTTTTCACTGATACCTTTAAGTATTCAAAAGATTTTCATATTGAGCTTCAATTATATTCTTTCTCTGAAAATCTATTTGATTTGGTATCTACTCAAATTCTCAGCGTTAATTCACACTTGGTATCATTCTTGCTGAAGATACTTGATTTCATATCTTAAGTATTATATTGAACTATATCAGTAGTCGTGTTAACTACTGAACACCGAACTAGAAGTTTTCATACTTATATTTTATATCTATTTTGAAAACCTTCTGTGTTTATGATTTACACTAGTCCTTCATTTTCTATGTCAATGTTTATTGGTATCATAATATTTTTGAAGAAGCACTGATTTTCATATCACATCATTTATGTTTTTAGAAACTGCACTTGAGCAATACCGAACATTGAAAGGTAAAGGGTTGTACATGTATTTCAACTTAGCATTGCGTATTCATATTTCATATCTTTGTAATGCTATGTAATGAGCTTAATTATAAAGTGTTCTACTCAGTTAGAACCAACATTATTTAGTTGTAATGTTGGTGTGTTTCTGGACTGAAACAACCAGGACAAGTGAATGTAGTTCACTTAATGATTTCTGGATTGAAATCATGTAAGGTTATCTCTGAACCTGTAAAGAGAAAAAGGTTCATCCTCACCTGCAAGTAGGAAACCGGTTCATCCTAATCTCGTAAAAGGATAGGTGCGTCTTTAACCTATAAAAGGATAAGTTATCTCTTAACCTGTAAAAGAGAAACGGTTGTTCCTTATCCCGTAAAAGGATCACGGTTCTTCCTTATCCCATAAAAGAAAATCAGTTCTTCCTTATCCCGCAAAAGGAACATGGGTTTTTTCTCATATCGGAAAAAGGAAATTTGGTTCATCCTTAGCCCATGAAAGGATAGGTTTGCCTTTAACCTGTAAAAGGGCAGTTGTGACGGTTTGGTTCTCACCCATAAGAGAATTAGTTAGTGGATTAAGAAAATCCTAATCGGGAGATTAGGTAGTGGACGTAAGCTTGGCCGAACCACTATAAATCTTGTGTGTCTCACGTTTGCAATTTAGTCTGTGTTCTAGTTTTGCATCCAAATCCAATACACTTATGTATATCACTAAGTTATTGGAAAAGAAATTTTATATTGACCATCTCACCCAATTCACCCCCCTCTTGGGTGGACCAACAATTGGTATAAGAGACCATCTCATCTTCTTCGTTTTCATCTCCTTCTTCAACTCTCTAATGGCATCCAAAGCTCCTGAGTCTAGGAAAAGAGCTAAAGAGGAATCATCTTCCACCTCTAGTGTCTTTTCTCTAGTGTCCTTTTTATCAGATGGATCTGAGGAAGAATCCTCAAGGGAAATTATTCCTAGGGAAATCCACGCATTTTCAATTTTCTCTGAAAAACCTCTGCCACCGCTTCCCGCTGCAGGTTCAATTGAGGAACAATTTACCAAACTTAGTGATTCTTTATCCTCCAGCATTCAGGCCGTTCTGGACATGCTAAACGAGCACAAGAACCGGCTGAAAGAGCTTGAAGCCAAGGCAAAACGTCAGAGAGATCTAATGATGGTACTATTTGAGGAAAATGAGGAATCCCGAGCTTTGATTGAAAAGGTTGTCCGTGTGAGCACCGCTACTCCCATGGCTCATAGGACCAATAGCCTTCATGGATGTCCTCGTCCTCGCTTCGAAGATTCTGATCCGGAATCTTCTAGGAACATCTAGAAACCTCTCTGCAAGCCCCGTCATGTTAAGCCAAAATTTTGAAATTTTGTTTAATCCATCTTTTGGAATGTTGTTTAAAACTCTTCTACAATACTCCTTTGTGATGTTCATGCAAAATTTCTTTTAATCAGATGTGTGTGTGTCTATTTCAATCAGCTCTCTGACACACTTAGTTTGCTCATTTCACATCTCGGCCATTGGTCTTCATCTTGATTAATTGCTTAACTGTGTGTGATTGCTCTGTTTTAATCTTCCAGTTCACTTACACAATGCATTCTGCACATCTCACGACTTAGTTGATGCTCAATTATGCTATGCTATTTTGCCTGCTTCTAAGTTTGCAAAATTATTTCTGTCTATATATGATGCATAATTATGTTGTTGATTATCTGTCATCATACTAATGTTATCTTGTTCATATTTCCTGAGAAACTACATCATGATGAAATCTTTCTATGTCTAATGCTTTGATCAGTTTATGGTATCTTTCCAATGACTAGTCAAATCTATCTTTAGTAACTTATATGGATATCTGTGACTATCTGATAAAATCATGATTATCTGCTCATCTTTAACTTATACGTGATATTTGTTTATCTGATGATCAAGCACACAATAGCTAGGTTGTGCTTTAACAATTTATCTCTGCCTATGCTAGTTCATATCATGATCATGTTTGCTCTGAACTTAGAAAATCATATCTATGCATGATTCATGTTTATACAAATATATAGGCCATCTACACAACTCCATTTCGTACTTGTATATCTTGAAAAGAATATTGCCTACACTCATGATTATTATCTTTTGGCATTATCTTTTTAATGATTTTTTGACTTTGATGCATCTACTTCATACCATATCATGATAGCATCAAACTCATGGATATCTTACTTCTAATGAGTACATACCCTTCCAAATGCTTTCTCATTAGAATTATTGGATCAAACATTCTAGGCTATGCTTCAATTGAAATTATTTACCTATTATATGACAATGAATGTATGTTGTTGCGTGAATGATATCTATGAAATTTAGCATATATTCAACATGTTTAGACTTTGATATTCATCATATATATCTTCACATGTCGAAACTATGGAAAGTTTATAATTTTCCATTTCACATGCCATTGATGTTCCTCTTTAATATTAAATCTTCTATGCATCAATTGACCGTGATTCTTGATATCTAATAGATGCCATGTGCGTCAAACTATATACTTTGCATCCTGTTAGAATTGTTAACCTATACGGTTCATCCTTAGCACATCCCTAAAGTATACTTGATGAAGTATATTTTGATGATCACAAAAAAAAAGTTTTTTGGTCTTAACGAACGTTTATCAAAAACTTATCTCTGCACCAAAGGAAAAGCAAAAGGCCAAGGAACGACTCGATCAAGGAACTCAAAGCTCATATCCAACGGTCAAGATCGTTTCAACTTACGGACTTCAACGATCATATCCTGAAGACAAGATCATCTCACGTGAATGATTCGATCAAAGGAAAACAAAGACATATAAGTCGTGAACGGTTTGATCAAGCTTCGTGACAACATCTTCCGATCAACGTTCAAAGTCATCTCCAGCTCAAAGATCAGCAAAGAAGTCACAACGAAGAGTTGGAAGTATTGATCAAGAGAAATGAGAAATACACAAGGAAATTAAGGTATATCCTTCTCTGATCGTTATTGCTCAAAATGTTTTTCAAAACCATGCATATATCACTACCATATGTTTTCTAAATCTGCATGTTTTGATTTCACGTTTTTAACCATATTTCAAATGATTTAATACTATATATTTAATTTGAAATATACTGAGTTTTTATTCGCATTTATCGAATATTTTATCGCGAGTAAAAACTATTTTCAAAGAGTTTTTCAAGACGCTAATAAAATAGCAGCGCTCTCCTGAACTTGTTAAGTCAGGATGCTGATAGGTCATTAGGACGCTGATAACATTCAAGGTTGAAATGAACTGATTAATCAGGACACTTACTTGTATAGTAGCAGTCTTCTATATTAATCAACCTTTGAAATTGTAAGAAAGCTTACTCAGCATCAGCTCACTGAAAGATCTCTTTAAGTTCTTCAAAGAATGTTTCTTTGAGGACGCTAATTGTTATAAGTTGATTAAACTATCAGGACGCTTTCTGGATAGGAGCGCCCACACTTTTGGAAATCAACTTACTAACTTTCAAGACACTGATTGTCCTTCAGCGTGTCTTTTAAATGTCTTAACTTGCAGGACGCTTACATAGTAGTAGCGCCCTCATGTTATGTTTTTACTTAGTACGACAGTCACGTAATGTAGCGCCCTCATGTTTTGTTTTATGTTTTAAATGCAGGAAACTTACTCGGATAGTAGCGCCCTCATGCACTTAACAGTTTTAAAACATTGCAGGACGCTAATTATGCATTAACACCCTCAAGATTTAAGTCGTCTAAAGTCATAAGTAAGTCAGGACGCTTATAAGTTAGTAGCAGGACGCTTATGAGTTAGTAGCGCCCTCACTTAAGTGTTCTGCAAAACGCTTATACGTAATAAGCGCCCTCAAGGAACAAAACGACAAAGTTGACATTATGCGCAGGACACTGATTGCGGAATCGGGACGCTAATTCAACTATGGTCACTGTTTTGACACGTACACTTATCAGTTTGCTTTACAAAACAAATCTCTGCACAAGAACTTTTAAAATAAATCAGAGATCTTCTCTGATGCATGAATCGGGGTATCCTGAAATTCTCCTTATTCATGGCTATCTGGAAAGAACTAGAATGTGTATGAAAATAACAGTTGCTATTTTCCTATAACATTCTAGCCGTTGTGTGAAAACGTTCACGTTATTTGAACTTCAAATGTCTAACGGCTATCCCACTAAGTCTATAAATACCAACACTTCACATCAATTCACTAAGTCAATACATTTAGACACGCTACCATGCCCTTAAGTTTGTTACTGTGCAATTTTCTAGCCAAGCCCTTCTGTAGGCTAGAGTGTGGTTTTCTAACCAATCCCTTATCTTGGTTAGTGTGTGGCTTTCTAACCATGCCCTTGTGTTAGTTAGTGTAAGGCTTTTAGCCAAGCCTTTGTGTTGGCTATTGTAAACGACTTCTCATCACGCCCGTAAGTTGACTAACCAATAGTTTATTGGGAAATCATGATCGTGGTGATTGGGTAGTGAACGTAGGTTCAAGGGGAACCGAATCACTCTAAATCGTTGTCTCCATTTATTTTTTCTTCACTTGTTTATCTTGATTGTTACCTACTGCGCACTTTATCTGTTTAATTATATTTACCAAAAAGTACCGCGAAAAATCCGCCAAGTCCAATTCACCCCCTTCCTCTTGGACTATAATACTAGGCCAACACTCTAGATTTTGTGATTCTAGCATCAAGGAGCACTTCTTTTCGAAACCCATGCCATTTTGTGATATTTATCCTTAAAAAGACAAATCATCAAAAGGAAAGATCATCAACATTGACATCATTTACATTTGTAGAACAATCATCAGTATGAGAGATAAGACATGTATGTTCCAATTTTTTCTTAATTTCACAAAAGGATGTTGAAGCACATGCATCATCATAAATTTCTTCTAATTTGTTCCAAATGTCCTTAAATGAGGCACATGAAGAAATTTTATTTATGTCATTTTGGGAAAGGCTAAACATAAGTATATTTCTAACTAAATTATCAAGTCTAGCTAACCATTTTTTCTTTCCTATCACATTTCTTCTTAAGTTTTGGGATTTCAACCACATTTATGATCCTAATGGGCACATATGGTCCATTTGCAACTGTATTCCATATATCAAGTGACTGGGCATTAAGGAATGTTCTCATTCTAATTCTCTAAGACATGAAATTATGGTCTTTAAGCATAGATGGAGTGAAGGGGTTGTCTCCTAAGTGAAATTCTACGGTATTGGTCATTTGATATTTGGCTCAAGGATGTTAAGCCCTAAATCATGAGCATCTGCTCTGATACCATTTGTTGAACACCCAAGAGGGGGATGAATTGGGTCTTTTAGCCAATTTCAAATAATTGTTAATTCATATGTTATGTTCCTTAAATTAGTTGAGACATTTTAACAAATAGATCATGAACAATAGTAAAAGGTGAAAAATAAATAGAAGGAGACAGGTTTTTACCTAGTTCGAAAAGCTTTTTCCTACTCCGAGCCTAGAGAAACCTTTTTTAGAATTCTACTATCTCAGATTCACTTCACGGGTGTGAATCAAACCGTTACATATGCCTTTTTACAGGTTTAGAAAAAACCTACAACATCCATTTGCGGGATAAGGATGAACCGAATTTTGATTCCAATCTTGGAATCACAAGTGAACCACAATCATTTTACTTGATTTCTCTCAGCTTGAAATAAATCAAGTAGATAAACAAAGTAATGATAATCTTGTTCTAAACACTTAGAACAAGTACATAATGAAGCTCAATGATACATACGAACCCAAATACAATGAAGAGAAAGAGAAGTTGTTCCTTACCAAACAAACTTCGAAATACTTACAGAGGGTAATGGTTTATCCCTAAGATATCTCGGCCACAAGATTAAAAACTTAAGCACAGCTGAACATTAATGGAAGAAAATCACCTTGGTTCGATCCAAAAACAAGATATGTAATGAAGCTCGTGATCGTGAACAACTTTAATGAAAAATGTGTGTTAAAAAACTCAATAGAACTTGATGAAAAATGCATAGCTTCCCCAATGGTGGCTGCCTCTTTTTGGTTCAGTTTCAAAGAAAAATATTGGAAAATGATAATAAAAGTTCTTGTGATTAGAGTAGGGTTTAATTATTGTTTATATAGAAAACCAAGTTCTAAAACACTAAACCTATCATCAATGGCAAAGATTAAAAGATTTAAACTAATATTAAAGTAAATCAACGGCCCACAATGTTGCGACCCCCTCCGTAGGATGACGTTCCGACCGGCACAAAATATCATATACGTCATACCTAGACGTATATGATACCCTGTCAGCCTCTTCCTTTAAAAAATAACACAAAATTGACTAAAACTTTTTGCCGGAACCTCCCCATAAATCTAAGGTTCCACATAGACCTGATAATCTCATCAAATCCACAATTTCAGTATGTAAATCAAAATCATTAACATCTGCATAAACCACTCCATGTCATATAACCCAAACATTCCATATGTTCACAAGACTTCCGTTTATTCCAAAGTCTCAAACCATACACATTATATACATGGTATAAAAATTATAGTCTCACATACATCTTCTAATACCATTCACCTGTATCACTTTTATTTATATACAACCCACTAACCATTATATACATAGTTTAGTGTTATATATATACATTTCCAAAATGAAAGATATAAAACCACTTTCCTACACACATACTTACATCAACAAACAAACAAGCTCAAATCAACTTTCTGGAGCTTTGCCTTTGCCTTTGAAATCAAGACCTGAGATAAAAAAAGGAGTGAGGTTAGCTACAACAAGCTTCATGAGTAATCTAGTAATGGCATCACGTATGCATCCATAATAAAACATGGCATGTAAAATAACAGTATAAACCAAATGCAAACCAATATGAAATAATCATACATGATCAAGATAATCCATGTCATTTTTCAAATTAAACAATGCATACTTTCATTAAACATATGCTCTTGATCCTGGTGTATGGGCTGAGTTTGTATCCTCTTTATACCTCTATAAGAGGAGAACCCAACCTCATCTAACCCAATCAACACTATTAGGTAATGAGCGAGTCTGTATCCCTATCATGCATATATAAGGAGAATCTGGTCTCATTTACCATCCAATCCGATGGTTCCCCACGTCACAGAGGAAATCATCTCATACCTTACTTACACAGATAAGCCTCAATATTTCAATGCTCAAATACATTTTTCATGCATTCAATACATAATGCAATAATTCATAACATGCTTACATTCATAAACAGGGTTTATATTCTACATTGCCATACATAAAACAAAAATAGAACTACTCACAAAGATTACAGAATTCAGCAAGTGAAAATATGTTGGAATGGTTGAGGATTTGCGCTAAAATACATGCAAATCACCACACCGACCATTTAAAAAAACTGTCAGGCCCGTAGATAAGTGTGCTTCTTGCTGCCTAGAAAACAAATTTTCTGCTGGATCCTGGCAGGAGCACGCTGCCTTCCCAAGAGTGTGCTTCTCACCTCAGAAGCTCGCTTCTCCTTCTCTGAAAACCCAGAAAATAGTGTTCTCGGGTTTCGCCGCTGGAAAGTGCTTCTCATTTAAGGAGCGCACTTCTCAAAGCTCCAGGTAAAAAATTTACTAAGTGTTTGGTCTCTAATGCTGTGTATAGGGTCCAGGTACATCTACCACCCTAAAACACATACATTCACCTTATTTTAGGGTCATGTACATACGTATATGCGCATAAATATGCCTGACAATATGTATAAGTCAATGTACAAGGTTGACTTTTATTTACGGGGCGTTACACACAATGAATGCTCAAGTTTAAAACTCGAAAATGTGCAAATATGGAAATTTTCTAGTGGAGTGCGTTCGAGCTTGCTGGAGTACGTTCCACGAAAATCCAGATTTGCAGGTTAACTTACTGGAACACGTTCCACACTGCTGGAATGCGTTCCGCAAGACCCGGGAACACTTGACCATTTTTTCCCTTGCCTGAAATGCGTTTCTCCTTGCTAGAGTGCATTCCAACATGTCTTAGGTAAAATGGGTATGTTTTGACTGCTGAAGTACATTCCTACAGGAAGGAATGCATTCCACGAGTTCTTGGGAAACATGTGCATGCCAAGAATACAATTCTTGAACATGTCTAAGTTCCATGATTGATAAGACATTAAAATCACACTTGGAACATGATTTTGAAACTCAAAATAGAATAAAAAACATGAGTTTTCGAAAGAAGATATCATGGAGTGAATTTCTCTAAAAGGGCAATCCGTTTTGTTGTAAAAAACATTCAAATCTTGATTTCGAAAAGTATGCATCAAACAACAATATCTTGAAGAAAAAAAAATTATACGATATGACGCAATACTGTAAAAATATAAAGTTTCACAAAAAAGTGTCAAGGAGTGAGTTCCTTGAATTTTAGCACACATGAGAAATTCTTTTTCAAAGACATGCAATATGATCATTTTAAAATAAATATAGTGAGAAAACATTTATGATCATGATCGAAAGAATAAATAACCGAAACGTCATTAATTCAAAAAACTGAAAAATAAAATACGAAAAGTTAAAAAAAAAACTGATAAAAAATGAGTAGTTGATCAACCTAAGAAGAAACCTACAACCTCAGAGAATCTAAAGCAATTACAATATAGAAATTTATTACAATCAGATGCTTTGACCTCCAATTGACTTCTTCTTGACCTCGGTTGACTTGCCACCTTACCTTGACATCTTGCACGCCAAATGAATTCTCTTGACTTTAGCTTGACCATCCTTGAACTTGAACTTCGATTTTGCCTTTCACTAAGTGGTCATTTGCTTGAGTTTTGCATTGGCCTTAAACTTGATCTTTGGTGCTGAAATATACTCAATACAACCATTCACACCATGCTTATATTGTTTGCTAGCATAAAACACTTAAGATAATCCTAAGTGGAAAACCACTTAGGCCAACAAACAAGAGTGAACCATAATGGCCTCCTTGGAACCGATAGGGTGATCCCCCATGTGGCGACCCCGCACCCCGGGCCACCATCCCAGTGGGACGACGTGTGAAATTCCTGGGTGGGACGCCCGACGTAGGCACCTACAACCACCCACAACACAACTGAGGCGATCAGGGCCCTACAAGCCTAAATCAAACTTGAAACATAATCTAAACAATTTTACTATCCAAGTTGATCCTCAAGACAATGGATAAAGATCAAGATAAATCCACAAATAAACCATAATTCCAATAGTCCATCAAGATGGACATACACATAAAGATCCCAACCATGGGTACAAGAAAATCGTCATATTGGCCACATGGTCTAACTAAAAGTCCTAACTCACCAAATACTACAAAAGTGGTGAGTATAATAATTACATGGTCCAAAATACGAATACATCATAATTAAAAGCAAAGTTCAATCAAAATTGCCTCCTAACTCACGTTAAGGCCTTAAACTCTACGCCGGCAAGGTCTTCAAGAGATGACTACTCCCTTGCCCTTATCCTGAACAGAAAGACCTGAAAAAGGGAAATGAGGATGAGCCAAAGATGCCCAGTGAATAGAATTCAGATATGCCATCAATATTCATCAATATAATCCGCGTATGCATGCCAATGTGCAGAATGATTGAAAGCTCATAACATATAGATATAAAGCATTTATAATAAAGTTCGATGCAAGTAAAAGTCTTTCGCTTTGGATCCACATTCCATATGCATTAGAGTTACTAATGCACGTATATTTTACCGTACCGTTCCCATGACCAATCGTAGTCATTTGAGGTTACTAGTGCACGTTTGTTTCACCGTGCCGTTCTCATCCCCAAATACTTACTTTCTAAAACCCTCCTATGGCAAAGTCAAGTCTTCCTTCTAGTATGCTAGCCTTGTTTTGTCCCTTGCGCAAGGGCATACAAAGGCGTAGCTTTTTTCAATCACAAAGTCATTTAGGTCCTTCTAGGATAGACTTAACTCTCTTTAGAGACAAGACCTACTAGGCCATAGGGTTTTACAACACATGCATCATTGAAACACTTGTAACACATTCATGCTTTCAAAACATATAAGATATAATTGATATGACAACATAAAAGATTTAAACATAAATGAAGTCTACTCACAACCAAGCCAACGAGAGCGTTCTAACCACACACGGTTACCAAATCGAGTCAACCAAAATCAAGATCCTGAAATAATCACCAATACCCATACTTATATCAAATTCCTATGCTCAACTACATAGACATTTACACAACAACCTTAAATCAGCCCATATAAAGAAAATAGGCCTAAATCCCACCTAATCACAACTTACAACTCAAATCACATACCTTAGGCCTCTAATGCCTAGTTCCCATTCATAAACCATTCAATTAATCAAAAATGCTGATTTTTCATCCTTAGGCATAAACATGCCCAAATTGGGGAATTTGATCACAAGTAGGCCTAACTCATGACATGGTCACCACCACCTAATCACTAGCATAATCAACCATAATCATGCTTAATTAGACATTAAATGCATCAATTCCATATTTCTAGGTCAAGAGCATTAAAAGCCCTAAAATATGGGAATTTCTATACTTAAGCCATATTGGCAATTTACACAATGTCACTATGCTCAGCCATGATAATCACTAATTTAGCAAGAAGGATTCATCAACAATGCCCATTTAGTCAACATAGTTGACATGCAAGCTATTTGGAAAAGGTCTAAGTTCATATTCTAGATTTAGGTCTAATACAAACAACCCTACCAATTTTCCATTTAATGTTCGGGGCGGATGTATCAAGCTGCCAACAGAAATATTTAATCACACAATCAACCATACAGATTGAATTATATTAAGATATGAACCTTCTGTCCACAAATCAGCGCAATCCAATGGTGGATCGAAGAGATAAGGTTCTATGATGAACATATCTCTAATCAGACAATTTCTCCTTTCCTGCTACAAATACTTGAACTCAGATGACTATATCACACAAAATACTTCATCCATCAAAATCTTAACCGTTCATAATGCAAAACGATCAGTGCTGAACCATCTTATGTAATATCATATCCATCCAACGGGGGATTTAGGAGATCTATTGGTTTGATATAATATGCGCGAGAACTTCACACTTTCCGACCAGCTTTGTTTGGGAGGTTATATCTCTCAGAAGAAAACTCCAATCAAGATCTCCACCAACCATAATTAATAACCATAAGATACGAACTGGATGACAAAGTTTGAGAGCAATCTGACAATATATCACCAAGATCTAACTCTTTGATGAAAACATTGCTGAGACTTCCCTCCAAGCAACTTCCTCTCTCTTTCTCTTCTTCTTTCCTTTCTCTTCTTTTTTTTTCCCTCCACTCGGCTCACTCTCTAGGACTTCCTTGGAGAAGAGAAGTGGGGCATGGGACACTTGTCCACTCTCATGCACCAACTTGACATGTGTTGGAGAAGAGAAATGGGGCATGGGACACTTGTCCATGAGACTCATGCACCAACTTGACATGTGTTGGGGAAGAGAAATGGGGCATGGGACACTTGTCCACTCTCATGCACCAACTTGACATGTGTTGGTCTCATACTACCCATACCAACCACATGTACTTTAACCAATCTCATGCTTCCATGTATATTTAATGTCCAGTCCATCTAATACACCAAATATTCATTCTCATTAATCCTTTTATTCAATCAATCATAACCCATATCAATTCATGGTTTAATGGGCCCATGCATAAATAATAACACATGCATTATAATTTTATTTAACATCGCCCATATACAATTTATAATGCACACATTTATATACATTATCAAGCATCAAATATACAAACGTATACATCAACCAAACACATAGAGTTCGGGAAAAATGCAAATCGGTTATGGGCTAGATGAAAAGACTTTTGGGGTGTTACACCCCAAGTGGGGAACCCACTCCCTCTTACTAAATGAGTTATAACCACTTTTCCCACCACAATGGCTGAGGTCCCCTTCAGTCGAGTGTCAATGGACATCACATAACCAAACAAGGGATGAAACAACTTGTTCGGCACCTGGTCCCTCAACCAGGTAGGACCTTCTACAAAGGCCACCAAGCCGATGAGTTCAGGCAACGACACGTAAAATTGTTCCACCACCACCATAGCCGTTTAGATGCAACATTCCTCATAACCTAACACCCCCTTCTGTGATGCAACTATTAGAAACCTCTGAGGACGAATCAAACTCAGTTTGCTCTCCAATCTTCGACGACATGGAAAACTCAACAAGTCAAAACATGGTTCAGGGACCCTACCACTCACATCCTGAACCGATTGAAGACAATCAAATATTAAGCATCAGGGATAACAGACTTCCAATCCAATCTCAAGGAGATGACAATCAAGGTAATGCGATTGAATTTCAAGAACGAAATTATTTTCAGGAGGGTAGAGTGTAATACCCCCAGGATTAAACTAAAACAAAAAAAACCCATGATACTAAAAAACACACCACAGAATGTTCAGGCCTTTTCACCCCTATAAAAAAGTGTCCTCCTGGCCCTATTTCCACCATTCATCCCACAACTTTTCTTCCTCTCATAAAGACTTTCTCTCCCCTCATAGAGACTCTTTTGATCCTTTGGGTGAATTGGAATTGTTGTTCTTGATGAAGTTCGCTTATCTAGAGTGTGTGCGAATCTGAAGGTGGGAACGAAGCATAGGTTTGCGTGTATTATATATTTTTATAAAGTTTTCATTCATTTATCATTATGTCTGATATTCACTTAGACTATGCCATTCATACATGTACCTTGACATGGAATCCATGTGTTATATTGTTACTTTGTTTAATTAGCTAGACACAATCTTTTCCAGAGTACCTTTGAATAGTGAATGAGAGGCAGTTTGCTGCTTTAGAAGAATGGTTCTTAAGAAAAACTATTGTGACTCCACCACTCAGCCTGAGGACTAGTCTTGTTGATTATATCGAAAGTTATTCACTCAATGAACGTAATACTGGACGTCCAAATGATGCACATTGGTGTGGTCAATCCTTATAAGTGTTGGTCCACCCAAAAAGGGGGTGAATTAGGTGCGATGATCAATTTTAAAATTATCTTCCAATAACTTAGTGATTTACATGAGTGTGTTGGAATTGGATGCAAATTAGAACACAGACTAAAATGTAAACGTTAGACACACAGATTTATAGTGGTTCGGCAAAGCCTAGGTCCACTACCTAATCTCTTGATTAGGATTTACTCAATCCACTAACTGATTCTCTTACAGGTGAGAACCAAACCGTTACAACTGCCCTTTTACAAGTTGAAGGCAAACCTATCCTTTCATGGGCTAAGAATCAACCATTTTCCTCTTTCCAGGATTAGGAAATACCCATGTTCCTTTTTTTAGGGATGAGGATAAACTCATGTTCCTTTTACTGGCTAAGGAAGAACCATATTTCCTTTTCCCGGGATGAGGAGAAACCCATGTTCCTTTTACTGGCTAAAGAAGAACCATGATCCTTTTGCGGGATAAGGAACAACCGGTTTCTTTTTAAGGCTGAGAGATAACCTATCATTTTTAAGGTTAATGACACACCTACCCTTTTACTGGATGAGGATGAACCAATTTCCTTTTTCTAGGCTGAGGAAGAACTCATATTCCTTTTACAGGCTAAGGAAGAACCGTTGTGATTTCAAACCTGAAATCACTTTAAGTGAACCACGTCCACTTGACCTAGTTGTTTCACACTGAAACACACCAGATTTACAACACAAAGAATGTTGGTTGGTTCTAACGAAGTAGAAAACTTTACATTCAGCACAGTACATAGCATTACAAAGATATGAAATGTGAAATAGGTAATTCTAAGTTGAAATACACCTTCTGTCCTTTACCTTTCAATGTTCGGTATTGCTCAAGTGCAATTTCGAAAAGCATGAATGATATGATATGAAAATCAGTGCTTTATCGAAAGATAAAATATACCAAACAAATATTGATGTTAAAAACAGAGGACTAGTGTAAATATAAGACACAGACAGTTTTCAAAATAGATATAGAATATATGTATGAAAATTTTTGGTTCAACAATCAGTAGTTTAACACAACTACTGATATATTTCAATACAGTACTTTAGATATGAAATCAAGTACGACTGTACATCTTGAACTATTTCTCAAATTCTATCATCAGCATGAATGATACCAGATATGAATCAGTGCTGAGAATTTGTGTTGATACCAATATAAAAACAGATTTTCAAATATAAAATAGAATTGAAGTCCAGTATGAAAATCGTATAGGTATTAGTAAAAATACTTTGAAAGATTAGAAAATGAAATTCATTTTGACTCAGACTAACTTTCAAAAAGTATTGGCACAACACAAAATGATTGACAAGTTGTTTGGTCCTAAGTGTTGGTATTTATAGACTTAGTGGGACATAGCCATTAGACATTTGAAGTTCAAATAATGTAAATGTTTTCACACAACGGCTAGAATGTTATATGAAAATAGCAACTGTGATTTTCACTAACATTCTGGTTCTTTTCAGATTTCATGAAAGAGGAAAGCTTTAGAAGAACTCCTTTCATGTATCAGAGAAGGTCTCTGATAGGTCTGAAAAGGACTTTGTGCAAGTGTCTGTTCAGAAAAAGTAAACTGACGTAGTGTACTTAATCGAACAGTGACAGTAGTTGAATTAGCGTCTTGATTTCGTAATTAGTGTCCTAACACATAATATCAACTTTGTCGTTTCGTTCCTTGAACGCGATTACTACGTATAAGCATCCTGCTGAACACTTAAGTGAGGGCTAGTAACTCGTAAGTGTCCCGACTTACTTATGACTTTAGACAACTTAAACCTTGAGGGCACTAATGCACAGTTAGCATCCTGCTATGTTTTAAAACTATTAAGTGCACGAGGGCGCTACTATCCGAGTAAGCGTCCTGCTTTTAAAACATAAGACATAACATGAGGGCGTTACATTACGTGAGCGTCTTACTAGATAAAAAAACATAACATGAGGGCGCTACTACTATGTAAGCGTCCTGCAAGTTAAGACATTTAATAACACGCTGAAGGACAATCAGCGTCCTGAAAGTTATTAAGTTGATTTCCAAAAGTGAGGGCGCTCGTATCCAATAAGCGTCCTGATAGTTTAATCAACTTATAACCATCAGCGTCTTCAAAGAAACATTCTTTGAAGAACTTTTAAAAGATCTTTCAGTGAGTTGATGCTGAGTCAGTTTCCTAACAACTTTAGAGGTTGACTAATAGAGGAGGCCGCTACTATACAAGTAAACGTCCTAATTATTTAGTTCAATTCAACCTTGAACATTATTAGCGTCTTAATGACCTAGCAGCGTCCTAATGACCTATCAGCGTCCTAACTTAACAAGTTCAGGAGAGTGCTGCTATTTCATTAGCGTTCTGAAAGACTCTTTGAAAACAGTTTTGACTCCCGATTAAATATTTGATAAATGAGAATAAAAACTTGGTATATTTCAAATTAAATATATAGTATTAAATTTCTTGAAATATAGTTAAGACATCAAAACATTCAGATTTAGAAATCATATGAAAACGATATATGCATGGTTTTGAAAAACATTTTGAGCAATAACAATTAAAGAAAGATATACCTTAAATACTTTGTGTATTTCTCTTTTCTCATAATCGTTAAATCCAACTCTTCATTATGAGATCTTCAATAAGAGTATTTCGGAGTTGAATGACTTGAACGTTGATCGAGAGATGTAGTCTTGAAGCTTGATCGAAACTTCGAAACGTTCGAGAGAAGTGATCTTGAAATCATGATGTGATCATTGAAGTCCGTTAGTTGAAACAAGCTTGATCGTTGGATGTAAACTTTAAGTTCCTTGATAAAGTCGTTCCTTGGCATTTTGCTTTTCTTTTGGTGCAGAGATAAGTTCTTGAAAAACGTTCATTAGCATTGAAAAATACTTTGTTTGTGATCGTCAAAATATACTTCAACAAGTATACTTTAGGGATGTGCTAAGGATGAACCATATAGGTTAACAATAAGCATCACCAGATGTTGCCAAATCATGCCCGATGTAAATCTGAGACCGAACCTTTGCAGACATGATTGTGCATTAAAATTATACATGAAAGTTAGTAGACAACGTAACCACCTAGGGACATAAGTCGTTCATAGTCTGTGGATGGATTATTGGCACATAAATGCCCACCTGGTTGAGTTAAACCTAGGCGGTACATCTCTATTGTAAACTTCATTGTGTCAGCAAAAAGGAGATGCTCGGATAGGGTTGTTCCTTATTATTGAAATCATTTGACTATATGCTCGGAGATGGGCGTACGGTTTGAACTCGAGACGAAGAGCCCTGGAGATGGGCATCTATATGTGAACCCAGGATAGTACCTGGCCACGAACCCTTACGAGACGATTCATAATGGGTGTTGACTAGTTTATGATATTGTACATTGTTGATAATGTTATGCAGTGTTTATCTAATAATTATGATTCTGATGTTCTATTTATTAATTTCCATAATCCATGGAATATTTGTTTCGCCTACTGGGCGATAGCTCATCTCGTTGCTAATAATTTTTCAGGAGCTTGAGGTTGATCTGTGTGGAGGTACATGGGCCTTTGTTTTGTAACCCTTGACTTCACCGTCTACTTAGTTAGGGTAACTTTTGGGGAACGTGTTTCCTTGAATTGGCGGTCATTAAACTGCCCTCATTTTTTACTAGAAACATTTAGAATTAATGAAGAGAAACTCTGTCTCTATGTTGCGTTCCTACGCATCTGATTTCTATTTGTAACTGCATCACATCCCGCTTGTGAGTGTTCTGCCAGAATAGGCACGTCCAGGCGGGACAGAGAATGGTGTAAATGGGAGTAAATTATAAGCCTTGCTCCCATGAGCCACTTTATAAACCAACTCCTCCCATTCAACACCAATCATTCAAATACAAATTCTTATACATTAATTGCTCTCATTTACACAACTAACCATTTAAATATATTTACGTATTGGACCCATAAATATTGGACCAAAGTCTAAGGTTAGCATGGTGGGAATAATTAATGCTTTAAATGAGAGACTTTATCTTGTGTGTCACGACCCCCCCTTGTCGATATATGCTATACCTAGACGTATGTAATACTCTGTCAGTCTCTTCCTTTAAGAAATACAACAAAATTCCCTAAAAATTTCTGACAGAACCTCCCATAAATCTGAGGTTCAACAAAACACTTGATAACCCACAAATCATCCACATATATCATTTCATTTCTATTCCACATCCATAACCTCATATATACATGATTAAGGTCTAAACCCCACATATATCTACTAACATATATCATTTTCATGTACATAATACCCACTAACCATTTTATACATAGTCTAGTGTTATATACATATACATATCCAAAATAAAGGACACAAAAACCATCTCCCTCTACACATACATACATCAACAAACTGTACGTACAAAACCACAAGTGTACAGTGCTAAGTAATAATAAACCGATGAGATATCGGGTTGTCATCCTCTTGATTCTATGATGATCTTAGGTTATAATTCTCATGTTCCAACCCAAGGATTCCTCTCTCAAGTGCCACCTCCAAGTCTAATATCATTCAATCCGTGATCAAGAGATCAAAAGCGTTAAGCAATGAGAAATATAAATAAACTATGAAGAATCAATTAATAGTAAACATAATCCAATCTTAACACATAGAATCAATTAAAGGATCCATCTATCCTCTAGAAGACTAAATTAGTTAATAAATTGGAAGATAAAACCATGAAACATTGTTATAAACTTGGATAAGAACATGAAATAACAAACTAGAAACTCCTTGGTAGATGAAGATCTCTCCCTTATCTCCAACTTCGATCTCTTCTTCTTTGTTTTTCCGTAGCCATTTTTCTCCTCTCTTTTTTTACTTGAAAACCTTAAACAATGGTCTTTATAGAGCTACAAGTCCATTGGAAGTCGCAATAAGAAACTCGAAGTTGAACTAGGAAAGTTTGCAACAAAATTAGAAGGTTTCTAATTTCGTAGCACCTTCGCTTTCTTCCACCTTTTTTCCTCTTTTCATCCACACCATATCTTCCTAAAAACCCTCTCAACTTATATTATTTCAAGTAAGGAAGAAGTAAAAACAAACTGCGTCCAATTCGGAGTTAAATTGAGAAAGTTATGACCAAAACCTCAAAGTCGCAGAAAATAGAAACTCCCGTTACAGGTTTGTGCACTATTTCTCACCTTTTTTCTTGTGGACTTAGCCATTTTATCATCTCCTTTGACTTGCATTGTTCATGTTCTTTCTGTCCAATTTGTTGTAACTTGTTTCCATCATCCAAATCCTTGTTCAACACATTTAAACACCTACAAAATAAAGCAAACTCAATGAGTAACATGTTTATATGATTACATGAAATTCAACTCGAAATAATGTAAATATATCAAAACTTGATTAATCTATCAAATAACCAAATTTATGATAAACTAACCTAATATATGAACTAAATACCATAAAATAAACCAAAAACATGCTCCAAAACATATTCTAAATACCTACCTATCACAAACAAACAAGCTCGGTCAACTTTCTGGAGCCTTGCCTTTACCTTTTTATTCAACACCTGAGATAAAAAGGAAGTGGGGTAAGCCACAACAAACTTAGTGAGTAACCTAGTAATGGCATTACATATGTATCCCTAAGAAAACATGGCATATTAAAACAACATTATAAACCATATGCAAACCAATATGAAATAATTATACATGATCAAGATAATCCACGTCATTTTGACAATTTAAACATTGCATATTTCATAATATATATGCTCACGATCATGGTGTATGGGTGGTTGAGTCTGTATCCTCCATATACGTCTATAAGAGAAGAACCCAACCTAATTTAACTAAATCAATTTTATCAGGTAATGAGTGAGTCTATATCCTTATCATGCATTCTTAAAGAGAACCTGATCTCATGTACCGTCCAATACAATGATTCCTAATATCACAAGTGAAAACATCCCATACCTTACTTACTCTTGTTGGCCTCGGTATTATCAATGCTAAAATACATTTTCATGCATTTAATTCATAATGCAACAATTCATATCATGCTTATATTTATAAAACAGGTTTATATACTGCAATGCCATACATAAGACCAAAATAGAAATACTCACAGAATTACGAAATTTGACTAAGTCCACAATCTCTACACTTAGTTCAAATTGCCAACTTTTTACTTTGCACACTTTCTATAGGACAAGCAGCTCACTTGTCCAATTGTCCAATTCTCAGAATTCATCAATTCTTTCCTCCAATCTCTGCAATTCAACATTCCCAATCATCTATCATTGCTTTCCAATCATAAAACACATCAAAACACAGAAATTCATCACTCAAATGGATTCCCAAAACCCTCACACAACAAGTCTAGAAATCCATTTCTAACCATGAAAATTCAGTAAATTTATCATCAAAGTAATCACAATTCAACAAGAAACTACTTACCTAAAGTTTCCTCTAGTAAATCAACCTATTTCCAGCTAAAACCCTCTTTTCCAACTTTCAATCTAACCATGAAAATCATCTAATTCTCACATATGTTATACAAGTTGAAGAGAGGAACAAGAATCTGTAATTTTTAACTCAAAAACCATGGATTCTCTCCTTGGATTTGAGCTCTCCGAGCTCAAATCTCCTCTTCCGTTTCGTTGTTCAAGTTTTCCCAAAGTTCAATCAACTCAAAATGAGCTAGAAAAGTCGAGACATCTGTCTAAAGAATGCACAAACCGCCTCACCGACCTATTTTAAAAGACTGTCAGGCCTACAGAGGAGCGTACTTCTCCCCTTAGGGAGCGCGCTTCTTGCTGCCCAGAAAAACCAAATTTCTGGAATCCCATGAGGGGCACGGTTCTCTTTTACCAGGAGTGCACTTCTCGCCTCAGGAGCGCGCTTCTCCTTGTTAGGAGCGCGCTTATTTTAAAAACCCAAAAAAATTTGCTCTCGGGTTTCATCATAGGAGCGCGCTTTTTCCTTAAGGAGCGCACTTCTCAAAGCTCCAGGTGAAATTTTCACCAAGTGTTGGGAATTTTATTATACAACTAGCCTCCTAGGGTACCAATAGCCCTACAATACTTGTATTTTCTCTATTTTAAGGTCATATACATATGTATATGGGTACAAATATGTCTGACAATACGTATTAGTCAATATACAAGTTTGACTCGTACATACTGGGCGCTTCCCCATAAGCCACTAGTTATAATAGTAATCGCTTGCTTCATAAGCTACATGAATGTGACTTATTCTACAAATCACTAATAATAATAATAATAATAATGGTAATGATATTACCAATAATAATAATAATAATAACTCTCTCTACAAGCAACAACCACATACAACATACACAATAGAACATGCAACAAACAAGTAACATAAACAACATAGTATGAAACCTACCAAATGCTAGCACATAGAGTTGGACACTTATGCTATTGGGATATGGGCTAGACGAAAGAAATTTCGGAGCGTTACACCATCTCATCATGTAAAAACCCTACATCTACCATCACCATTTACAATATATCAAACCATTTTATCTTATCTTATTCACATAATCAACCTAGACATTCATTTTCATATATATGTTCACACTCATCTAAGTTCTAAATACAATAAGTATCTAGCAAAACAACAATTACTCCTCTCGATCTTTTTCCTTGCCCTGAAAAGATTAGGAGTTTGGGGTGAGGAACAACTAGCTCAATGAATATTCTACTTACGGCATTACATATGCATCAATAACAAAACATGGCATTAAAACAATATAAACATCATTGTGCAAGCAAGTTCTCAAATATTAATACATGACCAATATACCATCCATCACATCCATTCATTTGCAAAAGAATACAAAGCTCAGTAAAAAAAACCATGCAACCCACCTCCCTCCTTCCAGGTAATTATGTGCATATTTCCCTCATTATGCATCGATGAGGAGTACACCATCCACAAATGACCCATTCATGAATCCTTGAAAAGTAAGCGCATCTGCCCCTCATGATACATCAATGAGAAGTTCACCATCCTCACATTCCCTATTTATGGATCATAGCCAATCCTATTCCCATAGGAGGGCTTCCCATATATGTTGGTGATCTACTGAATAGATCGAAAGACAAGTTCCATTTCTAAAATCATATCATGCATTTAAAAACACAATGTGAGTACAATATCATGCTTACATTTCACAAATCAGATTAATATATATAATTCCATGCATAAAACCAAAGGTAAGAAATATTCACAATACAAGATTTCCAACCTAAATCCTATCACCCCAGCTGCTAATTCAACTCAACTTCTAATGTTTCCTATTATCTCAAGAGGAACCCCAGGAAAATAATGTTTTGATGATTCCAAATAACTCAATCTTATGATCTAATGATGTTGTTGAAGTGTTTCAACAAATCCGCTTGAAGAAAGTCAAACCCCAAGTAGTCAAGTTCACACCAAATCAAGCAGTCAAGAACAAGGTTAAAAGAATTAAATATTAGATTGTAAAACCTTACTCAAAAATTATTTTCAGCAAAACAATATTTTGAACTTAAAAGGAAAAATGATTTCTATCGATCTTGTCCAAAGGTTATTCAATTGTTTTATGAACCATTTAAACAACTTTATGAATGTTTATTTGAACCGAAAAGCCTAAGTATTGATTTGATTAATCATATTTTTGGAAAATCAAATTTCAAGGAAACAACTATTTTCAGCGTCTCTCAGGACGCTGATGGTCGATTAGGACGCTAATGCAGTGGCTAGTCACTTAATATCAAGTCAATACTACAGGACGCTGATAGACCATCAGGGTGTTGATGGTTTTTGGGCTCAAATGTTTTAATTCACGTTAGGACACTAATCAAGTATGAGCGCCCTCATTGAATGAACCTAAAAATTAGCAGTTGTGCGTCAGGACGCTAATTGAGCCTTAGCGCCCTCGTCTAAAAATCCAACGTTTCTAGCATTAAGCTCGTCAGGACGCTAACGAAGTATTAGAGCCCTCCCAGAGCAAATTAGTGAAAATTAAATTTTCAGAACAATTTATTTCAGGACGCGAACTTTCTATCACGATGTTGATGGAACACTGTCAGAAAAATTGAAAACGGAGTTGTCATTTGTCCCCGGACATTTCAGTCACATGACCAGAGGATCTTTGACTATTTCTATTCTCGTGAAAACTAGATTAAACCAGAACAATTTCATAAATACTAAACTTACCATTTTTATGAAAGATTACGACCATTTTGACTCAACGTTTTGAATTCAATTTTGAATTTGAACATAATGGCTTACCACACAATTTGTTCTATAAAGACTAGAATTCCAGATTCAAGAAAATAAATTTTGATCTGAGCTAAAATGTTTTGACTGTTAGTCAATTTTTTAACTTGAGAAGAAAAGAAGAAAATTATTTCGATTGCAAGTTTTCTTTCGATGAATGGTTTTTCGTCTTGAGCATATTCTATATCTTATTTGTTTGAAAAACATGTGAAAGAAAAGCATATTACTTTGCTCGATTTTTCAGCTGATTTAATCTTACATTTTTCATTGTTGAAAGAAGTCTCTCCGAGTAAAAGGTTCATAGGATTCAATGTACCTAATTGCATATCTTTAATTTGAATAGAGTTGTAACTGCACTTGTGAAAGTTGCAGAAATTTATCCTTATATGTTAGGAAAGTTAGTGGTTGTCCTGCACTTGTGAAGCCAAGAGAGTAGGTAGTATTGCACCTGTAAGTCAAGAGTGTAGGTAGATCTCAAGCTTGTAAGTTGAGAGTGAAACGGTTGTTCTCAAGCCCATGAAATTGAGAAAGTGTAACGGTTTGGTCTTCACCCGTAAGAAGATCTGTTAGAGAGTTTTGAAATCCTGACTGAGGAGGTTAGGCAGTGGATGTAGGCATATTGCTAAACCACTATGAATTATTTGTGTAATTTGTTTATTTTTCGCACTGTCTATTTGCCATTTCACCCCAAGTTTATTTAAAGTTTTAACTAACCACTGCGTCCAATTCACCCCCTCTTGGACATTCCTGGGCCAACATTTCCAACCTGCCACAATCATTCCACATATCAATTTTACATACTTATATCCATCTCACACAGTATTATAAATTTGCCAACTCAATTATCTACTTTCTAGCTCAATTCGGTCTCACAAATTAGGTGAGAATTCTCCAATTTCATTTCTACAGTCAAACTAAGTATTCCGAAGGTGAATAACAGTGAATATAGGCTTCCCATCCACATTCCGACTAGTTCCCAAGTTCATTTTTCCTACCGAGAACCTATGTTCGGTTACTAAGAATATCAATCCATTTCCTAAAATTCTTCTTTCCACGCTGTGTGTAACATCATTCCTACTATCTTTCTACAACCAAAAACAAGTCTTTCATTGAGAATTAACATGTTCCCAGAGGTTTCCAATGTCCAAATGCACTATCGGTAGTTGTATCGGTTCCAATATGACAAAGTAACTCAAACTAATCATAGTTTCCGTCTTTCTACAACTAAGGAAATAGTATTCACCATTCCCAGCTAGTTCCCAGTCAAATTGGGTCAAAACTTGATTTCTGAGAATGTTGGAAATGACTCCCATAGCAAAAATTACTCTGAAGCAAACGTCACACATGGCTCCAATAACAATTTCATGAAGAAATACCATGAAAAACACTTATCGGAGTGTCGATTTGGGCAAAAATTGCATTTGTCCTATTTCCCCCTCTTCTTTTCTTCGTTCTGGAGCAGAATAATTGTTAAAATGACGAAAAATAAAATAAAAATTGATTAAGACACGCTACTACTGCCTCACCGACCTAGGCTGGTGCACCACAATTCAGTCGACTAAATTCAATCCAGTTACATCAAAATTACATGTACTATATATCAACTTTTATGTAAAAACACGTTTTGAACGGATTTTTAACACTTTAGCCTCCATTTGACACACCAAACACTCCAGTTTGTAAGACAACAAACACATACATCCCATTCTTCTCCCACATAACTGTACATGACTTATAGATACGTATACGGTATAATTCCCTCGAAATAATATAAGTCAATGTAAGACTTTGACTCAAAAGTAAGTGGTGTTACAAATTACCATACAAAAGAAAAAAGAACAATTTCTAGTTCTAAAGGTAAATAATTTACACCCATACAAATATAGAATGATAGAATTACCCCTAATTAAATAATCCAAAAGAGAGCAATTGATGTATCAAAGACTTTTTTAATGATTAAAATATTTTCTGGTTCAATAGGCCAATAATTTGCAAAGGAAAGGAATGAAAACTCAAGAGTGATTAATTACCAAACAAAGGAAAAAAATATTTTCTAGTTCAAAAAGTGTGGCGAGCCCGCACCCTGGACCACTATCCCCCATGGGACAGCAGCGGAATGCCAGGGTGGGACGTTCGACGTAGGCATCCCAACCATACCATCTCCACTATAGCATGATCGGGACCCTACAAGCCTCTGTACAAAATCAGACCTGTAGGTACGTGTAACAATTCCTAATACCCACAATTGAACATTCACAAGACAATCCAAGATAAATAATCTCCAAAGCATGAACAAAATATCAACATCATATATAGACATCCTCACCATCTAGTTAATCCTATATTATAAGTTTACATATGTACTAAAATAAACAAAACTATACATTTGTAAATACAATCATCCATGGCATGTACAAAACTCTCACACTAACATCAAGACCAATACTTTGGTGGATAGGTCCTCAAGCTATTACTACTTCCTTTCCTTTATCAACAGAACCTGAAAAAGGGAAAGTAGAGTGAGCCAACTATGCCCAGTGAATAGTGTTCAAATATGCCATCAATTATACATCAATATAAATGCCATGTATGCATGAATGATGCTCATGAATATGTAAAACATAATATAACAAGCATCCATATATCGTCATGCAAGTTTAAAAACCATGCACATGTCCACATTTCATTCTAATTCTCTGCTATGTTGACCTACAAGTCGGTACTCCCATTTCGGGGCATAGCTTTCACATCCAAATCACTAATCCACATCATATTGATGGTAGTGATCCTCCCTGGCAAAGTGTTATGACACTTGTGACCTTTGGGGTATATCATCATGTCCATTCGAAATCCCTCCTATGGAAGGTCCTGCCATACCTCCAGAGTGTTTAGCTTGGCTTTATAGTCTGTAGGGGGTTCTCTTCAAGAAGAGCAGTCCCAACCTATGTAGTGCCATTAAGCCCAAGCCTTCTAGACGGTCTAGGCTTACCAACCCATAGGGTTTTACACACATGTAATTTACATATAAATTATTTCATGATTTCCAACATAAAAGTACAAGCAAGTATGATGACATAAATGATGAAAAAAATGAACAACTACTCACTACCACGCCACACGAGAGCGACTAGCACACATGAGATCCAACCACACAATTCTCAATCAAGATCCTGTAAACCATATTCATTCACATATACATCAATTACAACAATCTACAATGTAAACATTTTACACTATTCAAGATCATATACATGAGGCCCATACATAATTTTCAACATAAACCTTAATTCCTATACCATAGGCCTCAATGTCTAATTTCCAACCATAACACATTCAATCAAATATAATTAGATACATTCAACCAACTATAATTAGATACATTCAACCCCAATTATCATTGTACAACCATTAGGCATCACTATGCCCATCCATGATACCAAATTACCATCTAGGTCTAGTTCATGGCATAACCAAATGATAGGCCAATTACAATGCAATTAAACTCAATTCATATCAAAATGATCATAATCATCTAATTCACTACAATTATCAATATTTAAGCCATATCATCAATTATGCCTTGTTATGAGATTGAGCTAATAAATAGGCCTAACCTATAACATAGCCAATATGGGTCAATTTAGAACATGGATCAATCTAGTTTATGCCCAATTAGATACAAAACAATTCAATTTCATGTTCCATGGTCAAGAGCATTAAAAGCCCCAATATTTGAGAATTTCCATACTAGGCCATATCATCAATTTGAACTAGGTCATCATGTTGCACCATTTCTAAACTCAATTTCATCCAATATATCTATTTAGTCAACATAATTGACATTTAAGCCATATATTCAACTCTAGGTCTATGAACTAAGTTAGGGTCATTTGAACTAACCCTAAGATTTCTCCATAGAAATCTCAATTAAATCACATGCCTAGGCATTTTCTATCCCAAAGCTTAACATAGTTAACATGCAACTCATATGGGAAGCTCTAAATCCATGAATTAAGGGTAGGTTTAATTATAAGAGCTCTACCAATTTCTAGCCATAAGTTGGGGAAACACTATTAATGGCTTCCATCTTGCCCTAAGATTCATAAAATACAATATACTAACCCATTCAAGTCTAGGTCAACACATACAACAACCACATATCAGTTAACCTATGCGGTTCATCACTTAGCTCGTCCCTAAATATACTGCGATAAAGTATATTTTGATGATCACAAACAAAATACTTTTTGATGCTAAACGTGCGTTTATCAAGATTTCATCAAAGCACCTGAGGAAAGCAAAAAGCCTAGGAACAACTCGATCAAGGAACTCAAAGATCACATCCAACGGTCAAGTTCATCTCAACCAAAGAACTTTAACGATCACATCATGATTTCAAGATCACTTCACTCGAACGATTCTATCAAGCTTCAAGACTACATCTCTAGATCAACGTTCAGGTTATTCAACTCCGTGCAAAGCTCTTATTGAAGATCTCATAATGAAGAGTTGGATTTAACGGTTATGAGAAAAGAGAAATACACAAAGTATTTATGGTATATCTTTGTCTAATCGTTATTGCTCAAAATGTTTTTCAAAACCATGCATATATCATTTTCATTTGTTTTCTAAATCTGCATGTTTTGATGTCTTAACTATATTTCAAGAAATTTAATACTATATACTTAATTTGAAATAAACCGAGTTTTGATTCGCATTTATCGAATATTTTATCGCGAGTCAAAATTATTTTCAAAGTCTTTCAGGACGCTAATGAAGTAGCAGCGCTCTCCTGAACTTGTTAAGTCAGGACGTTGATAGGTCATTAGGACGCTGATAACGCTCAAGGTTGAAATGAACTGATTAATCAGGACGCTTACTTGTATAGTAGTGGTCTTATATATTAGTCAACCTCTAAAGTTGTTAGGAAGCTGACTCAGCATCAGCTCACTAAAAGATCTTTTAAAAGTTCTTCAAAGAATGTTTCTTTGAGGACACTGATGGTTATAAATTGATTAAACTGTCAGGACGCTTTCTGGATAGGAGCGCCCTCACCTTTCGAAATCAATTGAATAACTTTCAGGATGCTGATTGTCCTTCAGCGTGCTTTTAAATGTCTTAACTTGTAGGAGGCTTACATAGTAGTAGCGCCCTCATGTTATGTTTTTATCTAGTAAGACGCTCACATAATGTAGCGCCCTCATGTTTTGTTTTATGTTTTAAAAGCATGACGCTTACTCGGATAGTAGCTCTCTCATGCACTTAATAGTTTTAAAACATAGCAGAACGCAAACTGTACATTAGCGCCCTCAAGGTTTAAGTCGTCTAAAGTCATAAGTAAGTCAAGACGCTTGCGAGTTAGTAGCGCCCTCACTTAAGTGTTCAGCAGGATGCTTATACATAGTAAGCCCCTCAAGGAACAAAACGACAAAGTTTATATTATGCGTTAGGACACTGATTACGGAATCAGGATGCTAATTCAACTACTATCACTATTCGAATGAGTACACTACGTCAGTTTACTTTTCCAAAATAGACACTTCCACAGAGTCCTTTTCAGACTTATTAGAGACCCTTTCTGATACATGAAAGAAGTTCTTCTAAAGCTTTCCCCTTTCATGAAATTTTAAAAGAACCAAAATGTTAGTGAAAATCGCAGTTGCTATTTTCATATAACATTCTAGTCGTTGTATGAAAACGTTCACATTATTTGAACTTCAAATGTCTAAGGGCTATGTCCCACTAAGTCTATAAATACTAACACTTAGGACCAAACAACTTGCCAATCACTTTGTGTTGTGCCAATACTTTTGAAAGTTAGTCCGAGTCAAAACGAATTTCATTTTCTAATCTTTCAAAGTATTTTCACCGATACCTATATGATTTTCATATTGAGTTTCAAATATATTTCTATATTTGAAAATTAGTTTTTATATTGGTATCAACTCAAATTCTCAGCACCGATTCACATTTGGTATCATTCTTGCTGATGATAGAATTTGAGAAATAGTTCAAGATATACAGTTGCACTTGATTTCATATTTTAAGTATTGTATTGAACTATATCAGTAGTTGCATTAAACTACTGATCATTGAACCAGACATTTTCATACTTATACTTTATATCTATTTTAAAAATTGTCTGTGTCTTTGATTTACACCAATCCTTAGTTTTATACGTCAATGTTTTATTGGTATTATATTGTTTTCGAAGAAGCTCTGATTTTCATATCATATCATTCATGCTTTTTGAAACTGCACTTGAGCAATACCGAACATTGAAAGGTAAAGGACTGAAGGTGTATTTCAACTTGGCATTACCTACTTCACATTTCATATCTTTGTAATGCTATGTATTGTGCTTAATGTAAAGTGTTCTACTACGTTAGAACCACCCAACATCTTTGTGTTGTAATGCTGGTGTGTTTCTAGATTGAAACAACCAGGACAAGTGAAGGTAGTTCACTTGATGATTTCAGGATTGAAATCAGGTAGGTTATCTCTTAGCCTTTAAAAGACAAAACGTCTCATCCTCATCCAGTAAAACGGTAGGTGTGTCCTTAACCTTAAAAAGGATAGGTTATCTCTCAGCCGTTAAAAGAGAAACTAGTTCGTCCTCATCCCGTAAAAGGATAGGTGCGTCCTCAACCTGTAAGAGGATAGGTCATCACTTAACCTATAAAAGAGAAACGGTGTTCCTTATCCTGTAAAAGGATCATGGTTCTTCCTTAGCCATCAAAAGGAAAATGGGTTTCTCCTCATCCCAAAAGAAGGAAATACGGTTCCTCCTTAGCCAGTAAAAGGAACATGGGTTTCTCCTCATCCCAGAAAAAGGAAATTTGGTTATTCCTTAGCTAGTAAAAGGAACATGGATTTTCTCTTAATCCTTAAACCTAAGCCCATGCAAGGATAGGTTTGCCTTTAACCTGTAAAAGGGTAGATGTAATGGTTTGGTTCTCACCCGTAAGAGAATCAGTTAGTGGATTGAGTAAATCCTAATCGGGAGATTAGGTAGTGGACGTAGGCTTGGCCGAACCACAATAAATTTGTGTGTCAAACGTTTGCATTTTAGTATGTTTTCTAATTTGCATCATGATCCAATTAACTTATGTAAATCACTTAAGTTATTGGAATACCTTTGTAAAATTGACCATTGCACTCGTTTCACCCCCCTCTTACGTGGACCAACATTATCATGAAACCCATACCATTCTAGAGCACATTAAGGGGCTGATCTTGAATAATTCTTATCGCAAGTGCACGATAGTCAAGTTATAGTATACCAAGATGAGTCAGATTATCGTCCACAAAGAAAGTGAATTTTACTACTAAAAATGCCCAAAACTACTACAAATTTGATTTTATCTAGGTGATCAAAATGGGATGATTTAATTGCTGATATTAAACTAACTAAAATTGAAACTAATTAATGCAAATAAACTATGAATTGGAGAAAAATTAATTAATAGGGATGATTAGAGAGTTGATCTTATGCGTTACAAAATATTATGTTATTGATTCCCTCTCTCGCGTGCAAATTAATAATTCATGAATCTTAATACTATGTTGTCTCCTATGGGTTTCAAAATATTATGCTATTGAGTTAATTCTTAGGTTTATAAATCATGAATCTTAATTCGTCAAACCCTTCCTCGAATGTAATTTGAACACCTATACCTAAACTATTAATTCCCTCTCTCGAGTGCAAATTAATAATTCAAGCATGCACTAAGATCTACTATTCATTTTCAATGATTTCAAAGGGATTTGTAGGTCTCTCGACTCGATACAAAATCCCTAGGTTACAATTAACTTGTTCTAATTCGAAAACACCTTTCTCGAGTGTAAGAAATCGAATCTAAAATCATTTAACAAGTGGCCAACAAATTGAAAGCAGTAAGTATAGGGAATTGCAAATAAACCCATCAAATTACTCAATAACATATAAACAATAATAATCAACCCATAGAATCCAACATAGGTCAATCAACTTCTCTATTAAAAACTTAGCACATGTTCATGTTCATAGATACAAGATGAAAAAGAAATAAAACAATGGAGGGAAGCATTTTAACATACAAGAAATGAAAATCAAAGGTTAGAAACACCCTCCAATGGTGGTTTAATCTTCTTCTCCTTCTTGGTTCCTTCAAGCCTCCAACCCAAAGTTCTTCCTCCTCTTGCTTTCTTGCCTCCTTTATCACACCCTCAACCTAATTCTAATCTTCAATCATGATAAAAGAAATCCTAAACACGAGTTATACACTTAACTGGGTCAAAAGACCAAAAGGGGCTTCTAAAAACTCACAAAAATCACACATCCCGTAATTCTGGGCGACCAGGCGCCGCGATGCCCTTGTACTGTTCCATCACCACCACTCTTCACAATCTGGGCGCCACATCACCCAGTTTCGGGTTTTGGGGTGGTGGTGGCCTTGTGGACTTGGCTTTTTTTTCTTGGCTTTTTGGGCTTCTTTTCTTCTTTTCTTCTCCACCTTTTGCACATGTTCTTGGCCTCATTTCAGCACCATTTGAGCATCATTTCCACCATTTTAAACTCCTTATTTACCTACAAAACAAACTATAAAAAAGTGTAAATTCTATGCAATTAATCAAAATATTAACTATAATGAAATGTACTCAAAATATATGATATTTATGATATTAACATGTATCAAAATGTTATTTATTCATGATAAAAACCTAAGATAAAACCTAAATGAACCTAAAACAACTAAGTATACTAACCATGAAAAAACACCTAAAAACTAACTAAATGAACCTAAAAACCTAACAAATTAACATGCAAACTAACTACTAAAACTCAACTTATCAGAGGCAAGAAAGCATTTTCATGGAAGAAAATCACATCTTTACTTACCTAAGGCGTAGATTTGACAACCATAGCCATTAAATCCCCCAATTTTCTTCTTCTCTTCTCCCTTTCTTTTCTCCTTTCTTTTTTTTTTTTGTTCTCTCTCAACTCAACTCACTCTCAAGAATGTCCAAAAGAAGAGAAATGGAGCATGGGACGCTTCTTGCACTCCCATGCACCAACTAGCCATGTGTTAGTTTCCCCTTCCATTATCAACCACATGTCAACAAGCCAATCATGTGCACCCATGTAGGTCATTGCCCAATCAACTTAATACAACAAAATCACCTCTTTTCTTTCATTTATTTAATCCATCCATGCCCATTTTAAATCATGGTCCAAATGAGCCCGTATACAATTAACAACAGATACATTAATATTAACATGCTAATATGGCACTATTAATATGTTACTTTGGTGATGTGTATCATTATCACCTTTAATATTTTTAATGCCAAAGATGGCAATACTAATCATGACAATTCTCTAAATTAATATACACATCATCAACCAAGCAATAAATAGAAATCATAGAAATATCATAGACAATCATGCATTATAACATGACATCCATGCATTTTTCATCTATTACGGGCACGAAGAGTCGGGCACTTATATAAACAAAATGTGGGCTACGTGGAGGAAGTTTCGGGGCATCACATCTTACCAACCTTAAAAGAAATTTCGTCCTCAAAATTTAAAGTTAGGAACTATCTAAGCCCATAAATTTAGAGAAGTGCTCCTTCATTTAGTCCTCACGTTCCCAAGTGTACTACTTCATGCTATGGAACTGCCACTTCACCTTGACCATTCGAATCTCTCGATTACGAAGTTTCTGTACCTTCCGGTCAAGAATCTGAATAGGCTTTTCATCATAAGTCCCACCTTGTCTCAAGTATATGTGTCTCCAGTTCAACACATGAGAAGGATCATGATAGTAGTTCCTCAGCATCGACACATGGAATACATCGTGCACTGTCGCTAGCTGAGGTAGCAAGGCTATCTGGTACATGATGGGCCAACTCGATCTAGGACCTCAATGGCCCAATGAACCTCAGAGCAAGCTTCCCTTTAATCTCGAACCTCTTCGGGCCCTTCTGTGGGGAGACCTTTAATAGCACATGGTCACCCACCTTAAACTCTAAGGCCATTCGTCGATTATCGACGTAACTTTTTTGCCTTTCCTGTGTGGTTCTCTTAATTTTCTCTGTGTGGTCTTGTACAAACTCTAGCCCTAATAACGTGGTATCTCTGTTGAGTTGCATATTTAGATATGTTTTAGAGCATGTTTTAGATAAGTTTTAGGATAATTTATACAATAGTTTGGTTAGTTTATCTTAGTTTTGATTTATGTGTTAGTTTAGTCAAATTTAAGTATATTATGCTTTATTTTGGTTGTTAATTTTATAAGTTGATAGATTTGATTATCTAAGTGTGTGACTAATAAGATTTCCTTTGTTTTGTTGGTGTTTAGATGATGTGAATCTGAGTTTGGACGATGGAAACAAAGTACAAGAAGTTTGAATGAAGATGCTCGTGCAAAAAGGTGTGAAAGATAGAAGAAAACAAAGGAAAAACGTCATATTGCATCACTTTGGGCGCTACGGCGCCCAATAGTGGCGTTGCAGCGCTACACCCCAGGCCACAAAATGCAAAAAAAAAATGTTTTGGGCGCTGCGACGCTCATTTTGAGCGTCGCAGTATTCGCGCAAAGTGGAAACTGCGCATGTTTCTATTTTTGGGTCATAACTTTGTTAATTGGACTCTAAATTGGACGCAAGTGTTGGCCTAAGTGATTTTTCATTAAGAAATCCCCTAAGTGTTTTGATGTTAACAAACAATATAACCATGGAGTTAATGGTTAAATTTAGTATATTTTAGCACCAAAGATCAAGATCAAGGCCAATGCAAGACTCAAGCTCGTTCAGGATCAAATATATCTAGTTAAAGTCAAGAGGACACATTTGGCTTGCATAAAGTAAAAGCGAGGTGGCAAGTCAAGCAGAGTCAAGAAGAAGTCAGCTGAAGTCAACCAATGATCATGCAATGGATTGTAATTTAATCTCATATTGTAGTTGCTTTAGATTCTCTTCGGTTGTAGGTTTCTTCCGTGTGTGATCAACCACTTGATTTTCGATAGGTTTTTCTCGAAATCTTTACATATTTGGTTTTCGGTTTTCATAATTTTCGGTTTACTAATTTATCATTGTTTTAACTTAGTTTTCATGCAAGCATGATCAAAAGTGTTTCAAAATTAGCTTTACTATAAAACAAATGCTTTATAGGCATGAGAAAATATTTTGAGCATGTATGCTTATTTTCAAGGAACTCACTTCATGATATCTTCTTTCAAGGTTTTAAGTTTCTAAATTAATTCGATGACTTGATCGTGTTCCAAATGCTTTTTCATTGTCTTATCGATCATGGAACCTAAACATGTTCAAGAATGGTATTCTTGACATGTGTATGTTTCCCAAGAACCCGTGGAATGCATTCCTACTTTGTGGAATGCACTCCAATAGCAAAAATGCATCTCATTTGCCTCTGACAAGCTGAAAGGCACTCTAGTAGGGAGAAACACATTTCAGGCATAAGGCAAAGAAACGTGTTCTAGCTGAACAAAACTTGTTTTAGTGTGTTTTTGCCTTGGGCTCTCTAAAACGCTTTTCAACCTTTTGAAATGCGTTCCAACTGGGTTGACAAAAATTACTCATTTTTGCTCATTTTCAGGTTTTAAACTTGAACAACCATTGTGGGCCATTGATTTCACTAATGCAAGATTAAAACTTCTAATCCTAGCCATTCATGATAAGTTTATGGTTATGAAACATGTTTTGCTATAAAAAATAATCATTAACTCTTGTTTTAAAAAATAAGAACTTTTTATATCATTCTCCAAACTTTATTCTTTGCAACTGAGCCAAAAAGGAGGCAGCCGCCATTGGAGAACTGAGATTTTCATGAAGTTATACTGATGTTTTGATCATTCATCTTTCACATAAGTCGATCATGATCACGAGCTACATTACATACTTTTGTTTTTTATCGAATCAGGGTGTTTTTGTCTTCCGCATTATTTTTAGCTATGCACTATCTTCAAACCTGTGGCTAAGAAATCTAGGAAGAAACTATATTGCTCTGTTAGTATTTCGAGGTTTGTTCGGTAAGGAACAACCTCTCTCGTTATTCATTGTGTTTGAGTTCATCTGTATCTTTGAGTGCAATTGTACTTGTTCTAAGTGTTTATAACAAGATTACCACTTTATGGTTACTCTACTTTATTTGATTCAAGTTTGAACAAATCAAGTCAAGTGATTATGGTTCACTTGAGATTCCAATATTGGAATCAAAGTTCGGTTCATCCTTATCCCTCAAAAGGATGTTGTAGGTTCATCCTGAGCTTGTAAAAGGATTGGGTTGCCTTGAACTTGTAAAAAGGCCTTTGTAACGGTTTGATTCACACCCGTGAAGTGAATCCAAGATAGTGAAATCGTAGAGAAGGTTTCTCTAGGCGTGAAGGTAGGAAATAGATTTTCGAACCACGTAAAAATGCTTGTGTCTTTACATTTCTTATCTACATTTTATTACTATATATGATCTATTTGATAAAATGCCTCAACCAAATTAAGGAAGACAAAACATAAACTAAAAATTGTCTTAATTGCCCAAAACACCCAATTCACCCCCTCATGGAAGTCTTTCAACAGTTTGTTTCTATGGACTCCTTACTTTAAATAGAACATGATGAGAGGGTTCTGAGGGGAGAATAAAGTGGGGGACGAGATTGATGGCTAGAGGAAGAGGAAGGAGAAGATCGAAGCGAAGCAATTCAAAGCGGAGAATAGATTTTCTTTCGTTCTTCCACCAATCTAGTTTGTTTTCATTGTTGAGATTCATGTTCATCTCAAAATTTAGTGTTTTCATGTCTTTATTCCTGAACTAAATCCTCTATCTAGAGGTGTAGATCAATCCAAACTCGATACTATGCTTTAGGTTTTATTGTTTTGATCATTGTCAATAAAGTTTCTAGTTTATTTATGTTTTTCTGGGTGTAAAGCTTTTAATCCCTTGATCACAGTTTAGATGATTCTAGACTTGAAATAGGTGCTCGAGAAGGGGTATTTTGGGTTGGAACAAGGAAGATATAAACTGGGTGATCGTGACACCGAGAGGAGATCGAAATATACCTTGAAGTCATTGAAGAGAACCATAGATCTTAATAAATTATTAGGGTTTTGGGTTTTCATCGAAAGAGTTAAACCGAGAATTCTAATAGCATGGTCTAGCTAGTGCTCGAGAGAGGGTCTTAGTAACGTTAGGGTTTTGACTTATAAACAAGGAAATTGAGTTGATGATAATCCCCTATTCAAGCATAGTTGAGAGGGTGGTGAGATTGAACCTCTAGACGTTTCTATTATTGATTTCATACTTACTTTTATATTGCAATGTTAGTTTAATACTTAGTTGATTTAGTTATTGTTTTTAATTACTTAATCAATCGATTTCAATTCTCAATATAAAACTAGAGTTAAAACTTGATATTAGACTAGTAATAATCCCTGAGGACTATACCCAACATCTTATCGGACTATATTATAACTTGACACCGTACGCTTGCGGTTTTACACGTAACAAGTTATTTGGCGTCGTTGTTGGGGACTGTTTACAGGTTTACATTACTATTGCGTTAATGAACTTTGATTTTAATCTAGATTTAAGTTTTAATTTTTCTGATTTATTCTCCTTTTCTTCTTGTAGGTGTTCTAAGGTATATGCGGAGGGCGAAAAGCTTCGAAGCGGTACCGTTTGATCCTGAGATTGAGAGGACATTTGGAAGACTAAGAAGGGAGAGAAGAATAAAAGCTGAAGCAATGGTGGATAATCCGAATCAATTAACTTTGAGGGACTATTTCAAGTCGGTCGTCAACAACAACTACTCAAGTATAGTTTGCATTCCCATAAATGCAAACAAGTTTTAGTTGAAGCCAACTTTGATCTCAATGGTCCAGCAACACCAGTTTGGGGGGTCTCCTATTGAAGATCCTACTATCCACATCACCACCTTCTTGGAGATGTGTGACATTGTGAAGATGAATGGTGTTACTGAAGACACCATAAGACTGAGATTGTTTCCTTTCTCTCTAAGGGACAAAGTACGAGCATGGTTGCAATATTTGCAACCGGGGAGCATTGCAACATGGCAAGAAATGGTACAAAAATTTTTACAAAATGTTCTTTCATCCCGCCAAGACCGCCCAACTACGAGCTAAGATTGGGCAGTTCAATCAACTAGAGTTAGAATCTTTGCACGAGGCTTGGGAGAGGTTCAAGGAATAATTGAGGAAGTGTTCCCAACATGGTTTTCAAGATTGGTTGCAAATTCAACTTTTTTACAATGGGATGACATTTTCTACTCGAACACTAGTGGATGCGGCAGCCGGTGGATCATTGTTGACAAAGACGACTACTGAAGCACTAAACATGTTGGAGGATATGGCTCCCAACACATATGATGTTCTGGGTGCACAATCAATAGTAAAGATGGTGGCCAGCCTATATGAAGTTGACCCATTCACATCTCTTTCTACACAAATGTCAAGCATTGCCAACCAACTAGTTGTACTTACCACTCAAAGTGCGCAACCGTCCATTGAGAAAGCAGCAGCTTTACACATGGGCTCTTTGGGGAATGAAACACTTGAAGAGAAAGTTCAATATATAAACAACCGGCGGTACAATTACAGAAGCAATCAAGTTATTCCAAATTAATACCAGCCAAGCGTTTGAAATCATGAGAACTTCTCATATGCCAACACGAAGAATACACTACAACTTTTACCCGAGTTTTACAATCAAGCTCAAGAAAAGAAGCTATCTTTGGAATATATGTTGGGTCCCTTTATGATGGAGACACGGGCATCGATAAAGAATTTGGAAGTTCAAATGGGGCAACTAGCCTCAACTGTGAATGCCCAACAAAGGGTATTATTTTCCTAGCAACACTGAGGTGAACCCAAAAGAGTAGTGCAAGGCCATTACCCTAAGAAGTGGAAAGGAAGTGAATGGGGCTGATTCTAGCCCAAACATAGCATCTTCATCAGTACCTGCTGATGCACATGAAGAGCCGAGCAGAGTAAAGCGAAGGAAGTTGAGCGAAAATAAAGGAGAAAAGCCATAAGAGAGGCCATACTGGCCTGGTTCTATCACTTTCACGAATAACCCTCCTAAACTCACAACTCCTATTTCGTTTCCTCAGAGATTTTAAAAGAAGAAGCTTGACAAGCAATTCGCCAAGGTTCTTGAGATTTTCGAAAAGATTCACATTAACATTCCTTTTGTAGATGGACTTGAGCAAATGCCGAACTATGTAAAGTTTATGACAGATGTGATGACTAAGAAGAGGAAGCTAGAAGATTATGAGATGGTGAAGCTCACTGAAGAATGTAATGCCAACCTCCAAAAAAAGGTTCCACAAAAGCTAATAGACCCAAGGAGTTCCACGATACCTTGCACCATTGGTTCTTTAAATTTTAATAAATTTTTATGTGATTTAGGTTCAAGCATTAACTTGATGCCTTTGTCCATGTTTAGGAAATTGGAGCTTGGCGAGGTAAAGCCTGTTGAACCAATTATCCTCATGTCCCTTACAAGAGTATGTCCCTTATGTGAAAGATATTTTGATGATTACAAACCACACTGTCTATGATAATACTGCATACATGGCATATCTAATCCTACTTAAAGGTTTCGAAGAATCAATGATGCATGGTGAACATATTATCAAGATCTATTTGAAGACCACGATCACTTGAAAATATATATAATTGTATGATTAGATTGTGTTTAGGCTGTAGAATCTTTACTATCACATGATTTAGCAATATGCATTAATGCATGATTTTGTTGAGTTGATTTTCGTTCATTTGTATTGAATTTTATATGTTTGATTTGATCCAAAAATATCAAAATTTTAATCTTATTTATCGAGTTTTAAATAAAAAATCAAAACTATTTTAACATCAGGATGCTAATACTTCTTATCAGGACACTAATGTCTTAACAGCGCCCTCCTGAACATAGTGAGTTAGGACGCTGATAATATATTAGGATGCTGATGATGTTCAAGGTTTAAATGTACTTATTCATTAGGATGCTCACTTTATAAGTAGCGGCCTCATTTAAGTCAACCTATGAATCTGTCAAGGCGCTCATCGTTTAGTAGCGCCCTTATGTCTTTCAGTTGTTTTGGATTGTTTTTAGAATTTCAAGACTCTTACTCGTTAGTAGCACCCTCGTAACTTTAAATAGCTTAAAACAAGGCAAGACGCTAATTGTGGATTAACGCCCTCACAAAGTTTAGTCGTTTTAATCTCCAAAGTAAGTTAGGACGCTTAGGAGTAAGTAGTGCCCTCACTTCATAGTTCAGCGGGACGCTTATGAATCATGACCACCCTCAAGGAATAAAATGACAAAGTTGGCATTATGCGTGTCACACCTGGGTTGCACACAGTGCCCCCTACCCAGGGTGATGAGTATCCCACAGGGCATCCTCCAGCCATTATGGAACCATAATATTGTCCCATCCCAGTACACAACCCACTCAACAATGTCTAGTACCCCAGGGATCATTCGTCCACATTATTCATCATGAATAGTGTAGGGCCTCCCCCGGATTCGAACCTCAAACCTCATATAGGTTGATTCAACACTGAGCCAATTGGCTCAGTAGCTACTCGGATTGCAAAATCAACCTATATGAGGTTTGAGGTTCGAATCCGGGGGAGGCCCTGCGCTATTCATGATGAATAGTATGGACGAATGATCCCCGGGGTACTAGACATTGTTGAGTGGGCTGTATACTGGGATGGGACAATATTATGTGGTGCTATGGCTGGAGTATGCCCTGCGGGGGTACTCATCACCCTGGGTAAGGGGCACTATGTGCAACCCAGGTGTGACAATGCGCCAGAACGCTAATTAACTAATCAAGACGTTAATTCAACGTTGTCACTGTTCTGATACTTATACTTTTTTCGTTTACTTTTATAGAACTGTGCAAAACTTTTTGAACTTTTTAAATCTTTTCAGAACGTTCTAATACTTTATTAGAACCTTTCTCTTTTGTGAAAGATCAGAAGATTCAGTTGCTATTGCTGGAAACTGCACAAAACTAAATTGATTTGTTTTAGGAAAGAATGTATTCATTGGTTTTGAAATGACTTTGTGTGTCAAAATCACCAAGTTCATTGGGCCACTATTATTTCTATATATATGTTGCCTTAAAGCAGATCAATGATAATTGATCTATCAATACAAAAACTGAAATCCAGTCAAAAACGTATTAGTACTTTTCACTTGTGCAAAAACTTTTGGAGGTTAGTCTTCTACTCCCTACTTTTGAACTCACGATCTTTTGAAATACATTAAGTCTTTTGGATTAGTTGATCTTCATCTATATCATTTCAAAAATCCATTGAAGAAGATAAAAGCTTTTTGAACTAGTTTTCAGTCGAACTTCATCATACATATTTTGCTAAATTTGTGGTAACAAAAGGTTCAATCCAAAGCTTTGTAAGTATTACTTTGATTCTAAGTAAAATGAATCATATTTTATCTTGTATTTAGATATTAGTGACTGGTTAGTCACTGGGCTAGAGCAAGTGTTCCTCAAAGTTGTAATGGTTCTTCTCACACCCGAAAGTGGAGAAAAGGTTCTTCTCACACCCTGTAAGTTAAAGTATAACGGTTCTTCTCACACCCGTAAGTTGAGAAAGTGTATCGATTTGGTCTTCACCCGTAAAAAGATCCTTAGTGGAGTTTGAACAACTCCTAACTAAGGAGGTTAGGTAGTGGATGTAGGCGAGGCCGAACCACTATAAATCTTGTTTGTACTGTCTCTTTTACTTTCATTGTGCTTATTTTCTATACTTTATTTAATATGTTTTTAATATTTCTTACATTTAAAAGAAATGTTAAAATCTACCAAGTGTTCAATTCACCCCCCTCTTGGATATATCTTGGGCAACAAAGCCAACTACTATATCTTTGCAACTAGCGGACCGATCACTTACATATCCTAGGGGTATCATTGAGGACATGCTAGTGAAGGTGGACAAGTTCATCTTTTTTTAGTGGACTTTGTAGTCTTAGACATGGAGGAAGATGGGGATATTCCTCTTATACTTGGGCGGCCAGTCTTAGCAACCGAGTGAACTTTGATAAATGTGCACCATGGTGAGCTTACCTTGCTGGTGAATGATGATGAAATGTTGTTCAATATATACAAGACTCTTAAATTGCCATCGGAGGGGAATACGTGTCACCGGATTGATGTAGCGGAAGTAGTTGATGCATGTGTGACTGAGGTACATGATGAGGCTACATTAGGAGACCCCTTTAGAGAAATGTCTTGTGAGTTCAATATCTAGAGATGAGGCGGTTCATGATGAAGTCCAGCGTTATGCCTTAGCTCTCTAGGTCCACAATTATGAGAGTACAACCACCAAAGCGAAAGATATTGAAGCTTATTCGCCACCTGAGTTAGTGAAATCTTCACCGGAGTTGAAGCCCTTACAAGAGCATCTTCGTTATACATTTTTGGGTGAGAAGTTTACCATGTCGGTTATCATATCATCGACTTTGTCAAGTGTAGAGGAGGAAAAGCTATTGCGCATCTTCAGAGAATATAAATCTACTTTGGGGTGGTTCATTGCTGACATCAAGGGGACAAGTCCTTCAATTTGTATGCACAAGATCTTGATGGAGGAATCTTACAAGCTTTCAATTGAGCATCAAATGAGGCTAAATACACCTATGAAAGAGGTTGTCAAAGCTGAAATCTTGAAGTGGCTCAAGGTGGGAATCATATACGTCATTTTGGATAGTCCATGGGTGAGCCCGGTCCAAGTGGTGCCCAAGAAAGGTGGTATGACTGTGGTTATGAATGAGAAGAATGAACCGATTTCCACTAGAATAGTCACGGGCTGGAGAGTTTGTATCGACTATAAGAAGCTTAATAATGCTACAAGGAAGGGTCACTTTCCTCTTCCCTTTATTGATCAAATGCTAGATCTGTTGGCGGGCTTCCACTACTATTGTTTTTAAGACGGGTATTCAGGGTACAATCAAATAACCATCGCCCTAGAAGATCAAGAAAAGACTACATTCACTTGCCCATATGCTATTTTTGCTTTTCGGCATATGTCGTTTGGATTGGGCAATGCACCGGCGACTTTTCAAAGGTGTATGATGGCTATATTTTCTATTTTGGTGGAGGACATCATGGAGGTCTTCATTGATGATTTTTCAGTGTTTGGGTCCTCATTCGATCATTTCTTGCATAACCTCTCCCTTGTGTTGAAAAGGTGTGAAAAAACAAACCTTGTCCTTAATTGGGAAAAGTGTCACTTCATGGTGCATGAGGGAATTGTTCTTGGGCAATGGCTTTCTTCTAAGGGACTTGAGGTAGACAAGGCAAAGATTGTGACTATTGAAAAGCTTCCACATCCGAGAAATGTGAAGGACATTAGGAGTTTCTTGGGGCATGCGGGTTTTTATAGAAGATTCATAAAGGATTTGTCTAAGATTGCCAAGCCTCTTTGCAACTTACTAGAGAAAGAGACTCCATTTGTGTTTGAAGAGCATTGTGAGGAAGTTTTTTAGTTGATTAAGAAAGCCATGGTTTTAGTACCTATCACGGTGGTACCGGATTGGAGTGAACCGTTCGAGTTCATGTGTGATGCGAGCGATTATGCGGTAGGAGTGGTTCTTGGGCAAAGGAAAGAAAAGATGTTCCGAGCCATTTACTATGTAAGTAAAACTCTTGATAGGGCCCAACAAAATTACACTACAACCGAGAAGGAATTGCTAGAGGTGGTGTTTGCTTGTGATAAGTTTAGATACTACATCATTGGATCTAAAGTGATTATCTACACCGACCATGCCGCCATCCACTACATGTTTGAGAAAAAGGATGCAAAGCATCGATTGATTAATGGGTCCTCTTGCTTCAAGAGTTTGATTTGGAGATTAGAGATAAGAAAGGGAGTGAGAATGTAGTTGTGGATTACCTATCTCGGTTGCAACTACATGAGAAAGAAGATAATGTACCTATTGTGGAAACATTTCTGGATGAGCAACTATATGGGCTATTTGTTATACTTCCATGGTATGCCGACTATGTGAATTAGTTGGCTAGCGGTGTCTTGCCTCCGGATCTAGTGGTGTCTTATCTCCATGATGTAAGATTCTACCTTTGGGGTGATCCTTTGCAGTTTAAGAGATGCAACAATCAAATTATTAGAAGGTGTGTACCGGAGGAGGAAGTGCAGGCCATTCCCCATGATTGTCATTCGTCTTCATATGGTGGTCACGTTGGGTCTACAAGGACAGCAACTAAGGTTCTTCAAAGTGGGTTCTATTGGCCTACAATTTTTCGAGATAGTTATGCTTATGTGGAGACTTGTGACCGATGTCAATGTCTTGGTACTATTTTAAGGAGACGTGAGCTACCATTGACTAATATCTTGGAGGTGGAGTTGTTTGATGTTTGGGGCATATACTTCATGGGACTGTTTCCATCTTCATGTGGCAAGACATACATTCTCTTGGCGGTTGACTATGTCTCAAAGTGGGTAGAAGCGGTTGCTACAACTAGAAATGATGCAAGGGTGGTGTTAAAATTTCTCCAAAAGAACATATTTACACATTTTGGCACTCCTTAGACAATCATTAGTGATGAAGGTACCCATTTTTGTAACAAAATATTTAATGCTCTTCTTGCCAAGTATGGAGTGAGGCATATGGTTTCTATGGCCTACCATCCTCAGAGCAATGGTCAAGCTGAAATTAGCAATCGAGAAGTGAAGAAAGTCCTTGAGAAAACAGTAAATATAAAGATAAAGGATTGGACTTTGAAGCTTGACGATGCTTTGTGGGCTTACCGAACTGCTTATAAGACACCCATTAGGATGTCTCCATATCATTTGGTGTTCGGGAAAGCATGCCACTAACCGGTTGAGTTGGAGCACCGTGCCTTTTGGGCTATTAAGAAGTTGAATTTTGACTTGAAGGCATCCGGTGACCAAAGACTTCTACAATTGAATGAGATGGATGAGTTCCGCCAAGATATATAAGGAGAGAACAAAGCAATAGCATGACAAGATGATAGCGAAGTAGGAGTTCAAACTGGGACAAGAGGTTCTTTTGTACAATTCAAGGTTGACATTGTTTCCAGGTAAGTTGAAGTCTAAATGGTCAGGTCCCTTCATTATTGAGAAGGTGTTTCCATATTGAGCATGTTGACCGAGTATTATAGTCTAGGAAGGGGGCTGAATTGGATTTGGCGAAATTTCGCGTTACCTTTCGGTTAATATAATTAAACAAATAAAGTGTGTAGTAAGTAACAACAAAATCAACAAATGCAGGAAAAATAAATGGACATAGATATTTAGAGTGGTTCGGTTCCCCTTGAACCTACGTCAACTACCAAATCACCACGATCAAGATTTCTGAATCCACTATTGGCTAGTCAACTTGCGGGTGTGACTAGAAGTCGTTTACAGAAGCCAACACAAAGGCTTGGCTCACAACCTTACACTAACTGGCACAAGGGATTGATTAGAAAGCCACACTCTAGCCTACACAAGGGCTTGGCTAGAAAGCCACACTGCAACCAACTTACGGGCGAGGTTACGAGCCATACAATTAATGGTATTTACCCCGGTTGACTAACACGTCAACAATAGATCAAGATTACAAAAGATATAGAGATGTGTACTACGACACTCTCAACAATGTTAAGCTTACAATCTTGAATGAGTAAACATCACTATTCCAACCACAATGATTTAAATGATGCGATGTGTTGAAATAGTTTTTCTCAAATATGCAATTGATTCAGATGTATATGATATGAACTCAAGAATCGAACGTGCACATGTATCTAGATATTGATTCTAACAATGATATGTTTAGGCACAAGAATCAATATATAGTGATGATCAAAACTTGATGATTCTAAAAGTGTAACTGATTAAAATCTAGAATCAAACAAACCAAGTATTGATCTATGAGATCGATTCAATATTATATAACTTTAGCACATGAATCGATACCACAAAATATTTTTGAAACCATTAAACAATATATTATGATATAAAGATCAAAAGAGGGTTTCACACACAACAATGAAACCGAAATCAGTTTTCAAGATATTAACTTAAGCACAAAAATTGATTTGCTCAAACAAAATCACAAGAATCGAATTAAAGGAATTTTGCCCCACTTTGGTAAGGTTGAAGCTCGATGATTCTTCAAGAGTGATGTTGGATGAGAGATACCACATTCAAGAATAATCAAGACACTACAAGATGTGTAGAAAACACTCACAAACCTCTTGAACACTTGCTCAACGGAAACATACAAGTTTCTCAAAGTTTTGAAAGATTTTGAGAGCTATCTAGAAGTATGAATCAATGAATCAAATGTAGATGAACTTTTGCTCAGAAAGAGGTTTAAAATCACTTAAGAACTTATTTTGGACTTGTAGAAATGAAACAAAGAAAAAAATGGACAAGTTCTATGTATTTTACAAAAGTTGTTCTTCAAATGAGCAAGTGTGGTATTTATAGATAAACACCACATCGAGGCACAGGAATGCGTTCCTTAAAAAAGAAGTATGTTTCTGCTTTCAAATCTGAAAAATCTCAAATTTCCCTCCAATCAAGGAGCGCATTCCTCAATATGTTTGTTGGGCATAGGAACGAGTTCCTTCATGAAGAACCACTGACTTTATAATTTTTCCTATTTTTCCCTAATCAAAAAAATCTAACTCTCGAAAAAAGCCACAGGATTGCTTTTCGCTTACAAAGAGCGCGTTCCTTAAACCCTGATAAAAAAATCTAACTCTCGAGAAAAATGCTCAGGAGTGCGTTCCTTATGAGAGAAACACGTTCCTTCACTGTGAAGTGAAAGAAACCCGATTTTTTTATCATAATAAGTTTAGGGCATTGTCAAATATATAGACTAACTTTAAAATTAATTTTTTTTACAAGATTAAAGCATAATTGATAGGGTTAAAATACGTGTAAATAAATCGACTAAGTATATGATTGAAACATTAAGAACAGTACACGTAAAAGATGAAACCATGCAAAGTTGGTAAAATGAATGCATGTTAATCACTGATATGTATATGCATGATAAACAATTTTAACTATGTGATTGCATAATTATCATACTATTGTGTGTACATGGATGATTAATAATATAATAGTGTTTATGCATGAGTATGATAAACTATATATATGCATGGATTTTGAAAAGATGCAAATCATATTGTGGTTAGAACCTGTAAATGTTACTTTACAACACTAAGATTCTAAATAAGAATTACAAACATGAAGCTCTTAAATCTTTGTGCAGTGCTGTTCCATCCACATGCTTTGACAATATAGTTGTATCCATCTGATATAGCTAATTAGCACGAAAACAACTACGTCAAAGATATTAGTACCGTGATTATATTGTTTGTAAACATCAAAACACTTAGGAGAAAACTGAGTGGAAAACCACTAAGGTCAACAGAGCAATGGATGTAAGAAGCAAGGAAGGCACTCTCTTATGCGTAAATGGACAACGGGTAAAGCAGTACTATGGGCAGAAGGACGACCATGAGGAGAGAGTATACCTTGATGAGCCTAATTGAGGAGATTGATGAAAGTCGAGCTAGGGACTTTAAACTAAGCGCTTGTTGGGAGGCAACCCATCGGTTACTTTTATGATTTCTATTTTTATTTTTTGTATTTGTTGTTTCGTATCTACCTTTGGCATTGACATATTGTTTGTTATCTTTTTCCTAGATTCTAGATCAAGTTTAGGGGTCCTTGTGTGAGGTACATGGAAAGGATCGAGCACTTATGTGGAAACGTCAACCCTTTGGGTTCAAGGGGGTTTCTCAACCTCTCTTTCTTTTACTTTCATCCATTCTCTGATTATGTTTTTATTGTGAAAAATTGAGGACAATGCTTGTTTTAAGTTTGGGGGGAGAATTTTGATTTTTGACTTGTCATGGTAAAGATGTGGTAGTCCTAGGATAGGATGTCCTATGATCGTACATATTTTGATTTGATTCTATTTTTTTAAAAATTTTGAATGGCCAATCATAGGAGAGCATATATATGAACATGACTCTAGGAGATTATTGAGAGATATTTTAAGTCTGTGTGCTTGATTTGACTATTAACTTAGTTTTGTTAGAAATTCTCTACATGGCTAGTGTGGTTGATTTTGTGGAATCAAGACTTGTTTGGATTTGATTTGTGCAAGTAAAGTTATTTATATTAGATCTCTAGAAATCCTAGAACAAATTTGATTATCACTTGAGGTGAAATCCTAAAGAACATGCAATGTGAAAAATAATATAGGCCATGTTTGGATGAAGCTGGAGCCATATAGCCTACTTTATTTTTTATTATATCCTTAGTCACCCATTTTGAGTTTTATGATATTTTCTTTGATTGCCTATGCATTAATTCACTTGAGCCTTATATGTTTAAATTCCTTGTTTTCAACCTATGCATCTTATACACTTTGAGTATGTTGGAGTGTTATCTTTTTGGAAGGTCGAAAAGGGAGAATGAAAAAAAAAAAAAAAGGATGGAAAGAAGGTGATGAAGAAATGTGCATTGGAAGTTTACAAAGTTTGATAGAATGAAAAAAAAAAGGCTACATCTATGTGATCAAAAGAAATAAGTTTGGGGGTGTAACATTCTATGAAAATAAGCAAACAAGACTAAGATGTGGATGAAATGAAAAGTTTGAAGTGGATATATGTACTCATTATACGGTTTTTAGTTCTATATGTAATATCGTGGATGTTTGTAATTGATCAAAGTGGTTAAGGTGTTTTGAGCCTAAATTTTTTTTTATTTTTCCCTACCTTTGAACCTTGGCCATACATTACAACCTAGGAAAGACCTATTGATTCTAAATGGCATGTGATCTACATTAGTGGAGAGTGGTATGAAAGAATTGCCTATGGGACTCACTTTATATATATTTATTTGAGATCACTTACACTTTATGCTTGCTTGCATTTTTCTATGAATTTCATTAATGGTTTTATGAGATTGACCATGTGATGGTGTCTTTGAGAATGGAAAATGAGGTTATGTGAGGGGTTGGATTGAAAATCTAGACATCTCTAACACTCTTGAAATTTTTTAATAAGTTATTCTCTTTCGATGTGATCTTAGAGGCCATGATGATGATATGCATTTTCTATTTTGAATTGAAGCTTAATTTGTTTTAGAATAGGATGGTAGATTGATGATTGAGTTATTAGTTGAATTTTAGTTTTGTTTTCCCTTTGCTTGGGACGATCAAAGTCCTAAGTTTGGGGGTATTTTTTGAGTTGCATATTTAGATATGTTTTAGAGCATGTTTTAAATAAGTTTTAGGATAATTTATGCATTAGTTTGGTTAGTTTATCTTAGTTTTGATTTATGTATTAGTTTAGTCAAATTTTAGTATACTATGCTTTATTTCGGTTGTTAACTTTATAAGTTACTAGATTTGATTATCTAAGTGTCTTACTAATTAGATTTGTTTTGTTTTGTAAGTGTTAAGATGATGTGAATTTGAGTTTGGATGATGGAAACAAGGTACAAGAAGTTTGAATGAAGAAACGTGTACAAAAAGGTGTGAAAGATAGAAGAAAACAAAGGAAAAACGCCATATTGGCATTGCAGGGCTAAACCCCAGCCCAAGGAACACAGAAACAGCATGTTCTGACTGTTGCAGCGCTTAATATGAGTGTTACAGCCCTCGCACAGAGTGAAAATTGTGCATGTTGTTGTTTTTGGGTCATAACTTTGCCAATTGGACTCCAAATTGGACGCAGTGTGTTTTTATGGACTCTTTACTTTAAATAGAACATGATGAGAGGGTTTTGAGGGGAGAATAAAGTGGAGGATGATATTGGCTAGAGGAAGAGGAAGGATAAGATCGAAGCGAAGCAATTCAAAGCGGAGAAGAGATTTTCTACCAATCTTCCACCAATCTAGTTTGTTTTCATTGTTGAGATTCATGTTCATCTCATTATTTAGTGTTTTCATGACTTTATTCATGAAATAAACACTCTATCTAGAGATGTAGATCAATCCAAACTCGATACTATGCTTTTGGTTTTATTGTTTTGATTATTGTCAATAAAGTTTCTTGTTTATTTATGTTTTTCTGGGTGTAAAGCTTTTAATCCTAGATTTGAAATAGGTGCCCAAGAGGGGGTATTTTGGGTTGGCACAAGGAAGATATAACCTGGGTGATCGTGAGACCGAGAGGAGATCTAAATATACCTTGAAGTCATTAAAGAGAACCATAGATCTTAATGAGTTATTAGGGTTTTGGGTTTTCATCGAAAGAGTTAAACCTATAATTTTAATAGTATGTTCTAACTGATGCTCGAGAGAGGGAGTTAGTAACGTTAGGGTTTTGACTTGTAAACAAGGAAATTGAGTTTATGATAATCCCCTATTCATGCATAGTTGAGAGAGTGGTGAGGTTGAACCTCAAGACGTTTCTATTATTGATTTCATGATTACTATTATATTGCAGTGTTAGTTTAATACTTAGTTGATTTAATTATTGTTTTTACTTATTGATAAGTTGAGTTTTAGTAGTCACTTTGCATGTTATTTTGTTAGGTTTTTAGGTGCATTTGCTTAGTTTTTAAGTGTTTTTGCATAATTAGTATACTTAATCATTTTAGTTGCATTTAGGTGTTTAGATGAGTTTTTGAGATTGATTTTATGTGTTTTCATTAATTAGATGCATTAGAGTAGTTTAGGAGAATAATCATGATTTGTAGTAATTTTTCAATAAATAAATAATGCCTTGTTCATAAGCGTAAGTTCACTTTTTATATCTTGATACATACTTGCATATAGAACTTTGCTTATTGATTCGTATAAATGATTTACTTGTGCTTTTGCTTTGTTTTGTAGGTAAATAAAGAGCTCTAAAGTGGGTTGAAACAAGGCTCAAATGGTGATGAAAAAAGGCCAAAAACAAGCAAGGAGTGGACTAAAAGCCAAGGAAAAGTACAGAAGAGAAGTGCAAGAAGAAGTGAAGGCCAAAACTGGGCGTCGAGGCGCTGGGTTGTGCGAGTTGCAGATTTTTGCGCATTTTTGTGAGTTTCTCATGCCCTCTTTTGGTCTTTTCACCCACTATTGTATATAACTCATTTTAGGATTTGTTTAAGGGATGATCTCTCATCTTATCAAATTTTAGAACATTAGAATTAGGTTTAGAGAGAGGAGAGAAACGAAAGCAAAATAAGAAACTTGGAGAGGAAAGAGTTGCAGGTTTGAAGCTTGAAGAAGAAGGGGATTTCTCACCTGGGAAGGGGGTTTTTCCACTTATTCTTTAATTATAACTTGTTTCAATGATTTCCTCTTTAGATCTCTATCTTGTATCCATGGATTTGATCATGAACTAAATTGATAATCTCGAGTTTTGATTGATCTATGTTGGATCTTGTGATTGGATTATTGTTTACGTGTTTTTAAGCAATTTTCTTGGTTTATTTGCAATTCTCCATGATTATTGCTTTCAAATTTCTGATCACTCTTTAAATGAACTCAGATTTGGTTTCTTACGCTCGAGAGAGGTGTTGTTGAATTGGATCAAGGGAATTGTGACCTATGTGTTTTCTGAATGACCCCATGATATGAATGTTTTGATGATTCCAAATATCTCTGGTTTGTGTATCTAAATATCTTGTTAAGTGTTTCAGATTTATCAAGAATCAAGATCGAGGAACTATGCTCACAAGCCTATTGGATATCACAAGTAAAGTTTCGAGTCTGTCATTACTTAGAATGTAAGGCCTATCGATCAATTTGCTCTCAGCAAGATTTAATCAGTTTCATATCTTGATCGTCACATTCTAAAGATATTTCTATGATTTTTAAAGTATTTGCTTTGATCAGAAAATATCATGATTTCAATCATGTTTTATCAAACTTTAATCGATAAATCAAAAATCATTTTTGTAGAGTCTTTCAGGACGCTAATGTTTTAGCAGCGCCCTCCTGGACTTGATAACTCAGGACGCTAATAAAATATTAGGACGCTCAAGGTTGAAGTGAATTGATTCAAAAGGACGCTTACTTGTAAGTAACAGCCTCCCTTTAGTCAACCTTTGAAAGTGTCAGGGAGTTAACTTAGCTTCAGCTCGCTAAAAGTTCTCTTAGTTTTTAATTGATTTCTATCTTTAAGGATGCTGATAGTTATAAGTTGAATAAACTATCAGGACACTACTTGTACAAGAGCGCTCTCATCCTTAGAATCAACTTAATAACTTTAAGGATGCATACTATCCTTCAACACACTTAATATTGTTTTAAAGTTGTTTTAAAATTTTAGGACGCTTACTTGTGAGTAGCGCCCTCACATGTTTAAGTGATTTTAAAACAAAGCAGGATGCTATCTATCGAGTAGCGCCCTCATGACTTAAGTCGTTTAATTGTCAAAGTAAGTCAGGACACTTACAATTCAGTAGTGCTCTCACTTCATTGTTCAGTAGGACGTCGATGCTCTATGGGCGCCCTCAAAGGAACAAAATGAAAAATATAATATTTTTGTTTTTCTGACACGTACATCCTTTCCGCCACCTGTTCAGAACGAATTTTTGTACAAAAATCAACTTTTTGTATTTGAAGAGATATTATCAGATTCATGAACCACGTCTCTTAAACTTTCCTTATTCGTGAATCTGGAGAAAATCATAATGTTCATAAAATGTGCAATTGCCATTTTCGTGATACATTCTAACTGTTGTGAGTATCATATTTGAAAATTCAAATTCAAATTCACAATAGCTTCATCTCTACAAGTCTTTATATACCAGCACTTAACAATCTGTTAAGACCACAAAAAGTTAAGAACACAAAAAATTCTCTTAGCCAAAAAACTTTTGAAAGTTAGTCGAATTTTCATCTGATTCAAAAAGCTTAAGTTATTCTGTTTCAAAACGTTTTCTTTGAATCTTTGCTTATTCAAAAGATTTTCATACTGAGCTAAATTTCTATCTTTATCTAAAAATCTATTTGAAAGCTTGAACTTTTTTCACTCAAATCTTCAGCACTGTTTTAACTTATATCATTCTTACTGAAAAATAAATTTGAGAGATAGTTCATAGGATACAGTTGTACTCAATTTTATATCTTGTATACTGTATCAAGGTTGTAACAATAGTTATATAAACTAATGAGTTGATATTCTTGTATTCAACAAGTTTCGGTCTTCTCACACTCGTAAGTTGAGAAACGGTTTTCTCACACCCATAAGTTGAGAAACAGTAGTTCTCACACCCGTAAGTTGAGAAAGTTTAGGTTTGTCTCAGACACGGAAGTTGGAATAGGTTGGTCTCAAGCCTGCAAGTTGAGCAGTGCAACGGTTGTTCTCACACCCGCAAGTTGAGAAACAATGTAACTGTTTGATTCTCACCCGTAAGAGAATCCCTTAGTGATAAGGTTTGAAATCCTAACTGAGGGAGGTTAAGTAGTGGACGTAGGCAAATAGCCAAACCATTATAAATCGACTATGCATATTTATTTATATTCCGCACTTTAATTTTGCCATTGTTGTTAATTTTAAATCGATGAAGTGTCCGATTCACCCCCCTCTTAGACATACCTGGGCCAACAATTGGTATCAGAGTAGTGTTGCTCTTCAAAGAAACTTCAAAATTTTTTTGATGTAAATGGCAATGACCAAAGGCACTGTTATAAAAGTATGTCAACCTTTAGATAGACTTCGTCTGTTCAATAGAGACTGGTTTGAAGATTGAATGATAAGGATGAGATTTTTTCTACTATCTAAGGATACCAGTCTATGGGAAATGGTTGTAAAAAGTTACACCATGCCCAACAAGCCTATTGAGCTATAGACAGACAAGGAATGACTAAATGATAAGCATAACGCTCAAGCTGTCTATGCCTTGTACTGCTCTCTACCCGAGGAAGAAGTAGAAAGGGTAGTTCATCTCGAGAGTGCCAAAGAGATTTGGGAAACACTCAAATCAGTTCATTGTGAAAAGATTAACAATCAAGATGAAAAGTTCAAAGAGTCTGATAGACTATTTGATGCCTTTGGGATATTAGAGAATGAATCTCTCGATACGGCATGCAACATATATCAATCCATTCTTGTTGGAATGCAAGAATTAAATCAGGAAATACCTGCAGAAATATCTCTTGTATATTTTTGTGACAAGCTTCCAAAGAAATAGAATGATAAACTAACTATTTTAGCTAAATCTGTTGAACCATGGGAAATGAGTTTAAAAGAGTTTTGTGATCTTTTAAAAACCATGGAAGGAAAACATGAGACTAAAGACCTTGTTAGAACATTAGAAGAGCCACTCGTCCACTTTAGTGCTTTAGATAGTTTGTCAATTCATGATAACATTCAATGTTTTATACGTCTAGTAAATGATGAACACTTTGGAAAAACTATCTCTCACTCTATTTTAGTACAATACTTTTTAAACAGTTTTCCCGGAAACTGGAAATACAAAGTAGATTTTCTAAACGAGTTCTCAAATCCATTTCAAATTAGTATTCAAGAAATTGATTATATTTTGAGTGGGTTAAAAACTTCATCCGAGAGAGAAGACGTTCTTGCAAATGCACCAAGCAGGAAGAAAAGTGAAGTTGTTGATGATATAAACGCAATGAGTCAACAATCCTAGGCAAGCACATCCAAGACGCTCAATGAAAGATCTCCTGATAGAATGTCAAGAAAAAAGTAAGCATGGAGAACGAAGATAATGAATTATCTCAACTGCTTCAAAAAGAGACTGAGTGCACAAGTTGAGGACTTTCCAGTACCTTGAGGTAAAAGTCAAAAATATGCAAAGGTATAAAAGTCACTCTCATCACCGTTGTTATTATTAGAATATATATCTATCAGTGATTATTAGATATAAATGATTATCTTTAATCATGTGATACTTAGAATGCTTAAATATTTTCGCTCATGATTAAATTATTGATGATTGGTTGATGAAATATAATTTGTGATATTGTTTATTCAACCATATGATACTTAAGTTTAATTGGTCAAATTTGATTAATATTAGAGTTTAAGAGGATGCTGACAGTGTTTGAGGAGGCTAATGTGATCGATGCCATTAGTTGTTCAAAAACTACTCGTCATAAGGATGACGTTGATCGGTCACAAACGTTAGATAAATTAAACTGCCTTTACTTACTAGGTTGCGACACGTGTGAGTGTGTGTTAGGAGCGAGCTTATCGCTTTAGCATCATAAAAGCAAACCTTCGGTAACCTAGCAGTCATTTTCCCTTTTGATGCCCTAGGACGCTTCGACCAGAACTTCTAGGAATCATTTCAAGATTTACTGTTGAACCTTCATCTTTAACCTTTGGTAAATCTTGATCTTTGTTCATTTCTTAATCCTTTGATTCCAATTGTATCAATTTTTGCCTTATTGCCTCAGTTCTTTGTTTCTTTTCATTTGATTTTCAATGGCACCGAGACCAAAAAGCTTCACCCCTTTTCTGCAAGAAAGAGAGTTGTTTCTCCATCATCACCTCCAGATAGGAGTGTGAGACCAAGAAATGAACCAACTCAGACCAAACTAGCTGAGGAACCCACACTATTTGTACTCACACCTCTTACTGAAACTACGTCTAGACCATCTCACCCACCTTCTTTTACCCAAATAAGAAGAAAGGGAGACAAAACAGAGAAGCTCGATAACCGAGCTGTAATCGATGGATGTTTTGTCAATTTTGAGTTCTTCATTAACTCTCACCTAGACATTCTATCTTTATTCGAGTTCCAAGGTTGGACAAACTTACTTACTTTCAATTCAAAATGGTACCCCAGTCTCGTCAGCCAATTCAATTTAAATTTGGTCGATAAACCTTGTTCTGGATTTACAAAACAATCTATGGTAATGGAAAAATCTGTTGATATTTCTGCCAGATTCTTTTCTGGAGCATTTTCTTTGCCAAGTGATGAAAGTGCCCACATACTTTCATTCACTAAAAATAAAGTCCAGTATCCGGGCTATAATAGACTCTCTACTCTAAATCTTGTTTCGAAGAAAAAGGACTACTTGAGTGTAGACAAGAAACTCAGCAGCAGGGGCAATGTAAATGACTTAGACTTATTTTTTGATCTGGTGCATTCTGGAAAAGAAGAAAGTGAATCTCGCCCACATTCTCATGCGTGTTATAGACACTTTAGTTAGCCGAGGAGGAGGTCTTCCTTTTGGAATGTACCTTACCACACTATTCGACAATTGTGGAATTGATTTCAGTGGAGAAGACTGCAAAGAGATCAGCAGATACAACAACATCGGTTAAACCACTATAAAATTAATGACATACACTTATGTCTCTACATTGGATAAATGGTTTACAATGTCAGAAATTCCACATGTAGGAGAATCTAATGGAATAACTAGAGCTAGTGGTAAAGATGTCTCAGCAATGAAGAGAGAAGCTACCCAAGCTTCGACTACTCAAGATGAACAAGTTGTGCAAGAGCAAGCTGTTACCACAGCTGACATTGAGCATGTTTCAATTGACAATGTGGAAATTGAATATGCAGAGCAAGCTGTCCAGGCTGAAGAACATCTTGTTGTCCCAGATATGTCCAAGAGGGGGTGAATTGGATTCTTAGCAGATTTTAACCTTTCTTAAAATTGTGTGAAATAATGAAAATAGATTAAACAAAGTATAGCAATCAAATACAACAAATGTAAATGAGACAATACAAGCAAGATTTATAGTGGTTCGGCCACGCCTACATCCACTACCTAACCTCCTTAGTTAGAATTTGCTCAAACTGCACTATAGACCTTCTTACGGGTGAAGATAAAACAGGTAAACTTTCTCAACTAAGGGTGTGAGAACTACCGTTTCTCAGCTTACGGGTGTGAGATGACTATTTCTCAACTTTCGGGTGTGAGATGACAGTTACAACTTTGAGCAACACTTGCTCTTGCCCAGTGACTAACCTGTCACTACATATTTGATACAAGACAAGATATGATTCGCTTTACTTATAATCAAAGTGATACTTACAAAGCTTTCGATTGAACCTTTTGTGATCACAAATTCATTAAGATATGTATGATGAAGTTTATGTTGAAAATAGGTTCAAAGAGCTTTTGTCCTCTTCAATGGATTGTCAAAATAATGAAGATGAAGTTCAATCAATCCAGAAGACTTGAAGTTTTTTTTCAAAAGATCGTAAGATCAAGCACAAGTGAAAGACGACTAACTTTCGAAAAGTGTTTTGGCGCAAGTGAGAACTGTTAATACGTTTTGAATGAATATCAGTTTTCGTATATCCTTAGTTGTTTTTCTTCTCTAAGGCAATACGTATATTTAGGAATAACATAAGCGCAATGGACTTGATGATTTTGGTGCTCTAGGTTATTTCAAATACAACGTATACTTTCTATCTAGAAATGGATCGATTCAACTCAATGCACATTACGGCGATAGCACCTGAATCGTCTAATCCTTTCATGAAAAGAGAATGTTCTGACATGCTTTTAGAACGTTCAAAAAGTTCTGAAAAAGTTGTTGTACGATTCTGAAAAGTATTCGTACGGTTCTAAAGAAAGTAACATAAATGGTTCTCTTGTCAGAACAGTAACATTTGTTAAATTAGCGTCATTTCACAAAATATCAACTTTTGACATTTTTTTCCTTGAGGGTGCTCATGGAGCATTAGCGTCCTGCTGAACATTGAAGTGAGGGCGCTACTAAGTCGTAAGCTTCCTGACTTACTTTGATGATTTATAAGACTCAGAACATGAGGGCGCTACTTCGCAGTTAGCGTCCTACTTTTTTTTAAAACACTAAACACACGAGGGCGCTACTCAAGAGTTAGCGTTCTAAAATTTTAAAGATAGTTTTAAAACAATGTTGAGTACGCTGAATGACAGTAAGTGTCCTGAGGGTTTTAAGTTGATTCTAAAAATGAGGGCGCTCCTACACAAGTAGCGTTCTGATAATTTATTCAACTTATAACTATCAGCGTCCTTACAGATAGAAATCACTTGAAAATAAAAGGAACTTTTTGCGAGCTAAAACTAAGTCAGCGTTTTGACATTCTCAAAGGTTAATAAAAGAAAGGTCGCCACTTACAAGAAAGCGTCCTTATTAATCAGTTCAATTCAACCTTGAGCGTCCTAATATTTTATCAGCGTCCTAACTCATCAAGTCCAGGAGGGCACTGCTTAAAACATTAGTGTCCTGAAAGACTTTATAAAAGCGATTTTTGATTTCTCGATTAAAGCTCAATAAAACATAATGTAACCGGATTAAATCGAATATGCAAACGATCGATTAAAACATGCATGCTACATATAGCTGAATCATATGGCATAGAAGGTCCTACAACCTATCTTAATCTAATCATACAAATGATCATCTTCAAATGATCATGGTCTTCAAAGAGTCAGTGAGGACTCAAATAAAACCATCTCCAGGCCACCATCTCCATTTGATATCCCTGTATCAATGGAATCCCAAGACTCAAAAAATATTGAGTCTGATGGTGAAAAATGTCAAGATACAGAGGGTTATGACCTTGCTATCATACCCTATCAGGGAGATGACATGAATGTAAAGGCTGATGAAGAAGATCATATTGAAGATTTTCAAGAGGACAATGTTGAGTTCCAAATAGAAGATGAAATGGAAAATATTCATGAGGAAAGCTCATCTGATCATGAGCCGCCTTCTTATCCTTCTACTAGCTAGCCAATAGCTGAATTCTTTAGATAGGAAGATTTCCTGAGAAGAGTGAGAGAAGATCAGATTTTTGTCATGTCTCAGCTAATGACTTATTTAGAACAGAATCACGTTCAGCTGACGAATGAGATATTGGCAGAGGTCTGAGAATTTCTGAAATCCCAGGAGAGAGTTGAGATTAATGAGATGAAAGAATTTAACTCTCACATGATCCAGGCAACTGCATTGCTCGAGAAAATGACACAACAAATGGACCAACAGTTGAGTGTCATGCGATTTTTGCCTGCTTCATCAATCAATAATAATTTGGTTAAGGACATTCGAGATAACATGCAACAGATGAAGCCATTCATGAAATCCTTCATTGCAACAACTCAACCAAGATCATCAAGCTCTCAACCTCCTCAAGCCAAACCTCAAGCATCACAGAGTCACTCAGCCCAAACTACATCAAGCCATACTTTCATTGTTGTGACTGCAGAAGCTTTGCAAAAGATTTTTGAAGAACTTCAAAGCTTACAAGGGAAAGTGGTTGACACCTCTAAAGATAAGTCCATTTTTGACACTTTGGAATCGGCTTTGGATGCTATCATGGATCAAATAACTAGCAAGACAGCGTTTGATCCAGTGTTATAGGCCATCTCTAGTCTGAAAGAGAATTTAGAAACTGCAAGGCCAGCACAAATAGAGGATAACAGACTAACCAAGATTCTCGACTTAGCTACTCATGCTACTGAAAAGCTTCACAAATTGGAGAAAAAGATGCCTTTCCTTGCCACAAGCATTATGGATTTGTCATACACTGTCATCACAGTTGCAGATTGAGTGGAAGGAGTAGTAAGCGTCTTTGAAGACCTCTTCAAGGCAATGAATAGTAGGCTGCATTCTACTATTTGGTATATTGCCTCAAGTATGAAACATTTTGCAATGCTCTTTCCTCTATTGGAGAAGAAAGATGTAAAGGTTCCACCTGCACCAAGAGCTCCAGCCTTTACACATCCCCAAGGATCTAAGGAGTCTGACAGACTTCTAGGAATTTTAGAATGTGAAAAAGAAGAAGCATCCGATGAAGAGCCTCTCCATAGAATTAGAATAAAAGTGTCTCCACCCCCGGATCCCTTTTCAAAACCTTTTTCGGATCTAAAACTCAAGCAGCCAATAAGGCAAAAATTTAAAAATCACAAACTTTCTCCGGAGTTTGCTCAAGGGCTTGCAGAACGGAAAGCTAAAGGCTTCAAACCCAGTCCACCTCTTAATCAATTCAAATTTGGTGTTTCCAAACATGTCCATGAAAAATTCATTGAAAAATCTAGGCAGACTGTTGTAATTGACAAATTTGTCAAAAGTTTGAGCAAAAGCTCAAGTGGTTTCTCAAAGCCACGTGCGCCCCGAAAATCCAAGGAATCTGAACCTAGTTCTAGTAGATCCAAGAAGGATGAGGAGGCCGAGAGAAAAAGGAAAAGAAAGGGTCCGAGTACGAGCTAAGCTTACCCACTTTTTGATGTTTTCAAAAAGGGGAGAAGAGAATGTAAATATTAAGGGTAAGTTAGCTCAAGAGGGAAGCTATGAGTCAGGAGGAGTTCATCTGAGTTTCTGTACAATATGTTGACTGTATAACTATCATGTTCTTGTATATTGTGATTGTACTCATCTTGTAATTTATATGATGAAATCAGTTATACCTGACGTGCTTGCAGATATGCTTGACATACTTGCTACTCTAAATTCGTTATATGTTTGAGTACATAAATAAAATTATATGCATGATCTATGTGTTTTTGAAATCATCAAAAAGGGGGAGATTTTTTTCTTAATGAACCCCATGATATGATTGTTTTGATGATTCCAAATAGCTTTGGTTTATGTATCTAATGAACTTGTCAAGTGTTTCATATTTATCAAGAATCAAGATCAAGGAACTATGCTCACAAGCCTATTACATATCACAAGTAAAGTCTCGAATCTGTCATTACTTAGAATGTAAAGTCTATCGATCAATTTTCTCTCAGCAAGATTTAATCGCTTTCATACCTTGATCGTCACATTCTAAAGGTATTTCTATGATTTTTAAAGTATATGATTTGATCAGAAAATATCATGATTTCAATCATGTTTTTTCAAACTTTAATCAATAAATCAAAATCGTTTTTACAGAGTCTTTCAAGACGCTAATGTTTTGGCAGTGCCCTCCTGGACTTGATAAGTCAGAACGCTCAAGGTTGAATTGAACTGATTCATAAGGACGCTTACTTGTAAGTAGCGGCCTCCCTTTAGTCAACCTTTGAAAGTGTCAGGACGTTGACTTAGCTTCAGCTCGCTGAAAGTTCTCTTAGTTTTTAATTGATTTCTATCTTTAAGGACATTGATAGTTATAAGTTGAATAAACTATTATAACGCTACTTGTACAGGAGCGCCCTCATCCTTAGAATCAACTTAATAACCTTAAGCACTCTTACTGTCCTTAAGTGCACTTAATATTGTTTTAAAGTTGTTTTAAAATTTCAGGACGCTTACTTGTGAATAGCGCCCTCGCGTGTTCAGGTGATTTTAAAACAAAGCAGGACGCTATCGATCGAGTAGTGTCCTCATGACTTAAGTCGTTTAATTGTCAAAGTAAGTCAAGATGCTTACAATTCAGTAGCGCCCTCACTTCATTGTTCAGTAGGACGCTGATGCTCTATGAGCACCCTCAAATGAAAAAAATGACAAATACAATATTTTTTTTTCTTACACATACATCCTTTCCGCCACCTTTTCAAAACAACTTTTCGTACAAAAATCAACTTTTTGTATTTGAAGAGATATTATCAGATTCATGAACTACGTCTATTAAACTTTCCTTATTCATGAATCTGGAGAAAATCAGAATGTTCATAAAATATGCAGTTGCCATATTCGTGATACATTCTAGCTGTTATGAGTAAATGTTCATATTTGAAAATTGAAATTCAAATGAACAACAACTTTATCTCTACAAGTCTTTATATACCAGCACTTAACAATCTGTTAAGGCCACAGAAAAGTTTTTGAGCCAAAACACTTTTGAAAGTTAGTCGAATTTTCATCTGATTCAAAAAGCTTAAGTTATTCTGTTTCAAAACGCTTTCTTTGAATCTTTGCTTAGTCAAAAGATTTTCATACGGAGCTAAATTTCTATTTTTATCTGAAAATCTATTTGGAAGCTTGAACTGTTTTCACTCAAATCTTCAGCACTGTTTTAACTTATATCATCTTGTTGAAAGAGAAATTTGAGAGATAGTTCATAGGACACAGTTGTATTCAATTTCATATCTTGTATATTGTATCAAGGTTATAACAATAGTTATATAAACTACTGGGTTGATATTCTTGTATTCAACAAGTTTCGGTCTTCTCACACCCGTAAGTTGAGAAACGGTAGTTCTCACACCCATAAGTTGAGAAAGTCTAGGTTTGTCTCACACCCGAAAGTTGGGATAGGTTGGTCTCAAGCCTGTAAGTTGAGCAATATAACGATTGTTCTCACACCCTCAAGTTGAGAAAGGGTGTAACAGTTTGATTCTCACCCGTAAGAGAATCCCTTAGACATGAGATTTAAAATCCTAACTGAGGAGCTTACGTAGTGGATGTAGGCAAGTAGCCAAACCACTATAAATTGACTATGCATATTTATTTATATTCCGCACTTTAATTTTGCCATTGTTGTTTATTTTAAATCGACTAAGTCTCCAATTCACCCCCCTCTTAGACATATCTGGGCCAACACTATGTTACACCCCGTACTTTTAATTAAATACATACATTGAATTATGCGTATATCAAGATGTATAATACGCATATTTTATACGTAAGAGGCAAATATACGCGTGTAGATTAGTAAATAAATAAAATTATAAAATGAAGATGATACATATGGGATCATCTAATATGGGTGCTTACAATTAAAAAAAATGGAGTTGAATTAAATTGAGTAATTTATGGTGTTGGTTATTTAAATATATGGATTGGAGTATGATTATTAAATGAATTATAGAAATGAGATGAGTTGGTTAACTATTGAGCATGAGGTGCATGGGATCATGTTTATATAAAATTATCATCTCATTTCTAATATATCTCTTTCCAACGTTAAAAAAACAAAATAGAAATAAAACTAAAAGAAAAGAAGGGAAAAGAAGTTGCAGAAAGGGAAGAAAGAAGAACGAACCGGAGGGAAGGAAGAAAGAAGAGGAAACGGAGGGAGAACGCGGGATTCGCATGAAATCGGGACCCACGGTAAGTGATTTTCAATCTATTTCTTCGTGAAATTAATATCTAAGCTAGATGTAATGATTCTAGCGGAGTAATTTTAGCTATGCGAGTTGTTTTACAATGTTTTCAAAATTGGGATTTTTACCCAACTTGGATGAAAATTTGTTCGAAAGGTGGAAAAACGCTCCCTACACTATAGGAGCCCCGAATATGTGGTTCGATTTCATTTATGTGTTTATTTGAAAATTTTATAGCCGTTGGAAGTTTGTTCGAAGTTAGAGTTATATTGAAAACCTTTCGAATCATTTAAAACCCGATGAAACTACAGTTGAACGCTATAGAATGGTAGAATGAACTATTGCAAGTCCATCGATGCTAATTTCATAATTTTTGGAGACCGTTTGACAATTTTAGTAAAAATTTACATGTTTCCAATGAATAGTGATGGCGTGGACAGTGACGTGAATAGTACTATGATCATATCCAGTGAATAAAATGGAATTAGAATCCAATGAAACTCCGGTTTGAGATCATAGAATCGTAGAGGATTGAATTCCGGACGTTTCGATGTTAAGATCGTGATTTTTGGAAATGATTTGATATTTTTAGTAACTAAATATATGGTTTTGGTGAGTAAAATTCACTGTCGTGACCTTCGCGAACGTGTAAAACCTCAATAAAATACCTGTTGAAGGTAGTAGAATGATAGAATGAGTGATTTTACACGTGTCGATGTGGACAAAATAATTTTAGCAATGTTCTAGATTTTTAATAAAATTGATATATCTTCCTGTAGAAAAATAAACTGAGACTTAGTGAACATATGAAATGGGAAATCTATTTTCACAGTTCTTTCTTGTGGAAATATCTAGATTGACCACAGAAACGAGATAGTAGTTTCTTCAACTGTTTATGAGTCCTGAAGTGAGTTGGAATCTAAATTCACAGAATGGGTATAAGATTATTCAGGTTGATCTTTATTCTTAATGATTTAAAGTGAGTTGAGAAATTGAAGATGTAAATAGATATGAATAAATGAAATTGAATTACGGAGTGGTTGTGATAGGTTGAATTAGTTGGATATAAATTCGAGCTGGACTCGAAAGCGACGATGATGGTAATTAAGTTGAAAAGTCCTGTACTGTGAGTATATTTTCTTGATTTTGGTTATTGTATGACATTTTATATATATGAAATGTTTGAATGTAAATATGCTATGCATATATTGTTGCATTGTGTTTTAATTTGCATTCATAAATGATTTCTTTTTAGCATTGGAGCATGTGAGACTTGCAAAGGCAAGTTGGTGTCATTTCGTTGGGAATTAGACCCGGATGAGTGTTATGCGTAACCTCATTGTCAGTAGGCCTGTCCTAATAAGGATTGGAGATCCTTGAAATGACTGTGAATTGGGTAATGAGAGGTTGTGGCTACCTTGTAACGGCCATACAAGGGTTAGACCCGCTCTCTGGCCTTGAAAGGAGGGAGAATGTGGATTTCGTTGAAAAAGAATGCATTGTTTTCTTGTAAACTCATTAAATCTATCTCGTTACCATGTATGATATATTTGTTGAATGATGCATGTGTTTAATACTTGTTTGAAATGATTTTAAATGCTATATTTTCCTAAATGCAAATAATGGCCATATCAAGAAATATATTCACTGAGCTGTTGATTACTCACTCCATCCCTTTAATATTTCAGGTACAGAGTTAAAAGGAAAAAAGGAAAGTTAAAGAGTGATCGACTCGTGACTCGGATCGTTACTCTATTGATATAGGTATACATTGGAGTAATGACTTATACTTGTGTTTGTTTGATATATATATATTACACATTATATATATGTATTATCATCTAGATGAGATGTGTGGGCATATACAAGATAACTACCTATGTTTTGGATTATACAATGCTTGTGATGATGAAATGAGATGATCATATATATTTATCAGGTGAGAAGTTAATTTGTGGAATGAATGGAATGATTATTTATATATATTGGATTTGATTTGTGGTATATCAGGAAAAATGTGTGAAATATCCATTTTATGGGGAGATGTTGTCAAAATTTATAAAAATTTTGAAAATTATTGTGAATGTCCGTTGAGGCTGATAGTGTATTGTATATTGTATATGGGTATGTACAGTGTATAGTACACTATGTCGGTCATGACGTCAGGGGCGTCGTGACAATATTGGTATCTGAGCTTAGGTTTAAAATCCTTAAAAAGATATTATGATTGTTTGTATGGGTATACATATGGGTAGTCTTATTATGATATGTTTTCTTTGACTGAGAATCACCTGTGTCGGTGAATTCTAGATTTGGAAAAGACTAGTCAAGATTAACAATGGAAATAGCTGATCAAGAAAGGATCAGAAGGCTGAAAGAAAAAGAATTGGATGTAATCCAGTGATAATAAATTATATAGCTTATATATGGCTAGTAATTACCCAACAACAACGAAATACACAGCTTATGAGCTTGTGGTAAAGTTGTAATGTGAGAAAGACAGAGGCTTGAACCATTAAGAGCTTCAGATGTGGGTGCTAATGGTGTGAGTACTTCTGTAAAAACATATATAATTGAGACTGAAGTAAAAAAAATACAATAAATAGAAGGTCTCAATGATCAGCCAGAAGAAATGAAAAGATACGTAAAAGTTATGGAAACTTTCAGGAGAAGAGACTCTCTTATCTTAACTGGCAGTCTATTAGTAGACGGAGTAAAAAATTTGCGACTCTGAGTGGAGACCATCTTAGAGAATGATTAATTCTCTGAAAATGCTAAAGCAAGTTAGCTAAGTTTAAGCTAACTGATGATAAGAGATAATAGAAAATTGGGTTAAGGACTTTGAGATGATTAAGGCATGAGATTAACGAAAAGAAGCTATTTTATAAGGGCTTCTCTCATCATGCTGAAATTGATTTAAGGCATTAAAAAGTTTATCTTGTTACAATGTAGTGACATGCCTAACCATAAATACAAATATGAATTAAATAGATTGGTCTAGTTTATTTTTGGACTCATCACTATGGATACTCTGAGAATGATAAGGATCTAGAATAAATTTTGGGATCCTATACGACAGTATTGATAATTGTTGGGTTATAAATATATGCGCAGGTTGTTAGGCAGACTATAAATTTTGGGTCAGCCAATGCTATAGTGAAATTGTTAGCACCAGCAATACTAGTGATATAACTTGTACCGCCATTTGAAGCAGAGTCATCAACACCAGTTCTAGGTAAAAGGAGAAATAAGTAATGCAAGGAAATGTTGGGGCAATAATATGAAATTAAAGATAAGTGAAACATTGAGTAAGGTTGAGATTTTGGCAGTATTCGTGACTCTAATTTTGTTCGTACCTGACCTAATAATAATGGGAAAAAGGGAAGTGATGTTAACGACTTATGAAAATCAGAAGTGGCTTCCATTGCCTGAAACCGACGTGTTTCAACTGCGGCCAGAAGGGCCATGTAAAATATGTCTGTCCGCACCTTCAGCAATCTATTCCTGTTGTGCCAATCCAACATGCACCACCTGCTGCTAATGCCCAACCCAGGCAGAACCAGCAAAACCATGGTCAACGAAATCAGGGCAGAGCATTTGCCATCACTCAACAACCCATCCCAGACAACAATGTAGTTGAAGGTACCTTTCCTTTGTTCAATACAATGGTGCATGTTTTGTTTGATTAAGGTGTTACGCATTCTTTTATATCGTCGGCATTGGTAAGAGATTTAGGCCTGCATCCTGAACCCACAAACATCACACTCCATGTCACATCACCGTTCGGATCTGGTACTGACATGAATTTGCAGTGTTCTCGATGTGAACTTCGAATGTCAGAATAGATAATATATGCAGATCTTTTTGTGATGGATATTGAAGACTTCGACATCATCCTCCGCATGGACTGGCTAGCACCACTGAATGCAAAGATCGAATGTATGAAGAAGCAAGTTCAATTAACCTTGCCTACAGGAGAGTTTGTCATGATTCAGGGAACAAGGAAATGGATACACAAATCAACAGTTGCACTTCTCAAGGCACAACTTCAAGCTCTATCTCTTAGTGATGAAAATGAATCACCAACACTGTACCCTCTCGAAGTACACGATGTTCCGGTCATATCTGAATTCCCAATAGTTTTTCTAAATGACCTTCCTGGTCTACCTCCAGTTAGGGAATTCGATTTTGAAATCAACCTCATACCTGGGACAGGGCCTATCTCAATTCCACCATACAAAATGTCAAATGTCGAGCTGGTCGAATTAGACAAACAACGGAAGGAATTAGAGAGTAATGGCTTCATCAGAAAGAGTTCATCACCCTGGGGCGCTCCAGTTCTGTTTGTTCGCAAAAAGGATGGATCGTTACAATTTTGCATAGACTATCGCAAGCTCAATAACGTCACCATTAAGAACAGATACCTATTGCCCAGGATCGATAACTTGTTTGACCAACTTATAGATGCCAAATACTTCTCTAAGATTGATTTACGGTCCGGTTATCACCAACTCCCGATCCGAGAGTCGTACATTACCAAGACGACATTCTGAACTCGGTACGGTCACTACGAGTTCTTGGTCATGCCGTTCGGTCTAACAAATGCACCTGCTGCATTCATGGATTTGATGAATCGCATCTTCAAGTTATACTTAGACCGATTTGTGGTGGTTTTCGTGGACGACATCTTGATATATTCCTCAATCGAGGAAGACCATAAGATACATTTGAAGATAGTCCTCTAGACGTTGAGAAGCCACCAACTGTATGCAAAGTTGAGTAAGTGCGAATTCTAGGCGAAGCGAGTTCAATTCCTAGGCCATGTGGTTTCAAGCAATGACATTGAAGTAGATCCTTCTAAGGTTGAAGCAGTTTTAAACTGGAAGCAGCCTACCACTGTTACTCAGATTAGGAGTTTTCTTGGTTTGGCTGGCTATTACAGACGCTTCATCAAGGACTTCTCAAAGATTATTGAACCTATGACCAAGCTCACTTGAAAAGACGTGCGATTCATCTGGAATCCTGCCTGTGAAGCATCATTTCAGGAATTGAAGAAACGCCTCACGACGACACTTGTACTTATCACTCCAAGAAATGCAATTGGATTTTCATTATACACCGACGCCTCTCTCCAAGGCTTAGGTGCTGTACTAATGTAAGAAGGCCAAGTTGTTGCATATGCCTCGAGGCAACTGAAGATTCATGAGGGTAATTACCCAACACATGACTAGGAACTTGCAGCTATCGTATTTGCACTAAAATTATGGCGTCATTACCTATAGAGTTAACGGTTCGAGGTCTTCTCAGATCACAAGAGTCTTAAGTACATATACACTTAGAGATACCTAAACCTCCGCCAAAGACGATGGTTGGAATTCTTGAAAGATTATGACTTTCGACTCCAGTACCATCCCGGAAAAGCCAATGTTGTGGCTGATGCCCTGAGTAGAAAATCGTACGTTGCTTGCACTCTTAACTTTGAAATGGAAAAGTTGGCTACAGAGATGGGGAACTTTAACCTACAACTAATTGAAGAAGGAACGAGATCACGACTCTCTCAATTATCAGCCAACTCTGAGCTAGTTCGAAAGATTTCAGCTGCTCAAGCCAATGACCCTATGTTAATGGAGAAACGAGAACTTCTACTCAGCGGACAGGACCTTCCTTACTGGTCGGTCTCAGAAGACGGGGTCGTTTTCTATAAAAAACATCTCTGTCTACCGAATGATCTTGAGGTTCAAAAAGAAGTGCTCACTGAGATGCACTGTTCGAGGTACGCTATGCATCCTGGGGGTGACAAGATGTACAAGGATGTCAAGTGACAATTCTGGTTTTCTGGAATGAAGAAGGCAATTGCAGACTTCGTTGCTCGATGTCTCGTTTGCCAGAAAGTTAAGGCAGAACGAAGACTTCCATCTGGACTTCTCCAGCCGTTACCTACTGGAAAATATAAGTGGGAGAACATCGTAATGGATTTTGTTACGGCCTTACCTCGAAATAATAAAGGGCAAGATGATATCTAGGTTATCATTGACAGACTTACAAAGTCTGCACACTTCTTGCCAATAAAGTTCACGGATAACCCCGCCAAACTTGCAGAACTATATGAAAGAGAGATCGTACGCCTTCATGACATACCACTCACGATAGTCTCCGATCGAGACCCTCGATTCACATCAAACTTTTGGAAAAGTTACCAGAGTAGTATGGGTTCTAAGATCACTATGAGCACAACCTTCTACCCTCAGACTGATCGGCAGTCAGAACGGCTTATCCAAATCTTAGAAAACATGTTACGGTGTTGCATTTTGGACTTTAATGATAGATGGGCCAAGTATTTACGTTTAGCTGAGTTTGTAGACAACAACAACTACCAAACTAGTATCAGCATGGTACCATACGAGGCTCTCTATGGTCGGCCCTGCAGATCTCCGGTATGCTGGTTAGATATGGAAGATCGACCGCAGTTGGGCCTTGAACTAGTTCAAGTGACTTCTGAGAAGATCACACTAGTAGAGGAACTTTGTGTTGCACAAAGTTGACAGAAGAGCTATGCTGACAAGCGGAGGCAGCCTCTAGAATTTGATGAGGGGGACTTGGTTTTTCTAAAAGTCTAGCCCACAAGAGGTGTCAAACGCTTTGGAATCAAAGGAAAGCTCTCCCCGCGGTATATCGGTCCATTTTAGATCATTGAACGTATTGGCAAACTTGCTTATCGTCTGTCCCTTCCATCGTCCATGCCTAAGGTTCATGACATTTTTCACGTATCTATGTTTCGCAAGTATCGTCCTGATCCTTCGCATATCATCCCTTTAGTCGAGGTTCGGGTTGAGGAAGGAAATAAGTATCAAGAGAGAGCGATACAGATTGTGGATAGAAAAACTCAAGAACTAAGGCGATGTAGCATACCACATCGAGCAACAACACGAAAAAGTATTCCACCGCTCAACCTACCTCCCCTCAAACGATGTAACCAACTCCCTCCTCCACCATCTGTTAAGCAAAGGTTGGAATCTTCTGAGGATGAATCCGATTCCATTTGCTCTCCATGGTTTCGTGATGTTGAGGATTCCACCGGCCACAGTGCTATTCAGGGACCATACAAGCACTACCCTAAACTCGTAAGAGATGACGCCGGCAGTGAATCTCAAGAAGATAACCATCATAACTACTTGAATTGATTTCGAGGGCGAAATCCCTTTAAGGGGGGTAGAGTGTAATACCGTGTATTTGACCAAAAAAAAAAAAATTTCGTTTGGGCAAAAATGCCTAGACGTTCGGGCAACAATTTTCCTATATAAGGAGCCCTCTCCTCGTCATTTTCTCACACCAAATCACCTTCTCTAGTGATTTTTCCTCCTCTTTTCACTCATTCTGAGTTCTTTTCTATTTGAGACTCTCTGTTCGAGACTCTCGGTACGATACGACAAAGTTCTGTCCGGAGGAAAGCACCAAATCTGAAAGAAGAAGTTCTTATCTGAAGGTGGGGAACAAACATAGGTTTGCGTGTTTTATAACTTTTATTAAAGTTTACATTCAATTATTATTATGTCTACAGTTCATTTACACTGCATTATGTCATATAATGTTTATACTGTCGCACTTATGCCTGTATATTTGGAATTCATGTATTACACTGTTATAATGTTGGATTTGTGGTCAATCTGGCTTAACTAGACTCGGTCTTGTCTTCACTAACTTTAAATAGTGAACGGGAGGCAGCGGGCTGCTCTAGGCGATTGGTAGTTAAGCAGACCTTGTGTCTCACCTCTCAACTAGGGACTGATCTAGTTGGTCTTATTGAAAGCTATCAACTTATACAAGTAATACTGAATATCCTAACCTTGCACGTCATGATACCAACTATGATAAGGATCACCAGACGTTGCCAAAGTCAGTCTAAATGTCAAGAAAAGACCAGACCAGTAGACTAGACCAGTTCATGCATTGGCATCATACATATCACTACCTAGGAACGTATGTGGTTTATGATTCATAGAATAGTTGGGAGCATTGCTCGCTATTCATTATATTTCTCTGGAGAGGGACGTACAATGAGAACCCGGCTACCCCTGGTGAGGGACATCAGTACGTGAATCCAGAGCATCTTTCCTGAGGAGGGACGTATAGTGAGAACCTGGCTACGCCTGGTGAAGGACATCTGTACGTGAACTAGGCGATGTACGTTCATCAAACCATTACGAGACGGAGTCATGCATACATACATATTGATTGATTATGATACTCTCATGTGTATTTAAGATATTTGATATTGGAGTATGCTTTATTAATTGTTATACTCACGAACTATTTTACCCACTGAGCACGTTAAGCTCACTCCATTATTATCCAATTTTTCACAGGAAATTAGGGTGGACTGGGTGCTGGGTTATGGGGCCCACATTTTGCACCTTTCGTATTATTCATTGGGGATTTTGGGAGGTATGTTCCCTTGACCATTTTATGTACAAAAATATTCTGAATTAAATGAAATCAGATTTGTACTGTGTTTTTATATTTCCGCTGCGTACTCTGTTATTACCATTATGATAATTCTAAATGCGCGCCCCGTCCGGGAGTGTACCGCCGGTTTAAGCGCGCCCGGGTGGGGTGTGACACTATGTTATATGTGCTTACCTATACTATTTCATGACATTTGGAAGTATTCTAGGCTTGATAAAATGATTTTAATTATGATGCCTATAATTGCCTAAGTTGTTTATCACATTGAACATGTTTGAATGATAAATCATATTGTTCAATGTTTGAAAGGTACAAAACATACTTAGCGTGCAACCCGGAAGTACGTTTAGTATTCCATATTTATTACTTCCACTTAACCTTTTGAACAGGCTTGAATTGCAGATATTTTGTTCACATATTTAATGTATACATTTTGCTTAATTCATATCATAAAAAATGTATACTTGTATTAAATGATATTTGTGCTTCACAAATATACTCATTCATTTAATAACTTGAGAAATCTTCAGCATGATACAATATTTTGATGAGCTTTCTTAAAATTATTTTTCTGAAATTGCTCATGTATTCATATGCTCATACTTTAGGAATGGACCAAAATGAATGACTACTTATTAAAGTCCATGTCCCTTGTACTATAGGATCAAAATAATCTATATTTTTTTTTTTGAAAAATAGTACAAGATACTTATTAAAAGATAGTGGCACTCACTTCAAATGATAATCAAATGCCCACCTCACTTACCTCCTTGGAATTTGATCAAACTTAGACTAAGAATTTAGATTCTTAGCTATTATGAGAAAACCTTAAAGGACACTTCTCCAACCCAACCAAGGAAACATTACTCCCCATGCTTATTAATAATTTTTTATCGAGAAGGGGTAAGGAAAATTAAGTTGATCCATCATTTGAGCTTAATTAAAATTTTCAGGATCTATCAATAAAAATTAAGAATAACTTTTATAGAAACCTTGAATAAGAAACAAATACTTTAGTCTCTAGAAATTATTTATAAGACTTAAATATTTAACTAGTCCTTGTCTCTTAGAGACCCAAAGGTAGCTCCCCATGTGCTGTAAGAAAAATTATCATTATTTAGAAATATATATAGGTAAAAAATCAAGGCATGACAACACATAATTAGATGTCACATGCTCTACATTAGTGAATATCATTTGATAAGATTTACATCTATTTTTATACACTCCTTTAGAAATGAATCTAAATGACTAAAATGATATTCACATTTTCATTTATAATAGATTTTTTTCAATCATGTGCAACAAATTGAACATGCTACCTTTCATGAATAAGCATTGATGTGTGATTTATCTATTTATCTTGTACCATCATGCTTATGTGATATCATGAATGCTTAGTTACCTTCTATGCTTGGATGAATGCTTATTATATTAGAAGGAAACATATTCAAAATGCATTTTGATAAAATCATGACTTACAAGTGTCATTTCTATTTCATTGTCATGATTGTGCTTGTATGCGTGCTTTAGTACTAAAATCTTATTTTAAGAATATCTTTGAGCTTGCATATAGAATGTCATGTTTCATTATAAGTCTTGTTATATGATTGATGTGCTTATTATAAATATTGGACAATCATAAAACTTATATGATCATGAACATTATCCTTCTAGGGTAAATGAGTGAAATCAACATATATCTCTACCATGTCCATTCACTCATACTTGAAGGAGAATTATATGGAATGACTATCTTGACTTCAAATTCTATCTTATGAGATTTTAGTCATTTCCATGAATAATAGTTGGATTTGTCTATTGCTTCCAAGTATCAAATTCTTTATGACAAATTCACACTAAGAAACCTAGTTGACCATGAGCCCAAATTTATATCGAACAAATAAGTCTAGTCAACTAGAATGAGTAATAAGGACTTAAATGACTATGATGTTCACATTTTATATTTTAGTCATTCAATAATTTTCCATGTGTTACATATTCATTGATTGATTATTTGAAATCATGGTGAATGTATTTGATAAGTGTACTTATTGATCTTCATAGATACTTTATCACTTATCATCAATTTTTTTTTTTTGTTTTGCCTTTGTACCTCATCAAAAGTTACTATAAGGAAAATACATTTTAAAGATGTATGTGTCTAGATTTATTATTTCATATCTATCATGACACATGTATTTGTTGATGTTGTTAACTTTGTACTTAAACTTAATCAATATGTGTACAACTAGTTGATTAACAAGATTACTTAAGTTAACAAAATCATGTCTTACGCATTCTTGTGATTAAAAGAAATATTTGTATGCATACGCCTATGTGTAATAAGCATGTTGTGCTTAATATTATATTATTCATGCTTATCAATATTAAATGCTTGCAATATGAATATAATGCTTAATGTCATCTATCATATTGCATTCCTTGTATGAGCACATGATCATTGATGTATGAGGTATACATGTTGCAATTTTTCCTTAACGTCAATGATGTATTTTGGTTCAAATGAGTTTCAAGAGTTTCAAATGAAATCGATATTTTTGACACTTCTATGATTCATAAGCATGCTGCACTTTATGCCTTAAACTTTTCATGCTTATACTTGTTTGTTGTATGCAATATGAATGTCTTTCATGGATACACATATAGAATATCATATTGCTTTCTATATAGGCTTTTGTCTCATAATCTTGATCTCCAACCGCCTATATGTATCATGTGTATATGTTGCCAAATGTTTAAAAATAACTTGATATATTTTGGCTCATATTCACTTCACTTAAACTAGATTTGATCATATGATTATCTTATCTACTTTTATTGATTAAAACAGTGACTATGCTAGGCTCTTGCGCTTTATCTCATCACCTTACCTAGTAGTCATATTTAGAGTTATGCCATGCTCATATTTTAAAATCATCCACAAGGCATATTCTCGATAAATAAATATTTTCCTTAAAACTATTTATATCATGAAAAGGAAAATATGTAGAGGGATTGATTGGTCTTGTCTAATATGTACCTCACTAAAATACCGATCATTTCTTAAATGAATTTCCAATTGGTTTTGAAGTCTAACATTTATTAAACCTTATTGGATACATTTCTAAAAAAAAATCGATTCCTAATGAATGCCTTAAACTTTAAAATCATCTCTTGCATCTCATTGGAATCATGATAGCTAGGCCATGCTTAATCATAGATTACTTTGCCTATGCTATGAACCTTAGGCTTGCGTTGATTATCATTTTTTTTCTAGTGCCTAAAACTCTTTATAAATTCATGCTATTGGCATATCCTTCTCATCTCTACACGTCTAGATGCCTAACATAGATTTTCATCTTACACATTTGCATCTACATGTACCTCTAATTGGCTAAGCTATACATGCGTAAGTACCAACAATTGTTGAGTGTTCAACAAGTGGTATCATCTTTTTTCTAGCCTATGAAAGTTATTGAGCTCAAAATTTCCAGATCTCTTCTTGACATTTCTCCATGTGCTTAAATTATCATTCTTGAATCTCATGTGTGTGTCTTATGGTATGACATCTACTATGCATTCATGTGTGCTTAATCTTGATTAAATATCATGAATTTTCTTGAGTGTTGATTGCATAGATTTAGAGGGAGCCTCCATCTCTTTTAGACAGGGGGAGCTCTCGTGTTTTGATGCCTAGGACATAGGGCTTTCTCCATGAAAATCAGGATGATTTTTTTTATCCTTTTTGTTGATATCAAAAAGGGGAAGAGATAGTTGAATCTTGATAAACAATATGAGTTGATAGTATGCTTGTAATATTTCACATTTATTATTGATAAGTTGAGTTTTAATTGTTAGTTTTCATATTAATTTCATAGGTTTTTAGGTGCATTTAGCTAGTTTTTAGATATTTTAGAATTAATTGTTCATATTTAGTGTTTAGGTCCATTTAGATGTTTTTATGAATTTTAAAAGTTAGTTCTAGTTATTTTCATGAATAAAATACATTAGGCTAGCTTAGGAAAATAATCTTGATTTTTAAGTATTTTTCCTAAAGTCATTTGCATCACTTCCATATTAATATTTTCATACTTCACATGTTTATACATACTTGCATATAGATTTTTTTCACTTGATTAATATACATCATTTAATTATGTTTCTTGTGTTTTGTTTTGTAGGTGAATAAGGAGCTTAATGAGGAGCAATTGAAGCCAAAATGATGTCAAGAACATGCCCAAGATGTGGACCAAAAGCCAGCAAACATGAGGCAAGAAAAATACACAAAATGTGCATTTTGCACAAACTGGGCGTCGTTGAGCCAGGGAACAACGTCGCGGTTCCGTTGCACATGAGAGATAAAAGAGAGAGAGAGAGAGGAATTGGGCATTGGGTGTGTGTGTGTGTGTGTGTGCGCGCGTGCGTTTTCTTTGTTTTAAAGCTCTTTTTGAGTTATGGATGGGGGGTTTTTTGGTCTTTCAATCTCACCATTGTATATAAGCTCACTTTAGGGTTTTTATTAGGGATCTTTTTCATTTTATCTTGGAATTTTTAGCCACTTAGATAGAGTTAGTTAGGTTTAGAGAATAAAAAGGAGGCAAGAACAAACCATTGAAGAAGTGAAGTTGCAGATTAAAGGAGCTTGAAGAAGGAGATCATCTTGTCAAGGGGGTTTCTAATTTCATTTCTTCTTTCAATTTGTGGTGATGAACACTTCTTTAATTTTCATTCTTGTATTAATGGATTTGAGAATGAGCTACACATTTCATCTAGGGATTTGATGGATCTATATTTTGATATTATGAATTGATATTTTTAAGTGCCATTTGATTGATTCTATTGATTTATTTACGTTTTTTTTATCTTAATGCTTTCAAATCTCTGGCCAATTTTTAAATGATTTTAGATTTAGAATCTATCACCCGAGAGGGGGGATTTTGGATTGGAATGGGATGAACATGACCTAGGAAATTTATGTTTAGTTGGAAAACCCATAAATTCCTTTGAAGTTGCTAAAAAGAATCATAAATCTTAAGGAATTTTCTATTGTGTTGGTTTTATGACTCGAGAGCGAAACTAATATTTTAGGATTATAAATTCAATTTATCACTCAGGGAGAGGGAATTGGATGAATTGGGATTCTTGACGTATAAATTAATGAATTAATCAGTGATGCATATGTTTTAGCAATTCATAATTGATAAACATAGTGAAATCATCTCCTTAGAACTATCCATCCATTGATTTCTCTCAAGTTTATACTAGATTTACTTAATTTTTCTTGATTGGGTTCAATTTACTCTTTCAACAAATAATTCATCATAGTTTGATCACCTAGATAAAATCAAGACTATAGTAGTTTTGGGCATTTTTAACGGTTAAATTAACTATCTCTGACGACGATACCCAACTCACCTTGGGATTATTAAAAACTTGACAATCGTATACTTGCGATACAAATATTTACGATCAATCATGATCATACTACCTTGTATCTTGTTAGTATTAATGTTTATCAAGTTTATATTGTTTTGTTATCATAAAAAAAGGGGAGAATGTTGGCTTAAGTGGTTTTTCAGTTAGCTTTCTCTTAAGTGTTTTGATGCTAACAAACAATATAACAAATGGTGCTAATGTTTCAATTTAGTATATTTCAGCATCAAAAGCAATAAAGAAGCTAAGACAAGATTAAGCTCGTTCAAGTCAAATCAAGCGGAAAAAAAGAAGCCTAAATCAAACCTTGGACGCATCAAGATGAGAAGAGAAGAACATGAGCTAAGGGTCATAGAGTTTTGATATAGGTTGTAAACCTCCTTGTTCTATATTGCTCAATCATTCATACATGCATTAGATTTCTCTAAAAATGATTTTAATTTATTCAAACATGTTTGGTCTATATTTCAAACTTGTTTGAGTCATATTTGCACGAGTTCTCATCAAAATCACATTTTCCCAAAAGTTTTTTAAACCAACTTGATCCTTCATTCCATTTTGTCAAAATGCTTTTCAAAAGGTTTCAATCATGATTTAAATAAGTTTTGAATGATTCAAAAGTGTTTAATCTTATATCAAAGTATTTTTGAATCAATAGATTGGTTCTTGAATGCCAAAAAAATGATTTTTCAAAAATAGGAACCTATGGCCCGCTATCCAGCTGTTGCCAAAATTTTAGTTTTCTGAAACTTCAAGCAATAGCGTGCTATAGGGCTTGACAACGCTCTATTGCTGTCCTAAAAATTCCAGAGCTCTCGAGTTTGTTGGCCCAGATATGTCCAAGAAGGGGGTGAATTGGACACTAAGACTGTTTAAAAACAATTACAATGGCAAAAATTAAAGTGCAGAAAGTAAACAAATATGCACAGTGGATTTATAGTGGTTCGGCTACTTGCCTACGTCCATTACCTAACCTCCTCAGTTAGGATTTTGAACCTTATCACTAAGGGATTCTCTTACGGGTGAGAATCAAACCATTACACCTTTTCTCAACTTGTGGGTGTGAGAACAACCATTACACTGCTAAGCTTACAGGCGTGAGACCAACCTATCCCAACTTACGGGTGTGACAAAGACCTAAGCTTTCTCAACTTATGGGTGTGAGAACTATCGTTTCTCAACTTACGGGTGTGAGAAGACCCAACCTTGTTGAATATAGAATATCAACTCAATAGTTTATCTAACTACAGTTAACACCTTGATACAGTATACAAGATATGAAATTGAGTACAACTGTATCCTATGAACTATCTCTCAAATTTCTCTTTCAGCAAGAATGATATAAGTAAAAATAGTGCTGAATAATTTGAGTGAAAACAATTCAAACTTTCAAATCGATTTTCAGATAAAGATAGAATCTTAGCTTAGCGTGAAAATCATTTGAATAAGTAATGATTCAAATAAACGCTTTGAAACTACAATAACTTAAGCTTTTTGAATCAAATGAAAATTCGACTAACTTTCAAAAACTGTTTTAGCATAGCGAATTTTCGGTGGTATTAACAAATTGTTAAGGGTCTGTATTTATAGACTTGTAGAGATGAAGTTGTTGTTCATTTGAATTTGAATTTGAATTTCAAATATGAACGTTTACTCACAGCAGCTAGAATATATCACGAAAATAGCAACAACACATTTCATAAATATTCTGATTTTCTCCAAATATACGAATAAGGAAAGTTTTAGAAGACGTGGTTCGTGAATCAGAGAATATTTCTTACAAGTACAGAAAATTGATTTTGTACGAAAAGTTGGCTAAAAGGACGTACATGTCAGAACATAAAAAATGTCATTTCTGTGGTTTTGTTCCTTTGAGGGCGCTCGTAGAACATCAGCGTCCTACTGAACAATGAAGTGAGGGCGCCACTAAATAGTAAGCATCCTGACTTGCTTTGACAATTAAAACGACTTAATTCATAAGGGAGCTACTTTGGAATGATTATCTTGCTTTTTTTTTTTTTAACTTTTGACACACGAGGGCGATACTCAAGAGTAAGCATCCTGAACTATTAAAAATAGTTTTAAAACAATGTTAAGTGCGCTGACGGACGGTAAGCATCCTGAAAGTTATTTAAGTTGATTCTAAAGATGAGGGCGCTCCTACACAAGTAACGTCCTGATAATTTTTTCAACTCATAACTTATCAACTTACTAAAAGATAGAAAACACTTAAAGACAAAAAGAACTTTCAGCGAGCTGAAACTAAGTCAGCATCCTGACATTCTCAAAAGTTGATAAAAGAAAGGTCGCTACAAAGAAGTAAGCATCCTTATTAATCAGTTCAATTCAACCTTGAACTTCCTAATATTTTCTTAGCGTCCTGACTTATCAAGTCCAAGAAGGCGTTGCTAAAAAATTAGCGTCCTGAAAGACTTTTACAAAAACTATTTTTGATTTCTCAATTAAAGCTCGATAAAACATCAAGTTATTTTTGGATTAAATAAAATACTGTAGAAATCATAAGGTACGATTAAAATGTTACAATCAAAATATGCAAACGATCAAATCTTGTTGAAAGCAAGTTGATCGATAGACTTTACATTCTAAGTACAGACAGACTCTGAACTTTACTTGAGATGATCAATAGGTTTGTAAGCTCAGTTCCTTGATCTTGATTCTTGATAAATCCGAAACACTTGACAAGATCATTAGATTGGCAAACTGGAGATATTTGGAATCGTCAAAACATTCATATCATAGGGTTCATTGAGATAACAATCTCCCCCTTTTTGATGATTTCAACTACTCAGAGATCATGCAGATAATTATATTCATGTATTGAACATATAACGAATTTAGAACGGTTTCTGCATACATATTAGTTCTATCTTATTTCAATCATAATGATTTACACGATGAGTTGCAAACAGTATTATATACAAGAATGAATACAATAACTTAGAAAGAACTCTCCCTTACATGTAGCTTCCCTCTCTAGAGCTAACTTAGCCTTAATATCTGCATTTTCTCTTCTCCCCGTTTTGAAAACATCAAAAGGTGGGTAGCCTTAGCTCGTACTGAGACCCTTCCTTTTCTTTTTTCTTTCGGCCTCCTCATCTTTCTTGGATCCACTGGAACTAGGTGCAAAATTTTTGGGTTTCCATGGTGTTTGTGGTCTTGAAGAACCACACGTGCTCTGTCTCATACTACTAACAAATTTATCAATTACAATACCCTTCCTAGATTCTTCAATGAATTTTTCGTGAGCATACTTGGAAACACCAAATTTGAAAGGATCAAGAAGTGGAGCAGGTTTGAAGCCTTTAGCTTTTCGTTCTGCAAGACCTTGAGCAAAATCAGGAGAAAGTGTATGACCTTTAAATTTTGGCCTGATTAGGCACTTGCATTTAGGATCTGGGAAAGTGTCTGATGAGGGATTTGGGGTGGAGACACTCTTCGACTGATTCTATGTAATGGCTCTTCATCTGATTCATCTTCATCTTCACCTTCTAATATACCTTGAGGTCTGTCAGATTCGTGAGGTCCTTGGGGACGTGTGAAGGCTGAAGTTCTTGGTACAAGTGGAACCTCTACACCTTTCTTTTCCAACAGATAAAAGAGCTTAGCATAACGTTTCATGCTTAAGGCAATATACCAAATAGTAAAATGCATCCTACTATTCATTGCCTTGAAGAGGTCTTCAAAGAAACCGACTACTCCTTCTAGTCTATCTGCAGTTGTGATGATAGTGTAAGACAGATCCATAATTGTTGTGGCAAGGAAGGGCATCTTGTTCTCCAAGTTTTATAATTTCTCAAAAGCACGAGTAACCAAGTCTAGAATCTTGGTTAGTCTATCATCCTCTGCTGGTGTTGGCCTTATAGTATCTAAATTCTCTTTCACACTAGAGATGGCCTGCATCACTAGATCAAGCGTTGTCTTGCTCATGACTTGATCCAAGATAGTATCCAAAACTGATTGTAGAGTTTCAGAAATGGACTTATCTTTAGAGGATTCAGCCATTTTACCTCTCAAGCTTTGAAATTCTTCAAGAATCTTTTTCAAAGCTTCTTCAGTTATAACACTTGTGTCCTTACTTGGCGTAGCTGGTATTGTGCTACTTTGTGGAACTTGAGGTCTGGCTAGAGGTTGTTGAGGAGCTGCCAATCTCGGGGGAACAACAACAACAAAGGAATTTATGAATTTCTTGATCTGTCGTATGTCCTCATGAATATTCTTTATAAAATCATCAAGTGATGATGATGGAGTGGAGCTCGGTGAAGGCAAAGATTGCATGACACTTGACTGCCTGTCCATTTGTTGAGACAGCTTCTCGAGTAGTTCAGTTGCCTTGATCATGTGAGAGTTAAATTGTAACACCCCGTACTTTTAATTAAATACATACATTGAATTATGCATATATCGAGACGTATGATACGCGTATTTTATATGTATGAGGCAAATATACGTTTGTATGATTAGTAAATAAATAAAATTATAAAATGAAGATGATACATATGAGATCATCTAATATGGGTGCTTACAATTAAAAAAAATGGAGTTGAATTAAATTGATTAATTTATGGGGTTGGTTAATTAAATATGTGGATTGGAGTATGATTTAATGAATTAATGAATAGTATGATTGAATGAATAAAAGTGAAATATTAAGATGGGGTGAGTTGGTTATTAAGGGGAGCCTAGGTGCATTGGATCATTTGTATATATAAATATCAACTCTCATTTTAATCTCAATCTCTCTCAACGTTGAAATAAAAAAAAAAAAAAGGAATTAGAAAGAAATGAAAAGAAGTTGCTGGAACAAAATTAAAATAAGGGAAAGAGAAGAACAGAGAGAGACACACGAGAGAACGACAGAGAAGAAAGAAAGGAAAAAAGAGGGAGAACGCGAGATTCGTGCAAAATCGGGACCTGCGGTAAGTGATTTTCACTCTATTTCTTCGTGAAATTAATATCTAAGCTAGATGTAACGATTCTAGCGGAGTAATTTTTGCTGTGGGAGCCATTTTACGGCGTTTTCAAAAATTGGGGTTTTGACCCAACGTGAATGAAAATCCTCTAGAAAGGTTGGAAAACACTTCTTAGGCTGTAGGAACCTTAAATATATGGTTAGATTGAATTTATGTATTCATTTGTAATTTTTATAGCCGTTGGAAGTTTGTTGGAAATTAGAGTTTCGATTGGAGACCATTTGAATCATTTAAAACCCAATGAAACTCCAGTTGAAGGCTATAGAATGGTAGAATGCACTGTTACGAGTCCATCGATGCTAAGTTCATGATTTTTGGAGACCGTTTGACAATTTTAGTAAAAATTTACATGTTTTCAATGAATAGTGATGACATGAACAGTTACGTGAATAGTACTATGATCATATCCAGTGAATAAAATGGAATTAGAATCCAAGAAACTCCGGTTTGAGATCATACAATCGTAGAGAATTGAATTCCGGACGTTTCGATGTTAAGATCATGATTTTCGGATATGATTTGATATTTTTAGTAACTAAATATATGGTTTTGGTGAATAAAATTCACTGACGTAACCTTCGCGAACGTGTAAAACCTCAATAAACTACCTGTTGAAGGTAGTAGAATGATAGAATGATTGATTTTACACGTGTCGATGTGGGCAGAATAATTTTAGGAATGTTCTATATTTTTAATAAAATTGATATATCTTCCAGTAGAAAAATAAACTGAGAATTAGTGAAAATATGAAATGGGAAATCTATTTTCACTATTCTTTCTTGTGAAAATATCTAGATTGACCACAGAAACGAGATAGTAGTTTCTTCAACTGTTTATTAGTCCTAAAGTGAGTTAGAATATAAATTCACAGAATGGGTATAAGACTATTCAGGTTGATCTTTATTCTTAATGATTTAGAGTGAGTTGAGAAATTGAAGATGTAAATAGATATGAATAAATGAAATTGAATTATGGAGTGATTGTGACAGGTTGAATTAGTTTGATATAAATTGGAGCTGGACTCGAAAGCGATGGTGATGGTATTTAAGATGAAAAGTCATGTACTGTGGGTATAGTTTTCTTGATTTGGTTCTTGTATGGCATTGTACACATATAAAATGTTTGATTGGATGCATGTTATATATTTATATGTAATGCATTGAGTTTTTATGGATCATGCAAACTGATTTTTAGCGTTTGGAGCTTATAATAATGTCATTTCGTTAGGAATATGACCCGGATGAGGTTTTACGAAACCTCATTGTTAGTAGGCCTGTCCTAACAAGGGTTGCAATCCTTGAAATGACTGTGAATTGGGTAATGAGAGGCTGTGGCTACCTTGTAATGGCCATACAAGGGTTAGACCCGCTCTTTTGCCTTGAAGGAGGGAGATGGTAAAGTTTTTGATGAAACTGTGTACTGATTTATTGAATGAGCATAAACTATATATTGTGTGCATGTATAATATTTTGCTGAATGTTGCATATGGGGTTTTGAAATATTTTAATTTAAACGATTTGATATGCCATGTTTCCCTAAATGCATGCGATGGTCATGTCAAGAGCTATACTCACTGAGCTTGTTGATTGCTCACTCCATTTCCTCCTCCAATATTTCAGGTATTGAGGGAAAAGGAAAAATCCGTGAGTGATAATCACGGGAGCCTTCGTCTGGTATGTGTATGTATGCGAAGGAAATGAATTATATTTTCTTTATTTTCAAATGAATATATATCACACATTATATATGTATTATCATCTAGATGGGTTGTGTGGTAATATAATATAATGCTTGGGATGATGGAATGAGATGATCATAGATATTTATCAGGTGAGAATTTACTTTGTGGAATGAATGGAATGAATGTGAGTGGAATTATTATCTATATATATATATTTGATTTGATTTGATTTGTGGTATATCAGGGAAAATTGTGAATTGCCCATTTTATGGGGAGGTGCTGTCGAAAATTTCTGAAAATTTTGGAAAGGATTGTGAGATTATGTGAAGGCTGACAGTGTATTTTATACTGCATATGAGTATGTACAGTGTATAGTACACTGTGCCGGTCATGACGTCAACCTACGTCAGGGGCGTCGTGACATAAATTCTTTTATCTCATTAATCTCAACTCTCTCTTGAGATTTTAGAGATTCTTGGACTTCTGACAATGTCTCATTCTTCAACTGAACTTGGTTCTGTTCCAAACGAGTCATTGGTTGAGACATGACAAAAATATGATCTTGTCTTACGCGTTTGAGAAAGTCTTCCTCTCTGAAGAATTTATCATTTGGCCTACTTGTAGATGGATATGAAGGTGGATCTTGATCCGATGAGCTTACCTCATGAACATTTTCCATATCATCTTCTACTTGTAATTCAGCATTGGCCTCATGAAAATCTTCAACATGATCCTCTTCATCAACCTTTTCATTCATGTCATCTCCCTAATAGGGTATGATAGCCAGATCATAGCCCTCTGAATCCTTACTTTGTACACCATCAAACTCATTCTTCTGCGAGTCTTGAGATTCCATTGATACAGGGATATCAAATGGAGATGGTGGTCTGGAGATGGCTTTATTTGAGTCCTCATTGACTCTTTCTCTGGTGATATCTTCCAAGATTGCATCAGCAGTTTCTAACTCATGCAAATGTTTTTCAACAACGGTCTAAGCAATCTGAATCACCTCTCCAATCAGTTGTTCTTCAGCATAAACAGCTTACTCTACATGTTCAATTTCCACATCATCAATTGAAACATGCTCAATGTTAGCTATGGGAACAACTTTTTCTAGCACAACTTGTTCTTCTGGAGCAGTAGAAGCTTGGGCAGCTTCTTTCTCTATTGCTGAGATATCTTCTTCTCTTATTATATCTTTTCCACTGGATTCTCCCTCAAGTGGAACTTCTGACATTGTAGGGCCATTTGTTCAATATAGGAACATAAGTATATCTCATCAATTTCACGGTGGTTTGACCAATGCAGTTGTATCTGCTGGTCTCCTTTAAGCTTTCTCCACTGAAATCAATACCACATATCTCGAACAAAGTGGTGAGGTACATACCCAGAGGCAGACCACCTCCTCTACAAACCACAGTATTCATTACATGCATGAGAATGTGGGCGAGATTCACTTTCTTCTTTTCCAGAATGCACCAGATTAAGAATAAGTCTAATTCATTCACATTACCCCTGCTACTGGACTTAGGCTGAACGATGTGGGTAATGATGTTGTGGATGATTCTGGGAATTTGTTCAAAAGACTAATTTGTAAGTTTCTTTGATATAAGATTGAGAGCAGAAAGGCTATTATAGACTGGATATTGGACTTTATTTTTGGTAAATGAAAGTATGTGGGCACTTTCATCATTTGGCAAGGAGAATGCTTCAAAAAAGAATCTGGGAGAAATCTGAATAGATTTTCCCTTCACCACAGATTATTTTGTGAGATCAGAACCAGGTTTATTGACCATATTTGAATAGAATTGCCTGACGAGACTGGGGTACCATTTTGAATTGAGGGTAAGTAAATCGATCCAGCCTTGGAATTCAAATAGAAAGAAAATGTCCAGGTGAGATTTAATGAAGAAATCGAAATCGACATAGCCTCCATCAATTACAGCTCAGTTCATGAGCTTCTCGGCATTATCTCCCTTTCTTCTCATTTTAGAAGAAGAAGGTAGGTGAGATGGTCCAGATGCGGTCTCAATAGGAGGTGTGGATACATATGGTGTGGATTTCTCAGCCAATTCAGCTTGAGTTGGTTCAGTTCTTGGTCTCACACTCCTATCTAGAGGTGATGATGGTGAAACAGCTCGCTTTCTAGTTGAGAAGGGGCGAAGTTTTTCGGGTTTGGGTGCCATTGAAAAATCAAATGAGAGGATATGAAGAACTAAGACAACAACACAAATATTGATACCCTAGGATTTAGAAGTTTCAAAAATGAATAAGGAACAGAATTTACCAAAGGTTAAAGATGAAGATTCAGCGATAATTTTTGAAATGATTCTTGGAAAGTTCTTCGAAGCGTCTTAGGGCACAAAAAGTGAAAAGTGATTGCTAGGATACAAAAAGTTTTACTTTATAGAAAGAAAGCGATAAGCTTGCTCCTAACATATATCTGCAGGTGTCGCTTCCTATTCTTAAAAGCCAGTTTAATTTAATAGGCAATATTGACTGATTAGTGTCCTTTTTCTGACTAATGTTCTTAATCGACTAGAGCTATTATGCACGTTAACGTCCTCCTTCTGACTAATGTTCTTAATCGACTAGAGCTATTATGCACATTAGCGTCCTCCTTCGTCCTCAAACACTGTTAGCATCCTTATTGATATTTAAACTCTAATGTTTAACATATTCGACTAATATAAACTCAAGTATCGTATGTATGAATAAATGATATCACAAATTATATTTCATCAACCAAAAGTCAATGATTTAATCATGAGCGAAAATATTTAAACATTCTAAGCAATGCATGATTAAAGATAATCATTAATTTCAAATAGTCACTAATGAATATATTCTAGTATTAGAAGAAAAGAGAGTGACTTTTATACCTTTGCATATTTTTGACTTTTACCTCAAGGTACTGCAAAGTTCTCAACTTGAGCACTCTGTCTCATTTTGAAGCAGCTGAGATAATTCATTATCGTCGTTCTCCATGCTGAATTTTTTCTTGACATTCTATCAGGAGATCTTTCATTGAGCATCCTTGATAAGCTTGCTGAGGGTTGATAACACAATGTGTATATATCATCAGCCAGTTCACTTCCGCTCCTAGTTGGTATATTTGCAAGAATGTCTTCTCTCTCAGATGAAGTTTCTAACCCACTCAAAATGTAATCAATTTCTTGAAAACTAATTTCAAATGGATTTGAAAACTCGTTTAGAAAATCTATTTTATATTTCCAATTTTCAGGAAAACTGTTAAAAAAATATTGTACTAAAGTAGAGTGAGATATAGTTTTTCCAAAATATTCAAGTTCATTTACATGACGTATAAAACGCTGCAGGTTACCATGAACAGACTCACCTTCTAAAAGCCTAAAGTGAATGAGTGGTTCTTCTAATGTTTCAACTGGGTTTTTAGTCTCATCCCTTCTTCCCACTGTTTGCAGGAGATTACAAAACTCCCTTAAACTCATTTTCCATGGTGCAACATATTTATCTAACATAGTCAGCTTATCATTCCATTTCTTTGGAAGCTTATCACAAAATTACACTAGAGATATCTCTGCGGATATTTCCTGATTCAATTCTTGCATTCCATCAAGAATAGATTAATATTTGTTGCATGCCATATCGAGACATTCATTTTTTGATATCTCAAAGGCATCAAATAGTCTATCAAACTCTTTGGGCTTTTCATCTCGAATGTTAATCTTTTCACAATGAAGTGATTTGAGTGTTTCCCAAATCTATCTGGCACTTTCAAGATGAACTACCCTTTCTACTTCTTCCACGGGTAGAGAATAGTACAAGGCATAGACAGCTTGAGCGTTGAGTTTGTCATTTAGTCTTTTCCTTATCTGTCCATAGCTCAATAGGCTTGATGGGCAGGGTGTAGCCATTTACAACCATTTCCCATAGACTGATATCCTTAGATCGAAGAAAGGATTTCATCCTTATCATCCAATCTTCAAACCAGTCTTTATTGAGCAGAGGTGGTCTATCTAAAGGTTGACCTACTTCTATGACAGTCCCTCTGGCCATTACCATTGATATCAATGAAACCGTGAAGTTTCTTTGTAGAGCAACACTGCTCTGATACCAATTGTTGGCCCAGTCAATTTAAAAACAATTACAATGGCAAAAATTAAGGTTCATAAAGTAAAAAAATATGCACAGTCAATTTATAATGGTTCGGCTACTTGCGTACGTCCACTACCCAACCTCCTCAGTTAGGATTAAGCGTCCTAAAATTTTTAAAATATCTTTCATATTAGGGTCATATTCTTGTAAGGGATATGAGGATAATTGGTTCAACAACTAAGTCCATTGCGTCTCTGTTATTTCTATATATATGTGTTGCCTTAGAACAAAAACAAAAATGAATCGATACGAAAATTGATATTAATTCAAAAAACTTTTTAACAGTTTTCACTTGTGCGAAAAACTTTTGAAAGTTAGTCTACCACACTTTGTGCTTGAACTTACGATTATTTTGAAAGAAAAACATCAAGTCTTCTGGATTGATTGATCTTCATCTTCATCATTTTCAAAATCCATTAAAGAAGACAAAATCTTTTTGAACCTGTTTTCAGCCAAACTTCATGATACATATTTTGCTGAATCTGTGGTAATAAAAGGTTCAATCTAAAGCTTAGTAAGTATCACTTTGATTCTGAATAAAGGGAATCATATCTCATCTTGTATTCAGTTTGTAGTGACTGGTTAGTCACTGGGCTAGATCAAGTGTTGCTCAAAGTTGTAACAGTCTTCTCACACCCGTAAGTTGAGAAACGGTAGTTCTCACACCTGTAAGTGGAGAAAGTGTACCAGTTTTGTCACACCCTGGGTTGCACAGCGTGCCCCCTACCCAGGTGTGGGCGCACCACCACGACCTCAACCGTGTGGCGAACGCCAGCCATTATGGATCCCATAATATTGTCACATCTCGGCCAGCCACGCCACGCAAGGACGCCGGTTACCGAGATCATTTATCCCCCTGCACAATCCACAACACAAGGAGGGCCTCCCCCAAGTTCGAACTCGCAACCTCTTCCTCATAAGGTTAGATTTCGCAACTTGAGTACCCATTGAGCCAATGGTTCAATGGCTACTGCGGTTGCGACGGAGGACTCCTCGAGGGGGAGGTCCGGTGTTCGAACCGTGGGGAGGCCCCGCACTGTTCTATGCACTGTTCTGGACAAAGGGTGGTTGCGATCCGTGCGCCGAGTGGCCAGGAGACAATATTGTGTGGTACAGTGAGGGGTAATCCTTCTGTATTCCATGAGGCCTTTTTTGTCACGCCCCGGCCGCAGCCGCGAGCGTGGGCGCACCACCACGACCTCAGCCGTGTGACGAACGCCTAGCCATTATGAATCCATAATATTGTCCCATCTCGGCCAGCCACGCCACACAAGGACGCCGGTCACCGAGATCATTTATCCATATTATTCACACTCCCATGAATAATATAGGGCCTCCCCCAAGTTCGAAACCTTCAATGGATACTCAAGTTGCGAAATCTAACCTTATGAGGAAGAGGTTGCGAGTTCGAACTTGGGGGAGGCCCTGTATTATTCATGGGAGTGTGAATAATATGGATAAATGATCTCGGTGACCGGCGTCCTTGTGTGGCGTGGCTGGCCGAGATGGGACAATATTATGGATCCATAATGGCTAGGCGTTCGCCACACGGCTGAGGTCGTGGTGGTGCGCCCGCGCTCGCGGCTGCGGCCGGGGCGTGACAAGTTTGATCTTCACCCAGTAAGAAGATCCATAGTGTTGTTTGAACAAATCCTAACTAAGGAGGTTAGGTAGTGGATGTAGGCGAGGTCGAACCACCATAAATCCTGATTGTATTGTTTCTTTTACATTTATTGTATTTATTTGCTATACTTTGTTTAATCTGCTTTCAATATTCCGCACATTATGAAGAAAGCTTAAAATCTGCTAAGTGTCCAATTCACCCCCCTTCTTGGACATATCTGGGTCAACAATTGGTATCAGAGCAGGTTAACCATCAAAGTATGTAACCATCTTTGATTGAGTATGGCAGGACAAAACGAAAGAAGTACTTACTTTTCAGGTGAAGGAAACTTCACAAATCGTTCACCATTGTTCAAGAGAGATAACTATTCTCATTGGAAAACTAAGATTAGGCACTACCTAAAAGCCCAAGATTTAGAAATGTGGGATGTTGTGACAAATAGTTATCCAACACCAACTAAAATAGTAGACGGTACAACTGTCCCAAAAGAGTTAAATGAATGGAGTACCAAGGAGAAGAAAAGAGAGTTATTAAATAACCAGGCTATAAATATCTTGTTTTGCAGTCTATCCATTGAAGAGTTCAATAGAGTTAGTGCGTGTGAAACCGCTAAAGAAATATGGGATAAGTTAGAGGTCACCCACGAAGGAACTTTGCAAGTAAAAAAGGCAAAGCTCCAATTACTAGTTGAAAAATATGAGACCTATAGGATGGAGGAAACTGAATCGATCGCTAAGGCAATTGCTCGATTCACAACAAACATCAATAAGATGAAAAATCTAGGAAAAAGATATGACCAGGAAGAAACTGTTAGAAAATTTCTTAGGGGTCTACCCAGAGTATGGGAACCCAAGGCTACGAACATTGAAGAAGCCAAAAACCTAGCTGAATATACCTTTGATGAATTATGTGGTTCACTCATGGTTCATGAAATGAAGTTAAAAGATAGAAAGTGCCCAGTCAAGGTTGAGGAAAAAGAAAAGAAATCTATTTCCCTCAATGTTGAAACTGATTCTGAAGATGATTAAAGATGACATAGGTATGTTATCTAGAAAGTTCAACAAGTTACTCAGGAGAAAGAGTAAAAATAGCTCTTACTCAAGGTTTCACAAAGGAAAGAAACCCGAGTCTAAACCTGTACAGTTAATACGTTACGGCCGTAACAAACTAGGTCATGTAAAGAGTGAATGTCCCATTAAATATAAGAAGAACACCAGCTTGTATCGAAAAGACAAGAAAGTTCTCAAAGCTACATGGGATGATTCAAGCTCAAGCGAAGATGACGCGAATTCAGATCACATTGCTGCATTGTGCTTAAAGGCAAGCATAGAGGTCAAATCTGAACCCATTGACGAACTTAATGACCTTTATACTCATATTCCGGATCTTAAGACAAAACTTAGTAAAGAGATCAGGAAGAATGAAAAGCTCAAGCATAGTCTTGAAGAAGCTCTTGAGGAAATAGAATTCCAACAAGAAGAGCTAGACGGACTGTCTCTAGATAATGAACAACTTAAGAAAGCTATTGGGAAACTGAAAAATTAAAATGAAACTCTAAAAAAGGAAAAGGATGACCTGAACTGCACCGTGATTAAATTCACAAATGGTCAAAAGTTATTTGACATGATGTTCGGATCACAAAGATGTGCATTCGATAATGCTGGCTTAGGCTATATATATGGGTCAAAACAAAAGAAATACAATACCTTACTATGTAATGAATCAAATTCTAATAAGAAAAGATTTGAATAAAACTCCATATGAACTGTGGAAGGGTAAAACACCCAACATCAGTTACTTCTGAGTATTCGGATGCAAATGTTTTATTCTTCATGATAAAGACAATCTAGATAAGTTTGAACCTAAATTTGACGTAGAAACATTCTTAGGATATTCTTCTCACAGTAGAGCTTATAAAGCCTTCAATAAATCTAATCAAACTGTAGAAGAATCAATCCACGTAAATTTTAATGAAAGAGAAAGTAAAAAAAGTCTTGAGGATGAATTTAAACAATTAAACTTTGATGACGATGAACTCAAGACAACCAAGATTATAGATTTTTAACCTGAAACATCTTTAGAATCTTCTAGAAACTCTTGATTGCTTCAAGGTCTTTCCCGAAATCAAATCTTAGTAGATCCACGAAAGGGTGTATCTACTAGAGCTTCAATTCAAAGAGATCAAGAGCTTGTTACTTTTGTATCGCAATTTGCACCAATTAAAGTGGAAGATGCACTGAAAGATGAAAGTCGGATTATTGCTATGCAAGAAGAACTAGGACACTTTGTGCGAAACAAAGCATGGGAATTAGTTCCTAGACCTTTTCATCAATCTGTTATAGGAACCAAATGGATCTTTAGAAACAAAAAGAATAAACCAGGTATCATAGTCCGAAATAAGGCTAGATTGGTTGCACAAAGGTACAACGAAGAAGAAGGCATAGACTTTGAAGAAGCCTTTGCCCTTGCAGCAAGAATAGAGGCAATATGGATGCTACTTGCCTATTCTTGTTACAAAGATTTTCCCTTTTACCAAATGGATGTAAAGAGAGCTTTTCTAAATGGATACATCAATGAAGAGGTATATGTGGAACAACCTCCAGGGTTTGAGGATGCTCAAGACCCGGAATATGTGTTCAAATTCCACAAAGCCTTATACAGATTTAGACAAGCTCCAAGAGCTTGGTATGATCAACTGAGTTCATTTCTTTTAGATCATAAGTTTCAAAAAAGGAAAACTTGATCCAACTTTGTTTATCAAACACCATAATTATAATATGCTTATTGTTCAAATATATGTGGACGATATCATTTTTGGTACATCAAACAAAGAATTGTGTGATGAGTTTTCAAGAATAATGCAAAAGGAATTTGAGATGAGTATGATGGGAGAACTTTCATACTTTCTCGACTTGCAAATTAAGCAAATGCCAAAAGGCACCTTCATAAACCAATCAAAGTATGCTAAGGAAATGGTTAAAAAGTTTCAAATGAGTAATTTGAAATCAATTGATACTCCCTGCACCTCTGCAATCAAATTAGATAAGGATGAAAAAGGCAAAGCAATTGATTCAAAACTCTATAGAAGTATGATTGGAAGTCTGTTGTACTTAACAACAAGTCAAACTGACATTATGTTCAGCGTCTGTCATTGTGCAAGATTTCAATTAGAACCTAAAGAATCTCATTTAAAGTGTGTCAAACAAAGATTCAGATACATAAATGACACAACACACTTAGGAATTTGGTATTCCAAAGGCACTACATTTGATTTGAAAAGTTATGTATAGTCCGACTATGCCGGTAGTCTAACTGAATTTATAACTTAAACTGATCATCGTCCTCCCTGTGACGAGCATCCTCAAACAATTAAGCCTTTGGGTGTACTAGCGTCCTTATATGTTGTGAGCGTCCTACTAGTGCAGTGAGTGTCCTACCTCAATGCGATAATAGTGTCCTTTTTGAGCGTCTTGCAGAAATGCAGTAGTAGCGTCCTGAAATGCTATTAGCGTCTTCATGGACACTTATGCACTAATTTTAATCAGATGCAATTAATCATTCTTAAAGAACTCATGGACGAATAATCAATATAAATAATTAAATTCCATTGATCAATCATTAATACATTAGTCATGTGAACAAAATATTCGATCATTTCAAGCAATACATGATTAAAAATAATCATTTAATTTTAATAATCACTGATAAATGTATTCAAACAATCATAGCAGTGATAGAGTAACTTTTATACCTTTGCACGTATTTTTGGTTTTTACCTCAAGGTACTGCAAAGTCGTCGATTTGTGCACTTTGCTTTTTTGTTGAAGCAGGTGAGCTATTTCATGATGTTCATGATAGACACCCAAGAGGGGGGTGAATTGGGTATTGGCAGAATTTTCAGGATCTTTCTCAAACAATTAATATACGTGAACAATCAATAATGCATGAATGTAAATAAAGTAGTAAAGTGGACAATGCGCAGTGATATAAAGTGGTCTGGCTTCCCAATAAGCCTACCTCCACTACCTAGTCTCCCCACTTAGGATTTCCAAAACCTTTCACTAAACTAATCCTACTTCACGGGTGCGGATTAAACAAAATAAAAAATTTGATTCTCTTCAGGAGAATCTTCTTACCTAGCACATTTGCTAGATTTCAGTGATACAACAATTAATCAACAAGAAATTTGTTCAACAAGGGAACAAACTCCAAGAAAAGAACAAAGTACAACTTTAGATAATCTCTTACATAATGTCTCAGCTACTTTAATACTAAAAGCATGCACGCCAGAAAATCGAATAATCAAAATGATATTACCTCGAAACGAACCAGAAAAGAGATATGTAATAGAACTCAAGATGATGCACAACTTTCGTTAAAGCGAAAATACCAGAATCTTAAAAGTTGCAGAACAAAAACAGTTTCAGAAATGATATTAAAAGTTCTTAGTTCTTAGAAGATTTAATAATGTATTAGTGAAATCAATGGTCCACAATGGTTGCTCAAGTTTAAAACCCGAAAATGAGCAAAAATGGAGAAAACAGCCTAGAGTGCGTTTCAAGGAAGTGGAGCGTTTCATGAAGCCAGAGAGAAAACAACACAATTCCACACACCAGTTGGAACGTGTTTTAGAATGCTGAAATGTGTTTCACGAGACCCGAGAAAAAAATGCATATTTTTTGTCAACTAAGCTGGAACGCGTTTCAGCCTTCTGAAATGCGTTTCACAGAGCCTGAGGCAAAAACACATTAAAATGAGTTTTGTACAGTTGGAACGCGATTCACTAAGCTGAAATGCGTTTCACAAAACTCGAGAGTTATGTACACTCTTTGCCTTGTGCCCGGAACACGTTTCTCCTTAATGGAGCGCGTTTCAGCTTGACAAAGGAAAATGAGATGTGTTTCCGGTACAAGAGTGGGTTCCACAGAGTAGGAATGCATTCCACGGGTTCTTGGGAATCGTATACATATCTAGAATACTCTGACGAAGTTTTAGAACGTTTAAAATGTTTTCAAAAAGTTGTTGTACGATTCTAAAAAGTTCTGAAAAGTATTTGTACGTTTCTGAAAAAGTTAACAAAAATAGAAGCAATGTTGGAACATCAAAAATATCTTTTATGTCATTTTGTTCCTTTGAGGAGGCTCATAGAACATCAGCGTCCTACTGAACAATGAAGTGAGGGCGCTACTGAATAGTAAGCGTGCTGACTTACTTTGACAATTAATCGACTTAAATCATGAGGGCGCTTCTTCACAGTTAGCGTCCTGTTTTGTTTTAAAACATTAAACACACAAGGCGTTACTCAAGAGTAAGCGTCTTGATATTTAACAACAATTTTAAAACAATGTTAAGTGCGCTGAAGCACAGTAAGCGTCCTGAAAGTTATTTAAGTTGATTCTAAAGATGAGGGCACTCCTACACAAGCAGCGTCCGAATAATTTATTCAACTTATAAGTTATTAGCGTCCTTAAAGATAGAAATCACTTAAAAGGCAAAAAGAACTTCTAGCGAGCTGAAACTAAGTCAACGTCCTGACATTCTCAAAGGTTTATAAAAGAAAGGTCGCTACTAACAAGTAAGTGTCCTTATTACTCAGTTCAATTCAACCTTGAGCTTCCTAATATTTTATCAGCGTCTTGACTCATCAAGTCCAGAAGGGCGCTGCTAAAACATTAGTGTCCTGAAAGACTTTTATAAAAGCGGTTTTTGATTTCTCGATTAAAGCTTGATAAAGCACAATGAAACCTAATTAAATCGAATATGCAACAAATCGATTAAAACATGCTGCCATGCATATTGCTGAATCTCATGACATAGAAGGTCCTACAAGCTATCATAATCTAATCATAAAACTAAACATCTTCAAACGATCATGGTCTTCAAGAAGATCTTTTAATATGTTTGTCATGCATCATTGAATCTTTGAAACCTTCAAGTAAGATTAGATGTGCCATATGTGCAGTAATATCATAAACAAAATGTTGTTTGTAATCATCAAAATATCTTTCATGTTAGGGACATATTCTCGTAAGGGACGTGAGGATAATCTGTTCAACAATCTCCCCCTTTTTGATGATTTCAAACAAATTAGTATAGGCTTTGAAGCAAGCTAATAAAATGATGTGTGTATGCATGATATGCAGTGCTGATGTTCCTTGTATCATATGGTCTGAGTGAAATTCCAAGAAATGTACTTAAAACATCACTAAGACTCCCCCTTAATATATGATGCTTCAATGATAGTATTTCTCCTCCTTCTGAAATATCAAAAAGAGTAAAGTATCATGAAATATGTCTCCCCCATATAGAGGTAAGCATCAAAATATCACAGATCGGTCTTAGAGAACATCTCAAGCTCTCTGCGAATATAAACAAACTGGTCTTTCGGTAAGGCTTTAGTAAATATGTCAGCCAGTTGTTCTTTGGTTCCAATATGAGATAATACGACTTCTCCATTTTGCACATGATCCCGTATAAAGTTATGACTTATTTGAATATGCTTAGTTTGGGAGTGTAATACAGGATTTTTAGAAATGTTAATGGCACTAATTTTATCACACAAAATCTCAGCACATGGAATAAATATTTGATAATCTTGAAGTTGTTGTTTCAGGTAAAGAACCTGAGAACAACAACTTCCAGTTGCAACATATTCTGCTTCAGCTGTGGATAGTGCCACAGATTGTTGTTTCTTACAAAACCAAGAAATCAAAGAATTTCCAAGAAAGTGACAAAATCCGAAGGTACTTTTCCTATCAGTTAGACTACCAGCATAGTCGGAGTCCACATAACTTTTGAGATCAAAAGTAGTACCTTTGGAATACCAAATTCTTAAGTGTGTTGTGCCATTTATGTATCTGAATATTTATTTGACACATTTTAAATGATATTCTTAGGTTCAGATTGAAATCTTGCACAAAGACAGACACTGAACATGATGTCAGGTCGACTTGCTGTTAAGTACAAAAGACTTCCAATCATGCTTCTATAAAGTTTTGAATCAATTGATTTACCTTTTTCAGCCTTATCTAATTTGATTGCAGAGGTACATGGAGTATCAATCGATTTCAAATTGTGCATTTGAAACTTTTTAACCATTTCCTTAGCATACTTTAATTGGCTTATGAAGGTGCCTTTCGGCATTTGCTTAATTTGTAAGCCGAGAAAGTATGTAAGTTCTCCCATCATACTCATTTCAAATTCCTTTTGCAATAATTTAGAAAACTCATCACATAGTTCTTTGTTCGATGCACCAAAAATGATATCATCCAAATAAATTTGAACAATAAGCATATTGTCATTGTGATGTTTAATGAAAAAAGTTGGATCCAGTTTTCCTTTGTGAAAGTTATGATCTAAAAGATATGAACTCAGTCAATCATACCAAGCTTTTGGAAGTTGTCTTAATCCATATAAGGCTTTGTGGAGTTTGAACACATATTCCGGGTCTTGAGCATCCTCAAACCCTGAAGGTTGTTCCACATATACATTTTCGTTGATGTATCCATTTAGAAAAGCACTCTTTACATTCATTTGGTATAAGGAAAAATCCTTTTAATAAGCATAGGGAAGTAGCATCCTTATTGCCTTTAATCTTGCTACTAGAGCAAAGGCTTCTTCGAAGTATATGCCTTCTTCTTGGTTGTACCCTTGTGCAACCAATCTAGCCTTATTTCGGACAATGACTCCTTGTTAATTTTTTTTGTTTCTAAAGATCCATTTTGTTCCTATAACAGAGTGATGAAAAGGTCTAAGAACTAATTCTCATACTTTGTTTCGCACAAAGTGTCCTAGTTCTTCTTGCATAGCAAGAATTCAATTTTCATCTTTCAGTGCCTCTTCCACTTTAATTGGTTTAAATTGTGATACAAAAGCAACAAGCCCCTGACCTTGTTGAATTGAAGCTCTAGTGGATGTCCCTTTTGTGGATCTCCTAAAATTTGATCTTGGGAAAGACCTTGAAGCAGTCTAGAGTTTTTTGAAGATTCTAAAGATGGTTTAGGTTCAATATCTATAATCTTAGTTGTCTTGGGTTCATCATCATCAAAACTCAATTGTTTAAATTCCTCCTCAAGACTTTTCTTATTTTCATTTTCATCAAAGTTTATGTGAATTGATTCTTCTACAGTTTGATTAGATTTGTTAAACACTCTGTAGGCTCTACTATGAGAAGAATATTCTAAGAAGATTCTTATGTCAGACGTAGATTCAAACTTATCTAGAGTATCTTTATCATTAAGAATAAAACATTTTCATTCGAATACTCGGAAATAACTAATGTTGGGTGTTGTACCCTTTCATAGTACATATGGAGTTTTATTCAAATCTCCTTTGATTAGAACTCGATTCATCACATAGCAGGTCGTGTTAATAGCTTCACCTCAAAAGTTATTTGCAGTGTTGTACTCATTAAGCATTGTTCTACACATCTCCTACAGTGTTCTATTCTTTCTTTCAACTACACCATTTTGTTGTGGTATCCTAGGGGTTGATAGATGGTGAGTGTAACCTTGATTGTTACAAAATTCTTCGAGATTTTTATTGACAAATTCACCACCTCTATCACTCCTAATTATGTTGATTTTGTAACCCTTTTCATTTCTGACATTCTTACAGAATTTTATAAATGTTTCACATGCATCAGATTTATGAGCTAATAAAAATACCCATATGAATCGAGTAAAGTCATCAATAATCACAAACACATATGATTTACCACCTAAGCTTTGGGTTTTGGTTGGTCCGAAAAGGTCCATGTGAATTAGTTCGAGAGCTCTAGAGGTTGATTGATGCCTCTTGTTCTTAAATGATGATTGGGTATGCTTACCAAGTTGACATGGCTCACATACCTTGTCATTTGTGTAAGTTCTTTTCGGAATACCCTTCGCAAGATCATGTTTGACAATTCTAGATATGTTATCCATATTAACATGAGCTAATCTCCTATGCCATAGCCATGCATCATTACAAGAGATAGCACTTAAACATGTTACATTTTGTTTCTTCATGTCATTGAAGTTTGTGCAATACACATTCTTAATTCTAGATGCCATGAAGGCAACAGTTTTATCAGCATGATTGACAGTACACCTATTTGCTTCAAATGAAATGTCATAACCCTTGTCACATAATTGACTTATGCTCAAGAGATTATGGTTCAGCCCTTTAACAGAAAGTACATCAGATATGGATAGAAAATCTTTACCAATAGTTATGATGCCTTCAATGTCACCTTTGTTGTCATCTCCGAAAGTGACCTTTCCTCATTTCTTCTTTTCAAGGCTCAGAAATTTAGATTTATGTCTAGTCATATGCCTTGAACAACTGTTGTCCAGATACCATATATCTTCATTTTTGCATATCTACACAACATAAAATACTTTTTACTTTGGTACCCATGCAAATTTGGGTCTATACATGTTACCTTCAGTAAGAACAAAATTTTCAATCCATGCATATTTCATTTTCTTTCTACTTATGACATTACATCTAAGTATGGTATGACCTTCCTTATGACATTTTTGGCATGTTGGTCATTTGGTCAATAAGGTATTGTATTCCTTTTGTTTCGACTCGTGAGTATAACCTAATCCAGCTTTGTCGAATGCACATCTTTGTAATCCTAGCATCATGTCAAAAAACTTTTGACCATTTGTGAATTTAGTCATGGTGCAGTTCAGGTCTTCCTTTTCCTTTCTAAGAGTTTCATTTTCAATTTTTAGCTTCCCAGCAACTTTCTTAAGTTGTTCATTGTCTAAAGACATTTCATCTAGCTCTTCTTATTGGAATTTTATTTCCTCAAGAGCTTCTTCAAGACTATGCTTGAGCTTTTCGTTTTCCTTAGTCTCTTTACTGAGTTTTGTCTTGAGTTCCTGACTTTGAGCGTAGAGCTCATTAAGTTTTTCAATGGGTTCAAATTTTACCTCGGGGCTTGCCATTAAGCACAATCCGCTTCATCTTCGCTTGAGCTTGAATCATCCCATGTAGCTTTGAGAATTTTTTTGTCCTTTCTTTATGAGCTTGAGTTCTTCTTTTATTTAGTGGGACATTCTCTCTTTACATGACCTAGTGTAGCACCCGTGCCTTTAGGTGACATTATTTTGACCCATAGTTTACCTGTAGAGTACTTGCATACGTATTCGTATACGTATGTGTATATGTATTTTGATGCTCGACGCACGTAATTTCGAGTGTCTTTGCATGATTTTAGGACATAGAGAGTGCGCATGAAGTTTCAGAACCATCGGAGACCCGTTCGACATCGAAACATGTCGAAAACGGTGTTTTGGATCCAGTGGAGCTCGCTCCATGGAGGAAGAAATTTCTGTCACAAATTACATCAATGATTTGATCTTCTAGATTTCATGGTCTGGTTGAGCTGAAATTTTGCCAACTCATTCTTCTCTGATAAATCTTCATTATGAACGATGAAGATCTTGATCGGAGTTACCTACTGTGAGTTATAAGACTCCAAACACTGTTTCACTGATTTGCGGATTTTCTTACACAGCTTTAATCAAACGGTTGGATATCGCAATCCCACCGTTGGATTGAGTTGAACCTTTACCAGACTTTTGGTAACTGACTAATGAAACTTTGGAACGGTTAAGATGTTAATTGGTGAGCAATTTTCATGAAATTGGCTATGTAAGTGCAAGTATTGCAATAGGAAAACTAATTTTTAATAGTTTTTGGCAACTTTTAGTTGTGGGCCCAAACACTTCTATATAAGCTATTGACTCGGTTTTTTCAGCTCATTTGCACATTTTGCACTTGAGAAAGAGGGAGAAGAGATGGAGAAGAGAAAAGGAGAGGAAAATTAGGGTTTGGAGGTTCTTGTTCAAGAACTTCATGAGGTTTGCATGTTTTCTTTCTTTTCTTCCTTTGATCACTCTAGTTTAAGCTTCCAAGCTGTATTTTGACCTAAGATATGCCATGGATTCTCAGTTGAGGATTGTTCCAGACCTAGGGTTCCACTGCATGCATGTTTTTATGAACCCTAGTGTTGATTGGAGGCCATTAGTGCAATTTTCCACATTTTCTCTTTTGGATTTGGTTGAACTCTTTGTAAATGGACCTATACCTTGTTCATGGCCTTAGAACTTTCCAGGTTGTTTGCATGTCACCTATGTTAGACCTATGAACACCAAGAACTGATCCATGCCTTTGGTTAGAGATTTCCATGGTGAAATCATGGAGTTTAGTTCAAATGGCCTACACTTGCATCGTTGACTTAGGGTTAGAGTTAAGCTTTGCATGTCAACTATGTTGACCTAGTAGCCATGGTGGATGATCCCATGGTGCAAGTTCAGTAAATTTCGTGGCTATGTATGGTGGCCTAGTGTAAAATTGGCAATATTGCCTATGTATGATAATTTCCAGATTTGGGGCTTTTGATGCTCTTGACTAAAAATATGAAAAATTATGCAATGTAGGTCTTTTGGGGCATGATTAGGGGTTGTTGATGATAGAATTCAGTGGGTTCTCATACTGGACACCCTAGGGTTGACTAGTTTTGACCTAGGCTAAGTATTTGGCAATTTTGCATGTAATTTGGGGATTTTGCCCAAATTGGGACTTTTCACCCAAATCAAGTCAATTTATGAAATTGACTTGGGGATTGTTTAATTGGACCGAAATTGAGTAGAATCATGGGTTTAAAATGTTAGAACCTATGTTAAATTGATATGACTTAGTTCATTATGACCTTATGTTTTATATTGGCCTAATTGGAGATTTTGACCAAGACTTAGTTAATTGATGAAATTGACTTGATGTATAGTCTAATTGACCCTAATTATAATTGAATGTCCTGTATATTAGTGGTTGGATCATGGGATCACCCTATTACATTCAATTTAGGTCAATCTAGGTTTATTTGAGTCTAAATTATCAAATTGGGCAATATGGAAATTGGCTCAAGGGGGTAACCAATTTAGAATCTAATTGACTTTAGATTGGGTTTGAACATTGGGGTTTTGACACACTTTATGATTGATTTTCAGTTGTGTGAACTATGTTATTTCCAGGTCTTGTGATTGATCTTGGACCCGTTTAGTCAATTGGAGAGTTTTGGTGATTGGATTGGCTAGACTTAGCCAATCAAGAGTGAGTGTTCTTTTACTTTTGGATTATTTATATGTGGCATTGTAGTATAGAAATGTTTTAAATGCTTATGTATAATGGTATGCATGTTTTAATTTTCCATGAAATACATTTGAGCATAATTCATTGGGATGACAATTTGGGTTGAGGCTCCAAGTTGGAATTCCCTTTTTTTGGAAATTCTCGTAAGTCTAGCGGCGATCCCAGTTGTGTACCTGGCAGAGGGTTTTATGGCTTGTGTATGGGTAGGTTAGTTTAAGCTAATCCTACGTGTTGCACAACCCAGGAATCTTATTAGGATACGAGTATTGTGTGTGTGTAGCGCACTAGCCTTGAACCCCCGTACTCAGGAGGTGTTTGGATTGCATGAGCATGACAACAAATGTTACGCATCGTCTTATGTATGACTTGATGCATTATGTTAGCATATATGTAATCTATTTCTTCATCATGATATTTCAATGATTTATGATCTTATCATGCTTTTATTAAATGCAAGTATATGCCACTTGTAAATGACATTCACTGAGCGGGCTGTAGCTCACACCTCACCTTTTTCTTTCAGGATCTGATAGGAAAAGGAAAGGGAAGGCTTGACTGCGGAGCGTCCCTTGTTTTTGTTCCATGTAGATGTTGTACATTTAATTTTGTAATTTGATAATTATGTACATGATAACACCTAGTATATGTATAATTAACACATAGTTGGGATGTGTTGGGTTTGTAGTATTTTGTAAACTTTGAAATTTTATATTTGGTAACTTGGAGATGTAATATTTTATTTCATTTATGATCATGTTAGATGGATGTTTTTAGGATTGTACTGTATTTGATTTTAGGGATTCGTATATGTGTTTTAGGCTCACGGGACACCGGGTGTACCGACAGAGGGTATACTCGGAGGTTTCCATGCTGGTCATGACGTCACGTATAGTGGGTCATGATAACTATGGTATCAGAGAGAGTGTTTTAAGTTTAAAACCATTAAAAAGAATATAAGACGTGACATTATGATTGCCTTTATGAGTCCTTTATGAGTATGATTATGGGTAGTTATCTTAGGGGCAACTTTTCCTGGATTGTGATCCTGATTGAGCTTTTCCTTATTGTGAATTTCAGAAAGTTACAAAGGAGGAAAGAGCAGGATCAGCCGACTCAGAGGAAAGCCTTAGGCGTATAGAGGCAATCATAGAGGTCACTCAGCAGCAATAGGCCCAGATTCTAGAGTTGCTAGGCCGTACACAGGGTGTTTGCCACCCTTGCAGGGTGATGTAGCAACAACTGCAGAGCATAGTGGTATGGCAACAGTAGTAGTGGATCAGGTAGAGCAGGCAGGACCAGCTAGGGTCCAGCATGCCGTAGTTGGGGAGACTGAGGCTGAGCGGGCAGAGAAAGACCGCTACGAGAGGGTTATGAAAGCCTTCAAGAATCGAAATCCTGTTGAGCTTTTGGGAGGTCTTGATTTAGAGCTTGCTGAGGGATGGTTGACTCGGATGGAGACCATTTTCAGTGATATGAGGGCGCTTGATCATGATAAGGTCAAGCTTGCCAGGTTTAAGCTGATTAACAAGGCTAACAAATGGTGGGAACGAATGGAGTGTCTCTAGGGCGAGGTCCAGACTTGGACTAGATTCAAGGAATTGTTCTTTGTAGAGTTCTATCCACGGGCCAAGAGGGATCAGTGTCAAATCCAGTTTCTACAACTGACCTAGGGCAACAAGTCCCTGAGAGAGTACGAGCAAGAGTTCAACAGGTTGGCATTGTTTGCTCCAAAGATGGTTTCTACCGATGAGCTGAGGATGCAGAGGATACCGGATGGTTTACGATACCGTATCCGTCAGGGTTTGGCACTGGCTGGGGTGCAGACCTAAGCGCATGCTATGGGGCAGGCTGCATATTTTGAGGCTGCAGAGGCCAATTCTCGGATGAGGTTACCTGCAGTAGTCCAGGCACCTGCAGCTCCTACAGTTCAGACTCAGCTGGCAGGGTTAGAGGCACAGTATTTCAGTGGCAGGAGAGGCCGAGATTCAGCGGCAGTGGATATGAGGCATTTTTAGCTTCCACTCCAGTATCAGTTGTACCACTAGGTGCGGGCCATAGTGTTTAGATTTCTAGTCGATCCTAGCAGTAGCAGCAGAGTTTTGTCAAATCTGGTGGACAGCAGACAACCGGGGACGAGTCGCAGGCTGTATTTTCTGCACCTAGAGTACCGAGGCCTATTGTGTGTTATGGTTGCTCAGCTCCAAGGCATAAGAGGAACCAGTGTCCACAGAGGATGCCTTTTGACCAGTTTAGTCCTACATCTGCACCTACCAGAGAGCAGGCCAGAGTTGATTGATGTTAAGGCAGATCCTGAGGCTAGCAAGCAGCTAATAGAAGGTACAATCAGCATTTTCCATTCTTTGATGTATGTCTTGATTGATGTTGATTCCACTTTGTCATTTATTCCTGGTGGTGTAGTAGATAGATTGAGATTGTCTACTATTGGGACTAGTACGCCGTTAATTTTGAGTATGGCGGTCGGTGAGAGAATTTACCCTAATATGGTATGTGTGGGACGCATTGTGAGATTCGAGGATCATGAGATGTCTGTTGACCTTAGAGTCTTAGAGTTCCTCGAGTTTGATGCCATTTTGGGTATGGATTGGCTGGCAGCGTATCACGCTCACATTGATCGCTTCGGCAAGAGGGTTGTCTTTCAGATACCCGGAGATCCAGTCTTCTTCTTTCGAGGCAGGACTGCATCGAGACCACCTACCCAGGGTAGATTAACCACTGATGATGTGGTTGCTACGATGGCGAGTTTGACGCCAGTGGATGATGTGGGTCAGAGTATTCAACTAGCAGGCATTCCTCTAGTCTGCGAGTACCCAGAGGTTTTTCCTTATGAGTTACCTGGCTTGCCGCCTATGCGAGAGATAAACTTTATCATTGAGTTGATGCCCGACACTAAACCCATTTCCATTCCACCGTATCGTATGGAACCGAAAGAGTTGAATGAACTCAAAGCCCAGCTTGATGCGCTGATGGGAAAGGAATTTATTTCCCCTAGCATGTCACCTTGGGGAGCACCAGTGTTGTTCGTCAAGAAGAAAGATGGGAGTCTTTGTTTGTGTATAGACTACCTTCAGCGGAATAAGGTTACTGTTAAGAACAAGTATCAACTTCCTCGTATTGATGACTTGTTTGATCAATTGATTGGGGCCAAGTTCTTTTCAAAGATTGACTTGAGGTCTGGGTATCATCAGTTGAGGATGAGAGATGAGGATGTGCCGAAGACTGCTTTTCAAACGAGGTGTGGACATTACGAGTTTCTGGGGATGCCCTTCGGGTTGACTAATGCACCAGCTATGTTCATGGATTTGATTTAGAGAGTGTTCAAGTCGTACCTTGACCAGTTCATTATAGTCTTCATCGATGATATCCTAGTTTATTCTAAGACAAGAGAGGGTCATGAGCATCATCTCAGAGTTACTTTGCAGACATTGTTGGAGCATAGGCTGTATGCCAAGCTGAGCAAGTGTGATTTCTGGATGAGTGAGGTGAAATTCTTGGGTCCTGTGGTTAGTGCAGAGGGTATTTCTGTTGATTCCACTAGGGTTGAGGCGATCATTGATTGGCCAAGACCTACCACAGTGACCGAGATTCGTAGCTTTCTGGGATTGGCTGGCTATTACAGGAAGATCGTGAAGGACTTTTCCACGATATTCGCACCGAGAGGATCGTTTCTCAACTTGAGAGTATGAGAAGACCTATTCTCTACTTACAGGTGAGAAAGAACCTATTCTCAACTTACGGGTGGGAGACAACCTTTTACAACTATGAACAACACTTGCTCTTGCCCAGTGACTACCAGTCGCTGCAAATCATATACAAGATGAAGTATGATTCCCTTTACTTAGAATCAAAGTGATACTACAAAGCTTTGGATTGAACCTTTTGTGATCATAGATTCAACAAAATATGTATGATGAAGTTTATCCTGAAAACAGGTTCAAAGAGCTTTTGTCTTCTTCGATGGGTTTTCGAAATAATCAGAATGAAGATTAATCACCCCAGAAGACTTGAAGTTTTTCTTGCAAAAGATCGGTTGATCAAGCACAAGTGAAAAACGACTAACTTTTGAAAAGGGTTGTAGCACAAACGAAAACTGTTAATACGTTTTAAATGAATCTAAATTTTATATATCATTAGTGGTTTTTCTACTCTAAGGTAGCACGTATATATAGGAATAAGAGAGGCGCAATGAACTGATGATTTTTTGGCACTTTAGGTTATTTCAAATATAACATTAACATTCTTTCCCGAAGTGGATTGATTCAGCTCACACTGAATCAATGAAGCGGGGTGTGACACCAACACTATTTTTAGATTGCAACTCAAGATTTTTCACAACATTATTTAGAGGGTCATTATTCCTCGACCGAGCTCTCGTTCGAAGGTGAAGCCTCTTGACGCCTTCCTCTTATGGTCCATGCATATGCGTACCAAGAGTCGCTTGTCCCATGTTATCATCTATCACTTTACTGGGACGAAACATTACACGCGAGCGCTCCCATCTGGTGCAGTGGTTACTTTACTCGCCAAGCGTGCTGGCATTGATTTCCCTTGCTTTAGGGTTTCCACAAAGCCAAATTGTTATTTCAAGGAACCCCAATGTAAGAATTTTTTGATGATTCCAAATAACTCAAGTTTGTGTATCTAATGATCTTTTTAAGTGTTTCAAATTTATCAAGAATTAAGATCAAGGAACAAAGCTCACAAGCCTATTGTATGTCATGATCGAAGTTCCAAGATATTGAGTACTTAGAATGTAAATAATGTCGTTCTACTCTTAGCAAGATTTAATCAACTGCATGTTTTCATCGATATATTTTAAAGGTATTTCAAATGATTTAATTTCTCAATCATTTTAAAGTGTTTGATTTAATTTGAAATTACCGAGATTTTAATCGTATTTATCGAGTTTAAATGAGAAATCAAAACTATTTTTAAGTGTCCATTAGGACACTCATACGTCGTATTAGCACGCTAATGTCATAACAGCGCCTACTTGGACTGGATAAGTCAGGACACTGATGAAACATTAGGACGTTATATGAATTCAAGGTTAAAAAAAACTTATTCACCAGAACGCTTACTTCATCAGTAACGGCCTCATTTAAGTCAACCTGTGAAGTCAGGACACTGATCTAACATCAACTCACTTATTGTTTTCCGAAGTTTTAAATGGTTTTTAAAACATCAGGACGCTTACTTGTTAGTATCGCCCTCATAACTTTAAATGTTTTAATCTTTTAAAGTCAGCAGGACGCTAACTATAGTTTAGCGCCCTTACAATGTTCAGTCGTTTTAATCGCCAAGTAAGTCAAGACGCTTATGTCTGAGTAGCACCCTCACTTCACAGTTCAACAGGATGCTTATGGTCCATGAGCGCCCTCAAAGGAACAAAACTACAAAGTTGATATTATGTGTCAGGACGCTAATTCAACACTGTCATGGTTTTGACACGCACACCTTTTTAGATTACTTTTTAAAACTACTTTTCGCACAAAAATCTTCTTTTCAGATTTGTCAGAGATATCTTCTGATTCATGAACCACGTCTTTTAGACTTTCCTTATTTGTGAATCTGAAGAGAATCAGAATGTTCATAGATATTGCAGTTGCCATTTTTGTGAAATATTGTAGTTGTTGTGTGTAAATGTTCATGTTTGAAATTCAAATTCAAATGAACAACAACTTCATTTCTGATAATCTATAAATTCTAGTCCTTAAGAATTTTTGAACCACAGAACTGAATAGAAAATTCATTAAGTCAAATACTTTTGAAAGTTAGTCAAGTTTTCCAATTTGATTTAAGAGCTCAAACTGCTTTAGTTTTTCAAAGTGTTTTCTTTGAAATTTAGCTTATTCAAAAGATTTTCATATTGAGCTTAATCTCCATCTTTCTTTGAAAATCTATTTGAAAATTACTGAACTGTTTTCACTCAAACTTCCAGCACTTTTTTAATCATTTATCATTCTTGCTGAACGAGAAATTTGAGAGACAGTTCATAGGATACAGTTGTACTTCATTTCACAACTTGTAAACTGTATCGAGTTATAATAGTAGTTATACAAACTACTGAGTATCATACATTGTTTCTGTGTATACCTATTAGTTGCTCTCAAGCCTGCAAGTTGAGTTATTAGGTTAGTCTCACACATAGAAGTTGAGGTAGGTAGTTCCCTAGCCTGTAAGTAGATAGGTTTAGGTTGGTCTCAAGCCTGGAAGTTGAGCAGTGTATCGGTTGTTCTCACACCCGAAAGTTGAGAAAAGGTGTAATTGTTTGATTCTCACCCGTAAGAGAATCCCTTAGTGAAGAGGTTTAAAAATCTAACTGAGGAGGTTAGGTATTGGAAGTAGGCAAGTAGCCGAACCACTAGAAGTCGTTTGTGTAAAATTTGTTTATATTTTCACATTTGCTTATTGCCATTGCTTTATCTTTAATTGTCTAAGTGTCCAATTCACCCCCGTCTTGGACATACTTGGGCTAACACAAACAACAAATAGTTTATTAGAGAAAATACGATACGTCTTCTAGGCTACTAGTGGGTGAGACGTATCTAGGACTGGGTGCATATTAGCAGACGATGTACGGGCGAGGGTACCATGTTTATTCCGATTAATCCTCAAACGGATCGTCCAGAGCCCGATACAGAGCAATAGGAGGTGCACCACCGTTATCTCGTCCACGTGGATGGGCAACAACACCAGCTCCTGCATAAGCTGAGGTACATCATGGTCATGGTCATGTTAGCTTTTTAGATCCAGATGCTTCTTCGTCTAGCACTGCGAAAACAACAAACAAACCAAGCCTTTCCTCATCAACTCTAGCACATTTTGATTCTATTATTCAATTACTCACGGAGCTACGACACCAGCCGTTGGTTATAACCTCTTCTGTACTTACTTTAGAGAAGAAGTATTTTGATCTGGTCTCTGAAGTGCGAGCTCATGGTGTCACGTTCCGGATTATTCTTGATCGTCTAATAGTTACAGAGCACCATGACTTCGAATTAAGCTAGGAGGACTTCTTCGGTGATAGAGCGCAGTTTGCACCTTCACCAACATTTCGTCAGCCTGCTTCACCTGTTCGTTCTAATCCAGGTCCTTCCCCCAGTTCTCCATCAATCTTCATTGCCTTAGCATTGGTGATAGTTGCATACTTAGATAGGTTTTAGAGTATGTTTTAAGTGTGTTTTAGGACATTTCATGCATTAGTTTAATATGTTTATGTTAGTTTTGATGCGTTTGGTAGTTTATGATTAATTTGGTTTTTCATGCAATATTTCAGTTTATTAGTTAATAATTTGATTCATTTTATGTTTGAATGTGTTATTAATTTGATTTGCTTTGTTTTGTAGGTGTTTAGATGTGTTAGTCATGGATTTGAATGATGGAAACATGCGCAAGGAGAGGCAAAAAAGAGACATGAAGAATAAAAGTCAAGAATAGGTGAAAAAATACAAGGGTCCACAAAAGGTGCAAAAAATACAAGGGTCTGGGTGCTGCGGTGCCAACTGGTTGCACTATCAACTGCAGCTCCGAGTATTCCTTCTCCTCGACTGCATCCATCATTTGCTATGGCAACTTCTTTTCTTGATCTCATGCTCTCATTGTCCCATATTCCTCCACCATCTCCAAGCTAAGACTTGGTTATCCATACCGGCTCCACCACTCCTGCCTCATCTACAATTACCGTTGTCATACTTGACTTAGATGCTGGTACTACCCTTGCGGAGGACGATGCCCCGACTTCACCGACCAATGATATATTTGTTGGGATTGGATCTCTTGATCCTACGTCTTTGCCTCGTTCTTAGGCACTCCTACTGTTTGATGTTTCAAAAGGGGGAGATATTAGTATGATTTGTTTGATTGACTAGAACATCTTTGTGCATATATTCAGGGGGAGAGCTCATAGATAGGGGGAGCTTAGGATACTGGATATTGTTTTGGAGACATTTTTGTGTATTTGCTCTGATACTTTTATTGATTACATGTATAAGTTTTTATTTGATATTTTGTTATACATGTACATTTTTGTTACTGTTGACATGATACTATTATATATATACATCTTTTGTTCTCAGTGATATTATGTGTATGCGTTGATGTTATCCTACTTCTGCTTTCATGATCACATCTTTTTGAGTATCCATATATTGGTATTTGATTGATTGAAGTTCAAATGTTACTGTGTGCCATTATTATTCAAGTGGTATATTCTTAATTGTAGCATGATATGATCATTCATTTCACGCACTCATTCATTCCAGAAATCATGCTTCTTGTTTCAATCAGACCAATAGTGAATTTGTTTGAAATCATAAAAAAAGGGTAGATTGTTGATGTAACGACTCTCATCCGGTTTTGTTTTGATGATTACCAGGAACGCTCTTCTGCAGAAAAAGGCAAAAGAGAGATTTTCATAGAAACTGTGTTTCTAATTGAAGAACCTCGCTCCTATGTCCAACGAAGAAATAGGGGAACGCACTCCTGCATTGGAGGAAAATTTGAAACTTTTGAAATTTCAAAGGAAAAACGTGCTCCTCATCACAGGAACGCATTCCTGTGCTTCGACGTGGTATTTTTCTATAAATATCACACTTTAGTCATTTGAGAACAACTTTTGTACAACATATGAACTTGTTGCTATATTCTATTGAACCAATTATCCTAATGTCCCTTACGAGAATATGTCCCTAATACGAAAGATATTTTGATGATTACAAACCTCATTTTGTTTATGATATTACTGCACATATGACATATCTAATCTTACTTGAAGGTTTCAAAAGAATCAATGATGTATGACGGACGTATTAAAGATCTACTCGAAGACCATGACCATTTGAAGATGCTCGGTAGTAAGATTAGACTATGATAGGTTGTAGAGCCTCTATGCCATTTCATTCAGCATTATGCTTGACTACATGTTTCAATCAAATTGATTTTAAATCGTTTACATATATTATTTAAGCCACAAATATCATTATGTTTTATCGAGCTTTAATCGAGAAATCAAAAACCACTTTTATAAAGTCTTTCAGGACACTAATGTTTTAGCAACGCCCTCCTGGACTTGATGAGTTAGGACGCTGATAATGTATTAGGACGCTCAAGGTTAAATTGAACTAATTCACATGGACGCTTACGTGTAAGTAGCGACCTTCCTTTCCCAACCTTTGAGAATGTCACAAAGCTGACTTAGTTTCAGCTCGCTGGAAGTTCTTTTAGTTTTAAAGTGATTTCTATTTTTAAGGACGCTGATAGTTATAAGTTGAATAAATTATCAGGACACTACTTGTGTAAGAGCGCCCTCTGTTATTTCAATTAACCCCATGACATGAATGTTTTGATGATTCCAAATATCTCCAATCTGTGCATCTAATGATCTTGTCAAGTGTTTCAGATTAATCAAGAATGATGATCAAGGAACTGAGCTTATAAGCCTACTGATCATCTCAAGTAAAGTTCCGAGTCTGTCAGTACTTAGAATGTAAAGTCTATCGATCAACTTACTTTCAACAAGATTTTATCGTTTGCATATTTTGATCGTAACATTCTAATCGTACCTTATGATTTCTAAAGTATTTGATTTAATCCGGAAACATTATGTATTATCGAGCTTTAATCGAGAAATCAAAAATCACTTTTATAATGTTTTTCAGGACGCTAATGTTTTAGCAACGCCCTCCTGGACTTGATGAGTTATGACGCTGATAAAATATTAGAACGCTCAAGGTTGAATTGAACTGATTAATAAGGATACTTACTTGTAAGTAGCGACCTTTCTTTTATCAGCCTTTGAGAATGTCAGGACGCTGACTTAGCTTCAGCTCGCAGGAAGTTCTTTTTGTTTTTAAGTGATTTCTATCTTTAAGGACGCTGATAGTTATAAGTTGAATAAAGTATCAGGACGCTAATTGTGTAGGAGCGCCCTCATCTTTAAAATCAACTTAATAACCCTCAGGATGCTTACTATCCTTCAGCGTACTCAACATTGTTTTAAAATTGATTTTAAATTTTAGGATGCTAACTCTTGAGTAGCGCCCTCATGTGTTGAATGTTTTAAAACAAAGCAGGACGCTAACTGCAAAGTAGTGCCCTCATGATTTAACTGGCTTAATTATCAAAGAAAATCAGGACGCTTACAATTCAGTAGCGTCCTTACTTCATTGTTCAGTAAGACGCTGATGCTCTATAAGCGCTCTCAAATGAACAAAATGACAGAATTGATATTTTTGTTGTTCTGACATGTACGTGCTTTTAGGCATCTTTTCAAAACAAATTTTCGTACAAAATCAATTTTTTGTATTTGTAACAATTATTCTTTGATTCACGAACCACGCCTTTTAAAACTTTTCTTATTCGTGTATCTGGAGAAAATTAGAATATTCATGAAATGTGCAGTTGCCATTTTCATGATGTATTCTAGCAGTTGTGAGTAAACGTTCATATTTGAAATTCAAATTCAAATGAACAACTTCATCTCTACAAGTTTATATATACAGGCACTTAACAAACTGTTAAGACACCAAAAGTTTTCTGAGCCAAAATACTTTTCGAAAGTTAGTCGAATTTTCATATGATTCAAAAAGCTTAAGTTATTCCAGTTTCAAAGCGTTTTATTTGAATCATTACTTATTCAAAAGATTTTCATACTGTGCTAACATTCTATTTTTATCTGAAAATCTATTTGAAATTGTTTTCACTCAAATTGTTCTGCACTATTTTAACTTATATCATTCTTGCTGAAAGAGAAATTTGAGAGATAGTTCATAGGATACAGTTGTACTCAATTCCATATCTTGTATACTGTATCATGGTTTTAACAATACTTAAATAAACTACTAAGTTGATATTCTTATATTCAAGAAGGTTAGGTCTTCTCACACCCGTAAGTTGAGAAACGGTAGTTCTCGCACCCATAAGTTGAGAAAGCTTAGGTTGGTCTCAAGCCTGCAAGTTGAGCAGTGTAACGGTTGTTCTCATTCCCGGAAGTTGAGAAAATGTGTAACAATTTGATTCTTACTTGTAAGAGAATCCCTTAGTAATAAGGTTCAAAATCCTAACTGAGGAGGTTAGGTAGTGGACGTAGGCAAGTAGCCGAACCACTATAAATCAACTGTGCACATTTGCTTAATTTTTGTACTTTAATTTTTCCATTGTAATAAAATTTTAAATTATCTAAGTGTCCAATTCATTCTTCTCTTGGACATATCTAGGCCAAAAATTGGTATTATAGCAGTGTTTCTCTTCAAAGAAACTTTGCAATTTCTTTGATATCAATGGCAATGACCAGAGGCACTGTCGTAGAAGTAGGTAAACCTATAGATAGACCGCCATTGTTCAATGGAGACTGGTTTGAAGATTGGATGATAAGGATGAAATCCTTTGCACGATCTAAGGATATCAGTTTATGGGAAATGGTTTTAAATGGCTACACCTTGCGCAACAAGCCTATTGAGCTATGGACAGATAAGAAGAAACTACATGATAAACTTAACGCTCAAGCTGTCTATGCCTTGTATTGTTCTCTACCCGAGGAAGAAGTAGAAAGGGTAGTTCATCTTGAGAATGCGAAGGAGATTTGGAAAACACTTAAATTACTCAATTGTGAATAGATTAACATTCGAGACGAAAAGCTCAAAGAGTCTGATTGACTATTTGATGCCTTTGAGATATCGGTGAATGAATCTCTCGATACGGCATGCAACATATATCAATATAGTCTAGATAGAATGCAAGAATTGAATCAGGAAATACCTGTAGAGATATTTCTAGTATATTTCTGTGATAAACTTCCAAAGAAATGGAATGATAAGCTGACTATGTTAGCTGAATCTGTTGAACCCTGGGAAATGAGTTTAAAAGAGTTATGTGATCTCTTGCAAACCGTGGAAAGAAGGGATGAGACTAGAAACCCAGTTAGAACATTAGAAGAGCAACTCATTCACTTTAGGGTTTTAGAAAGTGAGTCAGTTCATGATAACCTGCAACGTTTTATACGTATAGTAAATGAACTTGAATACTTTGGAAAAATCATCTCTCACTCTACTTTAGTATAATATTTTTTTAACAATTTTCTTGAAAACTGGAAATATAGAGTAAATTTTCTAAATGAGTTTTCAAATCCATTTGAGACTATTTTTCAAGAAATTGATTATATTTTGAGTGGGTTAGAAACCTCATCTGAGAGAGAAGACATTCTTGCAAATGCACCAAGCAGGAAAGGAAATGAAGTTGTTGATGAAATATATACAATGAGTCAACAAATCCTCAGCAAGCACATCCAGGATGCTCAATGAAAGACCTTCTGATAGAATGTCGAGAAAGAAGTCAGCATGGAGAACGAAGATAATGAATTATCTCAGCTGCTTCAAAATGAGACAGAGTGCCCAAGTTGAGGAGTTTGCTGTACCTTGAGGTAAATGTCAAAAAATTATGAAAAGGTATAAAAGTCACTCTCGTCACTAATATTATTATCAAAATATACTTATCAGTGATAAATGATTGTCTTTAATCCTGCAATGCTTAGATTGCTTAAATATTTTCGCTCATGATTAAATTATTGATGATTGGTTGATGAAATATAACTTGTGATATTGTTTATTTAACCATACGTTACTTAAGGTTAATTGGTCAAATCTGATTAATAGTAGTGCTTAAATGCCCTGAAGCAAACTAATAACAAATGAGGTCGCTAACGCGGATATTAGCTCTAATCAATCAAGAACGTTAGTCAGAAGAAGAATGCTACTCGGTCACATCGTTAATTAAATTAAACCTCCTTTAGATAATAGGAAGCGACACGTGCTGGTGTGTGTCAGGAGCGAGCTTATTGCTTTTTTACAATAAAACCAGACTTTTGTAACCCAGCAGTCACTTTTCACCTTTTGTGCCCTAGGACGCTTCAACGAGAACTTACCCGGAATTGTTTCAAAAATTACCGTTGAATCGTCATCTTTAACCTTTGTAAATCCTATTTTTTGTTCATTTTTGAATCCTCTAATTCCTATTGTATCAGTATTTCCGTTGTTGCCTCAGTTCGTCATATCTTTTATTTGATTTATAAATGGCCCCCAAACCCTAAAACTTCGCCCCTTCTCTGCAAGAAAGCGAGTTGTTTCACCATCATCACCTCCAGATAGGAGTGTGAGACCAAGAACTGAACCAACTCAGGCCAAACTAGCTGAGGAACCCACACCTCCTATTGAGACCGCGTCTGGACCATCTCACCCACCTTCTTCTTCTCAGATGAGAAGAAAGGGAGATAAAGCCGAGGAGCTCATTAACCGAGCTGTAATTGATGGATGCTATGTCGATTTAGATTTCTTTATTAACTCTCCCGTGGACATTTTATCCCTATTTGAATTCCAAGGTTAGATAGATTTAGTTACCCTCAATTCTAAATGATACCCCAGCCTCGTCAGCCAATTCTATTTGAATTTTGTTGATAAACACGTCTTTGAATTCACAAAACAATTTATGGTAAAGGGAAAATCTGTTGAGATTTCTCCCAGATTCTTTTCTAAAGCATTTTCCTTGTTGAGTGGTGAAAATGTTCACATACTTTCATTCACCAAAAATAAAGCCCAGTATCTAGGCTATAACAACCTTTCTGTTCTTAACCTTATTTCAAAGAAAAAGGACCACTCGAGTGTCGATAAGAAACTCACAAATTAGTCATTTGAACTTATTCCCAGAATAATCCACAACATCATTACCCACATCATTCAGCCTAAAATCGGCAGCAAGGGTAGTGTGAATGAATTAGACTTATTCTTAATCTGGTGCATTCTAGAAAAGAAGAAAGTGAATCTCACCCACATTCTCATGCATGTAATGAATACAGTGGTTAGTAGAGGAGAAGGTCTGCCACTTGGTATGTACCTCACCACTTTGTTCGAGTGATGTGATATCTATTTCAGTGGAGAAAGCTTAAAGGAAACCAACGGATACAACTGCATTGGTCAAACCACTGTGAAATTGATGAGATACACTTATGTCCTACATTGGACAAATGGCTTCCAATGTCAGAAGTTCCACTTGAGGGAGAATCCAGTGGAAAATATGAACTAAGAGGAGAAGATGTCTCAGCAATGGAGAGAGAAGATGCCCAAGCTTCGACTGCTCAAGAGGAACAGGTTGTGCTAGAGAAAGTTGTCCCCACGGCTAACATTGAACATGTTTTAATTGATGATGTGGAAATTGAACATGCAAAACAAGCTGTTTATGATGGAGAACATCTAATGGAAGAGGTGATCCAGATTGCTCAGGCCATCATTGAAGAACATCTGCATGAGTCAGAAACTGCTGATGCAATCTTAGAAGATTTCACCAGAGAAATAGTCAGGGAGGACTCAGATAAAACCATATCCGAACCACCATCTCCATTTGATATTCCTGTATCAATGGAATCACAAGACTCAAAAAAGACTGAGTCTAATGGTGAACAATGTCAAGATTCAAATGGTTATGATCTGGCTATCATACCCTATCAGGGAGATGACATGAGTGAAAAAGTTGATGAAGAGGATCATATTGAAGATTTTCATGAGGCCAATGTTGAATCTCTAGCAGAAGATGAAATGAAAAATGTTCATGAGGAAAACTAATCTGATTAAGAGCCGCCTTCCTATCTATCTACAAGTAGGCCAAATGATGAATTCTTCAGAGAGGAAGATTTTCTGAGAAGAGTGAGAGAAGATCAGATTTTTGTCATGTCTCAACTAATGACTCGTCTAGAACATAATCAAGTTCAACTGAAAAATGAGATATTGGCAGAGGTCCGAGACTCTCTAAAATCTCAGGAGAGAGTTGAGATTAATGAGATAAAAGAATTTAACTCCGACATGATCAAGGTAACTGAATTGCTCGAGAAAGTGACACAACAAATGGACCAACAGTTAAGTGTCATGCGATCCTTGCCTGCTTCATCAATAACTGATGATCTGATTAAGGATATTCGAGATAACATGCAGCAGATGCAGCCGTTCATGAAAGCATTTGCTTCATCAAACCCTCAACCTTCTCAAGCCACACCTCAAGCATCACAGAGTTACTCAGCCCATCATTCTTCGAGTGTTGTAACTGCAAAAGCTTTGTAGAAGCTTTTTGAAGAACTTCAAAGCTTAATAGGTAACATGGCTAAATCCTCTAAAGATAAGTCTGTTTCTGACTCTCTGCAATCAGTTTTGGATGCTATCTTAGATCAAGTAACCAACAAGACAGTACTTGATCCGGTGTTGCAGGCCATCTCTAGTCTGAAAGATAATCTAGACACTGCAAGGCTAGCACAACCAAAGGATGATAGACTAACCAAGATTTTTGACTTGGTTACTCGTGCTTTTGAAATACTTCAGAACTTGAAAAACAAGATGCCTTTTCTTGCCACAAGCCTTATGGATTTGTTTTATACTGTCATCACAGCTGCAGATCGAGTGGAAGGAGTAGTAGGCTTCTTTAAAGACCTCTTCAAGGCAATGAACAGTAGAAGACATTCTACTGTGTGGTATATTGCCTCTGGCATAAGACATTTTGCAATGCTCTTTCACCTGTTGGAGAAGAAGGGTGTAAAATTTCCACCTGCACCACGAGCTCAAGCCTTCACACGCCCTCAAGGATCGAAGGAGAGTGATAGATTTCGTGGCATATTAGAATGTGAAGATGAAGAAGAATCTGATGAAGAGCCGCTACAAAGAATCAATCGAAGAGTGTCTCCACCCCCAGATCCCTCGTCAGAGACCTTTCTTGATCCTAAATGCAAGCGACCAATCAGGCCAGAATTTAAAGGTCATACACTTTCTCCTGATTTTGCTCAAGGTCTTACGGAATGGAAAGGTAAAGGCTTCAAACCCAGTCAACTTCTTGATCCATTTAAATTTGGTGGTTCCAAGCATGCTCACAAAAAATTCATTGAAAAATCAAGGAAGGGTATTGTAATTGATGAATCTTTCAGTAGTGTGAGACAAAACACGCATGGTTCTTCAAGGCCACAAGCACCAAGGAAACCCTAGGAATCTGAACCTAGTTCTAGTGGATCCAAGAAAGATGAGGAGGCTGAAAGAAAAATGAAAGGGAAGGGTCCCCGTACAAGCTAAGCCTACCCTCTTTTTGTTGTTTTCAACAGGGGGAGAAGAGGATGCAAATATTAAGGATAAGTTAGCTCAAGAGAAGGGAAGCTACATGTAAGGGGGAGTTCTATCTAAGTTATTGTATTTATTCTTGTTTGTATATTGTTCTGTTTGCAACTTATCTTGTAAATTTTTATGATTGAAATCAGATAGAACTGACTTGTCTGCAGATACTATTCTAAATTCATTACATGTTTGAGTACATGAATATATTTATCTACATGATCTATGAGTATTTGAAATCATAAAAAAGGGAGAGATTGTTATTTCAATAAGCGCCAACACATGAATGTTTTGATGATTCCAAAATCTCCAATCTGTGTATCTAATGATCTTGTCAAGTGTTTCAGATTAATCAAGAATCAAGATCAAGGAACTGAGCTTACAAGCCTATTGATCATCTCAAGTAAAGTTTCGAGTCTGTCAGTACTTAGAATGTAAAGTCTATCGATCAACTTACCTTCAGCAAGATTTTATCGTTTGCATATTTTGATCGTAACATTGTAATCGTACCTTATGATTTCTAAAGTATTTGATTTAATCCGAAAAATTATGTTTTATCGGGCTTTAATCTAGAAATTAAAAACCGCTTTTAAAAAGACGTTCAGGACGTTAATGTTTTAGCAGCACCCTCCTGGACTTGATGAGTCAAGATGTTGATAAAATATTAGGACGCTCAAGGTTGAATTGAACTGATTAATAAGGACTCTTACTTGTAAGTAGCGACCCTTCTTTTATCAACTTTGAGAATGTCAGGACGCTGACTTAGCTTCAGCTCGCTGGAAGTTCTTTTTGTTTTTAAGTTACTTATATCTTTAAGGACGCTGATAGTTATAAGTTGAATAAACTATCAGGACACTACTTGTGTAGGAGCACCCTCATATTTATAATCAACTTAATAACCCTCAGGAAGCTTATGTCCTTCAACGTACTCAACATTGTTTTAAAACTGTTTTTTAAATTTTAGGATGCTAACTCTTGAGTAGCGCCCTTGTGTGTTCAATGTTTTAAAACAAAGCAGGACGCTAACAACAAAGTAGCGCCCTCATGATTTAACTCGTTTAATTGTCAAAGAAAGTCAGGACGCTTATGATTTAGTAGCGCCCTTACTTCATTATTTAGTAGGACGCTGATGCTCTATAAGCGCTCTCAAAGGAACAAAACAACAAAAATGATATTTTTGTTGATCTAACATGTACATTCTTTTTAGCAACCTTTTCAGAACAACTTTTTGTACAAAATCAATTTTCTGTATTTGTAAGAGATATTCTCTGATTCACTAACCATGTCTTCCAAAATTTTTCTTATTCGTGTATCTGGAGAAAATCGGAATATTCATGAAATGTGTAGTTTCCATTTTCGTGATGTATTCTAGCTGTATTTAGTGAACGTTCATATTTGAAATTCAAATTCAGATGAACAGCTTCATCTCTACAAGTCTATATATACAGGCACTTAACAAACAGTTAAGACACCGAAAATTCTTTGAGCCAAAACATTTTTCAAAAGTTAGTCGAATTTTCATCTGATTCAAAAAGCTTAAGTTATTCCAGTTTCAAAGCATTTTATTTGAATCATTATTTATTCAAAAGAATTTCATACTGTGCTCACATTCTATCTTTATCTGAAAATCTATTTGAAAGTTTGAACTGTTTTCACTCAAATTAGTCACCACTGTTTTAACTTATATCTTTCTTGCTGAAAGAGAAATTTGAGAGATAGTTCATAGGATACAGCTGTACTCAATTTCGTATCTTGTATATTTTATCAAGGTTGTAACAATAGTTAGATAAACTACTAAGTTGATATTCGTATATTAAAAAAGGTTAGGTCTTCTCACACCCGTAAGTTGAGAAAGGTTAGGTTGATCTCAAGCCTGCAAGTTGAGTAGTGTAATGGTTGTTCTCACACCCGCAAGTTAAGAAAATATGTAACGGTTTGATTCTGACCCGTAAAAGAATCCCTTAGTTATAAGGTTCAAAATCCTAACTGAGGAGGTTAGGTAGTAGACCTAGGCAAGAAGCCAAACCACTATAAATCGACTGCGCACATTTACTAAATTTCCACACTTTATTTTTGCCATTGTAATCAATTTTTAAATTGTCTAAGTATCCAATTCAACTCCCATCTTGGACATATCTGGGCCAACATAGTCATCTTTGGAATCAACTTAATAACCTTCAGGACGCTTACTTTCCATCAGCAAACTTAACATCATTTAAGTTTGTTCTAAAACTAATTTTAAATATCAGGACACTAACTCTTGAGTAGCGCCCTCGTGTGTTTAATGTTTTAAAACAAATCAAGACGCTAACAGCGAAGTAGAGCCCTCATGATTTGAGTCGTTTAAATCGTCAAAGTAAGTTAGGACGCTTACGACTAAGTAGCGCCCTCAAGGAACAAAAGGACAAAAGTTGATACTATGCGCAAAGACGCTAATTCAACAAATGTTACTGTTCTGACAATAGCACCATTTATGTTAATTTCTCCAGAACCGTACGAATACTTTTCAAAACTTTTCAAAATCGTACAACTTTTTCAGAACTTTTGAACGTTCTTATACTATGTCAGAACATTCCTCTTTCGTGTAAAGATCAAAATGATTCAGGTGCTACCATAATATGCACAGAGCTGAATCGATCCATTTCAGGAAAGAATGTCGACGTTGTATTTGAAATAACCTAGAGCGAAAAACTTCATCAAGTCCATTACGCCTCTGTTATTTCCATATATACGTGTTGCCTTAGAGCAGAAAAAGGACTGATAAAATACGAAAACTGATATTCATTCAAAAGCGTATCAACAATTTTCACTTGTGCAAAAACTTTTTGAAAGTTAGTCGTCTTTTATTTGTGCTTGAACTTATGACAAGTTCAAAAAAAAAAACATCAAGTCTTATGGATTGATTGAACTTCATCTTCATCATTTTGAAAATCCATTGAAGAAGACAAAAGCTCTTTGAACTTGTTTTCAGCATAAACTTCATCATACATATTTTGCCGAATTTGTGGTCACAGAAGGTTCAATCCAAAGCTTTGTAAATATCACTTTGATTCTAAGTAAAGGGAATCATATCTCATCTTGTATTCAATTTGTAATGACTGGTTAGTCACTGGGCAAGAGCAAGTGTTGCTTAAGGTTGTAATGATCATCTCACACCCGAAAGTTGAGAAATGGTCTTTTCACACTCGAAAGTTGAGAAATGATCATCTCACACTCGAAACTTGAGAAACGGTCTTCTCACACCCGTAAGCTGAGAAACAGTAGTTCTCACATCCGTAAGTTGAGAAAGTGTACCAGTTTGATCTTCATCCATAAGAAGGTCCATAGTGGAGTTTTGACAAATTCTAACTGAGGACGTTAGGTAATGGATGTAAGCGAGATTGAACCATTATAAATTTTGATTGCGTTGTCTCATTTACATTTACTGTATTTAGTTGCTATACTTTGTTTAATATGCTTTCATTAATTCGTACAGTTTTAAAAAAAGGTTAAAATTTTCTTTGTGTCCAATTCACCCCCTTCTTGGACATATCTGGGCCAACAATTCGTATCATAGCAGGTTAACCGTCAAAGTATCTAACCATCTTTGATTGAGTATGGTAGGACAAAACAAAAGAAGTACTTATCTCTCAGGTGAAGGAAACTCCAACAACCGACCACCACTGTTTAAGGGAGAAAACTACTCACACTGAAAAACTAAGATTAGGTACTACCTAAAAGCCCAAGATTTAGAGATGTGGGTTGTTGTGACAAACGATTGTCCAACACCTACTTAAATAATTGACAGTGCTATTGTCCCGAAGGAAATAGACGAATGGAGTACCAAAGAAAAGAAAAGATAACTATTAAATAACCAAGCAGTAAACATTGTGTTTTGTAGTTTATCAGTCGAAGAGTTCATTAGAGCTAGTGCGTGTGAAACCGTTAAAGCAATCTGGAACAAGTTAGAGGTCACCCATGAAGGAACTTTGCACGTTAAAAAGGCAAAGCTCCAATTGTTAGTTGAAAAATATGAGACCTATAGGATAAAGGAAATTGATTCGATAGTTGAGGCTATTGCTCGGTTCACAACAAACATCAATGAAATGAAGAACCTAGAAAAAATCTATGACCAAGAAGAAACTGTTAGAAAGTAAGGCCACAACCATTGAAGAAGCCAAAAATCTGGCTGAATACACTTTTGATGAACTATGCGGTTCATTAATGGTTCATGAAATGAAGCTAAACGATAAGATGTGCCCGGTCAAGGTTAAGGAAAAAGAAAAGAAATCTATTGCCCTCAATGTTGAAACTGATTCTGAAGATGATTCAGACTCAGAAGATGACATGGCTATGTTGTTTAGAAAGTTCAACAAGTTGCTTAGGAGAAAGAGTAAGAGTAACTCTTACTCAAGGTTTCACAAAGGAAAGAAACCCGAGCCTAAACCTGTAGAGTTAATATGTTACGGCTCTAACAAACTAGGTCATGTAAAAAGTGAATGTCCCATTAAATATAAGAAGAACACCAGCTTGTATAGAAAAGACAAGAAAGTTTTCAAAGCTACATGGGATGATTCAAGCTCAAGCGAAGATGAAGTGGATTTAGATCACACTGTTGCATTGTGCTTAATGGCAAGCACAGAAGTACTGAACCCATTGACGAACTTAATGAGCTCTATACTCATATTCAAAATCTTAAGACAAAATTAAGTAAAGAGATCAGGAAGAATAAAAAGCTCAAGTATAGTCTTGAAGAATCTCTTGAGGAAATAGAATTCCAACAAGAAGAGGTAGACGGATTGTCTCTAGATAATGAATAACTTAAGAACGTTGTTGGGAAACTGAAAAATGAAAATGAAACTCTTAGAAAAGGAAAGGAAGACCTGAACTACACCGTGATTAAATTCACAAATGGTCAAAAGTTATTTGACATGATGTTAGGATCACAAAGATGTGCATTCGACAAAGCTGGCTTAGGCTATACACATGAGTCAAAACAAAAGGAATACAATACCTTACTGACCAAAAGACCAACATGCCACAAATGTCATAGGGAAGGTCATACCACCCTTAGATGTAATATCTTAAGTATAAAGTAAAAGAAATATACATGGATTGAAAAATCTGTTCTAACTGATGCTAACATGCATGGACCCAAACTTGCATGGATACCAAAGTCAAAAGTATTTTATACTGTGTAGATATGAAAAAATGAAGATATATGGTATTTAGACAACGACGGTTCAAGGCATATGATTGGAGATAAATCTAAATTTTTTAGCCTTGAAAAGAAGAAAGGAGGAAAGGATGACAACAAAAGTGACATTGAAGGCATCAGAACTATTGGTAACGATTTTCTATCCACATCTGATGTACTTTATGTTAAAGGGCTGAAGCATAATCTCTTGAGCATAAGTCAATTATGTGACAAGGGTTATGACATTTCATGTGAAGCAAATAGGTGCATTGTCAAGCATGCCGATAAAACTAGTGCATTCATGGCATCTAGACTTAAGAATGTGTATTGCACAAACTTTGATGACATGAAGAAACAAAATGTAACATGTTTAAGTGCTATTTCTTGTAATGATGCATGGCTATGGCATACGAGATTAGCTCATGTTAATATGGATAACATATCTAGAATCGTCAAACATGATCTTGCCAAGGGTATTCCGAAAGGAACTTATTCAAATGACAAGGTATGTGAACCATGTCAACTTGGTAAGCATACCGATCATCATTTAAGAGCAAGAGGCATCAATCAACCTCTAAAGCTCTCGAACTGATTCACATGGATCTTTTCGGACCAACCAAAACCCAAAGCTTAGGTGCCAAATCATATGTATTTGTGATTGTTGATGACTTTACTCGATACACATGGGTATTTCTATTAGCTCATAAATCTAATGCATGTGAAACATTTATAAAATTCTGTAAAAGAGTCAAAAATGAAAAGGGTTATAAAATCAACATAGTTAGGGGTGATAGAGGTGGTGGATTTGTCAATAAAAATCTCGAGGAATTTTGTAACAATCAAGGTTACACTCACCATCTATCAACCTCTCGAACACCACAACAAAATGGTGTAGTTGAAAGAAAGAATAGAACTCTGTTGGAGATGTGTAGAACAATGCTTAACGAGTATAACACTGCAAATCATTTTTGGGGTGAAGCTATTAACACTGCCTGCTATGTAATGAACCAAGTTCTAATCAGAAGAGATTTGAATAAAACTCCATATGAACTATGGAAGGGTAGAGTACCAAACATTAGTTACTTTCGAGTATTCGGATGCAAATGTTCTATTCTTAAAGATAATGATAATCTAGATAAGTTTGAACCTAAATCTAACATAGGAATATTCTTAGGGTATTCTTCTCATAGTAGAGCCTATAGAGTGTTCAACAAATCTAATCAAACTGTAGAAGAATCAATTCACGTAAATTTTGATGAAAATGAAAATAAGAAAAGTCTTGGGGAGGAATTTAAACAATTAAATTTTGATGATGATGATGAACCCAAGACAACCAAGATTATAGATCTTGAACCTGACCATTTTTAGAATCTTTTAAAAACCCTAGACTGCTTCAAGGTCTTTCCCAAGATCAAATTTTAGGAGATCCACGAAAGGGTGTATCCACTAGAGCTTCAATTCAAAAAGATCAGGAGCTTGTTGCTTTTGTATCACAATTTGAACCAATTAAAGTGGAAGAGGCACTGAAAGATGAAAACTGGATTCTTGCTATGCAAGAAAAACTAGGACACTTTGTGCGAAACAAAGTATGGGAATTAGTTCCTAGACCTTTTCATCAATCTGTTATAAGAACCAAATAGATATTTAGAAACAAAAAGAATGAACAAGGTATCATTGTCAGCAATAAGGCTAGATTCGTTGCACAATGGTACAACCAAGAAGAAGGCATAGACTTCGAAGAAGCCTTTGCCCAAGTAGCAAGATTAGAGGCAATAAGGATGTTACTTGCCTATGCTTGTTACAAGGATTTTTCCTTATACCAAATGGATGTAAAGAGTGCTTTTCTAAATGGATACATCAATGAAGAGGTATTTGTGGAACAACCTCAAGGGTTTGAGGATGCTCAAGACCCGAAATATGTGTTCAAACTCCACAAAGCCTTATATGGATTAAGACAAGCTCCAAGAGCTAGGTATGATCGATTGAGTTCATTTCTTTTAAATCATAAGTTTCAAAAAGGAAAACTTGATCCAACTTTGTTTATCAAACACCATAATGATAATATGCTTATTGTTCAAATATATGTGGATGATATCATTTTTCGTTCATCAAACAAAGAATTGTGTGATTAGTTTTCTAAATTAATGCAGAAGGAATTTGAAATGAGTATGATGGGAGAACTTACATACTTTATCGGCTTGAAAATTAAGCAAATGCCGAAAGGCACCTTCATAAGCCAATCAAAGTATGCTAAGGAAACGGTTAAAAAGTTTCAAATGTATAATTTGAAATCGATTGATATTCCCTGTACCTCTGCAATCAAATTAGATAAGGATGAAAAAGGAAAATCAATTGATTCAAAACTATATAAAAGCATGATTGGAAGTCTATTGTACTTAACTACAAGTCGACCTGACATCATGTTCAGTGTATGTCTTTGTGCAAGATTTAATTAGAACCTAAAGAATCTCATTTAAAGTGTGTCAAACGAATATTTAGATACATAAATGGCACAACAATCTTAGGAATTTGGTATTCCAAATGTACTACATTTAATCGGAGAAGTTATGTAGACTCCGACTATGCCGGTAGTCTTACTGATAGGAAAAGTACCTCCAGATTTTGTCACTTTCTCGAAAACTCTTTGATATCTTGGTTTTGCAAGAAACAACACTCTGTGGCGTTATCCACAGCTGAAGCATAATATGTTGCAGCTGGAAGTTGCTATTCTCAGGTTCTTTACAAGAAACAACAACTTCAGGATTATCAAATATTTATTCAATGTGCTGAGATTTTATGCGATAATACTAGTGCTATTAACATATCTAAAAATCCTGTATTGCATTCCCGAACTAAGCATATTCAAATAAGACAACACTTTTTACGAGATCATGTGCAAAATGGAGAAATCATATTATCTCACATTGGAACCAAAGAATAACTGGCTGACATATTTACTAAAGCCTTACCAAAAAACCAGTTTGTTCACATTCGAAGAGAACTTGGCATGTTCTTTGAGACTGATTTGTGATGCTTACCTCTATATGGTGGGGGGAGAAGACATATTTCATGATAGTTTACTCTTTTTGATATTTCAAAAGGGGGAGAAGTAATATCATTGAAACGTCATATATTCAAGGGGAGTTTAACACTAAGGAGGAGTCTTAGTGACGTTTTAAGTACATTCCTTGGAAATATACTCATATCATATGAAACAAGGAACATTTGTACTGCATCTCATGCATACACACATCATTTTATTAGTTTGCTTCAAAGCCTATAATAATGTGTTTGAAATCATAAAAAAAGGGGGAGATTGTTGAACCAATATTCCTGTGCTTCGAGGTGGTATTTTTCTATAAATATCACACTTTAGTCATTTGAGAACAACTTTTGTACAACATATGAACTTGTGCCTATATTCTATTGAACCAATTATCCTAATGTCCCTTACGAGAATATGTCCCTAATACGAAATATATTTTGATGATTACAAACCACATTTTGTTTATGATATTACTGCATATATGACATATCTAATCTTACTTGAAGGTTTCAAAAGAATCAATGAGGCATGGCGGACGTATTAAAGATCCACTCGAAGACCATGACTATTTGTAGATGTTAGGTAGTATGATTAGATTACGATAGGTTGCAGAACCTTCTATGCCATTTGATTCAGCATTATGCATGAATGCATGTTTCAATCAAATTGATTTTAACTCGTTTACATATTTGATTTAATCCAAAAATATCATTACGTTTTATCGAGCTTTAATCGAGAAATCAAAAACCGCTTTTATAAAGTCTTTTAGGACACTAATGATTTAGTAGCGTGCTCTTGGATTTGATGAGTCAAGACGCTGATAAAATATTCGGACGTTCAAGGTTGATTTGAACTAATTCACAAGGACACTTACGTGTAAGTAGTGACCTTCCTTTGCCAACCTTTGAGAATGTCACAACGCTAACTTAGTTTCAGCTCGTTGGAAGTTCTTTTTGTTTTCTAGTGATTTCTATCTTTAAGAACGCTGATAGTTATAAGTTGAATAAATTATCAGGATGCTACTTGTGTAGGAGCGCCCTCATCTTTGCAATCAAATTAATAAGCTTCAGGACACTTACTGTCCATCAGCGAACTTAACATCGTTTAAGTTTGTTTTAAAACTGATTTTAAATATCATGACGTTAACTCTTGATTAGCACCCTTGTGTGTTTAATGTTTTAAAACTAAGCAGGACGCTCACTGCGAAATAGCCCCCTCCTGATTTGAGTCGTTTAAATCGTCAAAGCAAGTCAGGACGCTTACGACTTAGTAGCGCCCTCAAGGAACAAAAGAACAAAAGTTGATATTATGTGCAAGGACGCTAATTCAACAAATGTTACTGTTCTGACAATAGCACCATTTTTGTTAATTTCTCCAAAACCGTACGAATAATTTTCAAAACTTTTCAAAATCGTACAACAACTTTTTCAGAACTTTTTGAACGTTCTTATACTATGTCAGAACATTCATCTTTTGTGAAAAGATCAAAATTATTCAAGTGCTACCGTAATATGCACAGAGCTGAATCGATCCATTTCAGGAAAGAATGTAGACTTTGTATTTGAAATAACCTGGAGCGCCAAAATTCAACAAGTCCATTACGCCTCTGTTATTTCTATATATACGTGCTGCCTTAGAGCAGAAAATGAACTGATAAAATATGAAAACTGATATTCATTCAAAAGCGTATCAACAATTTTCATTTGTGCAAAAATTTTTTGAAAGTTAGTCGTCTTTCATTTGTGCTTAAACTTACGATCATTTCGAAAGAAAAACTTCAAGTCTTTTGGATTGATAGAACTTCATCTTCATTATTTTGAAAATCCATTGAGGAACAAAAGCTCTTTGAATCTGTTTTCAGCATAAACTTCATCATACATATTTTGCCGAATCTGTGGTCATAGAAGGTTCGATCCAAAGCTTTGTAAGTATCTCTTTGATTCTAAGTAAAGGGAATCATATCTCATCTTGTATTCCATTTGTAGTGACTGGTTAGTCACTGGGCAAGTGCAAGTGTTGCTCAAGGTTGTAACGGTCATCTCACACCTGAAAGTTGAGAAACGGTCTTCTCACATCCGTAAGCTGAGAAACGGTAGTTCTCACACCCGTAAGTTGAGAAAGTGTACCGGTTTGATCTTCACCCGTAAGAAGGTCCATAGTGGAGTTTGGACAAATCCTAATTGAGGAGGTTTGGTAGTGGATGTAGGCGAGGCCGAACCACTATAAATCTTGATTGCATTGTCTCATTTACATTTACTGTATTTAGTTGTTATACTTTGTTTAATCTACTTTCATTATTTCCAAGTCTTAAACAAGTTCTTGAGCTATTCTAAATACCTTTTGAATGCAAAAATTCAATACATTTGAATATTTGATTCAACATTTTTGAAAAGTTCTCCCAATCGTTTCAAAATCTTTGAGAAACTTGAAAGGTTTTCTTGTGTGTTTGATCAAGCCATTCTTGAGTGTTTCCAACATATACTTGTTGATCTCGATCAATCTTAGAAGAGAAATCTCTCAAGCACATTAACATTAGAGAATCTAAGAGTTTTATCTTACCTAAGTTGGGTAACATCTCTTTTACAATACTTGTGTTTGTGTTTGAGTTGAAACGATTTTGTTTTTTGATTTACTATCTTATTAAAACCGTTTTTCTGTATTGTGTGAAACCATATTTGAGCTTTCAACTTATATCATCTTGGATAGTGGTTTTGTTTGATTTGTTTAACATCGATTCTTGTGCTTAACTTATATTGTTTGAATCGATTATTTTGATCATAACTTGTGCATATTGATTCGCATACTTGAATATTTATATCTTTGAATCAATAAGTTTTGATCATTACTTGCATATTGATTCTTGTGTTTCATTCATCATATTTAAAATCAATATTTGAGAATACATGTACACACATGATTCTTGAACTTGCATAAACATTTTTTGAATCGTTTGCATGTATTTGTGAACAATTATTTTAACATTGCACGTCACTTAATATATTGTGGTTGGAATAGTAGAGGTTGTTCATTTCAAGGTTGTAAGCTAAAATTGTAAGAGAGTTCCTAGAACTTCTTTAAATATCATTTGTAACCTTGATGTATTGTTGACTTGGTAGTCATCCGGGATTATACCTTTCTTTGTACGGAGTCTAACCACTCCAGTAAGTTGGTTAGTGTACGACTTCTAGCCACGCCCGCAAGTTGGTTAGGTTCACGACTTTTAGTTACACCCACAAGTTAACTAGATTGTACTGCTTCTAGTCACCCCCGTTAGTTGACTAGACTTAGTGGATTTAGGAAATCTTGATCATGGGTGGTTAGGTAGTAGAGTAGGTTCTAGGGGAACTCAACTACTATAAATCATTGTGTCCATTTGTTTATTCTTGGATGGTAATACTGGGCCAACAACTTTAGTCACTTCAACTCGAAAGTTGAGACCATACTTCCAAGCCCACACCATAACGGTCCTCACTCAATATCCTCTATGACAAGTGCTCTTGAAGCCGGAGACATCCAGGCGACTGACCAAATGGTCTATTGAGCTAAGTGAGTTCGATATCGAGTACCGACCTCATACCCCTATTAAGGGCCAAAGAGTGAAACACTATTAGAGCTGCAATAGACTGTTCTTCCTTTCGTCTAGGAAATAATGCAAATCACACTAGAAGTTTGGAAGCTTTTCATTGACGGATCTTCACGCAAGCAAGGATGTTGGACGGGGATTGTCTTAATTTGTCCAAGAAATGAGAAACACCAGTGTGTTCTTTGTTTTGGTTTCCAAGACTCTAATAACGAGGCGGAATACGAAGCACTCCTAGCAGGGTTGTAACTTACTCATAATTGGGGGGTAGGCCACCTATCTATTCATTGTGACTCTCAAGTTGTGGCTAGGAAGATCACATTTGACTACCAAACTAAGGATGACAGGATGCAAGCATACATGCATGAAGCACTGACTCTGCTCAGAAGGTTCCAAAGCTATACAAGTGCCAAAAGCGAAGAATGCCTTAACCGACACACTGTCCAAGCTCATTTCTTCTTCCAAGGTTTAGCTCATGATCCACGTGCTAGTCGAGTTCTTACCTGCTCGGAGCATTGGAGAACTTGTTAAGATCGGTACACTCAACATCTACTGTTGAAGCCAATTTTGGCCGGCCTCACACACCGCAAGATATTGACCCTTCTACAGGCCCCTAAGGCCAGTCCCTAAGTTGGGACATCAAGCCTGTGGGTGCCCACATAAATCATGCCATAAAGCAAGTCCCAGGAGGTTTTGTTTTTTCCTTAGGGAAATGCTTCTTGCTAGTGTGAGGGGGGAGACTTCTTACGTGTATTAGCTTGGAAGAACACATAGTCGATGTTGGACTAATCTTTGGAGTTTAACCCACTAACAGTAGGCCCCTAGGCCCAGTACCTTACACGGATGCGTCGATTCCCATTGACGACGCCAACTGTTGAAGCCAATTTTGGCCCGCCCCACACCTCACAAGATAGAGAGCATCGAGGTGAGCAATAGCATTAGCCGAAGATTATTTGCATGTTGTTTTCTACATTGTTCTTTAAGGAATCACCTCTTACTACATCAATAAAATGGCTCCACATACCTGGTTTTTAAAATTTTGGAGTTGAAAAAGCTATAAACAAGAATCATCGTACCTTGGGGCATCTGAACAGATCGGAAGCCACGAAAAAGAAGGGTTCTAGCACTAGAATGCCTCTGGGGTATCTTGCAAAAGCTCGATACCCAACGAGAAGACGACCTTGGTCGAAAGTGCCTTGGGGATATCGGTGCCTAACATCGGTTTCCCCGTGACGTGGGTCTATACCCTTAAGTTCCTTGGGGCAGCAGAAATGTTTGCTACCAAGAAGAGGAACTCCATCCAAAGTGCCTTAAGGGGTTGAGCAATCCCCACCGAGAAGTTAAAACGAATGCAGGCATTCGCTGGCTCACCAACCTAGTAAGGCACCGACCTAGCGTACCTTAGAGTTGCGATAATGTTAGTAGACACATGGGCATATGACTACCGACCTCACTTCATTTCGAGCAACTCACACTTGCACAAATTCGAAAGTGGAAGCTCTACACCTTATGCAAAGATGTCGAGCATATGGACTGTCAACCCCTCAAAACTTAAGGAAATTCCAAAACATGCAAGTAAACCGAAAGAAAAATCTTGGAAAGGAGCGAACAGAAAAGAAATTTCATTCAAATAATTAAAAATAAGTCTTTGAGTACATTGAACCAAAAAAAAGGAGAAATGCAGAGCAAAACATCTTGAACAGATTGTTGATCATAAATATCTTGCTTCGCAAGTGCACGAATTATCAAGTTATAATATACCGGGGTGAGTCGGGTTATCGTCCTCAGGGAAAGTTAATTTTACTTATATAAATGCCCAAAACTACTATGATTTTAATTTTATCTAGGTGATCAAAAGGGGATGATTTAATTGTTGAAATTAAAACGAACAAAATTAAAGTAAATCAATGCAAATTAAATTAAAATGGGCGAAAATCAATGAATAAAAGTTCTAGAGTAATGATATCACTGTGTTGTCTACTATGGTTTTCAAAATGGTTGTGTTATTAAATTAATTAACAAAATTTTAAATCATGAATTCTAACCCATCCAAACCCCTTTCTTGAATGTAGTTTAAAAATCTACCCTTAAAATACTAATTCCCTCTCTCGAGTGTAAACCAGTAAATTAAGAATGCATTAAAATTTGTAATTCATTTTGGATGATTTCAAAAGATTTTGTAGGTCTCTCGACTCAATACTACGAACCTGAGTCACAATGTTCATTTTCCAATTTGATAACACCTCTCTCGAGTGTAAGAAATCGAATCTAAAGTCATTTAAAGAGTGGCCAACAATTTTAAGGCATTAAGTACAGAAGATTGTAAGTAAATCCAATAAATTAATCAAAAACACATAAACATTGATAATCAACCCATAGAATCCAACATAGATCAATCAGAACACTAGATTAAGAATTTAACTCATGTTTAAAGTCATGGATACAAGATGAAAATGATATTAAACTATGGAAGAAAACATTATAAAGCACAAAGATTAGGAAAACAAGGTTAGAAACCCCCTTCAATGGTAATTTAATCCTCTTCCTACTCTTGGTTTCTTCAAGCCTCCAAGCTTTTTCCTCTTCTTTTCTTGCCTCCTTTTCCACCCCCTAAAACCTAATTTCAAACTCTCTTCTTCATAGTTTAAACCCTAAACACTAGTTTTACACTTAAGTGGGTCAAAAGACCAAAATGGGCATAAAAATTAGCTAAAAACACAAAATCCCGCAAATCTGCGCAACCCGGCGCTACGGCGGCCAGTCTCGGGATTTGGGTGGTGGTGGCTTGTGGACTTGGCCGATTTTCTCCACTTTTTGCACACTTCTTGCACATGTTTTGCACATATTCTTGACTTCTTTTGAACACCATTTGAACCTTGTTTCAACCTACTTTTAAGCTCTTTATTTACCTACAAAACAACGTATAAATAATTGTAAATTCTATGTAATTAATCAAAGTATTAACTATAATGAAATGTACTCAAAACATATGACTTCTATAATATTAGCATGTATCAAAAAGTCATTTATTATTGATAAAAACTGATTAAAACCTAAGATAAAACCTAAATGCATCTAAAACAACTAAGTATACTAATCATGCAAAGACACCTAAAAACTAAATAAATGAACCTAAAAATCTAACAAATTAACATGCAAACTAACTACTAAAACTCAACTTATCAAATTCCCCCAAACTTAGACTTTGATCGTTCCAAGCAAAGAGAAAAATGAAGTTGGACAAACAGACTCTTCACATATTCCAGAATGAACAAGGATTTGGTTTGCTCAAATGGGTTCTCATGATCTCAAAGATAGCATACATCTCATACAACAAAACTCAAGGAAAACTTCGAAAGTTTAAACTTGCTGTCTAGAATTTCAACCTACCAAACCATGCCTTCTTTTCTATCCTCATTGACAAATAAGCAAAAAAAAATCATTTACATGATCACTCATAAATCATACAGACCAATGCAAGCAAGATAGAAAATATGAGCTCAACAAAACAAAACATGAACTTTATATGCTTACTTTTCACAATTCTCTCCACTAATGTAGGTCTCGTACCAATTAAGATCAATAGGTCTTCATTAAGCTTGTAATGTAAGGCTAAGGGTAAAGGTATGACAACATGGATAAAATGAAGCTCAAAACACCCAAAACATCTTTGATACATCATTATTTTTACACATCCCATGCCTTACAAAATCAATTGTCACAAAGCCCCAAATTTCCCCCAAACTTATTCATTTCATTAATTGATGAAGAAACATACATTTCTTTCCATTTTTCAGTCTTTTTTCATTCTTCATCTTTCTTTTTCTTCTTTTTCACATATTTTGAACCATTTTGAATCTTTTCTCATCACCTTCACATACATTTTCCAATTCCATACCACTTTTACAAATAATTTCCCATGAAAAATAACCCAACCCATTACAATTGACATCTTTTTGAAAAGGATTTAAGGCAAGGGTGAAAACAAGGAAAATTCAATAAAAGGCCTTGGCTAATCATTTTAGTTAATCATTTTAATTAACAATAAACAGAACATAAGGCTCAAATAGGGTGACTAGGGTAAATAAAAATGCTAGGTAGGCCTTACGGCTCAATCAATCCAAACATGGCCTAAATCATGTCTCTCATGGTGTGAATCCTAGGATTTTGCCTCAAGAAGAGATCAAGCAAGGTCTAGAGTTCAGTTTGAAAAGTGAGATTCAATGAAGCTTAATCTTGCAAAATCTCAATTTAAATAGCAAGTGGAACTCATGATCATAATTTTATACTCAGAAGTCAACAAAAATTTCCAATAAACATGGCAAAACAGATCAAGCACACAGACTTAAGAGTACTTTCTAATTTTCCAAAGGTCATGTTCAAAACCAAGCGCTAATCTTTTCATAAACCATCCATACAAGATCAAATCAAATCAAAGTCCATAAGGGAATATGGATTTATTCATGATCAAAACTCAAAAATTTAAATTTTCACAAAAAATGCGATCAACTTTTTCACTAAGACATAGAATTCAAACTCTCCCCCAAACTTAAATTGAGCATTGCCCTCAATGCAAAACAACTACAAAGCAAGATAAAGAGATAAAGGATAACAAAACTCCCCTAAACCATATGGGTAGAAGCTTCCACAATGATTATCCTTCTCTTGTTGTTGATGAGGACTTCCAAATTTGAATGAGTACCTGGGGAATGACATAAAGAGATGTCATTAGTGAAAAAGTGAAAACTCAACTTCCATACTACAATGACTAAAAAGAAACAAAAGCATGAACAAAACCGGTTGGGTTGCCTCCCAACAAACGCTTGTTTATAATCATTAGGTAGACTTTCTCTTTTTTCTTCACTTTGGTTCTCGAAGGAATAACACTTCCTCGCTTCGGCTGTCTTAGCCATAATAGTGTTTTGTCGTTGTGCACTTATCGCCAAAGCTAGCTGCCCCAATTTCAATTCCATATTCTTCAATGAAGCTTCCAAGTTATCTATCTTTGACTCATTCCTATCTTGCTTCGCTTCAGATATTTCTATAAATCCACTTAAAATCTCCTCCAAGGAAGGTTTCTTCTCTTGTGATGACATTGGCATACCCGATGGTGGAGGATTCAGAACAATCCTAGTGTTGGAAGATGAAAGATTTTCATCCCCAGGTGATATTGGTTTGGGACTTGAGATTTGCTCTTTTAGTTGTACCCCCGATTACTTAAGTAGTTTGCTTGCTCTTCAATGGTCCCTTCACTCAAATATCCCATGCTTGCCGCCACTACATTCTCAATGGATGGTTGTGCACCTTGCATCAAAGTTATTTGTTTAGACAATGTGGATAACTGTGCCGAAATTTGAGTCATTGGATCAAGCTCAAGCACTTCAGCAACCTTTTTCACTAAGGATCTCTCACTAGGAGCTTAATATGTGTTGGAAGCCATCTCTTCCAATAGGTTGAGAGCTCCCTCAGTCGTCTTGCTCATTATAGTGCCACCAGCCGCGACATCTACCAAAGTACGTGTGGAAACTGTCATCCCATTCCAAGACTCGAGAGGAGCATGAACAACACCTCAAGATTACACTGCAGACACTGAGAGAGCATAGGCTGTATGCCAAGCTCAGTAAGTGTGAGCTTTGGATAAATGAAGTAAAAGTCTTGGGCCATGTGGTGAGTGTAGATGGGATATCTGTTGATTTTTCGAAGGTGGAGGCAATTATAAATTGGCCAAGACCAACCACAGTGACAAAAATTCTAAGTTTTCTAGGTTTAGCAGGCTATTAAAAAAAGTTGTGGAAGGGTTTTCCCAGTTAGTTGTACCCCTTACTAGGTTGACTCAGAAGAACATAGCGTTTGTGTGGACTGTAGCTTGTAAAGAGGCATTCACAGAGCTGAAGAGAAAGTTGACTATTGCACCGGTATTAGTACTTCCAGAGCACGGGAAAGAGTTAGTGATCTATACAAATGCATCACATTCCGGATTGGGTTGTGTATTGATGCAAGAGGTAAAGTGGTAGCTTATGCATCTACATAGTTGAAGGTGCATGAGAAGAATTACCCTGTGTATGATTTAGAACTGGCTGCAGTTGTTTTTTGCTTTGAAACTATGGAGCCATTGTCTCTACGATGAGAAGTTCACATTATTTTCTAATCATAAAAGTTTGAAATATCTATTTGATCAGAAATAATTGAATATGAGGCAAAAAAGATGGTTGAAATTCCTGATGGATTATGACTTCACATTGGAATATCATCCTGGGAAGGCCAATGTAGTTGTTGATGTACTGAGTAGGAAACGTACAGAGACTGGCGTGGTAGTTTGTCAAATGGCCCACAAGTGGCAATTGCTGGAGAGATCTACAGTGATGAATGTACTCTCAATCGCGCTACATGTCGATATCTGTGCTCAGATGCATATACAACTGACATATACTCATATTCAGAAGATAAGGATCTGCAGCAGCATGATCTTGATTATGATATGTATAATTCATGGGCTGATAGAGTTGAACGTGTTGATGGGCAACGAGGTTCAGATGGTGTATTACGATTTCAGGGGAGATTATGGATTCCTGTTAATTTTGAGTTGAAAGCTGAATTAGCACATAGATCTCAGTATACTATTCACCAAGGATCAACCAAAATGTATCATGATATGAAAAGAACAGTTTGGTGGCATCAGATGAAGAAGGATTTAGCTGAGTATGTTCAAAAATGTGGGGTGTGTCAGTTGGTTAAGGCTAAACATCAGAGACCTGGAGGGCAAATGCAACCATTATCTATTCTAGAATGGAAATGAGAGCATATTACTATGGATTTTATTATAGGATTACCTAGATCTCAAGGTAGATACGATACCATCTGAGTTATTGTTGATAGGTTGACTAAGTCTGCTCATTTTCGTCCAATAAACATCAAAGACTCTGATGATAGACTGAGCAGATGGTATATACAAGAGATAGTGGGATTACATGGAGTACCCGTATCTATTGTATCAGACAAAGATCTGAGATTTACATCGAGGTTTTGGCATTCGATGCAGACTTGATTTGGGACTCATCTCCGTCTCATTACAACATTCCATCCTCAGACAGATAGCCAGACTGAGAGGGTGATACAAATGCTGGAGGATATGCTCAGATCTTGTATATTAGAGTTTGGTGGGAAATGGGGAGTGCATCTCCATCTGTGTAAATTTGCATACAATAATAGCTATCAGGCTAGTATTGGTATGACACCCTTTGAAGCTTTGTACGACATACCTTGTAAATCTCCAGCTTGTTGGTTTGAGGTTGGAGAGTCACAATTATTGAGGCCAACAGTTATTATGGATCACACAGAAAAGATTAAACATATCAGACAGATATTAAAAACAGGCCAAGACCGTCAAAAGAATTATTTTGACAAGAGGCATAGACATTTAGAGTTTTCAGTGGGAGACTAGGTTCTGTTGAAGGTTTCTCCAATGAAAGGTCAGATGAGATTTGGGGTGAGAGGAAAGCTCGCACCGCGATTTGTTGGAACATTTAAGATCCTTGAGAGGATAGGTCAATTAGCTTATCAACTTGCTCTACCATCACAGTTGGTTGGTGTCCATAATGTGTTTCATGTTTCTCTGTTGAGGAAATACCATACAGACCCGACCCAGTATCCAAAACCGTCACATATTTTAGATGTAACACAGTTACAAGTTGGGGAGGACACTACATATCCTGAAGAGCCAATTTAGATTGTATTCAGACGAATTCAAAAACTCAGGAACAAACAGATTCCACTAATTAGAATCAAATGGAAGTTTCATGATAATGAAGAGCAAACTTGGGAGCGAGAGGATTAAATGCGGGAGCAGTTTCCTGATTTGTTTACCACTTGAGGTATATTCCTTAATTTAAGTTTCGAGGACGAAATCCCTTAAGTTGGGGAGATTGTAACGCCCCGTATGGACGAGTCAGACTTGTACGTTGACTTATATATATTGTTAGGCGTATTTATATGCGTATACGTATGTACATGACCTTAGAATGATGAAAATACAAGTATGGTAAGGTTATTAATGAACCAGGATGATAGTTGTGTCATAAAATGTCTCATACTTAGTGAAAATTTCAACTAGATTTTAAGAAACGCACTCCTGTGGTGAATTTCTGAGAGCTCTGTTTTTCAGACTTTCTCAAGGAACGCGCTCCTTTTGGAGAAACGCCCTCCTTACTAAAAGGAATGCACACCTTAAAGAGGAACACGCTCCTCATGGAGAAATAGAGAAAAAAAATAAAATAAAATAATTTCTGGGTAGGGAAGGAACGCGCTCCTTCAAGAAGGAACATGCTCCTTTGAGTCGCTGACAATTTTTTAAAATGGGTCGGTGTGGCTGTTTACAGTATCTTAACGCTAAAATTCGAGTTTTTTGGCTCATTTGCACCAAATCCAAAGTAAGAATACATGATTTTTTTATTCAAAATTTCAGATTCTTGTTCCTCTTTCCAAGTTATGCAACATACATGAAATTGGTGTGATCTCCATGGATAGATTGAGAGCTTGGGAGAGAGGGTTTGAGCTGGAAATTTGTTGAATTGCGAGGGAAATCATTGGTAACTAATTTCTTGTTGCTTAGTGATTAAGTTGATGGTTTAAATGTTAAATTTCCATGGTTGGAAATGAATTTCCAAACCTTGCTGGGTAAGGATTTTGGGAATCCATTTGAGTGTTGAAATAAGGTGTTTTAATGTGTTTTATGATCGGATAATGATAATAGATGTTTGGTAATGTGGTTACACAAAGATTGGAGGAAAGAATTGGGTGAATGGATGATTGGTGATGCACACAAGTTAGGTGTTTGTGCCGTAGCAATCAAGAATTTGAAAATTGGCTAAGTGTTTTGAGTGTGAAATTGGACAATTTGGGCTAGTGTGGACTTAGCCATAGTTGTTGTGCATTGTGTACAATTGAGCAAGTGTATTGCTAAAGTTTAGAGAAAAGTTTGTCGGCGTAAGGTCTTACACCAATACATTGTGAGTATTTCTATTTTGATTTTATGTATAGCATTGTATTAAATAAACCCTATTTTATGAAATGTTAGCATGTATGATTGCTATAGTTTACATTATTCCTTGAATGCATGAAATCTTGATTTGAATATCAAACATACTTGGACTTGCCTGATGTAAGGAAAGTATGTGATCAATTCTATTGAGGAAAAGTTTATAGACTAGATCTCGGAATGATCGAGAGGATGGTTTGATAAGTTGAATTCTCCCTATAAATGCATAATGGGGATACAGATTCACTTACATACCTGAGGGTGAGGATTTGTTGTTTATGCATTGTATAATATGTATAGAGTGGCGCAAAAATGTATTTGAGTCATGTAGGGATACTTACATGTGAATTGCATATCAGGTTTATGATATTGATTAAACATCATGTTTTCTTATTAATGCATATAATGTCATTATTAGATTACTCACTGGGCTTATTGTAGCTCACCCCACTCCCTTTTATTACAGGTCCTGATTATAAAGGTAAGGGCAAGGCTCTAGAGAAGTGATCTGAGCCAGTTGTTTGCTGATGTAAGTATGTGTACAAGGAGTTAGTTTTGTGTCTTTTTATTTTGGTTATGGTATGTATAAAATGGTAATGAGTTGTATGTTGGTCCACCCAAGAGGGGGTTGAATTGGGTGCGATGGTCAGTTTTAAAAATTCTTCCAATAACTCAGTGATGTACATTGGTATATTGGAATTGGATGCAAAATAGAACATAGACTAAATTGCAAATGTGAGACACAAATTTATAGTGTTTCAGCCAAGCCTACATCCACTACCTAATCTCCCGATTAGGATTTTCTCAATCCACTAATCGATTCTCTTATAGGTGAGAACAAACCGTTACAACTACCCTTTACAGGTTAAAGGCGAACCTATCCTTTCACAGGCTAAGGATGAACCATTTTCCTTTTTCCAGGATTAGGAAAAACCCATGGTCCTTTTATGGGATAAGGAAGAACCGTGATCCTTTTACGGGATGAGGAACAATAGTTTTTCTTTTACAAGTTAAGAGATAACCTATCATTTTACAGGTTAAGGACGCACCTATTCTTTTACGGGATGAGGATGAACCTTTTTCTCTTTTACAGGTTCAGAGATAACCTTAACATGATTTCAATCTTGAAATCATTAAGTGAACTACATTCACTTGTCTTGGTTGTTTCAGTCCAAAAACACACCAGCATTACAACACAATAATGTTGGTTGAACTTAGTAGAACACTTTAAAATTAAGGTCATTACATAGCATTACAAAGATATGAAATGAAATGAGAAATGCTAAAATGAAATACACTTACAGTCCTTTACCTTTCAATGTTCGGTATTTCTCAAGTGTACTTTCGAAAAGCATGAATGATGTGATATGAAAATCAGTGCTTCTTTGAAAATAATATGATACCAAATAAAACATTGACTTGGAAAATTAAAGGACCAGTGTAAATCAAAGACACAGACAATTTTCAAAATAAACCGAATATAAGTATGAAAACTTTTGGTTCAGTGATCAGTAGTTAACGTAACTACTGATATAGTTCAATACAGTACTTAAGATATGAAATCAAGTACAACTGTATATCTTGAACTATTTCTCAAATTCTATCTTCGGCAAGAATGAAATTAAGTATGAATTAGTGTTGAGAATTTGAGTAAATACCAATAAAAATAGATTTTCAAAGATAGAATGTAATTGAAGTTCAGTATGAAAATCTTTTGTATACGTAAAGGTATCAGTAAAAAATACTTTGAAAGTTTAGATAATTAAAACATTTTGACACAGACTAACTTTCAAAAAGTATTGGCATAATACAAACAGATTGGCAAGTTGTTTGATCCTAAGTGCATCATTATAGACTTAGTGGGACATTGCCGTTAGACATTTGAAGTTCAACTAATATGAACGTTTACACACAATGGCTAGAGTGTTATATGAAAATGGCAACTGCAATTTTCACTAACATTCTGGTTCTTTTCAGATTTCATGAAAAATGTAAGTTTTAGAAAAACTTATTTCATGTATCAGAGAAGATCTCTGATAAGTCTGAAAAGGACTCTTTGCAAAGGCCCGTTCTGAAAATGTAAACTGATGCAATGTACTCGTTCGAACAGTGACGGTTGTTGAATTAGCATCCAGATTCCATAATCAGTGTCCTGACGCATAATATCAACTTTGTTGTTTTGTTTCTTGAGGGCGCTTATTACTTATAAGCGTCCTGTTGAACACTTAAGTGAGGGTGCTACTAAGTCGTAAGCGTCCTGACTTACTTTGACACTTAAACGACTTAAACTTGAGGGCGCTAATGCACAGTTATCATCTTGCTATGTTTTAAAACAATTCAATGTATGAGGGCGCTACTATCTGAGTAAGCATCCGACCTTTAAAACATAAAACAAAACATGATGGCACTACAACAGTGTAAGCGTCCTACCAATTAAAAACATTTTAAACAAAAACACAAGCGCACTGAAGGCAGCGTCGTGAAAGCTACTAAGTTGATTCCTAAAGGTGAGGACGCTCCTTTTCAGATGGCGTCCTGATAGATTATTCAACTTATAACTATCAGCGTCCTCAAAGAAACATTCTTTGAAGAACTTAAGAAATCTTTCAGTGAGCTGATGCTGAGTCATCTTCCTGACAACTTCAGAGGTTGACTAATAAAGGAGGTCGCTACTTTACAAGTAAGCATCTTAATAAATCAGATCAATTTAACCTTGAACGTTATCAGTGTCCTAATGAATTATCAGCGTCCTGACTTACAAAGTTCAGGAGAGCGCTGGTAACTCATTAGTGTCCTGAAAGACTCTTTAAAAACAATTTTGACTCGCGATTAAATATTCGATAAATGAGAATAAAAACTCGGTAGATTTCAAATTAAATATATAATAATAAATTGTTTGAAATATCGTAAGACGTCAAATCAAAACATGCAGATTTGAAAAACATATGCAGATGATTTATGCATGGTTTTGAAAAACATTTTGAGCAATAACGATTAGAGAAAGATATACCTTAAATACTTTGTGTATTTCTCATTTCTCATAACCATTAAATCCAACTCTTCATTATGAGATCTTCAATAAGAGCTTTGCCCGCAGTTGAATGTCTTGAACGTTGATTGAGAGATGTAGACTTGAAGCTTGATCGAATCGTTCGAGTAAAGTGATCTTGAAATCATGATGTGATCGTTGATGTTCATTGAAATGAACTTGACCATTGGATGTGATCTTTGTGTTCCTTGATCGAGTCGTTCCTTGACTTTTTGCTTTCCTCAGGTGCTTTGATGAAATCTTGATAAACGTTCGTTAGCATCAAAAAGTATTTTGTTTATGATCATCAAAATATATTATATCACCGTATATTTGGGGACGAGCACGTGATGAACAATATAGGTTAACATTGTACATAAATGAAAATGATATATGTTAGTAGTTGTAGAGGTTTGGACTTTGTTCATGTATAAATGGATCATGGTTTTGAGACTTGAAGGTATTAAAGTCTTGTGAGAATATGGTTGTAAATATTTGGGTATTATGGAATGACTTGATGTTGTTATTTTGGATATGTATACATGAGATTTAGATTTGGCATATATACATGTTATGTGAGATTTAAATCTTCGGATATGTATTTGGATGAGATTCGTGACAAGATAAAACCATGCAAAGTTGATAACATTAATGCATGACAATCACTAATCAATATGTGCATGATAGACAATTATAACTAAGTGATAGCATAATTATAACACTAATATGTGCGCATGCTTGATTAATCATATAATAATGTATATGCATGAGAATGATAAACTATATGAATGATTTTTGAAAAGATGCAAATCATGTTGTGGTTAAAACATGTAAATGTTACTCTACAACACTAAGATTCTAAAATAAGAAATACAACCATGAGGCTCTTGAATCTTCGTAAGGTGTTGTTCTTTCCATGTGCTTTGATAGTGCTGTTGAATCCATTTGATATATCTAGTTAGCACTGAAACAACTACGTCAAAGAGATTAGTTATCACAAGTATGTTGTTTGCAATCATCAAAACAAAACTGGGTGAGAGTAGTTACATCAATAACTTCAACACTGCTATGGATTATATAAATAGTATTTAAGATTACCAGAGGCGAAAGAAAGAAGGAAAGAAGCAGAGAGAGAGCGCACAAGGTAGATCAGAAAGATAGAGAGCATGTGATTGAAGAGTTTGGCCAGATTTGTTTCTGCAGCTACCAAAGAAAAGTGTCAAACTCAGTTTTAGATTTAACAAACTGATCTAAAACTGAGTAAGTGCTTCTCTATGTCTCTCGAAAGTGCTTCCTCATTGTTCGAAGAAAGGTCAGTCTAACACAAACCTGCTCATGTATCTATATCTTCAAGTGTATATCATTAAATCGTCATTTTAATTTAATGGAACAAGGAGCTGTCATTTCACCAACGATGGGAAGAACTCATTAGCGACAAAGCGGAAAGTTGGAAGTGTTGGAGGTTGTCGATAATCAAATGATCAATGAAAGTTGAGGCCTACAAAAACTGGGGGAGGAAGAGGAATACCAAATCGAAGGATTTGGCATAAGTGCGGCACAATGCACAACCCAACCAAAGAACGCTTGGTAGAGATTAAGAGGAAAGTGGACGCTTAACGAATGTGGCTGTCTGGAAAGACGTGTTTTAGCTCTCCATTAAGCCCGATGTTGTTTTGCCATGTGCTTGGTTCTATTTCTCGATTAGTTAACAGTCACGCTCTTGATGGTCATGGAAAAGAACATGAACAGGCGGTGGAGCAAGACATTCATGACATCTTTACACTTATTTTTTTCATTCACTTAAAATCATTGCACTTATGTTGGGTTTTTTTTTAGTAATGTTATATGTACGTTGGGTCCAGAGCCATTTTTCGACGTTGGCACCCAACCTTCCTTGGATATTTTGGGGATGTTGCACAATACTCATGCATCCCTATAACATCCAAAAGAGTTGGGTACCAGCGTTGGAAAATGGCATTGCCAACTAGCATACTCAAAATATTTTTCTCTTTTTTTCTCCTCATATATCAATTAATTGTTGTAAAACGAGTTGGGTGTTTGCGTTGGTTTTCTCTTTTTTTTGAGGTAGGAACTGTTATTTATAGTGTGGCTCGGCTCATTATGTGTACCAGTGATATTTTTATTTTTTGTGTTTGTATTTATTAGTTTCCTTGACTATATCAGTTTCCTGGACATAGTAGGAAACTTTCCTAGTCTGAATTGGAAACTAAGTCTAAAGCTCTCTATATATACGTAGTATTGGGGATTGAGAGGTAAGAGTGAAAACGCAGAGACAATCTGAGTGTTGTATTGGATTCTCCCAGATTAGTAAAATCTTCATCTCCTATGGATGTAGGCGAATCTTCGCTGAACCACGTAAATCTTTGTGCATTCTTCTTGTTGCATTGATTTGGATTTGTGTGTGTGCGTGTTTGTATGTTTGTTCCATTGTGTGAATCTCAACAAATTGGTATTAGAGCGAGGTTTTCGAAAAGTACAAACACGTATTCAAATTGCATGGGTGTTGCAATTGATCGGCAGTAGTGCTGTGACAAGTTGCTGGTGATTGCGAAGTATTCTATTTGAAGACCGGTGTTTATTTTATCGTCCTGTACTACAGCGATAAGAAGACTGAAGAAATTTGAGTAACGGTGCCGTGCATTATTAAAAAATAATAATAATAAATTGGGCAACTCTGCAAATCTACTTGGTAAAAGACTTTGTCTTCTATGGTTTGTTGATTGAAAAGTCAAAATAAATTAGTAGGTGGGTCCCATACTTTCTTTTGTTCTCTGCTGCTGCAAAAAGAGAATAGAAAGGGAGAGTCAATTTTTTTTTTAGGTTACCGCACCACAATACACATTGTGAAGTAAGTAACGACATAAGTTATTTCTTCATATTGAAGTCGTTCTAAGTCGGATTTCAGTTATGTTTTTTGCGGTGCGCTTGTGTCGACGAGATATACGTAGTGACAGGAGTTAATCATTGATATGGCTGCAAAATATAAGGTTGCAAATCTCAACGGAAAAAATGACTTTAATATTTGGCGAATTATGATTTGAGCTCTACAGGTACAAGACGGACTGCAGAAGGCGCTGAACGGAAGAGATGCATTCCCTACAAGGTTGACAGAAGAAGAAAAAGATGAAATCAAGGAAAAAATGTTTATTGCTATTCTCTTATGCTTCAGTGATGAAGTCATGCGAGAAATTGAAGAGGAGACTACAACTACGAGTTTGTGGTCGAAACTGGAGAGTTTGTATATGACAAAATCTCTAAAAAATTGGTTACTGAAGGAAAAAGTGAAGGCTCAGGTGAAGGGTTGCTTGCTAGAGGTAGTTCTAAATAGAAAGGGTCCAAAGGTCATGGAGGTCAATCCAAATCAAAATCAAAGGGGAGAAAATTAAAGTGTTTTGTATTTCACAAAAAAGGGTACTTTAGGAAATATTGTCCAGAGCGCAAAGGAAAACATAAATTAGTAGATTCCAGTAATGCAACAGTTGCAGAAGAAAAGTCTATTACTGCTAATGTCCTTTCAGCCACTGTGGGCTGCTTAGGTGATGAGTGGATTATTGATTTGGGTTGTTCATATCATATGTGCCCCAATAGGGACTAGTTCGCTTCTTATCAAAGTGGGAATAGTTGTACTATACTTATGGGGAATGATATGGCCTGTAAGACAGTAGCGATAGGAACAGTGAAAATCAAGATACATGATGGTGTTGTAAGGACTTTAACAGAGGTCAGACACGTTCCAGAGCTACGGAAGATTCTTATTTCTATGGGTACCTTAGATTCACAAGGCTGTAGGGTTGTAGCTGAAGGTGGAGTTCTAAAGGTAGTCCCAGGTGCACTGGTGGTTATGAAAAACAAGAAACTTGGTAACTTGTATATGTTATCAAGGCATACAGTTACAAGTAGTACAATGATGTCTACAGATAGTGGTCAGCAGATACACAGTTGTGGCATATGCGATTGGGGCATATGAGTCAGAGGGGACTTGCGGTGTTGAGTCAGAAAAGCTTACTTGAGAAGAGTAAGGTGGAGAACTTGGAATTCTGTGGGCATTGTGTGTTTGGAAAACATTGCAGAGTTAAGTTCAACAAGGTAGTTCACCTCACTAGAGGTACTTTGGATTATATTCATTCATATCTGTGGGGTCCTTCCACAGTTCCCTCACTTGGTAGAGCGAGGTATTTTGTTTCCTTTATTGATGACTTTTCACGTATGGTCTAGGTGAAAATACTAAAAAGTAAGGATGAAGTTTTTGAGGTCTTCAAGAAACGGAAGACAAAGGTTGAGAAGAAAACTGGAAGAAGCATCAAGAGGTTGAGATCTGATAATTGTGGTGAGTACACCAATAAAGCATTCTCAGAGTTTTGTGAGCATGAAGGCATAGAGAAACACTTCACTGTCAAGGGAACACCACAACAACATGGACTTGCAGAGAGGATGAATCGCACTCTACTGGAGAGAGTGAGGTGTATGTTATCCAATGCTGGTTTGGATAAAGAGTTATGGGCAGAGGCGGTGAATACAACTTGTTTCCTCGTTAACAGATCACCATCTACAGCCATTGATTGTCAAACTCCACTTGAGGTATGATTTGGTAATGTTGTTGATTACAGTTCTTTGAGAGTGTTTGGATGTTCAGCTTACTATCATGTCAGGAAAAGAAAGATTGATCCTAGAGCTAAGAAAACCATATTTCTGGGTTATGCAGATGGAGTAAAAGTATACAGATTATGGTGTTCTGATTTACATAAGATTATGATTAGCAGGGATGTGACATTCGATGAGTCTGTTTTGATGTCTAGTAAGCAGATAGATTGTTAGGAAGAGGATAAAAGTGATTCTATGCAGGTGGAGTTCAGTACTCCAGGTGAACAATCAAAGAGTAATGTGGAGGAGACAACAGTTGAAGCCAATGAGTACCAGTAGCAGCAGCAACAATCCTTAGCTAGTGGCAGAGCTAAAAGGACAATTAAAACACCAGTTCGTTATGGGTTCGAAGACATGGTATCATATGCATTGACAGCGTATGGAGATGATCATTCCACTTTCAGGGAGGCAATAAGTAACAGTTGTTCTGAAAGATGGAAAAAAGCCATGGAGGATGAGATGGACTCATTGATGAAGAGCCAGACCTCGGAACTTGTAGAGTTACCTAAGGGTCAACGAGCTATTGGGTGCAAGTGGGTGTATTCTAGGAAAGATGGTCATCCAGGATTAGACAGTGTGAGATATCTGACAAGATTGGTTGCGAAAGGTATGCTCAAAGAGAAGGTGTGGACTACAATGAGGTATTTTCTCCTGTTGTGAAGCACACTTCTATTAGAGTATTGTTGGTGTTGGTTGCATTATTTGACTTAGAGTTGGAACAACGAGATGTCAAGGCAGCTTTCTTGCATGGGGACTTAGATGAGACAATTTACATGAAGCAGCCTGAAAGCTTTGAGGCTGCAGGTAAAAGTGATCATGTGTGCAATCTGAAAAAGTCCTTATATGGGCTTAAGCAGTCACCCAGATAGTGGTATAAGAAGTTTGACACCTTCATGGTTAGGTCGGGATACATGAGGAGCATATATGACAGTTGTGTCTATTTTCTGAAGCTTCTATATGACTTTTATGTTTATTTACTCTTGTATGTTGATGACATATTAATTGTTACTAAGAGCATAAAAGATATCAACAGGTTAAAATCTCAACTGAGTCAGGAGTTTGAGATGAAGGATTTGGGTGCAGCTAAGAAGATTTTTGGTATGAAAATACATAAAGAAAGAAAAAATGGCAAGTTATATATGTCACAGAGGAAGTACATGGAGAAAGTGCTTTCGAGGTTTGGAATGAAGAACTCTGTGTGACGACCCACACCCCAAACCGCCATCTCTCATAGATCGGCATGCGAAAGTGCTGGGGTGGGACGCTTGGCATAGGCATTCACAACACCTCAAATCATCTCATGAGATGATCGGGACCCTACAAGCCTCAACCAGACTCACACATAGAGTCCCCAAAAATTCTTTTTTTTGAACCAAATCAATCACCTAATAGACTTAACAATTCTTAATCAAGACATGCACATCCATAAATCGAAAGATATAATCTTCCAAGGCATATCAACAATCAGAAAAGTCCTCAAATAGGCACAAAATAATCTTAGGCAACACGCCTAGACCCATCATCAAATCTAAGTCCAAAATATACAACCAAATACATCAATCCAAGGCCACAAGGTCAATATACATCACATACCATGATCCCTCTCACCATCTAGGTTAACAAGTGTTATATTAATTACATATGTACCAAAATAATCAAAACCATACACATATGTAATTAAAGACATCAAATCATACATAAGAGTCCTAGCTTGACAGTTGCTATCTCTCAAGCGATCACTACGCTCTTGCCCTTATCAGTAGAACCTGAAAAGAGAGTGAGAGTGTGAACCAACGGTGTCTAGTGAATAGTATTCAACAGTGCCATCAATTATACATCACAAAAAGTCATATATGCTCATGCATGAAATTATGCTCATAAGTATGTGAAACATAAAACACATAATAAAATAAGCATCAACCATTCTCATGCATTTCAAATCCATTCATCTCAACCTCTAGAGAAGCCAGCTTGGCAACATGCACAAGCTTCTTAGGAACACCTAAGAGGACTTAGCCTGGGAACACCCAAGGCTTCTAGGGTGTCAACTCCATTCATTCCATCTCTAGAGAAGCCAGCTTGGCAACATGCTCAAGCTTCTTAGGAACACCTAAGAGAACTTAGCCTAGGAACACCCGAGGCTTCTAGAGTTTCCAAAACATTTAAAATCCACCTCTAGATAAGCCAGCTTGGCAACATGCACATGCTTCTTAAGAACACCTAAGATGACTTAGCTTGGGAACACCCAAGGCTTCTAGAGTATCATTGCATACCATTTCAAATCAAATTAAACACATGCATTTCCATAAAGATTTTCATGACTTTCAACATACAAGTATAAATAAGTAAGATGACACAAGTGATAACAAGATGAACAACTACTCACAACCAATGCCACGCAACAAGCTATCCACACGGCCTACACGAATCCCAATGCAACACAAGATCTTGTAAACCATAGATTCATGCACATGTATCAATTATCATGACCATTCATACATAGACACACTAATCATGATCAATTCCTAATCCAACAAGTCCATGTGCATTTAATTCCCACCATGAGTCTTTCATCTCATGATCAACCTCGATATTCATGCCAAGCCACGGATAAGGCTAATTCTCAAAACTAAGACAATCACTTAGTCTAGGTCAATCAATCCTGACACAAGTTTAAACCATTCAAAACCATGCAAGATCGATTAAGTAAATTCCTCAATTCAAATCAATACATGGCATATGACCCAATTTGGGGAAATTCTCTACAATAGGCATAGAGCCAAATTGCACTTTGTTATACCAAATTGACATAGGTTCAAACATTCCAAACCCATGATTCCATTCAATTTAGGTCCAATTAGATAATCCCCAAGTCAATTTGATCAATTAACTTAGTTTAGGTCAAAATCCCCAATTTGGGCAAAGTCCCCAAAATCAAGCCCTAGGCCGATTTTACACTACAACTAGGGTTTTCAATGGATAAAAATACTGAACACTACCATCAATCAACTAGGATCAGCCACTTATCCAACATAGTTCACATACAAGCCCAACCGAAATCCCTAAGTCTGATTTCTAGGGTTTAGGCCATTACACTAGATCTACCAATTTCTTGCTAGAAATTGGGGAAAATGGTGTCATTGGGTTCCAAATCCACCAAGGAACCCAAATCTATGCCACACACCACGTCCTTAAGAGTTTCACACGAAACCCTAACCCTTTACACCACCAAAAACGGGGTGAAGTTCATGCAAAATGCATTTCAAGTGTAAATCAAGGTCTTAGAAGGTAGAATCAACCATAAACAACCATAAATGGCCGAAAATCAGTGAACCCTAGGTTAGGGTTACTTCAAAACCGTGGTCAACACCCTCCCTTAGGTCAAAACAAGCACATTTACCAAATGATTAAGGTTGTATAATGTCCTTCTACATATTCATATTTATTTATTTCTAATTTGTCTAAATCTTTTTGTTTAAGTTTTATTTAAAGTATACACTATTGTTTTTTTTTTCTTATTTGCGGGCCTTCGAGATATTTTTCGGTTATAATTAAATTTTATTAATAATGCATTACTTTGCGATTTACCATTGTCTCTTTCTTTAAACTTTTTATGGGTTATTTTTGAATTATTTATTTAAAAAATCAAGTTATATTCTATTAATTTAGTGAATACATAATTTTGATGAGTCTCTATCTATTAGTGGTGGAAGCATTTCATTTTATTAAAGCTTGAGATTTTTCTTATTAAAATATTATCCTAAAATTATACATAGTTAATTTAACATTAATACAAATTTTAACTAATTTTAATTTACTCATGTGCAACGCTCGTGCATACTAATTGTAGGTTATACCCTAAAAGGGGGTGAGTTGGGTATAATCGTTAAAATGAAATTTTTCAACGAATTAGTGAAATACTTGGATACATAAGAAATAGATGATCAACCTTAACAAAATACTATGGAGAAAAATGTAAGAAACAGGGGACAAACGATTTATAGTGGTTCGACACACCTACATCCACTACCTAATCTCCCGATTAGGATTTTTTGAATCCACTAACTGATTGTCTTACGGGTGAGAATCAAACCGTTACAAATGCCCTTTTTTAGGTTCAAGGCAAACTTATCATTTTGCGGGCTAAGGATGAACAACATTTCCTATTTTCAGGCTGAGGAAAAATTAATGTTCCTTTTGCGGGCTAAGGAAGAAGCACGATCCTTTTCGCAGGAAGAGACTTGCGCGTTAGTTTCGAAAGAGCTCTTGTGCGATTGGGTTTAGAGAGAGCGAGACGCGAAAGATTTTCGGCGAGATCTCGGCGAGATTCCAGGTGACATGTCGGCGAGATTTTCGGATCATGTTTGAAATCTTTTTTTTTTTTCTGGGTATTACATGATGGAATAAAAAACTGATTTTTGTTTGATCTGTTGATTTGTGATCATCTTTTGATTTCTTCATCTGAATATGGAGATGAGCTGTTGTTCACCAAAGCATTGTTCAGAATGTTGGTTGGAAAGTTAATTTTTCACCATCTTCTTCATAAGCAAATGGAAGATCAGTGAAAATATTTGATGAAATCAAATGAAACGTTTCTGTTATTTCATATTGAACTGATTTTGATCTGTTAGTTATGCATGATGATTAACAAGTTCTTGTTGATAAGAAACATTAACAAGCTTGCGGAGTAGTAATATGCTTTTTGATGTAATTAGTACTGTTTAGTGCCTAGTCCATTGCATTCTTTGTATGAATCTTTTCTTTTGAAACACATCTCTAATTATTTTTACCAGATTTATGTTGTTGGCATAATGATTTCATGTCTATACCTTATTGATTTATATATATATATATATATATTTGGGTATTACATTATATGTATAAATACTTTAGTTGAGTACTAATGTGTTGATTTGGTGAATCACCATGTTAATTAAGGTAATGATTTTGGGTCCAATTCTTGGGTTATTTTAACATTCCTTAACTTTTTGGTTATGTCTCAAAGTTTGATCCTTCCTTTCTCAAGCATTAGAAAATCGATCAAATTCAATGAACCCAACCAACGAGAACTTGGACGGAAGAAAGTCCAAATTCAATGAAAGTTCACTGGATTTCCTAGGCCACAAACTTTCTGGCACGTACTTGAAGCTTAGGTTTCACCTTATCAACAAATAAAGTCTTGTGAAAACTAGTAAGGTACTGTAGAGTACTTATAAAGAGAGAACGGCTGTGGAAGTCTTCAGACCAAACCTTCTCCCTACAAAAATTAAACCAATGAGAGCATGGAACGTTTGTTGTTCCCTAGAGTTCCTCCACCCACTTCAGTATATGCTCATTCAGTATATAAATATATGCATAACAACAAACCTTACTGAAGTGTTTGGAGGAACTCTTGGATTCATCAAGGAAAAATAGAGTATTAATGAAGAGTGGATTGTATGATGTTAGCATTCACACATCAATTTGTTCGGATTGCTAATGAACACTGCCATGAGGTTTGAACGTATTTAATCCTTAGTTCAAACTGTCTTTACAAATTTTATTAATTTAATAACACTTTCTCGTCTGTATAGCAGGTTGCAGTGGGAAAGGGAACCATTTAAATAATAATAACTTTGTAACCTGGTATGATACTGCATATATGAAAACTGTCTCAGTAGAAAGAGTATCACTATAAGAAATAATAACTCTAATGACATATTTTTAGGGCATCTGATATTCATGTCATAAAAACGACTCTATTGCGCTTGTATAAAATACAAGTCGTTAAAAATATATTAAATAACAGCCTGTTTTTAGCTTGTAGTGTGAAGATATAATATATACTTGTAACTTGCTATGACATTTACGACAAGCTGGGAAACCATTTGAAGGATAATATCAAGCAGGATAGTTTACCATGTTGTTTCATGCTTAATTTTTTTCAGATTAAAAAAAAAACACAGTTGATCTCTTAATTCTTTTATCAAACGTTAGAAAAATGTTTCAGCCCTTGAACATCTTCTTGTTCGTAGTCGACCTCTTAAATGTTTTGCTCAAATGTAGGTTTCATTTGTTCTTCTTCCTTCTCCCCAATCGCAGCTTCTTCCTATTCTTCTCTTCTTTTTCTTCTTCTTCTTCCTCTTCTTTGATTTGTACGGCCACACCCTTCTTCTCCTTCATAATCTACTTTTTCTTCTCCCTAAGTGCTGCACAATAATTGCAGCCATCTCTCCTATTTCAATATCTTCTCATTAGAATTCTAAGGCTTTCCAAACTCAGTCTTTTCACGTCCTCTCTTCCTCTTTTGAGTTCTCGGGCTATGATTTGGTACAACCCTCCCCTTTTTTTTTCTTTTATATTTTTATTTATATAATTTTTTAAATTGCTAGAGTAGCGATTGGGTATTACAGGAACCCATAATCTCCGTTCTTTTATTTTTTATTTTTTTTTTCAAATAGTATTCATTAATTTTTAAAGGTTTTATAGCTATCAAATGGATTTCCTAGCTAAAAGATGTATTTAGCCACTACATTTCGATTTTTTAGCTGTTACCTTTCCTTTTTTTAGCTATGTTTTCAACTATGACAACATAGCTATTTGTTATGGAATATTTTGCAATGGACTTAATTTTGTAGCTAAAGCACTTAGTTAGACAAATTTTAAATTTCATTGCTATTTGTTATAGTCTTTAGCCATGAAACATATTTCATTGCTAAAACATATATTTATCATCAACAAATGGATAATTTAGTAATTTTAAGAATTTTATGTCAAGTTTAACCAATGTTTTTTTTATGCTTTTGTATCAGTTTCCCAACCGAACTCTTGAGTTTTTCTTAAAATTGTCCACGTCTCTTCAGTTTTAAAAATTACATGTTCACATCTCAACCTTCCTAAAAATACAGATGTAACCAACATCTAAATATAGTGGTAAATAGATGAACACCACTTTCAGTTTTTTAGCCAATGCCTACCGTCTCCAAATAGAGTGGGTTCATCTGAATTGCCTAAGATATATACAAGCCACAATTTCTGAGATTTAGAGGCCACCTAAATTAGAATATGGTGGTAAGATTCTATTTCCTCTTGGTTCCTCTTCTAAACATTTTAGCAAAGAGAGCCAAGAAAATTCTTCCAAAGTGTCGTTGGAAGAGGGTGGTGAGGTGATCAAGAAGAAGGAGAAAAATTCCCAAAGCAGGTGCAAGTCGATTAAGGGTGGCAATTGGAGGGACATAGATATGCTCTATATGATTTTATGAGGGAGCAAGAGAAACTAAAGGACTGAAGCAATTAGAAGGATTATTATTTGTTTGATGGAAATTATGGTAAAGATTGGGAGTAGAACATTAACTTTGTTATTATATTTTTCTCACTCATTCTTTGTTTTGTTCTGCTACATCTTGCTTTTCTTCTATTTTTCACACATGCCATGTTATGCCCTCCCAAATCTTGCTTCTTCTTCTTCTTCTCACTCATTTCTTCTTCTTATGAGCACAAGAAAAATAACTTTTAATGGCTTGTCAAACATGTCGCAAAATTGTTTTAAAGGCTTGGGTACCCAAGTCGTCATTCAAAAAGTCGTGGTAAAGCTCCCACTATTAACGACTCAGATTTTGCTTTTCACGGCTTCTTGAATGTGTCGTTAAACTTGCTTTTAATGACTTGTTTTAAACATGCCATAAATATCCCATCCCATTATTAACGACACGGATTTACTTTTAACGGCTTGTCGAATGTGCCGTTAAACCTGTTTTAGTGCCTTGTTTAACAAGACATAAATATACATGTCACTCCAATGATTTAATAACCTACACTGCATGCCGTGGAAAATATGTGATATTTTTGTAATAATTTAGGGTTTAGGATACTATAATGTACTCTAATTAGTATTTGATACTCAATAATGCTTAAATTTCTATAATTTTTCTCAACTCATAAAAAAAAAAAAAACTATATTTCAATCAAAACAAATACATCAAAGTGTAAAATTATATAATATGTCATAACAAAAAATATATATACAACCACATATGTCATTTACACTTGGAAAATAAACTCAAAATATTTACACTTATCAAAAAAATTCTAAGAGCTAGCTTCTAAACACATAGTTTTGTGACATTACTTCTAAAAAGTTCAGTGTAGCTTTTCTCCATCATTTTAATCTCAACACCTACATCAAAAACAAAAATAAACTCAATTAGACAAATTAAAGAAACTAAAAAAAATGACAATATTAATCTTATAGAGGTAAAAGTAGAAATTAAGTATTTTATATGTCAACACGATTTTTGAGGTATGTTAAAAAAAATTGACAAAGTTTTATTTTTATTTTTTACATCTCAAAATTTAATCAACCTATAAATAACTAGTTCATACAATTCAGATATAAAGAGTTGCATTTCATCACATCAAAGTAAACCACATTGTCGTATTTTATTCAAGTATAACTAAACCAACACATCCCAAAAATGTTTCCAAATTATTCCATTTATCTTACATTCCTTTTAAAAAAGTTATTGCTCAGATGCACGTGGAGCTTGCTGATGCCCATATTCAGAGGGTTAAGGATCTACAGGAACATAGTCCAGATTTCGATATGTACTGTAGATATGCAGACAGTGCTGACCAGGCCGATTGGCAGAGAGGGTCAGATGATGTTTTTCATTTTAGAGGGAGACTATGGATCCCATATGATGTTGAGTTGCTGACTGAGTTACCTCAGAAGACACACAAATCTCAATATACTATTCATCCAGGGGCTACCTATTAACCTATATGGTCATCCTTAGCACATCCCTAAAGTATACTTGATGAAGCATATTTTGATGATCACAAAACAAAGTATTTTTCGGTGTTAACGAATGTTTTTCAAGAACTTATCTCTACACCAAAGGAAAAGCAAAAAGCCAAGGAACAACTCGATCAAGGAACTCAAAGCTTACATCCAACGATCAAGCTCGCTTCAACTAACGGACTTCAACGATCACATCATGATTTCAAGATCACTTCTCTCGGACGTTTCGATCAAGCTTCAAGACTACATCTCTCGATCAACGTTCAAGTCATTCAACTCCGAATTACTCTTATTGAAGATCTCATAATGAAGAGTTGGATTTAACGGTTATGAGAAAAGAAAAATACACAAAATATTTAAGGTATATCTTTCTCTAATTGTTATTGCTCAAAATGTTTTTCAAAACCATGCATATATCATTTTCATATGTTTTCTAAATCTGCATGTTTTGATGTCTTAACTATATTTCAAGAAATTTAATACTATATATATAATTTGAAATATACCGAGTTTTTATTCACATTTATCGAATATTTTATCGTGAGTCAAAACTATTTTTAAAGAGTCTTTTAAGACGCTAATGAAATAACAGCGCTCTCCTGAACTTGTTAAGTCAGGACGCTGATAGGTCATTAAGACGCTGATAACGCTCAGGGTTGAAATGAATTGATTAATCAGGACACTTACTTGTATAGTAGCGGTCTTATATATTAGTCAACTTTTGAAGTTGTCAGAAAGCTGACTCAGCATAAGCTCACCGAAAGATCTTTTGAAAGTTTTTCCAAGAATGTTTCTTTAAGGATGCTGATGGTTATAAGCTGATTAAACTATCAGGACGCTTTCTGGATAGGAGCGCCCTCACCTTTGGAAATCAACTGAATAACTTTCAGGATGCTGATTATCTTTCAACGTGTTTTTAAATGTCTTAATTTGTAGGACGCTTACATAGTAGTAGCGCCCTCATATTATGTTTTATCTAGTAGGACGCTCATGTAATGTATCGCCCTTAAAAGCAGGACGCTTACTCGGATAATAGCGCCTCTATGCACTTAATAGTTTTAAAGCATAGCAGGACGCTAATTGTGCATTAGCACCCTTAAGGTTTAAGTCGTCTAAAGTCATAAGTAAGTCAGGACGCTTACGAGTTAGTAGCGCCCTCACTTAAGTGTTCAGCAGGACGCTTATATATAGTAAGTGCTCTCAAAGAACAAAACGACAAAGTTGATATTATGCGTTAGGACACTGATTACGGAATCAGGATGTTAATTCAACTATCGTCACTGTTCGAATGAGTACACTACGTCAGTTTACTTTTTCAAAACAGACACTTGCACAAAGTCCTTTTTAGACTTATCATAAACCCTTTCTGATACATGAAAAAAGTTCTTCTAAAGCTTTCCTCTTTCATGAAATCTGAAAAGAACCAGAATGTTAGTGAAAATCGTAGTTGCTATTTTCATATAACATTCTAGCCGTTGTGTGAAAACGTTCACATTATTTGAACTTTAAATGTCTAACGGTTTTGTCCCACTAAGTCTATAAATACCAACACTTAGGACCAAACAACTTGTCAATCCCTTTGTGTTGTGTCAATACTTTTGAAAGTTAGTCTGAGTCAAAATGAATTTCATTTTCTAATCATTCAAAGTATTTTCACTAATACCTATACGATTTTCATAATGAGTTTCAAATATATTTCTATATTTGAAAATCTATTTTTATATTGGTACCAACTCAAATTCTCAGCACTGATTCACATTTGGTATCATTTTTGCTGATGATAGAATTTGAGAAATAGTTCAAGATATACAGTTGCACTGGATTTCATATTTTAATTACTGTATTGAACTATATCAGTAGTAGCGTTAAACTACGGATCATTGAACCAGACGTTTTCATACTTATACTTTATATCTATTTTGAAAATTGTCTGTGTCTTTGATTTACACCAGTCCTTAGTTTTATACCTCAATGTTTTATTAGTATTATATTGTTTTCGAAGAAGCTCTAATTTTTATATCATATCATTCATGCTTTTTGAAGCTGCACTTGAGCAATACCAAACGTTGAATTGTAAAGGACTGAAGGTGTATTTCAACTTAGCATTACCTACTTCACATTTCATATCTTTGTAATGCTACGTATTGTGCTTAATGTAAAGTGTTCTACTGCGTTAGAACCACCCAACATCTTAGTGTTGTAGTGCTGGTGTATTTTGGATTGAAACAACCAGGACAAGTGGAGGTAGTTCACTTGATGATTTCAGGATTGAAATCAGGTAGGTTATCTCTTAGCATTTAAAAAAGAAAACGGTTCACCCTCATCCAGTAAAAGGGTAGGTGCGTCCTTAACCTTAAAAATGATAGGTTATTTCTCAGCCTTTAAAAGAGAAACCGGTTCGTCCTCATCTCGTAAAAGGATAGGTGTATCCTCAACCAGTAAGAGGAGGTTATCTCTTAGCCTTTATAAAAGAAGACGGTTCATCCTCATCCAGTAAAAAGGTAGGTGTGTCCTTAACCTTAAAAATGATAGGTTATTTCTCAGCCTTTAAAAGAGAAACCGGTTCATCCTCATCCCGTAAAAGGATAGGTGTATCCTCAACCTGTAAGAGGATAGGTTATCTCTTAACCTATAAAACAGAAATGGTTGTTCTTTATCCCGCAAAAAGATCATGGTTCTTCCTTAGCCAGCAAAAGGAACATGGGTTTCTCTTCATCCCGGAAAAAAGAAATATGGTTCTTCCTTAGCCAGTAAAAGGAACATGGGTTTCTCCTCATCCCGAAAAAAGAAAATTTGATTCTTCCTTAGCCAGTAAAAGGAACATGGGTTTTCTCCTAATCCTAGAAAAAGGAAAATGGTTCATCCTTAGCCCATGAAAAGATAGGTTTGTCTTTAACCTGTAAAAGGGCAGTTGTACCGGTTTGGTTCTCACCCGTAAGAGAATTAGTTAGTGGATTGAGTAAATCCTAATCGGGAGATTAGGTAGTGGATGTAGGTTTGGCCGAACCACTATAAATCTGTGTGTCAAACATTTGCCTTTTAGTTTGTGTTCGAATTTGCATTATGTTCCAATTAACTTATGCAAATCACTTAAGTTATTGGAAGACCTTTTTAAACTTGACCATTGCACCCAATTCACCCTCCTCTTGGGTGGACCAACATTACAAGGATGTATCACGACATGAAAAGTTCTATGTGGTGGCATGGGATGAAGAAGAGTATAGTTGAGTTTGCACAGAGATGTGAGGTGTGCCAGTAGGTTAAGGATGAACACCGGAAGCCTGGAGGTCAGATGCAGCCATTATCCATACCTGAGTGGAAATGGGAGCACATTACGATGAATTTCATCATGGGATTGTTGAAGTCTCAGGGCATATTTGATTTCATTTGGGTTGTGGTCGATAGATTGACCAAGAGTGCACACTTCCTTCCTATGAGCGCCAGAGACTCTGTGGATACACTGAGCAGATTATATGTGAGAGAGATCATGAGATTGCATGGGACACCTGTGTCAATCCTATCTGATAGAGATCCACGGCTTACATCAAGGTTTTGGCAGGTTTTGCAGACTTGATTTGGGACCCGTCTTCGACTCAATACAACATTTCACCCTCAGACGGATGGTCAGACCCATAGAGTGATTCAAATGCTGGAGGATATGCTCAGGTCTTGCATTTTAGAGTTCGGTGGGAGTTGGGGTGAGCATTTTTCCTTATGTGAGTTTTCTTACAATAACAATTATCAGAAGAACATCGGTATGGCACCGTATGAGGCTTTGTATGGAAGACCCTGTAGATCACCAGCTTGTTGGTATGAGGTGGGCGATATGCAGCTATGGAGTCCTGATACAATTGTTGTGCATACGAAAAAGATCAAGCTGATTCGGCAAAGGCTGAAGTTGGCTCAGAACAGGCAAAATAGTTATTATGATAACCGACATCGGTCGTTAGAGTTTGCCAAGGAAGACCTAGTTTTCCTTAAGGTCTGGTCGCGGAAAGGTCAGACGAGGTTCGGGGTCAAAGGGAAACTTGCCCTTAGGTTTATTGGACCATTTCGGATTGTTGAGAGGATTGAACCAGTAGCTTACAGGTTGGCTCTACCTTCTCAGCTCGAGGGTGTTCATGATGTATTCCATGTATCGATGCTGAGGAAGTATAATGATGATCCGTTGAAGAAGTATTTTCCTGATCCAATTCATGTGCTTGATGTGAGTCATCTGCAAGTTGGGGAGGACACGACTTATGAGGAGTTGTCGATCCAGATTATGGCTCGTCAGGTTCAGAAACTGAGGAATAAGGAGATCCCGCTTGTGCGAGTCAAATGACAATTTCACTATAACAAAGAGCAAACCTGAGAGCGTGAGAACCGAATGAGGGAGCAGTTCCCTGATCATTTTACCGACTTGAGGTTAGTTCTCTTGATTTCTTTTTTTAGGACAAAACTACTCTTAAGTTGGGGAGAATTGTAACGCCCGTACGTTAGGATGATGTCATCATGACCTGTAAAGTACCTGTATACGTGTACATATACATATTTCATTCTTGATGTGTGTTAGTTTAGGTGTCTTTGCATCCTTTTAAGTTGTTTTATGTGTGCGTAAAGTTTTGAAATGATCGGAGACCCGTTCGGTGTCGAAACATGTCAAAAATGGTGTTTTGGATCAGTACAGCTCGCTCCATGGAGGAAGAAATTTCTGTCACCAATTACATCAATGGCTTGTTTTCCTAGATCCATGGTTCGATTGAGCTAAAATTTTGACAGGTTATTCTTCTCTAATAGATGTTCATTAGTGACGGTGAAGATCTTGATCGGAGTTGTCTACTATGAGGTATAAGGTTGTAAACACAGTTGCTCAGATTTGTAAAGTTTCTTGCGCAGTTTTGATCAAACAGTTGTTTCTCGTATTCCCACTGTTGTATTGAGCTGAAATTTTACTAAAAGGTTGGTAACGGACTCGTAAAACTTTTGTACGGTTAAGATGTTAAATTCGAATGTCGTTTGCAAGAAATTGATTATCTAAGTGCGAGTAATTGCAGCAGGGCAACTGTTTTTTAATTTATTTAAGTTTGTTTTTTATAAGTGTGGGCCCAACTAGAAACTTAACTTCTATAAAATATTTTGAACGAATTTTTGCTCATTTTTACACTTTGAAAAGGGGCAAAAGAGTTGGAGAAGAGGGAAAAGAGGTGGAGAAGAAAAAAGGAGGAGAAAAGCTAGGGTTTTGGGCATTCTTGCTCAAGAATCCCCTACGGTTTGCATGTCTTCCTTATTTTTTTCCTAAAATCTCTTTAGCTTTTGCATTCAAGCTTTCTTTTTACCTAGGTAATGGTATGAACCACGAATTTGAACGGTTCTAGACCTAGGGTTTGCTTGTTTGTGTTCCTTTAAACTTGTAAATGGTGTTATTGGCCTTCTTTGACCTAAACCTACATCCAATGAGTGTTTTCCACAATTGAATCTCAGATTTGAAGGGGGGTGGTGGAAGAACACATGTTGGAGTTAGGTCTTGCATGTTAGATATGTGTGATTAGTGGGTGTTGGGAACCCATTTGTCATGACCCACTATACGTGACGTCATGACCGGCATGGAAACCTCCGAGTATACCCTCCGTTAGTACACCCGGCGTCCCGTCAGCCTAAAACACATATACGAATCCCCAAAATCAAATACAGTACAATCCTAAAAAGATCCATCTAACATGATCATAAATGAAATAAAATATTATATCTCTAAATTGCCAAATATAAAATTTCAAAGTTTACAAAATACTACAAATCCAACACATCCCAACTATGTGTTAATTATATATATACTAGGTGTTATCGTGTACATAATTATCAAATTACAAAATTAAATGTACAACACTTACATGAAACAAAAACAAGGGACGCTACACAATCAAGTCTTCCCTTTCCCTTTTCTATCAGATCTTGAAAGAAGAAGGTGAGGTGTGAGCTACAGCCTCCTCAGTGAATGTTATTTACAAGTGGCATTTACGTGCATTTAATAAAAACATGATAAAATCATAAATCATTGAAATATTATGATGACGAAATAGATTACATACATGTTAACATAATGGATGAAGTCATACATAAGACGATGCATAACATTTGTAATCATACTCATGCAATCCTAACACCTCCTGAGTACGGGGGTTCAAGGCTGGTGCGCTACACACAGTACCTGAACACACACACAATACTCGTATCCTAATAGGATTTTTGGGGTTGTGCAGCATGTCAGATTAGCCTAAACTAACCTACCCATACACAAGCCATAAAACCCTCTGCCAGGTACACAATTGGGATCGCCGCTAAACTTACGAGAATTCCCAAAAAGAGGAAATTCCAACTAGAAGCCTCAACCCAAATTGTCATCCCAATGAATTATGCTCAAATGTATTTCATGGAATATTAAAACATGCATACCATTATACATAAGCATTTAAAACATTTCTATACTACAATGCCACATATAAATAATCCAAAAGTAAAACAACACTCACCCTTGATTGGCTAAGTCTAGCCAATCCAATTCCAATCCAATCACCAAAACTCTCCAAGTGACTAAACGGGTTCAAGATCAATCACAAGACCTGGAAATAACATGGTTCACACAACTGAAAATCAGTCATAAAGTGTGTCAAAACCCCATGTTCTAACCCAATCTAAAGTCAACTAGATTCTAAATTGATTACCCCCGTGAGCCAATTTCCATATTGCCCAACTTGATCATTTAGACTTAATTAAACTAAGATTGACATAAATTGAATGTACTAGGGTGATCCCATGATCCAACCACTAATATACATGACATTCAATTATAATTAGGGTCAATTAGACTATACATCAAGTCAATTTCATCAATTGACTAAGTCTTGGTCAAAATCCCCAATTAGGCCAATATAAAACATAAGGTCAAAATGAACTAAGTCATATCAATTTAACATAGGTTCTAACATTTTAAACCCATAATTCTACTCAATTTGGGACCAATTAAACAATCCCCAAGTCAATTTCATAAATTGACTTGCTTTGGGTGAAAAGTCCCAATTTGGGCAAAATCCCCAAATTACATGCAAAATTGCCAAAGTACATGAAAAATGCCAAATACTTAGCCTAGATCAAAATTAGTCAACCTTAAGGTGTCCATTAGGAGAACCCACTGAATTCAATCATCAAACAACCCTAATCATGTCCAATTAGACCTACATTGCATAATTTTCTAGATTTTATATCAAGAGCATCAAAAGCCCCAAATCTGGAAATTTTCATACATAGGCCATATTGCCAATTTTACACTAGGCCACCACGTTCAGCCATGAATTTTACTGATCTTGCAACATGGAATCATCCACAATGGCCACTAGGTCAACATAGTTAACATGCAAAGATTTTGAAATAGTCTACGGTCATAAACTAAGTATAGGTCATTTGAACTAAACCCTTCCAATTTCTTACTAGAAATTGGGGGTTTCACCATTAGTGTACTCCTAACACTCTCTAATCACACATATGTGACATGCAAGACTCAACTCCAACTTTGATTTTCCACCCATCCAAGGTTCATCGTAATGCATGCATCAAAATGAAACCCTCATGCTAAAAATAAAGCTATCATGCAACTAATAGAGAGATTCAAGGAAGAAATGGAGGAAAAATGCAAACCTTAGGTGTTCTTGAGCAAGAAACCACCAAACCCTAATTTTTCCTCTCCTTTCTCTCCTCCAGCACTTCTCTCCTTTTTCTCAAGTGCAAAATGTGCAAATGAGCTGAAAAAACCGAGTCAATAGCCTATATAGAAGTGTTTGGGCCCACAACTAAAAGTTACCAAAAACTGTTAAAAAATCAGTTTTCCTGTTGCAATACTTTCACTTAGATAGTCAATTTCATGCAAACTACTCACCCATTTAACATCTTTACAGTGGAAAAGTTGCATGATTCAATTACCAACATTCTGGTAACCTTTCAACTCTATCCAACAGTGGGATTGCGAGATCCAACGGTTTGATCAAAATTGCGTAAGAAAATATGAAAATCCGTGACATAGTGTTTGGAGTCTTATAACTCATAGTAGGTAACTCTAATCAAGATCTTCACCGTCCAGAATGAAGATCGATAAGATAATAATGAGCTGAAAAAAGTTCAGCTTAATCGGACCACAGATCTAGGAGATAAAACCATTGATGTAATTTGTGACAGAAATCTTTTCTTCCTTGAAGCGAGCTCCACTAGATACAAAACACCGTTTTCGACATGTTTTGACGTCGAACGGGTCTCTGATGGTTCCGAAACTTCATGCGCACTTTCTATGACCTAAAATCCACTCGAACTTACGTTTTTCGAGCATCAAAATATATATACACATACGTATACTGGGTACATTATAGGTCAAAATGACATCACCTAAAGGCTCGGGTGCTACACCATTAATGGTGAAACCCCCAATTTCTAGCAAGAACTTGGTAGGGTTGTGTGTATTTGACCTAAACCTAAGTTATGGACTTAGGGTTTTCCATTTAAGTTGCATGTCATCTGTGTTGATTAAATGGGTAAATGGGGATGATTGATGGTTCAATTTACTGATTTTGAATGTTGAAAAACCTAGGTGTATTGCAAATTTGGCCTAGGCCATGAATTTGGGAATTTGCCCAAATTTGGGGATTTTGACCTAGACTAAGTCAATTGATGAAATTGACATGGAGATTAGTCAAATTGACCCTAATTATGATTGAATGCATTGTATTACGATGGTTGGATCATGAGAATCAACCTTATGCATTCTTTTGGGTTGAATGTGGTTTAATTAGATGTAAAATGGGTCGATTGGGCTATATGGGTTAGCTCATTGGTGCAACCATTTTAGAGTCTTAAATTGGCTATTGAATTGGGGTTATTCATGGTTGAATGTCATGCATTTGGACTGATTTTAATGATGAATAAGCCTATGTATATGCAGGGTTTGTGATTTATCCAAGTGTCCCAATTAAGCCAATTGGAGGTTAAAGTGCATAAGAGTGTTTTGGTGGCATCCTAGTACTCATATTGATTGGATTTAGATTGGCTAAGTCTAGCCAATCATTTGTGAGTGTTTCTTACATTTGAATTCTATATATGTGGCATTGTATTATATAAAATGTTTTGCATTAATATATATGTGTTATGCATGATTTAATGTTTCATGAAATGAATTTGAGCATAGTCTGGTTGGGTTAGCAATTGGGTTTTGGTCTCCTAGTTGAGATTTTCTTTGGGAAATCTCGTAAGTCTAGCAGTGATCCCCAATTGTGGACCTTGCAAAAGATTTTATGGCTTGTTGATAGTTGCATATTTAGACATGTTTTAGGAGTGTTTTATAGTTGTTTTAGGATGATTTATACATTAGTTTAGTGTGTTTATGTTAGTTTTGATTCATTTGTTAGTTTAGGAATAAATTGGTTTTTATGCATTATTTCGGTTGCTTGCACTTGTTCATGACTTGCATGATTAGTTGATGAAATTAGTTATGTACTCATGTGTGAAACAATCAAAAGTGAAACTTGGTGAGAGTTGGGTTGAAATTCTAGACAATTCTATACTCTTGAAATTCTTTCCTAGAAGTGAATATTCTTTTTGGTGTAATCTTGGAGGCCATGTATATGTTTATAATCCTGAGTTAAGTCTTTAATTGTGCGAGATTGTGACTTTAGAAGGGATTTGTTAATTATGAGTTTTTAGTTTTGTTTTCTCTTTGCTCATGACGATCAAAGTCCTAAGTTTGGGGGTATTTGATAGTTGCATATTTAGACATGTTTTAGGAGTGTTTTATAGTTGTTTTTCGATGATTTATACATTAGTTTAGTATGTTTATGTTAGTTTTGATTCATTTGTTAGTTTAAGAATAAATTGGTTTTTTTTTGCACTATTTCGGTTTGTTAATTTATATGTTGGATCAATTTATATTTCGAGTGTTTTAATTACTTGCTTTGCATTGTTTCGTAGGTATTTAGATGTGTGGAAGTGAGCATGAATGATGGACATAATATATGAGAAGCCTAGATGATGTTTCATGAAGAACCCAAGCCAAAAAGTGGAAGAAAATTGGTTAAGTCCACAAGAAGGAAGTCAAGCGGAGCAGAAAAATGGCCAAGTCCACAAACTGAGCACAGCCCAGTCTCTGGGCTCCGCGGCGCAGGGTTGTCAGTGAAAAGAAGGCTCTTGGCGCCGCGTCGCTCATTGTGGCCCCCAGAGGAGATTTAACACAGTGTCGTGGACGCTAGAATTGCTTAACTGGCGCCGCAGTGCCACTTGCGGGACCCCGTGTTTAAACGTTGCTAGTTTAGCAACTCCGATTGGTTTTTTGCAGCTTTGTAATTCAAATTGAACACGACTTTGGGCACACAATATATTGATTTGAAGAGTTTTTCGACAAGAGGATATTGGGGAAGAGAAGGGAGAAGGCTGGAATGAAGTAGAGAAGAAGATCGACATTGAAGACCATTGAAAATTTCTACAACACTCTAGTTTGCTTTCTTTTGTCCTGATTCATGTTTAAACCATATTTGATTGTTTCATCTCTTTAGTTATGAACTAAACCTCATTTCTAGAGGTGTATATTAATCCAAACCTGAGATTATGTCTTAGATTTTATTGTTTATTTATTCTTAATAAAAGTTCTTAGTTTATTTATACTTTTCTGTGCGTAATGCTTTTGATCCCCTGATCAAGGATTGACCGATCCTAGACCCGAGGTAGATGTTGCACAAGAGGGTACCTTGGGTTGAAATATGGAGAGTATAGCCTAGGTTATCGTGAGACTCACAAGGAGATCGAGTCTCTTTGAAGTCGTTAGGAGGAAATCATAGAACTTAGTGAGTTGTTGTTGTCTTTGGTTTTCATCGGAAGAGTTAAGCCAAAGCAACAAGAATATACTATATTCAATGCTCCAAAAGAGGGGATTAGAAAGGTTAGGGTTTTCGATTTATAGGCTAAGGAACTGATTTAATAATAATATATTTAGTTAGACATAGTTGAGAGTAAGGTGATATCGAATCTCTAGACCATTTTACCATTGCTTTTTCTATCCGATTTACATTGCTTTGCTAGTTAATAATTAGTTATTTTCATTACTATTTTAATCACTCCATCATTCGATTTTGATTGTCTAGATAAAGTTAGGGTTAAAACGTGATAGCTAGCGTCGCATTTATGCCTGAGGACGATACCCGATATCTCATCGGAATTTATTATAACTTGGCACCGTACACATGAGGTTGCAATCAACAAGTTTTTGGCGCAGTTGTCGGGGATAGTTATTATTACACTACTATTGTGTTAGTAACTCTGATTTTAATTTAGATTTATTTTTGTTTTATTTTCTGAATTTTTCTTTCTTTGTTTCTTAATTTATTTTCGTTTTTATTACTTTATACTTCGGTTCTTTCTTTGTTCTATTTTGTAGGATTTCAAGAGTTTATGCAAAGGGCAAGAAGTTGTGAAGTACCGTTTGATCCCGAGATTGAACATACTCTTGGAAGACTGAGGCAAGAGAGAAGAATTGAAGCTGAAGCAATGGCTAACGAGCACAATCAGTTGACCTTGAGAGACTACTTCAAACCGATCATCAATGATAATTACTCGAGCATTGTTTGCATGCTTGTTAATGCGAACAACTTTGAATTGAAACCGGCATTGATCTCTACAGTTCAACAACACCAATATGGGGGGTCTCCTACTGAAGATGTTCCTATCCACATCACCAACTTCTTGGAGATGTGTGATACGGTAAAGATGAATGGTGTTACTGAAGACACCATAAGGTTGAGATTGTTCCCTTTTTCTCTAAGGGGCAAAGCAAGCATGGTTGCAATCTTTGCAATCGGGAAGCATTGCAACTTGGCAAGAGATGGCACATAAATTTCTTCAAAAACTCTTACCTCCTGCCAAGACCGCCCAATTGAGAGCTAAGATCGGATAATTCAAGAAACACGAGTCTGGGTCATTGTATTAAACATGGGAACTTTTCAAGGAATTGTTGAGGAAGTTTCCTCAGCGTGGGTTCCAAGATTGGTTGCAAATTCAACTTTTCTATAATGGGATGACCTTCTCCACAAGAACTCTAGTTGATGCGACCGCCGATGGGTCACTTTTGGTAAAAACGGCTACTGAGGCACTGAACATGTTGGAAGATATGGCTAGCAACACTTATGAGATTCCGGGTGCACAATCAATAGTTAAGAAGGTTGTTAGTCTACATGAAGTTGATCTATTCACATCTCTCTCTGCACATTTGTCAAGTATTGCCAACCAACTTGTTGTGCTCACTACTCAAAGTGCACAATCTTCTATTGAAAAGGCGGTGACTTTACATATCGGTTCTTTAGGGAATGAGGCACTGGAGGAAGAAGTTCAGTACATTAGCAATCGGGGTACAACTTCAGAAACAGTCAAGGAGTTCCAAATCAGTAGTACCACCCAAGTGTTCGAAATCGTGAGAGCTTTTCCTATGCCAACACGAGGAATACATTGCAACCTCTACCTGGTTTCTACAATCAAGATCAAGAGAAGAAGCCATCCTTGGAGGATCTGTTGGGATCCTTTATGATGGAGACAAGAGCTTCAATTAAGAACTTAGAAGTACAAGTGGGACAACTAGCCCAAACAGTGAATGCACAACCACATGGATCCTTGCCTAGCAACACCGAGATAAATCCCAAGGATCAATGCAAGGCCATCACTTTGAGGAGTGGAAAAGAAGTTAAGGGGGCTGATTCTACAAGCCAACACATTACATCTCCCCCTCCATTTAGTCAAGAGAATGAGTAGCCTAACAAGGAAGCTAAGTCAAGCAAAAAAGAGGAAGAATCAAGCAAGGGGGAAAAATCTCAAGAAAGGCCTTATAGGCTCGATTCCATCACCTTCCCAGATAATCCCCCTATTCTTAAGACTTCTATATCTTTTCCCCAATGTTTACAAAAGAAGAAGCTTGATGAGCACTTCGCCAAGTTTCTTGAGATTTTTAAGAAGATCCACATCAAGATCCCTTTTGCTAATGCTTTGGAGCAAATGCCCAACTATGTGAAGTTCATGAAGGATGTGATGACAAAGAAGAGGAAGCTAGAGGACTATGAGGCAGTGAAGCTTACTAAAGAATGTAAAGCCATACTACAAAAGAAGCTACCTCAAAAGCTAAAAGATCCAGGGAGTTTCACTATACCTTGCACTATTGGTTCTTCAAATTTCACTAAAGCTTTATGTGATTTAGGTGCAAGTATTAACTTGATGCCTTTGTTAATTTTCAGAAAATTGGGACTTGGCGAGGTGAAGCCAACTACAATATCGTTGCAACTAGCGGACCGATCACTTACATACCCTTGGGGTATAATTGAGGATGTGCTAGTGAAGGTGGACAAGTTCATGTTTCCGGTGGACTTTGTAGTTTTGCACATAGAGGAAGATAGTGATATTCCTCTTATACTTGGGCGGCTATTCTTAGCTACGGGGAGAGCTTTGAAAGATGTGCAGCGTGGCGAGCTTACCTTGCGAGTGAATGATGAAGAGGTCTTGTTTAACATATACAAGACTCTTAAATTCTTATTTGAGGGGAATACGTGTCGCCAGATTGATGTAGCAGAAGTGGTTGATGCATGTGTGACCAAGGTACATGATGAGGCTACACCGAGAGATCCTCTAGAGAAGTGTCTTGTGAGTTCAATATCTAGAGATGAGGCCTTTCATTATGAAGTCCAACATTATGCCTTAGCTCTTGAGGTCAACAATCCTGCGAGTACAATCACCGAAGCAGAAGATATTGAAGCTTCTTCATCACCCTAGTCAGTAGAGTCTTCACTAGAGTTGAAGCCCTTACCTGAGCATCTTTGCTATGAATTTTTGGGTGACAAGTCTTCTATGCCAGTCATCATATCATCGACTTTGTCTAGTGTTGAGGAAGATAAGCTATTACGCATCTTGAGAGAGTACAAGTCCGCTTTGGGGTGGTCCATAGCTGACATCAAGGGAATAAGTCCTTCCATTTGCATGCACAAGATCTTGATGGAAAATTCTTACAAGCCTTCAATTGAGCATCAAATAAGGATAAATCCACCCATGAAAGAGGTTGTCAAAGCTGAAACTTTAAAGTGGCTCAAGCCGGGAATCATATACGCTATTTCAGATAGTTTGTGGGTAAGTCCGGTTCAATTGGTGCCCAAGAAAGGTGGTATGACTGTGGTGATGAATGATAGGAATTAACCGATTTTCACTAGAACAGTGACGGGCTGGAGAGTTTGCATCGACTACAGGAAGCTCAACAAGGCCACAAGGAAGGATCACTTTCCCCTTCCTTTTATTGATCAGATGCTAGATGAGTTGGTGGGCTTCCATTACTATTGTTTCCTAACTGGGTATTCGGGGTATAATCAGATAGCCATCACCCTAGAGGATCAAGAGAAGACTACATTCACTTGCCCGTATGGTACTTTTGCTTCTCGGCGCATGCCGTTTGGATTATGTAATGAACCAATGACTTTTCAATGGTGCATGATGGCTATATTTTCTGATTTGATAGAGGACATCGTGGAGGTTTTTATGGACGATTTTTCAGTATTTGGGTCCTCCTTTGATCTTGCATAACCTCTCCCTTTTGTTGAAGAGATGTGAAAAAATGAACCTTGTACTTAATTGGGAAAAGTGTCACTTTATGGTGCATGAGGGCATTGTTCTTGGCCACCAGATTTCGTCTAAGGGCATTGAGGTAGACAAGGCAAAGATTGTTACTATAGAAAGCTTCCACATTCGAAGAGTATTAAGGATATGAGGAGTTTCTTGGGGCATGCGGGTTTCTATAGAAGATTTATAAAAGATTTTTTCAAGATTGCCAAGCCTTTTTGCAACCTCCTTGAGAAAGAGACTCTATTCGTGTTTGATGAGCATTGTGAGAAGCTTTTGAGTTGATCAAGAAAGGTTTGATATAAGCACCTATCATGGTGATACCGGATTGGAGTGAACCGTTTGAGATCATGTGTGATGCGAGCGATTGTGCAGTAGGAGCGGTTCTTCTTAGGCAGACGCGAGAGAAGATGTTCTGGGCCATCTATTATTCGAGTAGGACACTTGATGGGGCTCAACAAAATTACACAACAACCGAGAAAAAATTTCTAGCGGTGGTCTTTGCTCGTGATAAGTTTACATCCTACATCAGTGGGTCTAAAGTGATTGTCTATACCGACCATGCCGCCATTCGCTACTTATTTGAGAAGAAGGATGCAAAGCCTCAGTTGATTAGATGGGTCCTTTTGCTGCAAGAGTTTGATATGGAGATTAGGGACAAGAAAGGGTGTGAGAATGTAGTTGTGGATCACTTATCTCGGCTGCAACTAGATGAGCAAGATGATGGTGTGCCTATTTTGGAAACATTTCCAAATGAACAATCATATGGGTTGTTTGCTAACCTTCCTTGGTATGTTGATTATGTAAACTACTTGGCTAGTGGTGTCTTACCTCCGGATCTATCTTATTCAAGGAAGAAGAAGTTTCTACATGATGTGCGCTTCTACCTTTGGGATGAGCCCTTGATATTTAAGAGGTGCAATGATCAAATTATTAGGCGGTGTGTACCGGAGGAGGAAGTGCAGTACATTCTCCATGATTGTCATTCATCTCCATATGGTGGTCACTTTGGGGCTACAAGGACAGCGACAAAGATTCTTCGAAGTGGGTTTTATTAGCCTACATTGTTTCAAGATAGTTATGCTTATGTGAAGACATGCGATCGATGCCAACGTCTTGGTACTATTTTGAGGAGACACGAGCAACCATTGACTAATATATTGGAGGTGGAGCTATTTGATGTTTGGGGTATAGATTTCATGGGATCGTTTCCCTCTTCATGTGGGAAGACATACCTTCTCTTGGTGGTTGACTACGTTTCAAAGTGGGTGGAAGCAATTGCCACAACTACAAATGATGCAAGGTTAGTGTTAAAGTTCCTTTAAAAGAACATCTTTACGCGTTTTCGCACTCCTTGGGCAATCATTAGTGATGAAGGATCCCACTTTTGTAACAAGCTCTTTAATGCACTACTTGCCAAGTATGGGGTGAAACACAAAGTTGTCATGGCCTACCATCCTCAAAGTAATGGACAAGCCGAGATTAGTAACAGGGAGGTGAAGCAAATCTTGGAAAAGACTGTGAACAATAAGCGGAAGGATTGGGTTTTGAAGCTCAATGACGCTTTATGGGCTTACTGGACAGCTTTTAAGACACCCATTGGGATGTCTTCGTATCGTTTGGTGTTCAGGAAAGCATGCCATTTACCGATTGAGTTGGAGCACCGTACTTTTTGGGCTGTTAAGGAGTTGAATTATGATTTGAAGGCATCCGGTGATCATAGACTTCTACAATTGAATGAGATGGATGAATTCCGCCAAGATGCATACGAGAATGCCAAGATATACAAGGAGAGAACAAAGACATGGCATGACAAGATGATAGTGAAGTGGTAGTTCAAGCCGGGTCAAGAGGTTCTTTTACACAATTCGAGGTTGACATTGTTTCTGGATAAACTGAAGTCTAGGTGGTCGAGTCCTTTTCTCATTGAGAAAGTGTTTCCATATGGAACAATCGAGTAGCGTAGTAAGGAATGCTCTCTTTTTCAAATCAATGGACATCGGGTGAAACACTACTATGCGCAAGAACATGCGCATGAGGACGATTTGTGCTTAGAGGACCCTAATGGAGGAGCTTGAAGGAAGTCAGGCTGACAACTATAAACCAAACACTTGTTGGGAGGCAACCCATCGGTTTTGAAGTTTTATTATTTTTTGTGTTTTAATTTTTTTTTTAGTCATTGTAGTATAGGTTTGACTTTCGTGCCTTGACAAGTTTTGTTTCATTTCCTTTCCAGGTTCTAAAGTAAGTTGGGGGATCTCTTGGAGCAACTAGGAGAGACGAATGACGCGCATCTTCACCCATTTGGGTTTAGGGGCTTTTCTAAACTCCTCTCTCTCTTATATGCCTATGTTTTTCTTTATTTGTTTATATCATGCATTGAGGATATTACTTTAAGTTTGGGGAAAGAGTTTTGAATTTTTGTCATATGGTATGTTAGTTGAGTATGTATTAATTTAGGCTAGGTAGTCACAATTTTTTACAATTTTAGACTTACTTATGGAAGGCTAATGATAGGATGACACTTTAGAGATATGAAACAATAGGAGAATGTAGAGAGTTACCTATATGTTTGTTTGCTTGATCCAACTTTTGCTGGGAATTATTGGAGAGACTTAACCACTTGTACATGATTTTTTATCATTGGATTGAGATTGTTGGTAATGGACCTTTGCTTGCTAAGTCATATCGTAGATCTCTAGGGATTCTAGAACAAGTTTGATCACCACTCGAGGCGAAATCCAAGTTAACACACTATGAGGAAGATGATTAGGCCATGTTTGAAAACGTTTGAGCCATATAGCCTACCTTACTTTTTATTGTATCCATAGTTCCCACTTTGAGCTGAATAGCCTTTTCTTTGTTACCTATACATTAGGAAATCTGAGCTTATCATGTTTAATTCCTTTGTTTTTCAACCTATGCACCTTATACACTTTGAATATGGAGTGTTATTATTTGGATGAAAGAACATTGGGAAAGAAAAGTGAAGAAAAAGGGTAACAAAGAAGGGAAAAATGTGAAGTTTGCTATGAGTTTTATTGAAAAAAAAAGAAAAGAAAATGAAAAAGAGAAGAAAAAGGATGCTATGCCCATGATTATGAAAAGAAATAAGTTTGGGGGTGTAGTTGCTCTTTGAAAATAAGAAAACAAGCAAACAAAAGAATAGGGAATAAAATGAAAATATTGAATATTTAAAGAGAGGATATATGTGCTGAAATTGGGTTTTTGGTTCTAAATGTAATGTAGTGGATGATAAAATTTGATCAAAGTGGTTAGGGTGCTTTTTGAGTTAAAATTTGCCTATTTTTCCCTACCTTTGAACCTATGCCTTACATTACAACCTACGAAAGACCTATTAATTCTGAATGGTGTGTGATCTACATTAGTGGAGAATGGTGTGGAAAACTTGCCTATGGAGTTCCAACTTAAATTTAATATTTTGAGATCTTACACTTAACACTTGCTTGCACTTGTTCATGACTTGCATGATTAGTTGATGAGATTAGTTATGTACACATGTGTGAAACAATCAAAAGTGAAACTTGGTAAGAGTTGGATTGAAATTCTAGACAATTCTATACTCTTGAAATTCTTTCCTAGAAGTGAATATTCCTTTTGGTGTAATCTTGGAGGCCATGTATATGTTTATAATCCTGAGTTAAGCCTTTAATTGTGCGAGATTGTGACTTTAGAAGGGATATGTTAATTATGAGTTTTTAGTTTCGTTTTCTCTTTGCTCAGGACGATCAAAGTCCTAAGTTTGGGGGTATTTGATAGTTGCATATTTAGACATGTTTTAGGAGTGTTTTATAGTTGTTTTTGGATGATTTATACATTAGTTTAGTGTGTTTATGTTAGTTTTGATTCATTTGTTAGTTTAAGAATAAATTGGTTTTTTTTGCATTATATCGGTTTGTTAATTTATATGTTGGATCAATTCTTGCTTTGCATTGTTTTGTAGGTATTTAGATGTGTGGAAGTGCGCATGAATGATGGACATAACATATGAGAAGCCTAGATGATGTTTCATGAAGAACCCAAGTCAAAAAGTGGAAGAAAATTGGTTTAGTCCACAAGAAGGAAGTCAAGCGGAGCAGAAAAATGGCTAAGTTCAAAGACTGAGCAAAACCAATTCTCTGGGCACTACTCGCGCCGCCGGGTTGTCAATGAAAAGAAGGCTCTGGGCGCCGCGGCGCCCCGTGTTTAAACGTTGCTAATTTAGCAACTCAGATTGGTTTTTGGCAGTTTCCTAATTCAAATTGAACATGACTTTGGGCACACAATATATGGCTTTGAAGGGTTTTTCGAGAAGAGGACACTGGGGAAGAGAAGGGAGATGGCTGGAGCGAAGTGTAGAAGAAGATCGACATTGAAGACCATTGAAAATCTCTACAACACTCTAGTTTGCTTTCTTTTGTCCTGATTCATGTTTAAACCATATTTGATTGTTTTCATCTCTTTAGTTATGAACTAAACCTCGTTTCTAGAGGAGTAGATTGATCCAAACCTGAGATTATGTCTTTGATTTTATTGTTTATTTATTTTTAATAAAAGTTCTTAGTTTATTTATACTTTTCTGTGCGTAATGCTTTTGATCCCCTGATCAAGGATTGACCGATCCTAGATCCGAGGTAGATGCTTCACAAGAGGGTACCTTGGGTTGGAATATGGAGAGTATAGCCTAGGTTATCGTGAGACTCACAGGGAAATCGAGACCCTTTGAAGTCGTTAGGAGGAAATCATAGAACTTAGTGAGTTGTTGTTGTCTTTGGATTTCATCGATAGTGTTAAGCCAAAACAACAAGAATATGCTCCAATCAATGCTACAAAAGAGGGGATTAGAAAGGTTAGGATTTTTGACTTATAGGCTAAGGAACTGATTTAATAATAATATATTTATTTAGACGTAGTTGAGAGTGAGGTGACATCGAACCTCTAGGCCGTTCTACCATTGTTTTTTCTATCCGATTTACATTGCTTTGCTAGTTAATAATTAGTTATTTGCATTATTATTTTAATCACTCCATCATTCAATTTTGATTGTCTAGATAAAGTTAAGGTTCAAATGTGATAGCTAGTGTCATAATTATCCCTGAGGACGAGACTCGATATCTCATCGTAATTTGTTAGAACTTGGCACCGTACACTTGCGGTTTGCAATCAACACTTACGTAGATAGGATCGCCTATACATGGTATTTGTTTTGGTGGGCTGGTCCTATTAGCTACACAACCCTTGAAATTCTATTAGAATACGAGTATTGTTTGGTCGGATTGGGCACTGAGTGTCACGAAACGAGGCCTTCGATGGCCCTTGCTCGGGAGGTGTTTAGGATTGCATTGGCATGTTTGGAAAAAAATGATATGCATTGTCTTCGGTATTGACATGATGCATTATATTTGGCATGTATGTAATCTTGTATATCACCATGTTATTTAAATTGTTTTGATGATCTTGCCATGTTTTATCAAGATATGTATATTGCCACTTGTAGAAAACATTCACCGAGTTTGTTGTAGCTCATTCCTCATTCTTATCATTTCAAGTTCTGATAGGAAAGGGAAGGGGAAAGCTTGACTGCAGAGCATTTCCCATATTTTTGGTGATGTAGGTGTCTGTACATTTTTGTATTTTGGTAAATATGTATTTAATAACACCTGTTGTATTTATGCTTAACACATAGATGGGATGTACTTATAGTTTTGTTTTGATTATTGTGAACTTATGGAATTTTATGGTTGTCAATTTGGAAATGTAATTATCTTAATGATTTGATTATGTCCATTTAGATTGAAGCTTATATGAGAATTATGTGTTCATTAGCTTGTTTAAATTAGGCTGACGAGACGTCGGGTGTATCGAGGGAGGATATACCCAAGGGTTCCGTGCCGATATGACGTCACTGGTTGTGGGTCATGATAGACTTATTGACATGACAATGGTCTTGGAGTATGCCCATGATGAGAGGCATAGCAAGACTTAGCAAGATTAATGGAAAAGAGAATCAAGCCATAAGAGAGTTTTGAAGGATTACAAAGGAAAAGGAAAGCCATGTCCCTACGTGGCATGTGTGTACTCCTTTCGAATGTGGAACTGAATATGAGAATGAATAGGTCCGAGATCATAGCGTTGCGGTGTTAGATCTCCCTGTGCAAAATGCCTGGACTAGAATGTGGAAAAAGGAATGGAATGATGGTGGATAAGGTGTGGTTTTCATTTGCATATGATACATGATATATGTGGTTATATATGTGATATATGTTTTTCATCATTCCATCTCATTGGCATGCATACATGTTTTTTTTGATGAGTATTGAATGACATATTGAATTCTATGTCACTGGGCATCGGTGGCTCACTTTCTCACTTCTCTTCCAAGTCCTTCTACTACGGATAAAGGGAAGGGCATCGTGATATCTTGAGAGCCTCGCCATACTAGAAATTAGGCTGATGTGAGTGATGAAGGCCTTTGGTTGAGACTTGGACATGGATTACCTATTTTTGTATATGTTTTGTACGTATGTATATAACTCTTGATACATAGATGGTGAGAGTTGGGATGTATGTCTTGTGGATGTATGATGAACAATGGGGGTAATGTTTATGGACTTAATGTTGGGTTTTGTGATTCCCAACTATGAACTTCTATGTATGTGGACATTATTATATGGGAACTTTGAGATGGTACATTATCTTGTCACTTGTGGATATTGTATATCTTGCTAGGTAGTTGTAGATATTAGGATTGTTCAGGTACCTACGGGTTGAAATTAACAGGGTATGACATAAGGTTGAGGCTTATAGGGTCTCAATTACCTCGCAAATGATGTGGGGTGGTTGTAGATGCCTACACTGGGCGTCCCGCTTCGGCATTCCACAGGGGATGGTGGTCTGGGGTGTGGGGCCGCCACACCTACCTTGCCTAATTGCATAATTACACAATGTCTAGGTCCATATACCATTAATATAGTTAATTTCATCATTTCCCACCTTAATTACCCATAAAATTTCCACAATTCATCAAAGGTCTCTATTTAGGACTTGAATACACTACATACTCAAAATTGAGGAGAAATTCCTACAATGTTTGGGCTATGTAGAATCAATACAAATTAACATGAAACCCAATTCATGCTCAATTAAGCATAATTCAACTCAATTTGTGTCTAATTAACTATTCCACCCCAATTTGTCCAATTCAAACCAAATGCACTAAAAGCCCCAAATTGGGTAAAGTCTCAACATTAGGCCGAGGTCTCATTAGGGTCTTTATGGGTCAATTACAACATGAATTATCCCACTTTATGTCCAATTAGACATATTTCACTACAATTAACCATTTCCAAGGCAATTACATCATTTTTTCCCAAATTGGGGAAAATCTCTACAATTGGACATAGGGTATAAATGAACTAGTCACAAGGCCACATCATGGGAATCCGCAAATTAACTTTTCCAATCACCTAAACATGTCAATTTAACCAAAATAAGTCACATGCACTCCATTTGGACAGCACAATGTCAACTTTCTAGGATTAAGTCTCTCATATGGAACACCCTCAATTTCTCAATAAAAATTCAGTCAAATGCCACCAAAGTGTTCCAAATCATCTTAGGAATCCAAATCTTAGGCATACATCTCGGTTCATAGGGTTTCCATCAAAACCCTAATCCCATACAACATCAAAATCGAGTCCAAGAGTGTGGAAATCACTCATTGGGCGTGGGTTTAGGTCTAGGATGCTTTAATCCACCATTATCAAGTTCATACAAGCACATACAAGTCAACCCTAGGTTAGGTCTCTCCCAAATTCGAAAACCCATGTTGAGATTTACACCATTAGAAAGCTAGAACTTAAGTTAAAAAGAGTTTTCATGGAAGGAATTGGAAGAATCTTACCTTAGAGCACCAACAACATCAAACCCTCACTTCCTTTCTTCTTCTTTCTCCTCTTCTCTTCTTCTTCTTTCCTTCCTTTCTTTCTTTTCTTCTTATGGTCGTGCTAGAGAGAGATAATCAAATGAAAGGAATATTTTAAAGTCCTCATGATCCCATACTCCCATATGTTCCTTTACTAATCCAACACACTCATCTCATTTCAACCACATATTCAATTTTCATGCTTTTATCCAATGGTTGTTCACAACTTCTCATATATTACATGGGTGCATTAATGAGAGCATTTAATCTGGTCCTTCAACAAGCTACAAGTCAAAACAATGACTTGCTCAACAAGTTATTTACATGTAGCTTCTCCAACAAGCCACCCATAAAAATATCAATGATAACAATAATAAGAATAATAGTGGTGATGATATTATTAACAATAACAATAATGCTAATAATAATTCTCTACAATTAACCACCACTTTCTCTCTTTTTTTTTTCTAAAAGAATTTTTGGAATCCCAAATTTGCTTATTTTCACGCATATGACATTAGGCCAATTCCCCATAATCCGACAAATTGAACTAATTTCACTCAGATGATATAAGGCCAATTTCTAGGTTCATCCAAAATGAGCTATTTTCACGTGCGTGACATAAGGGTATTTCGCTGGTTCATTTAAAATTTAATAAAACTTCATAATAAACACGTATAACACACATAATATACATTATCAAGCAACACAAAACACAAACATAACATCAAAAGTTGGCACATACAGTTGGCCACACAGGGGTAAAGGTATTGGGCTAGGCGGAAGAAATTTTGGGGCGTTACACAAACAAATCAAGTATTGATCTAAAACTTTGATTCAATATAATATAATGTTAACTCATGAATCAATATCATAATCTATTTATAAAAACACTAAACAAGGTATTATGATATGAAGATCAAGATAAGGTTTCACAAACAAAACTCAACACAAAATCAGTTTTAAAGATGATAATATAAGCACAAAATTGATTTGCATAAACAAAAATCACAAGAATCTAGATATAAAAATGTATACCCTACTAGGTAAGGTTGAAGCTCCAAGATTCTTCTTGTGTGATGTTGGATGAGAGAAATCAGGATCAAGACTTGATAGAAGATGTAGAAAGCACTTAAAACGTCTTGAACACTTGCAAAAGAGAAACTCCCAAGTTTCTCAATGTTTCGAAAGATGTGGAGAAATTTTCGGAAGTATGGATCAATAGGTCAAATGTTGTTGAACTTTTGCTTTGAAAAAAGATTTAAATTACTCAAGAACTTGTTGTTGGCTTGGAAAAAGACTAAGACGCAAAATGCACAAGTTCTCTATGTTTTGCAAAAGTTGCTCTTCAAATGAACAAGAGTGGTATTTATAGATAAACACAACACCGAGGCACAGGAGTGCGTTCCTTTACACAAGAGCGCGTTTTCTAGTTTGAAATCTGAAATATCTCAGATTTCCCTCCAATCAAGGAGCACTTTCCTTTCTTAAGGAGAGTGTTCCTCAATATGTCCGTTGGGCATAAGAACGGGTTCCTTCAACAAGAACCACTGACTCTTCATGTTTTTCTTATTTGCCCTTGGCAACAGGAGCATGCTCCTTCTTAAAGGGGCGCGTTCTTTTTCCCTGATAAAAAAAGATCTGAGTCTCGAGAAAAGCCACAGGAGTGCATTCCTCTTACAAGGAGTGCGTTCCTCTTACAAGGAGGGCGTTCTTTAAACCTTGAAGAAAAATTACTAAGTCTTGGAAAAATGCTCAGGAGCTCGTTTCTCCCTAGAGGAGTGCATTCCTTCACTGAGAAGTGAAAGAAACTCATTTTTTTTTTATCATAATGGGTTTAGGACAAATACATAGACTAACATTTTAAAAACATTTTTGACAAGATTGAGGTACAATTAACACAATTAAATGTGAGTGATTCGATCGATTAAACCAATGATCAAAGCAATAAGAACAATACACGTGAAACGATATGTAACGCTCCCATATGTACGAGTCAAACTTGTACGTTGACTTATACGTATTGTTAGTCATATTTATACGCGTATACATATGCACATGACTTAAGAATGATGAAAATACAAGTATGGTAGGGTTATTGTTGCACTAGGATGATAGTTATGTCATAAAATGTCTCATACTTAGTGAAAATTTCAACTAGATTTCAAGGAACGTGCTACTGTGGTGAATTCTCGAGAGCTCTATTTTTCAGACTTTCTCAAGGAACGTGCTCCTTTTGGAGAAACGCTCTCTTTACTTAAAGGAACGCACTCCTTAGAGAGGAACGGGCTTCTCATGGAAAAATAGAGAAAAACATAAAGTAAAATAATTTTTGGAAAGGGAAGGAACGCAGTCCTTAAAGAAGGAACATGCTTTTTTGAGTCGCTGGTAATTTTTTTAAATGGTTCAGTGTGGCAGTTTACAGGTGTCTTAACGCCAAAATTCGAGTTTTTTGGCTCATTTGCATCAGAACAAGCTAGGAGAAAACTGAGAAAAGAGAGAGGAAGAAGAAGAACACCTTAGGGCAACCAAATCCAAGGTAAGAATCCATGATTTTTTACTTAAAATTTCATATTCTTGTTCCTCTTTCCAAGTTATGCAACATATATGAAATTTGTGTGATCTCAATGGATAGATTGAGAGCTTGGGAAAGAGGGTTTGACCTCGAAATTTGTTGAAGTGCAAAGAAAATCATAGGTAAGTAATTTCTTGTTGCTTAGTGATTAATTTGATGGTTTAAATGTTAAATTTCCATGGTTGGAAATGAATTTCCAGACCTTGCTGGGTAAGGGTTTTGGGAATCCATTTGAGTGTTGAAATAAGATGTTTTAATGTGTTTTATGATCAAATAATGATAATAGATGTTTGGTAATTTGGTAATTGCAGAGATTAGAGGAATGAATTGGGTGAATGGATGATTGGTGTTGCACACAAGTTAGGTGCTTGTGCTGTAGCAATGAAGAATTGGAAAATTGACTAAGTGTTTTGAGTGTGAAATTGGACAATTTGGGCTAGAGTGGACTTAGCCATAATTGCTATGCATTGTGTACAATTGAGCAAGTGTACTGTTAAAGTGTAGAGAAAAGTTTGTTGGTGTAAGGTCTTACACCAATACATTGTGAGTATTTCTATTTTGGTTTTATGTATAGCATTATATTAAATAAACCTTGTTTATGAAATGTTAGTATGTATGATTCCTATATTTTACATTATTCCTTGAATGCTTGAAATCTTGATTTGAATATCGAACATACTTGGACTTGCCTGATGTAAGGAAAGTATGTGATTAATTCAATTGAGGCGAAGTTTGTAGACTAGATCTCGGAATAATCAAGGGATGGTTTGATAAGTCGAATTCTCCCTATAAATGCATAATGTGGTTACAAATTCACTTACATACCTGACGGTGAGGATTTGTTGTTTATGCATTGTATGATGTGTATATAGTGGCGCGAAAATGTATTTGAGTCATGTATGGATACTTTCATGTGAATTTCATATTGTGTTTATGATATTGATTAAACGTCATGCTTTTTTATTGATGCATATATAAGGCCATTATTAGATTACTTACTGAGCTTGTTGTAGCTTACCCCACTCCCTTTTATTACAGGTTCTGATTACGAAGGCAAGGGCAAGGCTCCAGAGAAGTGATTTGAGCCTGTTGTTAACTGATGTAAGTATGTGTACAGGGAGTTAGTTTTGTGTCTTTTTGTTTTGGTTATGTATGTGTATAACACTACTTATGGTATGTATAAAATGGTAATGAGTTGTACATAAATGAAAATGATATATGTTAGTAGATGTATGTGAGGTTTGGACTTTGTTCATGTGTAAATGGATCATGGTTTTGAGAGTTGAACGTATTAAAGTCTTGTGAGAATATGGTTGTGAATATTTGGGTATTATGGAACGACTTGATGTTGTTATTGTGGATATGTATATATGAGATTTGGATTTGGCATATATACATGTTATGTGAGATTTAAATCTTTAGATATGTGTTTGGATGAGATTTGTGATTTATTAGGTGTACGTGGAACCTCGTATTTTTGGGGAGGTTCTGTCAAAATTTTTAGTGAATTTTGAGTGTATTTCTTTCAGGAAGAGGCTGACAAAGTATTATATAAGTCTAGGTATGGAATATATGGTATTATGTGTCGATCATGACGTCACCCTATGGAGGGGTCGTGACAAGATTGGTATTAGAGCTGTGTTAAAAAGAGGTTGAGATAGGTCTCACGATCATGGGTTTTCATGATGTGAGGGTGGCGAAGCACCGGCTCTTACCCTAACATGACCACATGGCTAGCCACCATGGTGGTTGGTGAAGTCGAGAGGCTAGCCATAAAACATACTCTGAAGTAGGCTTACGTGCCATGTGACTTTGTAGGTCATGGTCGGTGAACACGCGTGAGTGTCAGTGATGACCAACAAAAGATTTGTATCAGAGCTTAAAGGTTGAGTGTTCGGATTGTTAGGTTGAAAAGCCTTAAAAAGATATGTTTCTATGTATGGGTATACTTTTATGATCAAATGACTAATGATCTCTTTTCTTTATGGTTTTCAAATGGAAAAGAGCTAGTCAGAAAATATCATGGATTCAACTGATCAAGAGAAGATTAGAAGGTTGGAATAAATGTTGGCTGTCCAACAACAACAAAATGCCCAATTGATAGAATTAGTGACAAAACTGCATGCTGACAGGCAGAGGCATGAGGCTCTGGTGGTTCCTGATATTGGAGCCAGTAGTGTGGGTGCACCTGCAACAGAGCATGTGGCTGAGGTTTATGCCCCAGTGGTTGATGTCAGAGGGGACATCAAAGAAAAAAAAGATATGAGGATGGAATGAAGGCCTTCAAAAGGCGAGATCCACCTACATTTGCAGGCGGGTCGGAATTAGAAATAGTAGAAAATTAGTTTTTGAGAATGGAAACCATATTTGATGATATGCAAGTTCTTGAGAAAGACAAAGTGAGATTGGCCAAGTTCAAGTTTGCTGATAATGCTATGAAATGGTGGAAGTCCATGGAGAGACCACATGATGAAATCAATACTTGGGCCAAATTCAAGAAAGTGTTCTATGACTCCTTCTATCCCAAGGCTGAGTGTGATAAGAAGTGAGTGACATTCATGAATTTGAAGCAAGGGAACAAGACAGTGTGTCAGTACGAGCACGAGTTTAATTGACTATCTATTTATTCACCGAAGTTGGTACAGACTAATGTGAGCAGATTAAGACAACTCCGAGATGGGTTCGGAAATCCTATTAAGCAAGGCTTGGCATTATTTGGGGTGCGAATGTACGACCAGGCCTTATAACAGGTGATGGATTTTGAGACTGTGGAAGCAGCAGCAGTCGGACCTATTGTACAAATAATGCCGCTAGTACCACTAATAGTTGCATATTTAGATAGGTTTTAGAGCATGTTTTAGGACATTTCATGTGTTTATGTTAGTTTTGATGCAATTCTTAGTTTAGGATAATTTGGGTTTTCATGCATTATTTTGGTTTATTAGTTTATGATTTGATCCATTTCATATTTGAGTGTGTTATTGATTTGATTTGCTTTGTTTTGTAGGTATTTAGATGTGTTAATCATAGTTTTGGATGATGAAAACATGTGCAAGAAGGTGCAAAAAAGGAACATGAAGAGCCCAAGTCAAGAAGGAGTGAAAAATTGACCAAGTCCCAAAAATTAGGAAAAATGCAACGTTCTGAGTGCCGTGGAGCTCAAAAGCAACGTCGCGGCACTGAATGGTGTTTTGATCTTGCATTTTTAGCAAGTTTTCAGTGTGTTTTTTCCCACTTTCCAATTTCAATTCCACATGACTTTGGGGCATATTATATATCAAAATTTAGGGTTTTTCAAGAGGAATACACTAGAGAGTAGAGAACGATAGCTAGGAGCCAAGGAACGTGAAGAAGACGACTTAGAGACAAGGAGGAATCTACAAGTTCAATTACAACTAGTTTGGTTTTGAATATTTAATTTTTTGTTTCTCTACATGTTTTGAATTTCATTATTCCAAATTATGAACTAATTTGTTAATCTAGAGAGGAAATGGATCCTATATTAGATACTACGCAATAATATTAGCTTTTGTTTATTATCAATGATTTATTCATAGTTTATTTATATTTCTCTACGCGTAATGTTATTGATCTCTTGGCCACGGATCGATTGAGCATAGAGTTGGGGGGCGGCACTCGATAGAGGGTTCTCTAGGTTGGAACATGAGAAATATGACATGAGATGGTCGTAGTATCGATAAATATGCGATGCCTCATGAAGTTGTAGGAAAATCACAAAGCGCAATGCATTACTAATATATGGGTTTATATTGATAGATTCTAACGCGACACTCGACAGAGGGTGTTAGGAACTATGAGATTTTGACTTATAAACATGAATAATAATTTGGTAGTGAGCATGATTAATATTGCATAATTGATAATTAGGTGAAATCTAATCTCTAGGTATTTTTAATATTGATTTTTCTCCAGAAAATTCTGATAAATTGCTATTTTAATTATTGCTTTAGTTTAAATATTATTTTAGTTCATTGATCATTACAATTTGGTTTTCTAGATAAAATAAGGGCTAGGAATGATATAAGTAGTGTAATAAATCAATCGCTGAGGGCGATACCCGATTTTTATCGGTCAATATTATAACTTGGCAACCGTACACTTGCGGTTTGCATGCATCATGTTTTTGGCGCCGTTGCCGAGGATAGATATTAGTTTACACTATTATTGTGTTTTCGTGCTTTGATTTTAATTTTGATTTTACTTGTTATTTCCTGAATTTTTCTTTCTTTTTCTTTTTCGCAGGTTTTCCACGTATATGCGACGATCGAAAAGCTTTGAGATAATACCTTTTGATCCCGAGATTGAGAGAACGTTTGGAAGACTAAGAAGAGAAAGAAAAGTAGGCACTGAAACAATGGTGGATGATCAAAATTAGTTGACTTTGAGAGATTACTTCATGCCGGTCATCAATGAGAATTATTCAAGCATAGTTCATGTTCCTATCAACGCAAACAAGTTTTAGCTGAAACCGGTGTTGATCTCGATGGTTTAACAACATCAGTATGGGGGGTCTCCTTGCGAAGATCCTACTATCCACATCACCACCTTCTTGGAGATGTGTGATACAATCAAGATGAATGGTGTTACTGAGAACACCATAAGATTGAGGTTGTTCCCTTTCTCTTTAAGGGATAAGGCACGAGCATGGTTGCAATATTTGCAACCTAGAAGCATAGCCACATGGCAAGAGATGGTGAAAAAGTTCTTACCAAAGTTCTTCCTACCGGCCAAGACCTTCCAACTAAGTGCTGACATTGGGCAATTCAAGCAGCAAGAGGCGGAGTCACTTTATGAGGCATGAGAAAGGTTTAAAGAACTCTTGAGGAAGTGTCATCAACACAGATTCCAAGATTGGCTACAGATTCAATTGTTTTACAATGGGATGACATTCTCCACACGGACATTGGTTGATGCGGCGGCCGGTGGGTCACTTTTGACAAAAGTAGCCACCAAGGCATTCACGTTGTTGGAAGATATGGCTACCAACATATATGAGGTTCTGGGTGTACGATCAATAGTAAAGAAGGTGGTCGGTCAGCATGAAGTTGATCCATTCACATCTCTCTCTGCATGTCAAGCATTGCCAACCAACTTGTTGCGCTTACTACTCAAAGTGCACAACCGTCTATTGAAAATGCGGCGTCTTTACACATGAGTTCTTCCGGGAAGGAAGCACTTGAGGAGGAAGTTCATTACATTAACAATTGGGGTACAACTATAGAAGCAATCGAGGAGTTTAGAATCAGTGTCACCCAAGCATCAGAAATCATAAGAACTTTTCCTATGACAACAGAAGGAATATGTTGCAACCTCCACCCGATTTTTATAATCAAGCTCAAGAAAAGAAGCCATCTTTGGAGAATATGTTGGGGTCATATATGATGGAAACTAGAGCATCTATAAAAAATTTGGAAGTACAAGTGGGGTAAATAGCTTCAAACATGAATGCTCAACAGAGGGGGTCATTACCTAGCAACACTGAGGTAAACCCAAAAGAGCAATGCCAAGCCCTTACCTTGAGAAGTGGAAAGGAAGTAAAGGGGGGCTGATTCGAGTTTAAGTATACCACCACCACCCAATGAAGAGCATGAAGAAACAAACCCTGAGATCGAGCCGAGTAAAGAGAAAGAAGTTGAGACATCAAAGGGGGAGAAGTCACATGAGAGGCCCTACTGGCGTGGTTCTATCACTTTCACGGATAACCCTCCTAAACTCTCAACTCCTATTCCATTTCCTTAGAGATTTCAAAAAAAGAAGATTGACGAGCAATTCACCAAGTTTCTAGAAATTTTCAAAAAGATTCACGTTAACATCCCTTTTGCAGATGCATTGGAGCAAATGCCAAACTATGTCAAGTTCATGAAGGAAGTGATGACGAAAAAGAAGAAGCTAGAGGACTACGAGACGATGAAGCTTACTGAAGAGTGTAGTGCCATACTACAAAAGAAGCTACCTCAAAAGCTAAAAGATCTAGGGAGTTTCACTATACCTTGCACCATTGGTTCTTTAAATTTTACTTAAGCTTTATGTGATTTAGGTGCAAGCATTAACTTGATGCCTTTGCCAACTTTTAGGAAATTAGGGCTTGGCGAGGTGAAGCCAACTACAATATCTTTACAACTTGCGGATCGATCACTTACATACCCTCGGGGTCTCATTGAGGACGTGCTAGTGAAGGTGGACAAGTTCATCTTTCCGGTGGACTTTGTAGTTTTGTACATGGAGGAAGATAACGATATTCCTCTTATACTTGGGCGGCCATTCTTAGCTACCGGGAGTGCTTTGGTCGATGTGCAACTTAGCGAGCTTACCTTAAGAGTGAATGATGAAGAAGTGTTGTTTAACATATACAAGACTCTTAAATTCCCATCGGAGGGGAATACATGTCACCGGATTGATGTAGCGGAAGTGGTTGATGCATGTGTGACCGAGGTACATGGTTAGGCTGCACCAGTAGAGCCTTTAGAGAAGTGTCTTGTGAGTTTGACATCTAGAGATGAGGCCTTTCCTGATCAAGTCCAGCATTATGCCTTAGCTCTTGAGGCCCACTGTCACACCCTGGGTTGCACAGCGTGCCCCCTACCCAGAGTGCGGGCGCACCCCCTCAGGGCGAACGCCAGCCATTATGGATCCATAATATTGTACCATCCCGGTACAGCCACCGCCACACAAGGACGTCTCTTGTACACGGGATCATTTGTCCCCACTGAGCCATTGGCTCAGTGGTTACTAGGAATGCGAAATCAGAATCCTTAAGGGAGGCCTGCACTATTCATCAGTGAATAGTGGGGACAAATGATCCCCTGTACAAGAGACGTCCTTGTGTGGCAGTGGCTGTAGCGGGATGGGACAATATTATGGATCCATAATGGCTGGCGTTCACCTCGAGGGGGTGCACCCGCACTCTGGGTAGGGGGCACGCTGTGCAACCCAGGGTGTGACACCCACAATCACCAAGGCCGAAGATATTGAAGCTTCTTCGCCACTCGAGTTTGTAGAGTCTTCCCGGAGTTGAAGCCCTTACCGGAGCATCTTTGTTATATATTTTTGGGTGAGAAGTCTACTATGCCAGTCATCATATCATCGGCTTTTTCTAGTGTGGAGGAAGAAAAACTATTACGCATCTTGAGAGAGTACAAGTCCGCTTTGGGGTGGTCCATAGCCGACATAAAGGGGATATGCCCATCGATATGCATGTATAAGATACTTATGGAGGACACCTACAAGCCTTCAATAGAGCACCAAAGCGGCTAAATCCAGCCATGAAAGAGGTAAAATCTGAAATTTTGAAGTGGTTGAAGGCGAGAATTGTGTGTGCTATATCGGATAGTTCTTAGGTGAGTCCGGTACAAGTAGTGCCCAAGAAAGGTAAAATGACTGTAGTCAAGAATGGGAACAATGAGTTTAACTCCACTAGGATAGTCACAGGATGGTGTGTATGCATAAATTACCGGAAGTTGAACAAAACAACGAGGAAGGATCACTTTCCCTTTCCGTTCATTGATCAAATGTTGGATCGATTGGCGGGCTTCGAGTACTATTGTTTCTTGGATGGGTATTCGGGCTACAATCAAATAGCTATTGCATCGGAAGATCAATAAAATACAATTTTCACTTGCCAATATGGTACTTTTGCTTTACGGAGGATGTCGTTTTGTTTATGCAACGTACCGGCGACTTTTCAACGGTGCATGATGTCTATTTTTGATGATATGATTGAGGAGATCATGGAGGTGTTTATGAATGATTTTTTCTATTTTTGGGACTTCATTTGACCATTGCCTTCAGAATTTATCTCTTGTGCTTCAATGATGTAAAGAAACCAACCTATTGCTAAATTGGGAGAAGTGTAATTTCATGGTACAAGAAGGCATTGTTTTGCATCACCGGGTTTCTTCTAAGGGCCTTGAGATGGATAGGGCCAAGATAGTGGCCATTGAGAAGCTTCCTCATCCAAAGAATGTAAAAGCCATTCGAAGTTCCTTGGGGCATGTTGTCACACCCCGCGGATGTGATGGGTACCTCCTACTCGAGCGTACCCCAGCCATAGCACCACATAATATTGTCGCATCCCAGTACACAACCCACTCAACAGTGTCTAGTACGCCCGAGATCATTTGTCCACACTGTTCACACATGAACAGTGCAGGGCCTCCCTCGGATTTGAACCTCAAACCTCATATAGGTTGATTTCGCAATCCGAGTAGCCACTGAGCTTGTGAACAGTGTGAACAAATGATCCCGGGGGTACTAGACATTGTTGAGTAGCCTGTGTACTGGGATGGGACAATATTATGGGATCATAGTGGCTGGGGTACGCTCGATGAGGTACCCATCATATACGCGGGGTGTGACACCTGTAGGTTTCTACCAACGGTTTATTAAAGATTTCTCAAAGATTGCCAAACCCCTTGTAACTTACTTGAGAAATAGGCATCCTTTGAGTTTAATAAGCATTGTGTTGAGGCATTTGAGTTGATAAAGAAAACATTAATCTCAACTCCTATTATTGTTGTGTCGGATTAGAAGGAACTGTCTGAAATCATGTGTGATGCGAGCGACTATGCAGTAGGAGCGGTTCTTGAGCAAAGGTGAGACAAGATGCTTCTGGCCATCTATTATGCTACTCTTGATGGGGCTCAACAAAATTACACTACAGCTGAGAAGGAATTTCTAGTGGTGGTCTTTGCATGTGATAAGTTTAGATCCAACATCATTGCGTCTATGGTGATTGTCTACACCAACCATGCCGCCATCCGCTACTTGTTTGTGAAGAAGGATGCAAAGCCTTGGTTGATTCAATGGGTCCTCTTACTTCAAGAGTTTGATATGGAGATTAGAGACAAGAAGGAGAGTGAGAATGTAGTTGTGGATCACTTATCTTAGCTGCAACTAGATGAGAAAGATGATGGTGTGCCTATTGTGGAAACATTTCCGGATGAACAATTATATGGGTTATTTGCCAAACTTCCATGGTATGCCGATTATGTGAACTACTTAGGTAATGGTGTTTTACCTCCAGATTTATCATATGCAAGGAAGAAGAAATTTCAACATGATGTGAGCTTCTACCTTTGGGATGATCCCTTGCAATTTAAGAGATGCAACGATCAAATTATTAGGAGGTGTGTACCAGAAGAGGAAGTGCAGTCCATTCTCCATGAGTGTCATTCGTCTCCATATGGTTGTCACTTTGGGGCTACAAGGACAACGACAAAGGTTCTTCAAAGTGGGTTCTATTGGCCTACATTGTTTCGGGATGCTTTTGTGAAGACATGTGATAAATGCCAACATCTTAGTACCATCTCTAGGCGACATGAGTTACCTTTGACAAATATCTTAGAGATGGAGTTTTTTTATGTGTGGGGTATTGATTTTATGGGCCTTTTTCCTCCTTCGTTTGGCAACACATATATACTTTTGGCCGTGGATTATGTATCCAAGTGGGTTGAAGTTATAGCTACGGAGACCAATGATGCTAAGGTTGTGCTGAAATTTCTACACAACCACATATTTACTAGATTTGGCACTTTTAGGGCTATCATAAGTAATGAATGTTGGCCCAGATGTGTCCAAGAAGGGGGCTAAATTGAACACTTCGTAGATTTTCACCTTTCTTTTATTTATGAGGAATAATGAAAGTAGATTAACCAAAGTATAGCAATGAGATACAATAAATGTAAATGGGACAATGTAAGCAAGATTTATAGTGGTTCGACCATGACTACATCTACTGCCTAACTTCCTCAGTTAGGATTTGTTCAAACTCCACTATGGACCTTCTTACAGGTGAAGATCAAACCGGAACACTTTCTCAACTTACGAGTGTGAGAACTACCGTTTCTCAGTTTACGGGTGTGAGACGAACGTTTCTCTACTTACAGGTGAGAGAGAACCTATTCTCAACTTACTAGTGTGAGAAGATTGCTTACAACTTTGAGCAACACTTGCTCTAACTTAGTGACTTACTCGTCACTACAATCTGATTACAGAATGAGATATGATTCCCTTTACTCAGAATCAAAGTGATACTTACAACGCTTTGGGTTGAACCTTCTTTTGCCACAGATTCAACGAAATATGTATGTTGAAGTTTATGCTGAAAACATGTTGAAATAGATTTTGTCTTCGTTAATGGGTTTTTGAAATAATAAGGAAGAAGGTCGATCAACCTAGAAGATTTGAGGTTTTTCTTTCAAAAGATCCTAAGATCAAGCACAAGTGATAGAAAACTAACTTTCAAAAAGTGTTTTGGGGCAAACAAAAATTGTCAATATGTTTTGAATGAATATCAGTTTCGTATTTCATTAGTTAGTTTTTTTGCTCTGAGACAACACGTATATATAGGAATAACAGAGGCGCAATGGACTTGGTAATTTTAGCGCACTAAGTTATTTCAAATATAACGTTTAAATTCTTTCCAAAAATGGATCGATGCAGCTTAATGCATATTATGACGATAACACCTGAATCATTTGATCCTTTCATGAATGAGGAATATTTTGACAAAGTTTTAGAACATTTTAAAAAGTTTTGAAAAGTTTTTGTACGATTCTAAAACGTTCTGAAAAGTATTCATACATTTCTGAAAAAGGTTAACAAAAATGGCAGTAATGTCAGAATAGCGAAAATATCTTTTCAGTAGTTTTGTTCCTTTGAGGGCGCTCATAGAACATCAACATCCTACTGAACAATGAAGTGAGGGCGCTACTAAATAGTAAGCATCCTGACTTGTTTTGACAATTAAACGACTTTAAGTATGAAGGCGCTACCTCCCAGTAAGCATCCTGCTTTGTTTTAAAAACACAAAACAAATGAGGGCGCTACTCAAGAACAAGCGTCCTGAACAGTTAAAACAATTTTAAGCGCGCTGACGGACGATAAGCGTCTGAAAGTTATTTAAATTGATTCTAGAGAAGAGGGCACTCCTACACAAGTAGCATCCTGATAATTCATTCAACTTATAACTTATCAGCGTCCTTAAAGATAGAAATCACTTAAAGATAAAGGAAAATCTTTCAGCAAACTGAAGCTAAATCAGCGTCCTGACACTCTCAAAGGTTGATAAGAGAAAGGTCACTACTAACAGCTAAGCGTCCTTATTAATGAAATCAATTCAACCTTGAGCATCTTAACATTTTGTCAGCGTCCTGACTCATCAAGTCCAGGAGAGCGCTGCTAAAACATTAGCGTCCTGAAAGACTTTATAAAAGCGATTTTTGATTTCTCGATTAAAACACAATAAAACATAAAGTAGCCTGATTAAATCAAATATGCAACCAATCGATTAAAACATGCAGGCCTGCATATTGCTAAATCACATGGCATAGAAGGTCTTACAGTCTATCATAATCTAATCATACAAATAAACATCTTCGAACTATCATGGTCTTCAAGAAAATCTTTTAATACGTTCGCCATGAATCATTGAATCTTTGATACCTTCAAGTAAGATTAGATATGCCATATGTGCAGTAATATCATTAACAAAATGTAGTTTTGTAATCATCAAAATCTTTCATAATAGGGATATATTCTCATAAGGGACATGAGGACAATTGATTCAACAATGAAGGCACCCACTTTTCCAATAAATTGTTCAATTCTCTTCTTGCCAAGTATGGGGTGAAACATAAAGTGGCACTTGCATACCATTCTCAAACCAATGGCCAAGCCGAAGTGAGCAACTGGGAAGTTAAGCAAATTTTGGAGAAGACTGTCATTGTCACTAGGAAGGATTGGTTTTTGAAGCTTGATGATGCTTTATGGGTGTATTGGACTGCGTTGAAGACTCCTATTGGGATGTCTCCTTACCGCCTTGTGTTTGGAAAGTCTTGTCACTTACCAGTTGAGTTAGAACATCGAGCTTATTAGGCTGTGAAAAAGCTTAATTTTGACTTAAAGGCATTCGAAGATCAAAGGTTACTGCAACTAATGGAGATGGAAGAATTTAGGAGTGATGCCTATGAGAATGCAAAGATCTATAAGAAGCGAACCAAAACGTGGCATGACAAGAATATTGAGAAGAGAGATTTTGAACCGGGGCAAGAAGTACTCCTATTCAATTCAAGATTGAAGTAGTTCCCTGAAAAATTGAAGTCAAGAAGGTCGGGACCTTTCATGGTGGAACGCGTCTTCCCGTTTGGAGCAGTTGAGCTGAAGAATGAGAGTGGTGTATGCTTTCGAGTTAATGGACAACGGTTGATGCACTACTTTGGCCAAGAGGTGCGGCGGCATGAGCGCATCACTCTTGGGAAGCCGTGATGGCGATGTGACTGAAAGTCAGACTACGGACTTAAAACCAAGCTCTTGTTGGGAGGCATCCCATCTATTTTGGAGTTTTCTTATTTTACGTGTTTTATGTTTTTAGTCATTGTAGTATAGATTTGAGTTTCATGCCATTGACATATTCATTTATTTTCCTCTCTAGGTTCTAAAGCCAGTTTGGGGGTCTTCTTGGAGCATCTAGGAGAGGCGATTAGAGTGCATCATATGAGATCTACACCCATTTGGGTTAAGGGGGTTTTTCTAAACTCTCTTTTTTTGTATTTGCCTATATTTTTCTTTATTTATGTCATGCATTAAGGACAATGTTCGTTTTATGTTTGGGGGGACAGTTTTGAATTTTTGAATTTTTGAATTTTTGAATTTTTGAATTTTTGTCATGATAAATTTGTTGAGTGTGCATTAGTTTAGGTTAGGTAGTCACATTCCTTTACAATTTTAAACTTACTTATGGAGGCCAATGACATGAGAACACTTTAAAGATATGAAACGATAGGAGAATGTAGAGAGTACCTATATGTCTGTGTGCCTGATCCATTTTTGTTGAGTTTTGTTGGAGAAACTTTACCAATTGTTCATGGTTTTGATCATTAGATTAAGATTGCCGGGAATGGAGTTTTGCTTGTTAAGTCATATTTTAGATCTTTAGGGATTCTAGAACAAGTTTGATCACTTCTCGAGGTGAAATCCTAGAAAACACACCATGAGGAAGATGATTTAGGCCATGTTTGAAAAAATTTGAGCCAAGTAGCCGACCTTACTTTTTATTGTATCCATAGTTCCCATTTTGAGCTGAATATCCTTTACTTTGTTACCTATGCATCATGAACTTTGAGCTTTTCATGTTTAAATTCCTTGTTTTTCAACCTATGTACCTTATACGCTTTGATCATGTTGGAGTATTATTATTTGGAAGGAAGAACAATGAGAAAGAAAAAGTGAAGAAAAAGGTGATAAAGAAGAGAAAAATATGAAGTTTGCTTACGAGTTATCATAGAAAAAATAAAATAAGTGAGAAAAAAAAAGAGAAAATGAATAAAGAAAAGAAAAGGATGTTACATCTATGTGTTGAAAAGAAATTAGTTTGGGGGTGTAGCACTCTATGAAAGAAAAAAATGAATGATGATAAGAAGCAAACAAAACAATGAGGAGTAAATGAAAAGTTGAATTTTACAGAGGATATATGCACTGAAATTGGGGTTTTTGTTTCAAATGTAATGTAGTGGATGTTAGCAATTAGGATGTTTTTTGTTTCAAGTGTTTAGGATGTTTTTGAGCTACAATGTTCATATTTTCCTTACCTTTGAACCTAAGCCTTGCATTACAACCTATGAAAGACCTTTCGATTCTGAATGGTATGTGATCTATATTAGAGGAGAGTGGCATGAAAGACTTGACTTTGGAGTTCCAATCTAAATAATATATTTCGAGATCTTACACTTAATACTTGCTTGCATTTTCTCATGACTCGCATGATCAGTTTGATGAGATTAGCTATGTACTTATATGTAAAAGAATCAAAGGTCTTGGTAAGAGTTGGGTCGAAATTCTAGACAACTTTACACTCTTGAAGTTCTTCCTAGAAGTGAATATTTTTTTTGGTATAATCTTGGAGGCCATATATGTGTTTACAATGATTGAGTAAATCTTTATTTGTGTGAGAATGTGATTTTAGAAGGGCTATGTTAATCATGAGTTTTCATTTTGTTTTTCCTTTGCTCAGGATGACCAAAGTTCTAAGTTTGGGGATATTTGATAGTTGCATATTTAGATAGGTTTTAGAGCATGTTTTAGGTATGTTTCAGGACATTTCATGCATTAGTTTCATGTGTTTATGTTAGTTTTGATGCAATTCTTAGTTTAGAATAATTTGGGTTTTCATGCATTATTTTGGTTTATTAGTTTATGATTTGATCCATTCCATATTTGAGTGTGTTATTGATTTTATTTGCTTTGTTTGGTAGGTATTTAGATGTGTTAGTCATGGTTTTGGATGATGAAAACATGTGCAAGAAGATGCAAAAGAGGAGCATGAAGAGCCCAAGTCAAGAAGGCGTGAAAAATTGGCAAAGTCCCAAAACTCAGGAAAAATGCAACGTTTTGATCGTCGCAACGCTATGGCGGTGAAACGAAAGCTTTTGGTTCTGAGAGCCATGACTCTGAATGGTCTTTTGATCTTGCGTTTTTAGCAAGTTTTCATTGTATTTTTCCCCACTTTCCAATTTCAGTTCCACACGACTTTGGGGTATATTATATATCAAAATTTAAGGTTTTTCAAGAGGAATACACTGGAGAGGAGAGAACGACTGCTAGGAGCAAAAGAATGTGGAGAAGACGACTTGGAGACAAGGAGGAATCTACAAGTTCAATAGCTACTAGTTTGGTTTTGAATGTTTAATTTCTTATTTCTTTACATGTTTTAGATTTCATTATTTCAAATTATGAACTAATTTGTTAGTCTAGGGGATGGATCCTATATTACATTTTATGCAATAATATTAGCTTTTGTTCATTATCAATGATTTATTCATAGTTTATTTATATTTCTCTATGCGTAATGCTATTGATATCTTGGCCACGAATCGATTGATCATAGAGTTGGGGGGCGACCCTCGATAGAGGATTCTCTACGTTGGAACATAAGAAATATGACATGAGATGGTCGTAGTATCGATAGATATGTGATGCCTCATGAAGTTGTTGGAAAATCACAAAGCGTAATGCATTACTAATATATGGATTTTTATCGATAGATCGAAATTTTATTTTGGTGATAGATTCTAACGTGACACTCGAATGAGAGTGTTAGAAACTATAGGATTTTGACTTATAAACTTGAATAATAATTTGACAATGAGCATGATTAATATTCCATAATTGATAATTAAGTTAAATCCAATCTCTATGTATTTTTAATATTGATTTTTCTCTAGAAAATTCAGATAAATTACTATTTTAATTATTGCTTTAGTTTAAATATTATTTTAGTTCATTGATCATTACAATTTGGTTTTTTAGATAAAATTAGGGCTAGGAACGATATAAGTAGTGTAGTAAATCAATCCCTAAGGACGATACCTGATTCTCATCGGTAAATATTATAACTTGGCAACCGTACACTTGTGGTTTGCACGCATCAAGGAGCATATTATATATCTAAATTTAGGGTTTTTCAAGGAGAATACACTGGAGAGGAAAGAATGACGGCTAGGAGCAAAGGAACGTGAAGAAGACGATTTGGAGACAAGGAGGAATCTACAAGTTCAATAGCAACTAGTTTGGTTTTGAATGTTTAATTTCTTGTTTCTCTACATGTTTTTGATTTCATTGTTCAAGTATGAACTAATTTGTTAGTCTAGAGAGGAAATGGATCCTATATTAGATTTTATGCAATAATATTAGCTTTTGTTTATTATCAATGATTTATTCATAGTTTATTTTGTTAGCCTAGATATGTCCAAGAGGGGGCTGAATTGGACACTTAGCAAATTTTAACATTTCTTTAAATTGTGCGGAATAATGAAAGCAGATTAAACAAAGTATAGTAATGAGACACAGTAAATGTAAATGGGATAATGCAAGCAAGATTTATAGTGGTTCGGCCGCGCCGACATCCACTACCTAACCTCCTCAGTTAGGATTTGTTCAAACTCCACTATGGACCTTCTTGCGGGTGAAGATCAAACGGGAACACTTTATCAACTTACTGGTGTGAGAACTACCGTTTCTCAACTTACTGGTGCTAGAAGACCATTTACAACTGTGAGCAACACTTTGTCTAACTCAGTGACTTACCCGCCACTACAATCTGATTACAGAATGAGATATGATTCCCTTTACTCAGAATCAAAGTGATACTTACAATTCTTTGGATTGAACCTTCTGTTGCCACAAATTCAGCGAAATATGTATGATGAAGTTTATGCTGAAAACAAGTTCAAATAGCTTTTGACTTCGTTAATGGGTTTTTGAAATAATAAGGAAGCAGATTGATCAACCCAGAAGACTTGAAGTTTTTCTTTCAAAAGATCCTAAGATTAAGCACAAGTGAAAGAAGACTAACTTTCAAAAAGTGTTTTCGAGCAAACGAAAACTGTCAATACGTTTTGAATGAATATCAGTTTCGTATTTCATTAGTTAGTTTTTCTGCTCTAAGGCAGCACATATATATAGGAATAAAAGAGGCGCAATGGACTTGGTAATTTTGGCGCTCTAAGTTATTTCAAATATAACGTTAACATTCTTTTCAGAAATGGATCGATTCAGCTTAATGCATTTTACGACAATAGCACCTAAATCATTTGATCCTTTCATGAAAAAGGAATGTTCTGACAAAGTTTTAGAACGTTTTAAAAAGTTCTGAAAAGTTGTTGTACGATTCTGAAAAGTTCTGAAAAGTATTCGTATGTTTCTGAAAAAGGTTAACAGAAATAGCAGTAATGTTAAAACAACAAAAATATCTTTTCTGTCATTTTGTTCCTCTGAGGGCGCTCATAGAACATCAGCGTCTTACTGAACAATGAAATGAGGGTACTACTAAGTAGTTAGCGTCATGACTTGCTTTGACAATTAAACAACTTAAAGCATGAGGGCGCTACTTCGCAGTAAGCATCTTGCTTTGTTTTAAAGCGCAAAACATATGAGGGCCCTACTCGAGGGTAAGCATCCTAAACTATTAAAAGCAGTTTTAAAACAATGTTTAAGCTCACTGACGAACGGTGAGCGTCCTGAAAGTTACTTAAGTTGATTCTAAGGATGAGGGTGCTCTTACACAAGTAGCGTCCTGATAATTCATTCAACTTATAACTTATCAGCGTCCTTAAAGATGGAAATCACCTAAAGATAAAAGAAAATCTTTCAGTGAGCTGAAACTAAGTAAGCGTCCTGACATTCTCAGAGGTTGATAAAAGAAAGGTCACTACTAACAAATAAGCGTCTTTATTAATTAGTTCAATTCAACCTTGAGCGTCCTAACATTTTATCAGTGTCCTGACTTATCAAGTCTAGGAGGGCGTGCTAAAACATTAGCATCATGAAAGACTTTATAAAAGCGGTTTTTGATTTCTCGATTAAAACATGATAAAACATAAAGTAACAGAATTAAATACATGCAACCAATCGATTAAAACATGCAAGCATGCATATTGCTAAATCACATGGCATAGAAGGTCCTACAACCTATCATAATCTAATCATACAAATAAACATCTTCAAACGATCATGGTCTTCAAGAAGATCTTTTAATACGTTCACCATGCGTCATTGAATCTTTGATACCTTCAAGTAAGATTAGATATTCCATATGTGCAGTAATATCATGAACAAAATGTAGTTTTGTAATCATCAAAATCTTTCATAATAGGGACATATTCTCGTAAGGGACATGAGGATCATTGGTTCAACATATTTATGTTTCTCTATGCGTAATGTTATTGATCTCTTGGCCATAAATCAATTGATCATAGACTTGGGGAGGGTTCTCTAAGTTGGAACATGAGAAATATGACATGAGATGGGTTTGGAGATCCCATTAAGCAAGGCTTGGCATCATTTGGGGTGCGGATGTAGGAGCAAACGTTACAACAGGTGATGGATTTTGAAATTGTGAAAGCAGCAGCAGTCAGACCTGTTGTACAAATAGTGCTGCCAGTACCACCCCCACAACCAACATATGCATAGCAGTATTTCCCGTTCCCTGGGAAGAAAAAGGGAAAATAGGGAAAGAAGTTTGGGGCTGACACAAAGAAGGCCAGAAAGACTGAAGCAGCTAGTGGTAGGCTGCAGATGACACAGATGGCACCAGTCCCAGGAGTGCCATATGTACCTTCACCAGGAGGGAGAAGGACATAGATGACAAGGAGGCCTCAGAGTCTGAGTTCTTCAGTTAAGCCGTCGTGGCCACAGTTGAAGGGATCCGGTAGTAGTTGGATTCCAGTGTCTGGTTCAGTCCCAAACAACTTCATTTACTTCCCGACCACCGATGTGGCATTCAGGGCCACAGAGTTAAACAATGTCCTTTTCAACTTGTTCTAAAGACTCCGGCGACACCTTCTAGTGTGACATCTTCTGGTACATGGGATTAGGCTAGAGCAATGACAGAGCCAGATGCAAATGCAAGTAAGATGTTGATAGAAGGTATAATCAGTATTTTTGATACATTGATGTATGTCTTAATTGATGCTGGATCTCCCTTGTCTTTCATTTCTGGTAGTATGGTAGATAGACTGCATTTGACACCTGTTAGAGCTAGACGCCATTGATTTTGAGTATAATAGCAGGGGAGAGAATCCACCCTAACATGGTTCGTCAGAATTGTATAGTTAGATGTGAGGGACATGAGATGGCTGTTAATCTCAGAATATTAGAATTCTTGGAATTTGATGCATTCGTAGGTATGGATTAGTGAGTTGTATATCATGTCCTAGTGGATTGTTTTTCCAAAAGGGTGGTATTTTAGATACCTAGACAACCATCATTTGTGTACAAAGGTATAGTTGCATCTAAACCACCTACTAGAGGTAAATTGATTACAAATGAAGAAATGGAAAATTTGGCTAGTATAAAGTCAGAGGGAGAGAATGACTAGGGTATTCAGTTGTCTGAGATCCTGTAGTGTGTGAGTACCCGGACGTATTTCCTAATGAGTTACCGGGTTTACCACCTAAACGGGATATAGACTTTATTATAGAACTGATACCTAGCACAAGACCTATCTCTATTCCTCCATATAGAATGGCGTCAAAAGAGTTGCAAGAACTCAACGTGCAGCTTGATGAGTTGATGGAAAAATGGTTTACTTCACCTAGTATATCACCATGGGGACAACCCGTATTGTTTGTGAAAAAGAAAGATGGTAGTCTACGTTTGTGTATAGATTACCGTCAGTTGAACAAGGTGTCTATAAAGAATAAGTATCCTCTACCATGTATTGATGGTTTGTTTGATCAACTGAATGGGGCCAAAATCTTTTCCAAGTTTGATCTCCGATCAAGGCACCATCAGTTGAGGATTCGAGAAGAGGATATACCAAAAATTGCATTCAAGGCAAGATATGGACATTATGAATTTCTAGTAATGCCATTTGGTTTAACCAATGCACCTGCCATGTTTATGGACTTGATGCAGAGAATATTTAAACCATATCTGGATCAGTTTATTGTAGTCTTTGTTGATGATATCCTGATTTATTCCAAGACTCAAGAGGAGCATGAACAACACCTCAGGATTACACTGCAGACACTGAGAGAGCATAGGTTGTATGCCAAGCTCAGTAAGTTTGAGTATTGGATAAATGAAGTAAAATTTTTGGGCCATGTGGTGAGTGCAGATGGGATATTTGTTTATTTTGCCAAGGTGGAGGCAATTATAAATTGGCCAAGACCAACCACTGACAGAAATTCGAAGTTTTCTAGGTTTAGCAGGCTATTACAGAAAGTTTATGGAAGGTTTTTCCAAGTTAGCTGTACCACTTACGGGGTTTACTCAGAAGAACGTACCGTTTGTGTGGACTGTAGCTTGTAATGAGGCATTGACAGAGCTAAAAAGAAAGTTGACTACTGCACCAGTGTTAGTACTCCAGAGCACGGGAAAGAGTTGGTGATCTATACAGATGCATTACTTTCCGAATTGGGTTGTGTATTGATGCACGAGGGTAGAGTGGTAGCTTATGCATCTAGACAGTTAAAGGTGCATGAGAAGAATTACCCTGTGCATGATTTTGAACTGGCTGCAGTTGTTTTTTGCTTTGAAACTATGGAGGCATTATTTCTACGGTGAGAAGCTCTCATTATTTTCTGATCATAAGAGTTTGAAATATCTGTTTGATCAGAAAGAGAAATATGAGGCAAAAATGATGGCTGAAATTCTTGAAGGATTATGACGTCACATTGGAGTATCATCCTGGGAAGGCCAATGTAATTGTTGATGCACTAAGTAGGAAATGTACAGAAACTGGCATGGTAGCTTGTCAGATGGCCCACGAGTGGCGAATGCTAGAGAGAGCTATAGTGATGAGTGTACTCTCCATCGCCCTGCATGTCGATATTTGTGCTCAGATGCATATACAACTAAAAGATACTCATATTCAAAAAATTACAGATCTGTAGCAGCATGATCCTGATTATGATATGTATAATTCATGGGATGATAGAGCTGAACGTGTTGATTGGCAACGAGATTCAAATGGTGTATTACGATTTCAGTAGAGATTATGGATTCCTGTTAATTATGAGTTGAGAGCTGAATTACTCCAAATAGCACATAGATCTCAGTATACTATTCACCTAGAATCAAGCAAAATGTATCATGATATGAAAAGAACAGTTTGGTGGCATGGGATGAAGAAGGATATAGCTGAGTATGTTCAGAAATGTGGGGTGTGTCAGTTGGTTAAGGCTGAACATCAGAGACTAGAGGGCAAATGCAACCATTATCTATTCCAGAATGGAAATGGGAGCATATTACTATGGATTTTATTACAGGATTACCCAAATCTCAGGGTAGATGCGATACCATTTGAGTTATTGTTGATAGGCTGACTAAGTCTGCTCATTTTCTTCCGATAAACATCAGAGACTCTGTTAATAGACATAGTAGAAGATTGTATATACAAGAGATAGTGAGATTACATGGAGTACCCATATCTATTGTATCAGACAGAGATCTGAGATTTACATCGAGGTTTTAGCATTCGATGCAGACTCAATTTGGGACTCATCTTCGTCTTAGTACAACATTCCATCCTCAGACAGACAACCAGGCTGAGAGGGTGATATAGATGCTAATGGATATGCTCAGATTTTGTATATTAGAGTTTGGTGAGAAATGGGGAGAGAATCTCCATCTGTGTGAATTTGCATACAATAATAGTTATCAGGCTGGTATTTGTATGGCACCCTTTGAAGTTTTGTACGGCAGACCTTGTAGATCTCTAGCTTGTTGGTTTGAGGATGGAGAGTCACAACTATTAGGGCCAACAGTTATTATGGATCACACAGAAAAAGATTAAATAGATCAGATAAAGATTAAAAACAACCCAAGACCGTCAAAAAAGTTATTTTGACAAGAGGCATAGACCTCTAGAGTTTTCAGTGAGAGACCAGGTTCTGTTGAAGGTTTCTCCAATGAAAGGTCAAATGAGATTTGGGGTTAGAGGAAAGCTCGCACCACGATTTGTTTGACCATTTAAGATCCTTGAGAGGATAGGTCCATTAGCTTACTAACTTGCTTTACCATCACAGTTGGCTAGTGTCCATAATGTGTTTCATGTTTCTATGTTGAGAAAATACCATACAGACCCGACACAGTATCCAAAACCGTCACATATTGGATGTAACACAATTACAAGTTGGGGAGGAAACTAAATATCCTGAAGAGCCAATTCAGATTGTAGCTAGACGAATTCAAAAACTCAGGAACAAACTGATTTCACTAGTTAGAATCAAATGAAAGTTTCATGATAATGAAGAGCAAACTTGGGAGTGAGATGATTAAATGCAGAAACAGTTTCCTGATTCGTTCGCCACTTGAGGTATATTATTTGATTCAAATTTGAAGGACGAAATCCCTTAAGTTGGGGAGATTGTAACGCTCTGTATGCACGAGTCAAACTTGTACGTTGACTTTTACGTATTGTTAGGAAAATTTATACGCATATACTACATGACCTTAGAATGATGAAAATACAAGTATGGCAGGGTTATTGATGAACTAGGCTGATAGTTGTGTCATAAAATGTCTCATACTTAGTGGAAATTCCAACTAGATTTCAAGAAACGCGCTCCTGTGGTAAATTTCGTACAGTTCTGCTTTTTTATACTTTCTCAAGGAACACGCTCCTTTTGGAGAAACGTGCTCCTCATGGAAAAATAGAGAAAAAGTAAACTAAAATAATTTTTAGACAGAGAAGGAACGCACTCCTTAAAGAAGGAACGCGCTCCTTTGAGTTGTTGAAAATTTTTTTAAATGGGTCGGTGTTGCGGTTTGCAGGTGTCTTAATGCTAAAATTCGATTGTTTTGGCTCATCTACACCAAAACGAGCTAGGAGAAAACTGAGAAAAGAGAGAGGAAGAAGAAGAACACCTTAGGGAAACCTAATCCAAGGTAAAAATCCATGAATTTTTATTCAAAATTTAAAATTCTTGTTCCTCTGTCCAAGTTATGCAACATATATGAAATTGGTGTGATTAATTTGATGGTTTAAATGTTAAATTTCCATGGTCGGAAATGAATTTCCAGACCTTGCTTGGTAAGAATTTTGGGAATCCATTTGGATGTTGAAATAAGGTGTTTTAATGTGTTTTATGATCAGATAATGACAATAGATGTTTGGTAATGTTGTAATTGTAGAGATTGAAGGAAAGAATTGGGTGAATGGATGATTCGTGATGCACACAAGTTAGGTGTTTGTGCTATAGCAATCAAGAATTTGAAAATTGGCTAAGTGTTTTGAGTGTGAAATTGGACAATTTGGGCTAGTGTAGACTTAGCCATAGTTGTTGTGCATTGTGTACAATTGAGCAAGTGTACTGTTAATGTGTGGAGAAAAGTTTGTTGGTGTAAGGTCTTACACCAATACATTGTAAGTATTTCTATTTTGGTTTTATGTATAACATTGTATTAAATAAACCCTGTTTTTTGAAATGTTAACATGTATGATTGCTATATTTTACATTATTCGTTGAATGCATGAAATCTTGATTTGAATATCGAACATACTTGGACTTGCCTGATGTGAGGAAAGTATGTGATCAATTCCATTGAGGAAAAGTTTATAGACTAGATCTCGAAATGATCGAGAGGATGGTTTGATAAGTCGAATTCTCCCTATAAATGCATAATGGGGATACAGAGGGTGAGGATTTGTTGTTTATGCATTGTATCATATGTATAGAGTGGCGCAAAAATGTATTTTAGTCATGTATGGATACTTACATGTGAATTGCATATCGGGTTTATGATATTGATTAAACATCATGTTTTCTTATTGATGCATATACAATGCCATTATTAGCTCACCCCACTCCCTTTTATTACAAGTCCCGATTACAAAGGTAAGGGCAAGGCTCTAGAGAAGTGATCTAAGCATGTTGTTTGCTGACGTATGTATGTGTATAACACTACTTATGGTATGTATAAAATGGTAATGAGTTGTACATAAATGAAAATGATATATGTTAGTAGATGCATGTGAGGTTTGGATTTTGTTCATGTATAAATGGATCATGGTTTTGAGACTTGAGGGTATTAAAGTCTTGTGAGAATATGGTTGTGAATATTTGGGTATTATGGAATGACTTTATGTTGTTATTTCGAATAAGTATATATGAGATTTGGATTTGGCATATATACATGTTATGTGAGATTTTAATCTTGAGATATGTGTTTGGATGAGATTATTGATTTGTATGTGGAACCTCGTATTTATGGGGAGGTTCTGCCGAAACTTTTAGTGAATTTTGAGTGTATTTCTTTCAAGAAGAGGCTGACAGAGTATTATATACATCTAAGTATGACGTATATGGTATTTTGTGCCGCTCATGACGTCACCCTACGGAGGGGGTCGTGACACGATCAAACCATTCAAAGTTGATAAAATTAATGCATGATAATCACTGATCAATATGTGCATGATAGATAATTATAACTAAGTGATAGCATAATTATAAAACTAATATGTGTGCATGCATGATTAATCATATAATAATGTATATGCATGAGAATGATAAACCATATGAATATTTTTGAAACGATGCAATCATGTTGTGGTTAGAACATGTAAATATTTCTCTACAACACTAAGATTCTAAAATAAGAAAGACAACCATGAGGCTTTTGAATCTTCGTAAGGTGTTATTTTTTCCATGTGCTTTGACGGTGCAGTTGAATCCATTTGATATATCTAGTTAGCACTGAAACAACTACGTGAAAGAGATTAGTTATCACAAGTATGTTGTTTGCAGTCATCAAAATAAAACTGGGTGAGAGTAGTTACATCAACAACTTCAACACTCCAATGGATTATATAAATAGTATTTAAGATTGCCAGAGATGAAAGAAAGAAGGGACGAAACAGAGAGAGAGCCCACGAAGTAGATCAGAAAGAAAAAGAGTATGTGATTAAAGAGTTTGGCGAGATTTGTTTCTGCAGTTGCCAAAGAAAAGCATCAAACTCAGTTTTAGATCTAACAAACTGATCTAAAACTGAGTAAGTGCTTCTCTATGTCTCTTGAAAGCGCTTCCTCATTGTCCAAAGAAAGGTCAGTCTCACACAAACTCGCTCATGTATCTATATCTTCAAGTGTATATCATTAAATCGTCATTTTAATTTAATGGAACAAAGAGTTGTAACTTCACCAACGATGGGAAGAGCTCATCAGTGACAAAACCGAAGGATGGAAGTGTTTGGAGGTTGTCGATGATCGGATGATTAATGAAAGTTGAGGCTTACTAAAACCTGGGGGAGGAAGAGGAATACGAAATCGAAGGATTTGGCATCAGTGCAGCATAATGCACAACCAAACCCGAGAATGCTTTGTAGAGATCAAGAGGAAAGTAGATGCTCGACGAACGTGGTTGTCGGGAAAGACGTCTTTTAGCTCTCCATTAAACCCGACGTTGTTATTCCATGTGTTTGGTTCAATTTCTCGATTAGATTAATGGTCACGCTCTTGATGATCATGAAGAACAACATGAACAAGCGATGGAGCAAGACATTCATGACATCTTTACACGTATTTTTTTCATTCACTTAAAATCATTGCACTTATGTTGGGTTTTTTTTTAGTAATGTTATACGTACATTGGGTCAAATGCCATTTTTTGACACTGGTACCCTGTTGAACCAATTATCCTCACATCCCTTAAAAGAATATGCCTCTAGAATGAAAGATATTTTGATGATTACAAACCACATTCTGTCTATGATATTACTGCACATATGGAATATCTAATATTACTTGAAGGTTCCAAAGATTCAATGATGCATGGCGAACATATTAAAAGATCTTCTTGAAGACCATGATAGTTTGAAGATGTTTAGTTATATGATTAGATTATGATAGGTTGTAGGACCTTCAATGTAATGAGATTCAACAATATGCATGCCTGCATGTTTTGATCGATTGTTTGCATATTCGATTTAATCCAACTACATTATGTTTTATCGAGTTTTAATCGAGAAATCAAAAATCGCTTTTATAAAAATCTTTTAGGGCACTAATGTTTTAGTAGCACTCTCCTGGACATGATGAGTCAGGACGCTAATAAAATATTAGGAAACTCAAGGTTGAATTGAACTGATTAATAAGGATGCTTACTTGTTAGTAGCGACCTTTCTTTTATCAACCTTTGAGAATGTCAGGACTCTAACTTAGTTTCAGCTCACTGGAAGTTCTTTTTGTGTTTTAAGTGATTTCTATCTTTAAGGACGGTGAAAAGTTATAAGTTGAACAAATTATTAGGACGCAACTTGTGTATGGCGCCCTCATCTTTAGAATCAACTTAAATAACTTTCAAGATGCTTCAGTGCACTTAACATTGTTTTAAAACTGTATTTAAAAGTTCAGGACGCTAACTCTTGAGTAGCGCCCTCTTGTGTCAAATGTTTTAAGACAAAGCAGGACGCTAACTGCGGAGTAGCGCCTTCGTGATTTAAGTTGTTTTGTAAAAGTAAGTCAGGATGCTTACTATTCAGTAGCTTCCTCACTTCATTATTCAGTAGGATGCTGATGTTCTATAAGCGCCCTCAAAGGAACAAAACGACAGAAAAGATATTTTTGTTGTTTTGACATTACTGCTATTTCTGTTAACTTTTTCAGAAACGTACGAATACTTTTTAGAACTTTTCAAAATCGTACGCACCAAAAATCATCAAGTTCATTGCGCCTTTGTTATTCCTATATATACGTGCTACCTCATAGTAGAAAAGCCACTAATGATATACGAAACTGATATTCATTCAAAACATATTAACTATTTTCGTTTGTGCCAAAACACTTTTGAAAGTTAGTCTTCTTTCACTTGTGCTAGATCATACGATCTTTTGAAAGAAAAACTTCATGTCTTCTGGATTGATTGATCTTCATCTTTATTATTTTGACAATCCATTGAAGAAGACAAAAGCTCTTTGAACTTGTTTTCAGCATAAACTTCATCATACATATCTTGTTGAGTCTGTGATAATAGAAGGTTTAATCGAAAGCTTTGTAAGTATCACTTTGATTCTAAGTAAAGGGAATCATATCTTATCTTGTATCAAATTTGCACTGACTGGTTAGTCACTGGGCAAGAGCAAGTGTTGCTCGAAGTTGTAATGGTCATCTCACACCCGAAAGTTGAGAAATAGTCCTCTCACATCCGTAAGTTGAGAAATGGTAGTTCTCACACCCGTAAGTTGAGAAAGTGTATCGGTTTGATCTTCACCCGTAAGAAGGTCCATAATGGAGTTTGAACAAATCCTAACTAAGGAGATTGGGTAGTGGATGTAGGCGCGGCCGAACCACTATAAATCTTGCTTGTATTGTCTCTTTTACATTTGTTGTATGTGATTGCTATACTTTGTTTAATCTGCTTTCATTTTTTCGCACAATTTTAAGAAAGGTTAAAATCTGCTAAGTGTCCAATTCATCCCCCTCTTGGAAAGACAAAATGAAAGAAGCACTTATCTCTTAGGTGAAGGAAACTCCACCAATCGACCACCGCTGTTCAAGGCAGAAAACTATTCACACTGGAAAACTAAGATTAGGTACTACTTAAAAGCCCAAGATCTAGAGATGTGAGATGTTGTGACATATGGTTGTCCAACACCTACTAAAATAGTTGACGGTGCTACTGTCCCGAAGGAAATAGACGAATGGAGTACCAAGGAAAAGAAAAGAGATCTATTGAATAACCAAGATGTAAACATTTTGTTTTGTAGGTTATCAGTCAAAGAGTTCAATAGAGTTAGTGTGTGTGAAACCGCTAAGGAAATCTGGAACAAGTTAGAAGTCACCCACGAAGGAACTCTGCAAGTTAAAAAGGCAAAGCTCCAACTGTTAGTTGAAAAATATGAGACCTATAGGATGAAGGAAACTGATTTGATAGCTGAAGAGATTGCTAGGTTTACAACAAACATCAATGAGATGGAGAACCTAGGAAAAATCTATGACCAAGAAGAAACTGTTAGAAAGTTTCTAAGAGGCTTACCCAAAGCATGGGAACCCAATGCCACGACTATTGAAGAAGCCAAGAATTTGGCTAAATACATTTTTGATGAACTATGCGCTTCATTAATGGTTCATGAAATGAAGTTAAAAGATAAGATGAGCCCGTTCAAGGTTGAGGAAAAAAAAAGAAATCTATTGCCCTCAATGCTGAAATAAATTCTGAAAATGATTCAGACTCAGAAGATGACATGGCTATGTTATCTAGAAAGTTTAACACGCTATTTAGGAGAAAGAGTAAGAATAGCTCTTAGTCAAGGTTTCACAAAGGAAAGAAACCTGAGTCTAAAGCTGTAGAGTTAATATGTTATAGTTGTAACAAACCAGGTCATGTAAAGAACGAATGTCCCACTAAATATAAGAAGAACTCAAGCTCATATAAAAAGGACAAGAAAATTCTTAAAGCTACATGGGATGATTCAAGCTCAAGCAAAGATGAAGCGAATTCAGATCACACTATTGCATTGTGCTTAATGCAAGCTCCGAGGTAAAATCTGAAGCCATTGACAAACTTAATGAGTTGTATGCTCATATTCAGGAACTTAAGAAAAAACTTAGTAAATAGACCAAGAAAAATGAAAAGCTCAAGCATAGTCTTGAAGAAGCTCTTGAGGAAATAGAATTCCAACAAGAAGAGCTAGACGGAATGTCTCTAGACAATGAACAACTTAAGAAAGTTATTGGGAAACTAAAAATTGAAAATGAAACTCTTAGAAAAGAGAAGGAAGACCTGAACTGCACCATGCCTAAATTCACAAATGGTCAAAAGTTTTTTGACATGATGCTACGGTCACAAAGATGTGCATTAGACAAAACTGGCTTAGGTTATACTTATGGGTCGAAACAAAAGGAATACAATACCTCACTAACCAAACGACCAACATGCCAAAAATGTCATAAGTAAGGTCATACCATACTTAGATCTAATGTTTTAAGTAGAAAGAAGAAGAAATATGCATGGATTGAAAATTCTGTTTTTACTGAAGCTAACATGCATGGACCCAAACTTGCATGGGTACCAAAGTCAAGTATTTTATGTTGTGTAGATATGCAAAAATGAAGATATATGGTATCTAGACAGCGGCTGCTTAAGGCTTATGAATGGAGATAAATCTAAATTTCTAAGCCTTGAAAAGAAGAAAGGAGGAAAGGTCACTTTCAGAGATGACAGCAAAGGTAACATTGAAGGCATCGGAACTATTGGTAACGATTTTCTATCCATATCTGATGTACTTTATGTTAAAGGGCTGAAGCATAATCTCTTGAGCATAAGTCAATTATGTGACAAGGGTTATGACATTTCATTTCAAGCAAATAGGTGCATAGGCAAGCATGTTGATAAAACTATTGCATTCATGGCATCTAGGATTAGAATGTGTATTGCACAAACTTTAATGACATAAAGAAACAAAATGTAACATGTTTAAGTGCTATCTCTTGTAATAATGCATGGCTATGGCATAGGAGAATAGCTCATGTTAATATGGATAACATATCTAGAATTGTTAAACATGATCTTGCAAAGGGTATTCCGAAGGGAACTTACTCGAATGACAAGGTATGTGAACCATGTCAACTTGGTAAGCATACTCGATCATCATTTAAGAGCAAGAGGCATCAATCAACCTCTAGAGCTCTCGAACTGATTCACATGGATCTTTTCGGACCAACCAAAACCCAAAGCTTAGGTGGTAAATAATATGTGTTTGTGAGTGTTGATGACTTTACTCGATTCACATGGATATTTCTATTAGCTCATAAATCTGATACATGTGAAACATTTATAAAATTTTGTAAAAGAGTCAAAAATGAAAAGGGTTAAAAAATCAACATAATTAGGAGTGATAGAGGCGGTGAATTTGTCAATAAAAATCTTGCAGAATTTTGTAACAATCAAGGTTACACTCACTATCTATCAACCCCTAGGACACCACAGCAAAATGGTGTAGTTGAAAGAAAGAATAGAAATCTGCAGGAGATGTGTAAAACAATGCTCAATGAGTATAACACTACAAATCATTTTTGGGGTGAAGCTATAAACACTGCCTACTATGTGATGAACCGAGTTCTAATCATAAGAGATTTGAATAAAACTCCATATGAACTTCCGAGTATTCGGTTGCAAATGTTTTATTCTTAATGATAAAGATAATCTAGATAAGTTTGAACCTAAGTCTGACATAGGAATCTTCTTAGGATATTCTTCTCATAGTAGAGCCTACAGAGCGTTCAACAAATCTAATCAAACTGTAGAAGAATCAATTCACGTAAATTTTGATGAAAATGAAAATAAGAAAAGTCTTGAGGAGAAATTTAAACAATTGAGTTTTGATGATGATGAACCCAAGACAACTAAGATTATAGATCTTGAACATGAACCATCTTTAGAATCTTCTAACAAGTCTAAACTACTTCAAGGTCTTTCCCAAGATCAAATTTTAGGAGATCCACGAAAGGGTGTATCCACTAGAGCTTCAATTCAAAAAGATCAGGAGCTTGTTGCTTTTGTATCACAATTTGAACCAATTAAAGTGGAAGAGGCACTGAAAGATGAAAACTAGATTCTTGATATGCAAGAAGAACTAGGACACTTTGTGCGAAACAAACTATGGAAATTAGTTCCTAAACCTTTTCATCAATCTGTTATAAGAACCAAATGGATCTTTAGAAACAAAAAGAATGAACACGGTATCATTGTCCGCAATAAGGCTAGATTGGTTGCACAAGGGTACAACCAAGAAGAAGGCATAGACTTCGAAGAAGCCTTTGCCCTAGTAGCAAGATTAAGGGCAATAAGAATGTTACTTTCCTATACTTGTTACAAGTAATTTCCCTTATACCAAATGGATGTAAAGAGTGTTTTTCTAAATAGATACATCAACGAAGAGGTATATCTGGAACAACCTCCAGGGTTTGATGATGCTCAAGACCCGGAATATGTGTTCAAACTCCACAAAGCCTTACATGGATTAAGACAAGCTCCAAGAGCTTGGTATGACCAAATGAGTTCATTTCTTTTAGATCATAAGTTTCACAAAGGAAAACTTGATCCAACTTTGTTTATCAATCATCCCAATGACAATATGCTTATTGTTCAAATTTATGTGGATGATATCATTTTTGGTGCATCAAACAAAGAACTATGTGATGAGTTTTCTAAATTAATGCAGAAGAAATTTGAAATGAGTATGATGGGAGAACTTACATACTTTCTCGGCTTACAAATTAAGCAAATGTCGAAAGACACCTTCATAAGCCAATCAAAGTATGCTAAGAAAATGGTTAAAAAGTGTTAAATGCCTAATTTGAAATCAATTGATACTCCCTATACCTCTGCAATCAAATAAGATAAGGATGAAAAAGGTATCTCAATTGATTCAAAACTTTATAGAAGCATGATTGGAAGTCTTTTGTACCTAACCGCGATTCGACCTGACATCATGTTCAGTCTTTGTCTTTGTGCAAGATTTCAATTTGAACCTATAGAATCTCATCTAATGTGTCAAACGAATATTCAGATACATAAATGGCACAACACACTTAGGAATTTGGTATTCCAAAGGTACTACTTTTGATCTAAGAAGTTATGTGGACTCCGACTATGCCGGTAGTCTAACTGATAGGAAAAGTACCTTCGGATTTAGTCACTTTCTTGAAAAATCTTTGATTTCTTGGTTTTGCAATAAACAACATTCTGTGGCACTATCTACAGCTAAAGCAGAATATGTTGCAGCTGGAAGTTGCTATTCTCAGGTTCTTTACATGAAACAACAACTTCAGGATTATCAAATATCTATTCAATGTGCCGAAATTTTGTGTGATAATGCTAGTGCTATTAACATATCTAAAAATCCTGTATTGCACTCCCGAACTAAGCATATTCAAATAAGACATCACTTTTTATGGGATCATGTGCAAAATGGAGAAATCATATTATCTCACATTGGAACCAAAGAACAACTGGCCGACATATTTAATAAAGCCTTACCAAAAGACCGGTTTGTTCACATTCGAAGAGAACTTGGCATGTTCTTTGAGACTGATTTGTGATGCTTACCTCTATATGGGGGAGGCATATTTCATGATAGTTTACTCTTTTTGATATTTCAAAAAGGGGAGAAGTACTATCATTGAAGCATCATATATTCAGGGGGAGCTTAACACTGAGGGGGAGTCTCAGGGACGTTTTACGTACATTCCTTGCAAATACGCTCATATCATATAAATCAAGGATCACTACTACTACATTTCATGCATACACACATCATTCTATTAGCTTGCTTTAAAGCCTATAGTAATGTGTTTGAAATCATCAAAAAGGAGGAGATTGTTGAACCAATTATCCTCACGTCCCTTACGAGAATATGTCCCTAATATGAAAGATATTTCGATGATTACAAGCCACATTATGGCTTTGACATTACTGCACATATGGCATATCTAATCTTACTTGAAGGTTTCAAAGATTCAATGATGCATGACGAACGTATTAAAAGATCTTCTTGAAGACCATGATCGTTTGAAGATGTTTAGTTATATGATTAGATTTTGATAGGTTGTAGGACATTCTATCTCATGAGATTCAGCAATATGCATGCCTGCATGTTTTAATCGATCGTTTACATATTCGATTTAATCCAGCTACATTATGTTTTATCGAGCTTTAATCGAGAAATCAAAAATCACTTTTATAAAAGTCTTTCAGAACACTAAGTTTTTAGCGGCGTCCTCTTGGACTTGATGAGACAGGACGCTGATAAAATATTTGGAAGCTCAAGGTTGAATTAAACTGATTAATAAGGATGCTTACTTGTTAGTAGCGACCTTTCTTTTATCAACCTTTGAGAATGTCAGGATGTTGACTTAGTTTCAGCTCGTTGGAGTTCTTTTTGCATTTTAAGTGATTTCTATCTTTAAGGACGCTGATAAGTTATAAGTTGAATAAATTATCAGGACACTTCTTGTGTAGGAGCGCCCTCATCTTTAGAATCAACTTAAATAACTTTCAGGATGTTTACTGTCCTTCATCGCACTTAACATTGTTTTAAAACTGTATTTAAAAGTTCAGGACACTAACTCTTGAGTAGCGCCCTCTTGTGTCAAACATTTTAAAACAAAGCAGGACGCTAACTGCGAAGTAGCGCCCTCATGATTTAAGTTGTTTTGTAAAAGTAAGTCAAGATGCTTACTATTCAGTAGCTTCCTCACTTCATTTTTCAGCAGGACGCTGATGTTCTAGGAGCGCCCTCAAAGGAACAAAACGACAAAAAATATATTTTTGTTGTTCTGACATTACTGCTATTTCTGTTAACTTTTTCAAAAATGTACGAATACTTTTCAGAATCTTACAACAACTTTTTCAGAACTTTTTGAACGTTCTAAAACTTCGTCAGAACATTCCTCTTTCATGAAATGATCAAATGACTCAGGTGTTATCGCCATAGTATGCATTGAGCTGAATTGATCCATTTTGGGAAAGAATGTTAACTTTATATTTGAAATAACCTAGAGCACCAAAAATCATCAAGTCCATTGCGCATCTGTTATTCCTATATATATACATGCTGCCTTAGAGTAGAAAAACCAGTAATGATATACGAAACTGATATTCATTCAAAACGTATTAACATTTTTCGTTTGTGCCAAAACAATTTTTAAAAGTTAGTCTTCTTTCACTTGTGCTTTATCTTACGTTCTTTTGAAAGAAAAACTTCAAGTCTTCTGGATTGATTGATCTTCATCTTCATTATTTTGACAATCCATTGAAGAAGACAGAAGCTCTTTGAACCTGTTTTCAGCATAAACTTCATCATACATATCTTGCTAAATTTGTTATAATAGAAGGTTTAATCGAAAGCTTTGTAAGTATCATTTTGATTCTAAGTAAAGGGAATCATATCTTATCTTGTATCAAATTTGCAATAATTGGTTAGTCACTAGGCAAGAGCAAGTGTTGCTCGAAGTTGTAACGGTCATCTCACACCCGAAAGTTGAGAAACGACCATCTCACACCTGAAAGTTGAAAAATGGTCATCTCAAACCCGTAAGTTGAGAAACAATAGTTCTCACACTGGTAAGTCTAGAAAGTGTATCAGTTTGATCTTTACCCTGTAAGAAAGTCCACAATGGAGTTTGAACAAATCCTAACTGAGGAGGTTAGATAGTAGATGTAGGCACAGCTGAACCACTATAAATCTTGTTTGTATTGTCTCATTTACATTTGTTGTATTTGATTGCTATACTTTGTTTAATCTGCTTTCATTTTTTCGCACAATTGTAAGAAAGGCTAAAATCTGCTAAGTGTCCAATTCACCCCCCTCTTGGACATATTTGGCCCAACACGCCCAACCTTTCTTTGATATTTTGGGATGCTGCACAATACATGCGCATCCCTATAACATCCAAAGGAACTAGGTACCAGCATTGAAAAATGGCGTTGCCACCCTGCATACATAAAATATTTTTCTATTTTTTTTTCCTCATATATCAATTAGTTGTTGTAAAACGAGTTGGGTGCTTGCGTTGGTTTTTTTTTGAGGTAGTAACTGTTATTTATAGTGTGGCTCGGCCCATTATGTGTACAAGTGATAGTTCTATTTTACGTGTTTCTATTTATTAGTGTCCTTGACCGTATCAGTTTCCTAAACAAAGTAGGAAACTTTCCCAGTCTGGATTGGGAACTAAGTCTAAAGCTCTCCATATATACCTAGTATTAGGGATTGAGAGGTAGGAGTGAAAACAGAGAGACATTCTGAGTGTTGTACTGCATTCTCCCATATTAGTAAAATCTTTATCTCCTGTGGACGTAGGCAGATCTTCGCTGAACCACCTAAATCTTTGTGCGCTCTTCTTGTTGCTTTGATTTGCATCTGTGTGTGTGCGTGTTTGTATGTTTGTTCCGTTGCGTGAATCTCAACAAATTTGTACCAAAGCGAGGTCTCTAAAAAAGTACAAACACGTATTCAAATTGCGGGAGTGTTGCGATTGATTGGCAGTGGTGCTGCGACAAGTTGCTGGTGATTGCGGAATATTCGATTTGAAGACCAGTGTTTATTTTATCGTTTTGGATTGCAGCGATAAGAAGATCGAAGAAATTCGAGTAACGATGCCATGCATTATTAAAAAATAATAATAATAAATTGTGCGACTCTGCAAATCTACTTGGTAAAAGACTTTGTCTTTTATGGTTTGTTGATTGAAAAGTCAAAACAAATTTGTAGGTAGGTCCCATACTTTCTTTTGTTCTCTGTTGCTGCAAAAAGAGAATAGAAAGAGAGAGTCAATTTTATTTTTAGGTTTCCGCACCACAATACACATGGTGAAGTAAGTAACGACATAAGTTATTTGTTGATATTGGAGTCATTCTTAATCGGATTTCAGTTCCATTTTTTGCGGTGCGTTTGTGTCGACTAGATCTACGTAATGACTGGAGTTAATCGTTGATATGGCTGATAAGTAGGTATTTAGTATATGTTTTATGGTATTTAGTTCATATATTAGGTTAGTTTACCATATATTTGGTTATTTGATAGATTAGTTACATTTTGATATTTTTGCATTATTACGGTATGGATTTCTATAGGTTGGTTCATGAGATTATTAAAGCATGATACTCACTTGGTTTGATGTGTTTTGTAGGTGCTTTCATGTTCTAAATGATGATTGAGAAGATGAAGACATGATGCAAGAAAAGCCAAGGGAGTTAGAGTAAAGAAACAAGTGCATCCAAGGCTTGGGAGTGTGGAAAATTGGCTAGGTCCACAAGAAAATCAGGAAAAATAGGTATAAATGTTGGCCCAGATATGTCCAAGAGGGGGGTCAATTGGACACTTAGCATATTTTAACCTTTCGTAAAATTGTGCGGAATAATGAAAGCAAATTAACAAAGTATACCAATCAAATATAGCAAATGTAAATGAGACAACGCAAGCAAGATTTACAGTGGTTCGGTCGTGCCTAGATCCACTACCTAACCTCCTCAGTTAGGATTTGTTCAAACTCCACTATAGACCTTCTTATGGGTGAAGATCAAACCGGTACACTTTCTCAACTTACGGGTGTGAGAGGACCTATTCTCTACTTATAGGTGAGAGAGAACCTATTCTCAACCTACGGGTGTGAGAAGACCGTTTACAACTTTGAGCAATACTTGCTCTAACTCAGTGACTTACCAGTCACCTCAAACTGAATACAAGATGGGATATGATTCCCTTTACTCAGAATCAAAGTGATACGTACAAAACTTTGGATTGAACCTTATGTGATCACAGATTCAGCAAAATATGATGAAGTTTATGTTGAGAACAGGTTCAAAGAGCTTTTGTCTTCTTCAGTGGGTTTTCAAAATAGTGAAGATGAAGATCAATCAACCCAGAATACTTTAAGTTTTTCTTTCAAAAGATCGTAAGATCAAGTGCAAGTGAAAGAAGACTAACTTTCAAAAAGTGTTTAGCACAAACGAAAACTGTTAATACATTTTGAATGAATATCAATTTCGTATTTCATTAATAGTTTTTCTGCTCTAAGGCAGCATGTATATATAGGAATAACAAAGGCACAATGGACTTGATGATTTCGGCGCTCTAGGTTATTTCAAATATAAAGTTAACATTTTTTCCCGAAATGGATCGATTCAGCTCAATGCATATTACGGCGATAGCACCTGAATCATCTGATCCTTTCATGAAAGAGGAATGTTCTGACGAAGTTTTAGAATGCTTAAAAAGTTCTAAAAAAGTTGTTGTACGACTCTGAAAAGTTTTGAAAAAATACTCATACGTTTCTGAAAAAGTTAACAGAAATAGCAGTAATGTCAGAATAGCAAAAATATTTTTTCTATTGTTTTGTTCTTTTGAGGGCGCTCATAAAGCATCAACATCCTACTGAACAATGAAGTGAGGGCGCTACTGATTAGTAAGCGTCCTGACTTACTTTGACAATTGAACGACTCAAATCGTGAGGGCGCCACTTAGCAGTAAGCGTTCTGCTTTGTTTTACAACATTTTGACACACGAGGGTGCTACTCAAGAGTAAGTGTCATGAACTGTTAAAAATTGTTTTAAAATAATGTAAGTGCGTTGACGGACGGTAAGCATCATGAAGGTTATTTAAGTTGATTCTAAAGATGAGGGCGCTCCTACACAAGTAGCATCCTAATAATTTATTCAACTTATAACTTATCAACGTCCTTAAATATAGAAATCATTTATAGACAAAAAGAACTTTTAGTGAGCTGAAACTAGGTCAGCGTCCTAACATTCTCAAAGGTTGATAAAAGAAAGGTTGCTACTAAGAAGTAAGCGTCTTTATTAATCAGTTCAATTCAACCTTAAGCTTCCTAATATTTTATCAGCGTCCTGACTCATCAGGTCCAGGAGGGCGCTGCTAAAACATTAGCGTCCTGAAAGACTTTTATAAAAAGGGTTTTTGATTTCTCGATTACAGCTCGATAAAACACAATGTAGTCGGATTAAATCGAATATACAACCGATCGATTAAAACATGCAGACATGCATATTGCTGAATCACATGAAAAAGAAGGTCCTACAGCCTATCATAATCTATTCATACAACTAAACATCTTCAAATGATCATAATTTTCAAGAAGATCTTTTAATACGTTTGTCATGCATCATTGAATCTTTGAAACCTTCAAGTGATATTAGATATGTCATATGTGCAGCAATATCATAACCAGAATGTAGTTTTATAATCATCAAAATATTTCATAATAGGGACATAATCTCGTAAGGGACATGAGGATAATTGGTTCAACAGTAAAAACCCGTAACTGGGCTCACGGCGCCGAAAAATTTGAGTTTGCGTGATTTTCGTATTTCGGCCATAACTTTCTCAATTTAACCCCAAATTGGACGTGGTTTATTTCTATAGATTCCTTACTTGAAATAATAGAGGATGAAAGGTTTTTGAGGTTTATTTGGAGTGGAGAAAAAGAAGAAAAACTGCGAGGAAGAAAGCGGACGTGGGATTAAAAAGAGAAATTTTCTAATTTTGTTCCGAACTTTCCTAATTCGACTTGGACGACTTCCTATACACTTGTAGCTATATAAAGACCATTTTTTAGGGTTTTCAAAAGATCATAGAGAATAGACTATATGTCACACCCCGGCCGCAGCCGCGAGCGCGGGTGCACCACTACGACCTCAGCCGTGTGGCGAACGCCAGCCATTATATATCCACAGTATTGTCTTCATCGGGGTCCACAGAACACTGCACGCACCCAACGACCTTTGTCCTTTCCCTATGCAGAACACTGCACAGTCCAGGGGCCTCCCCCAAGTTCGAACTCGCAACCTCTTCCTCATAAGGTTAGATTTCGCAACTTGAGTATCCATTGAGCCCGCGAGCGCGGGCGCACCACCACGACCTCAGCCGTGTATCCATGGCTCAATGGGTACTCAAGTTGCGAAATCTAACCTTATGAGGAAGAGGTTGCGAGTTCGAACTTGGGGGAGGCCCCTGGACTGTGCAGTGTTCTACATAGGGAAAGGACAAAGGTCGTTGGGTGCGTGCAGTGTTCTGTGGACCCCAATGAAGACAATACTGTGGATATATAATGGCTGGCGTTCGCCACACGGCTGAGGTCGTGGTGGTGCGCCCGCGCTCGCGGCTGCGGTCGGGGCGTGACACTATAGAAGAGAGAATGACGGCTAGGAGAAAAGGAACGTGAAGAAGACGACTTGAAGACAAGGAGGAATCTATAAGTTCAATAGCAACTAGTTTGGTTTTGAATGTTTAATTTCTCGTTTCCTTACATGTTTTTGATTTCATTATTTCAAAGTATGAACTAATTTGTTAGTCTAGAGAGGAAATGGATCCTATATTAGATTTTATGCAATAGTATTAGCTTTTGTTTATTATCAATGATTTATTCATAGTTTATTTATATTTCTCTATGCATAACGCTATTGATCTCTTGGCCACGGATCGATTGATCATAGATTTGGGAGGCAGCATTCGATAGAGGGTTCTCTAGGTTGGAACATGAGAAATATGACATGAGATGGTTGTAGTATCGATAGATATGCGATGTACCTCATGAAGTTGTAGAAAAATTATAAAGCGTATTGCATTACTAATATATGGGTTTTTATCGATAGATCAAAATTCTATTTTGGTGATAGATTCTAACGCGACACTCGACGGACGGTGTTAGTGTTAATCTAAGTGGTTTATCACTTAGCACATCCCTAAATATACTATGATGAAGTTTATTTTGATGATCACAAACAAAGTATTTTTTGGTGCTAACGAGCGTTTATCAAGATCTCATCCCAGCACCTAAGGAAAGCAAAAAGCGAAGGAACGACTCAATCAAGGAACTCAAAGACATATCCAACGGTCAAGATCATTTCAATCAAAAGGACTTCAATGATCACATATGGAATTCAAGATCACTTCACTCGAACAATATATGGGTTTTTATCGATAGATCAAAATTCTATTTTGGTGATAGATTCTAACGCGACACTCGACGGACGGTGTTAGTGTTAATCTAAGTGGTTTATCACTTAGCACATCCCTAAATATACTATGATGAAGTTTATTTTGATGATCACAAACAAAGTATTTTTTGGTGCTAACGAGCGTTTATCAAGATCTCATCCCAGCACCTAAGGAAAGCAAAAAGCGAAGGAACGACTCAATCAAGGAACTCAAAGACATATCCAACGGTCAAGATCATTTCAATCAAAAGGACTTCAATGATCACATATGGAATTCAAGATCACTTCACTCGAACAATTTGATCAAGAGCTTCAAGTCTTCGTCTTTCGATCAACGTTCAAAACATTCAACTCCAGCGCAAAATTCATTGAAGATCTCATAATGAAGATTTGGATTTAACGATTATGAGAAATGAGAAATACACAAAGTGTTTGAGGTATATCTTTCTCTAATTGACATTGCTCAAACGTTTTCCAAAACTATGCACAAATCACTTGCATACTTGCATGTTTTGATCATACGTTTTACGGTATTTCAAATAATTTAATTTTCTATATTTAATTTGAAATTTACTGAGTTTTTATTCGCATCTATCGTTTATTTAATCGCGAGTCAAAACTGTTTTTAAAGAGTCTTTCAGGTGGCTAATGATTTAGCAGTACTCTCCTGAACTTGTTAAGTCAGGACGCTGATGACTCATTAAGACACTAATAACATTCAAGGTTGAATTGAGCTGATTAATTAGGATGCTCACTTGTATAGTAGCAGCCTCCCTTTAGTCAACCTCTGAAGTTGTCAGGACATTGATTCAGTATCAGCTTACTAAAAGATTTCTAAAGTTCTTCAAATAATTTCTCTTTGAGGACGTTGATAGTTATAAGTTGAATAATCTATCAGGATGCTACATGGATAGGAGCGCCCTCACCTTTAGGAATCAACTTAATAACCTTTAGAACGCTGATTGTCTTTCAACGTACTTGTTTTTGGTTTCAAATATTTTTCATATGTGGTAGGACGCTTACAGTGTTGTAGCGCCCTCATGTTTTATTTTATGTCTAAAAGTTAGGACCCTTACTTAGAAAGTAGCGCCCTCGTGCACTTAATCTTTTTAAAACATTGTCGGATGTTAACTGTGCATTAGCGCCCTCAGGGTTAAGTTGTTTAAAGTGTTAAAGTTAGTAGTGCCCTCATTTAAGTGTTCTATAGGATGCTTATACATAATGAGCGCCCTCAAGGAACAAAACGACAAAGTTGATATTATGCGTCAGGACACTCATTATGGAATCAAGACGTTAATTCAACAACAGTCACTGTTCTAATAAGTACACTGCATCAGTCTACTTTTTCATAACGGATTTTTGCACAGTCTTTTTCAGCCTTATCAGAGATCTTCTCTGATACATGAATTAAGTATTTCTAAAACTTTCTTTTTTCATGAAATCGGAAAAAAACCAAAATGTTAGTGAATACTGCAGTTGCCATTTTCATAGAATATTCTAGCCGTTGTGTCACGACGCCCCTGACGTAGGTTGACGCCATGACCGGCACAGTGTACTATACACTGTACATACCCATATACAGAATACAATACATTGTCAGCCTTCACGTAGTCTCACAATAATAACCAAAAGTTACAGTATTTTTTTTTTATACCACAAATCGAATTCAATATAGATCTCGATAATCATTTCATTCATTCCACAAATTAAAGTCTCACCTGATAAATATCTATGATCATCTCATTTCGTTATATAATATTACCATACAACCTATCTAAGTGATATTACATATATATCTTGTGTGATAATTATACATATCAAAATAACAAAAATATAATCTATTTCCTCCAAGCATACGTACACGTACCAGACGAAGGTTCACGTGATTATCACTCACGGATTTTTCCTTTTCCCTTCGACTCAATACCTAAAATATTGGAGGAAATGGGGTCAGCAAACAACAGCTCAGTGAATATAGTTCTTGAGATGACAATTATATACATTTAGAGAAAGACGACATTTAAAATCATTTCAAACACTTATTCAACACATGCATCATTCAACGAATATATCATACATGTCAACAACATAAATTGCATGAGTTTTCAATAACACAATGCACAATCTCCCTCCTCCGCAAGGCAAGAGAGCGGGTCTAACCCTTGTATGGCCGTACAAGGTAGACACAGCTTCTCATCACCCAATTCACCGTCATTTCAAGGATCGCAACCCTTGTTAGGATAGACCTACTAACAATGAGGACTCACAAAACCTCATCCGGGTTTAAGTCCTAACGAAATGACAATGAGGATTCGCAAAACCTCATCATTACAAACTCCAATTGCTAAAATCAGTTTGCATGATCCATAAAACTCAATGTATATATAAATATACCATGCATACAATCAAACATTTTATATATGTATAATGTCATACAAGAATCAAATCAAGGAAACTATACTCACAGTGGTTACACAGGATTTCTAAGCCAACCTCTAAAATCGAGCAACAATAAACGTCATTGCTTCCTCAAAAGCGTTTATCCATGCCCTTAAGCCTCAATTTAAACACTGAAATTACCCATAGAGTATCATGAGAATCATCATTTACCATATCAGTAGCTACTAAAATATCAAATCACTGTTCACAGTACTATTTACTATTCACTATTTTACTATGCACTTTTACTATTTACTATTCACTATTTACTTTTACTATTCACTATTTACTTTTACTATTTATCCGAAAGATGTAAATTGTATTAAAATTGTCAAATGGTCTCCAAAAATCATGAAATTGAATCTAACCACATATTCGGGGTCCCGACAGTCAAGGGAACGTTTTTCTACCTTTCTAGCAGATTTTCATTCACGTTGGGTCAAAACCCCAATTTTTTGAAAACGCCGTAAAACGGCTCCCATAGCAAAAATTGGTCCCCTAGAAAGGTTACATCTAGCTTAGATAGTAATTTTACGACGAAAACTAGCAAAAATAGCTTACCACAGGTTCAGATTTCGCGTTCTCCCTCCGTTTTCCCTTTTTTTTTCTTCTTTCCGTCCTCTCTGGTTCTGCACCTTCTTCTTCTCCTTCTCTTTCTTTTTGATTCAACAACTCATTTCTATTCTTCTTTTTTTTATTTCTATTTCATTGATTATTTTATTATTATTTTTTTTTATTGCTTGTTGTCACACGTTGGAACCAACTAGGGATAGAAATTTTTTTTTTATTTTTTATATTTATATATACAAATGATTCCATGCACCTTTCTCTCAATAGTTAACCAACTCCCCATCTTGATATTTCACTTCATTCATTCAATCATACTCCAATCCACATTTTTAATTAACCAATCCCATAAATTAATCAATTTAATTCAACTCCATTTTTTTTTTAATAGGATGATCCCATATGTATCATCTTTATCTCATAATTTTATTTATTTACTAATCATACACGCGTATATTTAGCGCATACGTATAAAATTCGTGTATTATCACGTGTATATTTAGCTCATACATATAAAATACGTGTATTATACATCTCGATATACGCGTGCTTCAATGTATGTATTTCATTACAATTACGGGGTGTTACACGTTGTGTGTAAACGTTCATATTGTTTGAACTTCAAATGTCTAACCACTATGTCCTACTAAGTCTATAAATACCAGCACTTAGGAACAAACAACTCGCCAATCATTTTGTATTCTGCCAATACTTTTTGAAAGATAGTCTGTGTCAAAATGTTTTTCAAACATCTAAACTTTCAAAGTATTTTTGACTGATACCTTTACGTATTCAAAAGCTTTTCATATTGAGCTTTAATTATATTCTTTCTTTGAAAATCTATTTGATCTGGTATCTACTCAAATTCTCAGCACTGATTCACACTTGGAATCATTCTTGCTGAAGATAGAATTTGAGATATAGTTCATGAGAAATAAAGTTGTACTTGATTTCATATCTTAAGTACTGCATTGAATTACATCAGTAGTTGCGTTAACCAATGATCACTGAACTAGAAGTTTTCATATTTATATTTTTTATCTACTTTGAAAACTGTATGTGTTTTTTATTTACACTGGTCCTTCAATTTTCAAGTCAAGGTTTATTTGGTATCATATTATTTTCGAAGAAGCACTGATTTTCATGTCACATCATTCATGCTTTTCGAAACTGCACTTGAGCAATACTGAACATTGAAAGGTAAAGGACTGTAAGTGTATTTCATCTTAGCATTACGTATCCATATTTCATATCTTTGTAATGTTATGTACTGAGCTTAATTGTAAAGTGTTCTACTCAGTTAGAACCAACATTTTTGTGTTGCAATGCTGGTGTTTTTCTGGACTGAAACAACCAGGACAAGTGAATGTAGTTCACTTAATGATTTCATGATTGAAATCATGTAAGGTTATCTCTGAACCTGTAAAAGAGAAAAAGGTTCATCCTCACCTGCAAGAAGGAAACCGGTTCATCCTCATCTCGTAAAAGGATAGGTGCGTCCTTAACCTGTAAAAGGATAGGTTATCTCTTAACCTGTAAAAGAGAAACGGTTATTCCTTATCTCGTAAAAGGATCACGGTTCTTCCTTATCCCGTAAAAGGAAAACGGTTATTCCTTATCCCGTAAAAGGAAAACGGTTATTCCTTATCTCATAAAAGGAAAATGGTTATTCCTTATCCTGTAAAAGGAACATGGGTTTTTCCTCAACCCTAAAAAAGGAAATTCGGTTCATCCTTAGCCCGTGAAAGGATAGGTTTGCCTTTAACCTGTAAAAGGGCAGTTGTAACAGTTTGGTTCTCACCGGTAAGAAAATCAGTTAGCAGATTGAGAAAATCCTAATCTGGAGATTAGGTAGTGGACGTAGGCTTGGCCGAACCACTATAAATCTTGTGTGTCTCGAGCTTGCAATTTAGTCTGTGTTCTAGTTTTGCATCCAATTTTAATACACTTATGCATATCACTAAGTTATTGGAAGAGAAATTTAAAATTGACCATCTCACCCAATTCGCCCCCCTCTTGGGTGGAGCAACAGTTAGGAACTATAGGATTTTGACTTATAAACATGAATAATAATTCGATAATGAGTATGACTAATATTGCATAATTGATAATTAGGTGAAATCTAATCTCTAGGTATTTTTTATATTGATTTTTCTCCAGAAAATTCTAATAAATTGCTATTTTAATTATTGTTTTAGTTTAAGTATTATTTTAGTTCATTGATCATTATAATTTGGTTTTCTAGATAAAATTAGGGGTAGGAACGATATAATTAGTATAGTACATCAATCCCTAAGGACGATACCCTATTCTCATCGGTAAATATTATAACTTAGCACCGTACACTTGCGGTTTGCACGCATCATGTTTTTGGCGCCGTTGCCGGGGACAGATATTAGTTTACACTATTATTGTGTGTTCGAGCTTTAATTTTAATTTAGATTTTCTTTGTTATTTTCTAGATTTTTCTTTCTTGTAGGTTTTTCACGTATTTGTAGCGATCGAAAGTTTTGAGATAGTACCATTTGATCCTAAGATTGAGAGAACGTGTGGAAGACTAAGAAGAGAAAGAAGAGTAGGAGCTGAAACAATGGCGGATAATCCAAATCAGTTGACTTTGAGGGATTATTTCAAACCGGACATCAACGAAAACTACTCGGGCATTCTTCGCACTCACATAAATGCAAACAACTTTGAGTAAAGCCGACTTTGATCTCAATGCTCCAGCACCATCAATTTGAAGGTTCCCCTATGGAAGATCCAACTATCCACATCACCACTTTCTTGGAGATGTGTGACACTGTGAAGATGAATGGTGTTCATGAAGACACCATTAGACTGAGGTTGTTCCCATTCTCACTTCGGGACAAGGCAAGAACATGGTTGCAATCCTTGCAACCAAATAGCATTGCAACATGGGAGGACATGGTACACAAGTTTCTACAGAAGTTCTTTCCACCAGCCAAGACCGCCCAACTACAGCTGAGATTGGGCAATTCAAGCAACAAGAGTCAGAGTCTTTATATGACTCTTGGGAGAGATTCAAGGAGTTGTTGAGGAAATGTCCTCAACATGGGTTTCAAGATTGGTTAGAGCTTCAAATTTTCTACAATAGGATGAAGTTTTCTACAAGGACTCTAGTAGATGCGGCGGCCGGCAGTTCATTGTTGTCCAAGACTACTCTTGAGGCATTTAGCTTGTTGGAGGATATGGCTACCAATACCTATGAAGTTCAAGGAGCAAGATCCATGGTGAAGAAGGTAGGCGGGTTACATGAAGTAGATCCTATCACATCCTTCTCGGCACAAAATTCAAGCCTTTCACATCAACTTACTGCACTTACCACTCAAAGTGCGCAACCATCTATTGAGAAAGCGGTGGCGTTGATTTTTGGGTTATTCAGGCAATGAGGCATTAGAAGAGCAAATATAATACATCAACAACCAGGGGTACAGCAATAGAAGCAATCAAGGTGTGCCAAATCAATACCACCCGGGTGTTCGTAATCATGAAAATTTCTCCTATGCCAATACAAGGAATACTTTACAACCTTCACCAAGTATCTACACTCAAGCACATGATAAGAAGCCTACTAGTGATGAGTTTTTGAGTTCTTTCATAACGAAGACTAGGGCATCTATCAAAAATTTGGAAGTGTAAGTGGGGCAACTAGTTTCAAATTATGAATGCTCAACAGAGGGGGTCACTACCTAGCAACACTAAGGTAAACCTGAAAAAGCAATGCCAAGCCATTACCTTGGGAAGTGGAAAGGAAATAAAGGGGGCTGATTCGATTCTAAGTACACCACCACCACCCAATGAAGAGCATGAAGAGACAAGCACAGAGACCGAGCCGAGTAAGAGAAGGAAGTTGAGTCATCAAAGGGGGAGAAGCCACATGAGAGGCCCTACCGACATGGTTCTATTACTTTCACGGATAACCCTCCTAAACTCTCAACTCCTATTCCATTTCCTCAGAGATTTCAAAAAAAGAAGCTTGACGAGAAATTCGCCAAGTATCTAGAAATTTTCAAAAAGATTCAAATTAACATCCCTTTTGCAGATGCATTGGAGCAAATGCCGAACTATTTCAATTTCATGAAGGATGTGATGACGAAGAAGGGGAAGCTAGACGACTACGAATTGGTGAAACTTATTGAAGAGTGTAGTGCCATACTACAAAAGAAGCTACCTCAAAAGCTAAAAGATCCAGGGAGTTTCACTATACCTTGCACCATTGGTTCTTTAAATTCTATTAAAACTTTATGTGATTGAGGTGCAAGCATTAACTTAATGTCTTTGTCAATTTTCAGGAAATTGGGGCTTGGGGAGGTGGAGCCAACTACTATATCTTTGCAACTAGTGGATCAATCTCTTAAATATCCTTAGGGTATCATTGAAAATGTTTAAGTGAAAGTGGATAAGTTCATCTTCCCTGTTGACTTTGTGGTATTGGATATTGAGGAAGATGGAGACATTCCCTTGATACTTGGGTGACCATTCCTGGCTACCGGGAGAACACTGATAGATACCTTGAGGGTTAATGAAGACAAAGTAGTGTTTAAGATCTACAATATACCCAAAGCTCCTGAGAAGAAGAATACTTGCAACCGAATTGATGTCAAAGGGGTAATTGATAAGTGTGCTACTTATGAGAAGCCTACATTGAAAGATGCCTTAGAGCACTATGTGAAAAAAGTAGAGAATTTAGATGACCCTCTTCCCTTGGTGTGGAAGGACCTATATTTGATGTCAAATGTTGAAGAAGAAAAGTTGTTGAGTACTATGATTGAGCATAAGCGAAAAGATGAATCTCTTTCTTGAGTCAAGAAGAAATGGTTAAGACACTTTAAGGGCCAAGATGAAAGGAATGAAAAGGTCGTGCTTCTTGATGATTCACCTTAAAGAAACAAAAAAGAAGTCGGGCTGAGGACTTTAAACCAAGTGCTTGTTGGGAGGGAACCCATCGGTTTTGGAGGTTTCTTATTTTATGTGTTTTATTTTTTTAGTCATTGTAGTATAGATTTGAGTTTCGTGCCATTGACATTTTCATTTCTTTTCCTTTCTAGGTTCTAAAGCAAGTTTGGGGATCTTCTTGGAACATTTAGGAGAGGCGATTGAAGTGCATCATAGGAGATTTACACCCATTTGGGTTAAGGCGGTTTTTTAAACTCTCTTCTTTTGTATTTGCCTCAGTTTTTCTTTATTTATGTCATGCATTGAGGACAATGCTCACTTTAAGTTTAGGGGGAGAGTTTTGAATTTTTGTCATGGTAATTTTGTTGAGTGTGCATTAGTTTAAGTTAGTTAGTCACATTCTTTTACAATTTAGACTTACTTATGGAAGGCCAATGACATGAGAACAATTTAAAGATATGAAACGATAGGGGAATGTAGAGAGTACCTTTATGTCTGTGTACTTGATCTATTTTTGTTGAGTTTTATTGGAGAAACTTTACCAATTGTTCATGGTTTTGATCATTAGATTAAAATTGTTTGGAATGGACTTTTGCTTGCCGAGTTATATTTTGGATCTCTAAGGATTCTAGAACAAGTTTGATCACTTCTCAAGGCGAAATCCTAGAAAACACACCATGAGGAAGATGATTTAGGCCATGTTCCAAAAAGTTTGAGCCAAATAGCCTACCTTACTTTTTATTGTATTCATAGTTCCCATTTTGAGCTTAATATCCTTTTTTTTGTTACCTATGCATCATGAACGTTGAGCTTGTCATGTTTAAATTCCTTGTTTTTCAACCTATGTGTTGAACCAATTATCCTCATGTCCCTTACGAGAATATGTCTCTATTATGAAAGATTTTATGATTGCAAAACTACATTCTTTTCATGATATTACTGCACATATGGCATATCTAATCTTACTTGAAGATATCAAAGATTCAATGACGCATGGCGAACTTATTAAAAGATCTTCTTGAAGACCAAAATCGTTTGAAGCTGTTATTTGTATGATTAGATTATGATAGGTTGTAGGACCTTCTATCCCATGTGATTTAGCAATATGCATGTCTGCATGTTTTAATCGATTGGTTGCATGTTTGATTTAATTCGATTACTTTATGTTTTATCGTGTTTTAATCGAGAAATCAAAAATCGCTTTCATAAAGTCTTTCAGGACGCTAATGTTTTAGCAGCGCTCTCCTAGACTTGATGAGTCAGGACGCTGATAAAATGTTAAGACGCTCAAGGTTGAATTAATTTGATTAATAAGGACGCTTACTTGTTAGTAATGACCCCTCTCCTATCAACCATTGAGAATGTCATTAGTTTTAGCTTGCTGAAAGATCTTTTTGTCTTTAAGTGATTTTTATCTTTAAGGACGTTGATAAGTTATAAGTTGAATGAATTATCAGGACGCTACTTGTGTAGGAGCGCCCTCATCTTTAGAATCAACTTTGGTAACTTTCAGGACGCTCACCGTCCGTCAGCACGCTTAAACATTGTTTTAAAACTGCTTTTAATAGTTCAGGACGCTTACTCTTCAGTAGCGCCCTCATATGTTTTGCGTTTTAAAACAAAGCAGGACGCTTACTGCGAAGTAGCGCCCTCATGCTTTAAGTCATTTAATTGTCAAAACAAGTCAGGAAGCTTACTATTTAGTAGTGCCTTCACTTTATTGTTCAGTAGGACGCTAATGTTCTATGAGTGCCCTCAAAGGAACAAAACGACAGAAAAGATATTTTTGTTGTTCTGACATTCTGCTATTTCTGTTAACCTTTTTCAGAAATGTACGAATACTTTTCAGAACTTTTCAGAATCGTACAACTTTTTAGAACTTTTCAAAACGTTCTAGAACTTTGTCAGAACATTCCTCTTTCATGAAAGGATTAGATGATTCAGGTACTATCACCGTACTATGCATTAAGCTGAATATATCCATTTCTGGAAAGAATGTTAACGTTATATTTGAAATAACTTAGAGCGCCAAAATTACCAAGTCCATTGCGCCTCTGTTATTCCTATATATACGTACTGCCTCAGAGCAGAAAAACTAACTAATGAAATACGAAACTAATATTCATTCAAAACGTATTGACAGTTTTCGTTTGCATCAAAACACTTTTTGAAAGTTAGTCTTCTTTCACTTGTGCTTGATCTTACGATCTTTTGAAAGAAAAACTTCAAGTCTTCTGGGTTGATCGATCTTCTTCTTCATTCTTTCAAAAACTCAATAACGAAGACAAAAGCTATTTGAACCTGTTTCAAGGATAAACTTCATCATACATATTTCGCTGCATCTGTGGCAACAGAAGGTTCAATCCAAAGTGTTGTAAGTATCACTTTGATTCTGAGTAAAGGGAATCATATCTTATTCTGTAATCAGATTGTACTGACGGGTAAGTCACTGAGTTAGAGCAAGTGTTGGTCATAGTTGTAAGCGGTCTCCTCACACCAGTAAGTGGAGAATAGGTTCTCTCTCACCTGTAAGTAAAGAAACGGTCCTCTCACACCCGTAAGCTAAGAAACCATAGTTCTCACACCCGTAAGTTGAGAAAGTATTCCGGTTTGATATTCACTCGTAAGAAGGTCCATAGTACAGTTTGAACAAATCCTAACTAAGGAGGTTAGGTAGTGGATGTAGGTGCGGCCGAACCACTATAAATCTTGTTTGCATTGTCCCATTTACATTTACTGTATCTCATTTCCATACTTTGTTTAATCTGCTTTCATTATTCCTCACAATTAAAAGAAAGGTTAAAATTTGTTAAGTGTCCAATTCACCTCCCCCCCCTCTCTTGAACACATCTGGGCCAACAATTGGTATTATAGCAGGTTAACCATCAAAGTATCTAATTATCTTTGATTGAGTATGGAAAGACAAAACAAAAGAAGCACTTATCTCTCAGGTAAAGGAAACTCCACCAATCGACCACCACTATTCAAGAGAGAAAACTATTCACACTGAAAAACTAAGATTAGGTATTACCTTAAAGCCCAAGATCAAGAAATGTGGGATGTTGTGACACACGGCTGTCCAGCGCCTACTAAAATAGTTGATGGTGCTCCTGTTCCAAAGGATATAGACGAATGGAGTGCTAAAGAAAAGAAAAGAGAACTATTGAATAACCAAGCTGTAAACATTTTGTGTTGCAGTTTATCAGTCGAAGAGTTCAATAGAGTTAGCGCGTGTGAAACCGCTAAGAAGATCTGGAACAAGTTAGAGGTCACCCACGAAGGAACTTTGCAAGTTAAAAAAGCAAAGCTCCAACTATTAGTTGAAAAATATGAAACCTATAGAATGAAGGAAACTAATTCGATAGCTGAAGTTATTGTTCGGTTTACAACAAACATCAATGAGATGAAGAACCTAGGAAAAATCTATGACCAAGAAAAAACTGTTAGAAAATTTCTAAGAGGTCTACCCAGAGCATGGGAACCCAAGGCCACAGCCATAGAAGAAGCCAAGAATCTGGTTGAATACACTTTTGATGAACTGTGTGGTTCATTAATGGTTCATGAAATAAAGCTAAAAGAGACAATGTGTCCGATCAAAATTGAGGAAAAAGAAAAGAAATCAATTGCCCTCAATGTTGAAACTGATTCTGAAAATGATTCGGATTCAGAAGATGACATGGCTATGATATCCACAAAGTTCAATAAGTTACTTAGGAGAAAGAGTAAGAATAACTCTTACTCAAGCTTTCACAAAGGAAAGAAACCTGAGTGTAAACCTGTAGAGTTAATATGTTACGGTTGTAACAAACTAGGTCATATAAGGAGTGAATGCCCCATAAAATATAAGAAAAACACCAGCTCTTACATAAAAGACAACAAAGTTCTCAAAGCATATGGGATGATTCAAGCTCAAGCGAAGATGAAGTGGATTCAGATCACACGGCTGCATTATGCTTAATGGCAAGCACATAGGTAAAAACTGAACCTACTGACAAATTGCATGAGTTCAACATTTATATTTAGGAGCTTAAGTCAAAACTTAGTAAAGATATTATGAAGTTAAGCATAGTCTTGAAGAAGCTCTTGAGGAAATTGAATTCCAACAAGAAGAGCTAGACGGATTGTCTCTAGATAATGAACAACTTAAGAAAGTTGTTGGGAAATTGAAAAATGAAAATGAAACTCTTAGAAAAGAAAAGGAAGACCTGCACTGCATAGTAATAAAATTCACAAATGATCAAAGGATATTTGACATGATGTTAGGATCACAAAAATGTGCATTCGACAAGACTAGACTAGGCTACACTCATGGGCCTAAACAAAAGGAGTAAGACACTGTACTGACCAAGAGACCAAAATGCAACAAATCTCACAGGGAAGGTCATACAATACTCAGATGCAATGTCTTACATGGAAAGAAAAGAAAATATGCATGGATTGAAAATTTTGTTCTTACTGATGCTAACATGCGTGGACCCAAACAAGCATGGGTACCAAACTCAAAAATATTTTATGTTGTGTAGATATGCAAAAACGAAGATGTATGGCATCTAGACAGCGGCTGTTCCAAGCACATGTCTGGAGATAGATCTAACTTTTTGAGCCTTGAAAAGAAGAAAGGGGGAAAGGTCACCTTCGTAGACGATAGCAAAGGTGACATTGAAGGCATTGGAACTATTGGTAATGATTCTCTATCCATATCTGATGTACTTTATGTTCAAGGGCTGAAGCATAATCTCTTGAGCATAAGTCAATTATGTGACAAAGGTTATGACATTTCATTTGAGGCAAATAGGTGTATTGTCAAGCATGCTGATAAAATTGTTGCATTCATGGCATCTAGAATTAAGAATGTGTATTGCACAAACTTCATTGACATAAAGAAACAAAATGTAACATGTTTAAGTGTTATCTCTAGTAATGATGCATGGCTATGGCATACGAGATTAGCTCATATTAATATAGACAACATATCTAGGATTGTTAAACATGATCTGGCCACGGGAATTCCGAAAGGAACTTACTCAAATGATAAGGTTTGTGAACCATGTCAACTTGGCAAGCACACCAGATCATCATTTAAGAGCAAGAGGCATTAATCAACCTCTAGAGCTCTCGAACTGATTCACATGGATCTTTTCGGACCAACCAAAACCTACAGCTTAGGTGGTAAATCATATGTGTTTGTGATTGTTGATGGCTTTACTCGATTTACATGGGTATTTCTATTAGCTCATAAATATGATGCTTGTGAAACATTTATAAAATTCTGTAAAAGAGTCGAAAATGAAAAAGGGTACAAAATCAACATAATTAAGTGTGGCGTCCCAAAAATTATTTCATCTAGCCCATTACTCAATTATATTTTACCCAAACTCTATGTGTTTGCCTTGATATGTTTGGTGTTTGTTTAATGGTTGTTTAATGTTTGTATATTTGATGCTTGATAATGTATATAAATATGTGCATTATAAATTGTATATGTGACACCCCGAAAATTATTTCATCTAGCCCATAACCCAATTGCATTTTGCCCAAACTCTATGTGTTGTCTTGATATGTTTGGTGTTTGTTTGATGGTTGTTTAATGTTTATATATTTGATGCTTGATAATGTATATAAATATGTGCATTATAAATTGTATATGGGTCATGTTAAATTAAAGTATAATGCATATGTTATTATTTATGCATGGGCCCATTAAACCATGAATTAATATGGGTTAGGATTGATTGAATAAAAGGATAAATGAGAATAAATAATTTGGTGTATTAGATGGATTGGACATTTAAAATACATGCAAGCATAAGATTGGTTAAAGTACATGTGGTTGGTATGGGTCGTATGAGACCAACACATGTCAAATTGGTGCATGAGAATGGACAAGTGTCCCATGCCCCATTTCTCTTCTCCAATACATGTCAAGTTGATGCATGAGAATTGACAAGTGTCCCATGCCCATTTCTCTTCTCCAATACATGTCAAGTTGGTCCATGAGACCAACACATGTCAAGTTGGTGCATGAGACCAACACATGTCAAGTTGGTGCATGAGAGTGCGTAAGTGTCCCATGCCCCATTTCTCTTCTCCAACACATGTCAAGTTGGTGCATGAAACTGGACAAGTGTCCCATGCCCACTTCTCTTCTCCAAGGAAGTCCTAGAGAGTGAGGTGAGTGGAGGGAAATGAAAAAAGAAGAGAAAGGAAAGAAGAAGAGAAAGAAAGAGGAAGTTGCTTTGAGGGAAGTCTCAGCAATGTTTTCATCAAAGAGCTGGATATTGTGCTATATGGTCAGATTGAGCTCAAGATTTGTCAGAAAGTTCGTATCTTATGGGTATTCATTCTGGTCGGTGCAGATCTTGATTGGAGTTTTCGTTTGAGATATATAACCTCCCAAACAAAGTTGGTCGGAAGGTCTCGACTTCTCGCGCAGTTTAGATCAAACTAATATATCTCATAAATCTACCGTTGGATGGATATGATATTTGAGAGGTGGTTCACAACTGATCGTTCTGCATTATGAACGGTTGAGATGTTGGTAGGTCAAGTATTTTGTGTGATATAGTCATCTGAGTTCGAGTATTTGTAGCAAGATAGGAGAAATTGTCTGATTAGAGACTTGTTCATCAAAGTGGCTTATCTTTTCGGTCCACCGTTGGATTGAGCTGATTTTTGGATAGAAGGTTTGTTTCTTAACATATTTCAATCTGTACGGTTGATTTTGTGATTAAATATTTCTGTTGGTAGCTTGATACATCTGAACAGAATATTAAATGAAAAATTGGTAAGGTTGTTTGTATTAGACTTAAATTTAGAATATGAACTTAGACCTTTGCAAATAGCTTGCATGTCAACTATGTTGACCTAGTTGCCATTGTTGATGAACCCATGATGGAAAATCAATGATATACATGGCTGAACATGGTGACCAAGTGTAAATAGGCAATACGGCCTAAGTATGGAAAATTTCATATTTTAGGGCTTTTGATGCTTTTCGCCTAAAATCATCGAATTGATGCAATTTATGTCTAATTAAGCATGATTAGGGTTGATTATGCTACAGATTAGGTGGTTGTGACCATATCATGGGTTAGGCCTACTTGTGATAAAATGGCCCAATTTGGGCATGTTTATGCATAAGGAATTGAAAATCAGTATTTTTGATTAATTGAATGGTTTATGAATGAGAACTATGCATTAGAGGCCTAAGTCGTGTAATTTGAGTTGAATGATGGGATTAGATGGGATTTCGGCCTATTGTCTATATATGGGCTGATTTAGGGTTGATGTGTAATGTCTATGTGATTGAGCGTAGGAATCGATGTATGGTTGGATATTGACGAATGTTTCAGGACCTTGATTGGGTAGATTCGGTTTGATGTCCGTGTGTGGTTAGATACTCTCGCGAGGCTTGGTTGTGAGTAGACTTCATTTATGATTATATCTTTTATGTCATCATATCACATATATATATTGTACGTTGAAAGCATGAATGTGTCCTAATGTTTTGAATGATGCATTGATTTGAGAAAACCTTATGACTTTGGTTGGGCCCATCTATCTGGCTAATAGGGGGACTTAACCTTGTCATAGGAGGGTTTTAAAAAGGAAATATTTGGGGATGAGAACAGTACGGTGAAATAGACGTGCAATAGTAACCCCAATGCATGTGGAATGTGGATCCAAATTGATAAGCTTTTACTTGCATCGAACTTATTATAAATGCTTGATATCTATATGTTATGAGCTTTTAATCATGCTACACATTGACATGCATACATGATATTTATTGATGAGTATTGATAGCATATTTGAATTCTATTCACTGGGCACTCACCCTCATTTTCCTCTTTCTGGTCCTTCTATCCTGAATAAGGGCAAAGGAGTAGTCATATCTTAAGGGCCTTGCTGGCGAGAGAATCCAAGGCCTCGATGTGAGTTGAGAGGCATTTTGATTGAACTGTGTTTTAAATTATGATGTATTATATTTTGGACTATGTAATTATAACACTTACCACATTGTAGTATGGGTGAGTTGGGACTTGTTAGATAGACCATGTGGACATATGACGATTTTTTTGTACCCTTAGTTTTGGACTTTATGTGTAGGTCAATCTTGATGGACTGTAGGGATTATGACGATTTTATTTATGGTTCATTTTTATGGAGTATCTCCTGTCTTGGATGATTAATACGGTTGGTAGTTTTGTTTAGTACCTGTTTATATTATGTCGTTGTTTGGGATAAGGCTCGTAGGGTCTCAACCCCCTCACGAGGGTTGAGGACTGGTTTGAGATGCCTACGCCGGGCGTCCAGGCCTCGGCATTCCGCACGCCATTCCTAGCGTGGTTGGTGGTCCGGGGTGCCGGGTCACCAAAGTATATGGGTCATGTTAAATTAAAGTATAATGCATGTTTTATTATTTATACATGGGCCCATTAAACCATGAATTGATATGGGTTAGTATTGATTGAATAAAAGGATAAATGAGAATGAAAATTTGGTGTATTAAATGGATTGGAGATTTAAAATACATGGAAGCATGAGATTGGTTAAAGTACATGTGGTTGATATGAGTAGTATGAGACCAACACATGTCAAGTTGGTGCATGAGAATGGACAAGTGTCCCATGCCCCATTTCTCTTCTCCAACACATGTCAAGTTGGTGCATGAGACCAACACATGTCAAGTTGGTGCATGAAAATGGACAAGTGTCCCATGCCCCATTTCTCCTCTCTAGCACATGTCAAGTTAGTGCATGAGAGTGGACAAGTGTCCCATGCCCTACTTCTCTTCTCCAAGGAAGTCATAGAGAGTGAGATGAGTGGAGGGAAATGAAAGAAGAAGAGAAAGAAAGAGGAAGTTGCTTTGAGGGAAGTCTCAGCAACGTTTTCATCAAAGAGCTGGATCTTGGTTCTATATGGTCCGATTGAGCTCAAACCTTTTCAGCAAGTTCGTATCTTATGGGTATTCATTCTGGACGGCGGAGATCTTGATTGGAGTTTTCGTTTGAAAGATATAACCTCCCAAACAAAGCTGGTCGGAAAGTCTGGATTTCTCGCGTTGTTTATATCAAACTAATAGATATCCTAAATCTACCGTTGGATGGATATGATATTTGAGAAGGTGGTTCACAACTGATCGTTCTGCATTATGAACGGTCCAGGGTGCGGGGTCGCCACAGTTGGTATCAGAGCCCGATTTTACTAGATTTTACTAGTTTTGTAACAATCAAGGGTACACTCACCATCTATCAGCCCCAAGGACACCACAACAAAATGGTGTAGTTGAAAGAAAGAAAATAACTCTGAAGGAGATGTGTAGAACAATGCTCAATGAGTATAACACTGCAAATCATTTTTGGGGTGAAGCTATAAACACTGCCTGCTATGTAATGAACCGAGTTCTGATTAGAAAAGATTTGAATAAAACTCAATATGAACTATGGAAGGGTAGAGCACTCAACATCAGTTACTTCCGAGTATTTGGATGTAAATGTTTTTATTCTAAATGATAAAGTCAATCTAGACAAGTTTGAACCTAAATCTGACATAGGAATATTCTTAGGATATTCTTCTCACAGTAGAGCCTACAAAGTCTTCAACAAATCAAATCAAACTGCAGAAGAATCAATTCATGTAAACTTTGATGAAAGTGTTAATAAGAAAAGTCTTGAGAATGACTTTAAGCAATTAAATTTTGATGACGATGAACCTAAGACAACCAAGGTTATAGATCTTGTACCTGAACCATCTCTAGAATCTTCTAAAAACTCTAGACTACTTCAAGGTCTTTCCCAAGATCAAATTTTAGGAGATCTAAGAAAAGGTGTATCCACTAGAGCCTCAATTCAAAAAGATCAAGAGCTTGTTGCTTTTGTATCACAATTCGAACCAATTAAAGTGGAAGATGCACTGAAAGATGAAAACTAGATTCTTGCTATGTAAGTAGAACTAGGACACCTTGTGCAAAACAAAGTATGGGAATTAGTTCCTAGACCTTTTCATCAATCGGTTATAGGAACCAAATGGATCTTTAGGAACAAAAAGAATGAACAAGGCATCATTGTCCGCAATAAGGCTAGACTGGTTGCACAAGGGTACAACAAAGAAGAAGGCATAGACTTCGAAGAAGTTTTTTCCCCAGTAACAAGACTAGAAGCAATAAGAATGTTACTTGCCTACGCTTGTTACAAGGATTTTCCCTTATACCAAATGGATGTAAAAAATATTTTTCTAAATGGTTACATCAATGAAGAAGTATATGTGGAACAACCTCCAAGGTTTGAGGATGCTCAAGACCCGAAATATGTGTCCAAACTCCACAAAGCCTTATATAGATTGAGACAAGCTCCAAGAGCTTGGTATGATCGACTGAGTTCATTTCTTTTTGATCATAAGTTTCAAAAAGGAAAACTTGATCCAACTTTGTTTCTCAAACACCACAATGATAATATGCTCATTGTTCAAATATATGTGGACAATATCATTTTTGGTGCATCAAACAAAGAACTATGTGATGAGTTTTCAAAATTAATGCAAAAGGAATTTGAAATGAGTATGATGGGAGAACTTACATACTTTCTCGGCTTACAAATTAAATAAATGCCGAAAGGCACCTTCTTAAGCCAATCAAACTATGCTAAGGAAATGATTAAAAAGTTTCAAATCCATAATTGGAAATCGATTAACACTCCTTGTACTTCTGCAATCAAATTAGATAAGGATGAAAAAGGCAAATCAATTGATTCAAAACATTATAGAAGCATGATTTGAAGTCTTCTGTACCTAACAGCAAGTCAACCTGGCATTATGTTCAGTGTCTGTCTATGTGCAAGATTTCAATCTGAACCGAAACAATCTCATTTAAAATGTTTCAAATGAATATTCAGATACATAAGTGGCACAACAAATTTAGAAATTTGGTATTCCGAAGGTACTACTTTTGATCTCAGAAGTTATGTAGACTTCGACTATGCCGGCAGTCTAACTGATAAGAAAAGTACCATTGAATTTTGTCACTTTCTTAAAAATTCACTAATTTCTTGGTTCTGCAAAAAACAACATTCCATGGCACTATCCACAGCTGAAGCAGAATATGCTGCAGCTGGAAGTTGTTGTTCTCAGGTTCTTTACATGGAACAATAACTTCAGGATTATCAAATATTTATTCAATGTGCTGAAATTTTATGTGATAATAATAGTGCTATTAACATATCTAAAAATCTTGTATTGCACTCCCGAACTAAGCATATTCAAATAAGACATCACTTTGTACGGGATCATGTGCAAAATGGAGAAGTATTATCTCATATTGGAACCAAATAGCAACTGGCTGACCTATTTACTGAAGCCCTACCAAAACACCAGTTTGTTCATATTCGCAGAGAACCTTGAATGTTCTCTGAATCCGATCTGTAGCCCTTTGATGCTTACCTCCATATGGGAGAGATATATTTCATGTTACTTTACTCTTTTTGATATTTCAAAAGGGGGAAAAAGTACTATCATTGAAGCATCATAAACTCAGGGGGAGTATAACACTAAGGGGGAGTCTTAGTGATACTTTATGTACATTCCTTGCTAATAAACTCATATCATATGAAACAAGTTACATTAGTACTGCATCTCATGCATACATACATCACTTTATTAGCTTGCTTCAAAGCCTACAAAAATGTGTTTGAAATCATCAAAAAAAGGGAGATTGTTAAAGCAATTATCCTCATGTCCCTTACGAGAATATGTCCCTGTTATCAAAGATTTTGATGATTACAAAACTACATTCTGTTCATGATATTACTGCACATATGGCATATCTAATCTTACTTGAAGGTATCAAATATTAAATGATGCGTGGCGATTGTATTAAATGTTTATTTGTATGATTAGATTATGATAGGTTGTAGGACCTTCTATGCCATGTGATTTAGCAATATGCATGTCTGCATGTTTTAATCGATTGGTTGCATGTTTGATTTAATTCGATTACTTTATGTTTTATCGTGTTTTAATCGAGAAATCAAAAATCGCTTTCATAAAGTCTTTCAGGACGCTAATGTTTTAGCAGCGCTCTCCTGGACTTGATGAGTCAGGACGCTGATAAAATGTTAAGACGCTCAAGGTTGAATTGATCCGAATAATAAGGACGTTTACTTGTTAGTAGTGACCTTTCTCCTATCAACCTTTGAGAATGTCAGGACGCTGACTTAGTTTCAGCTTGCTGAAAGATCTTTTTACTTTTAAGTGATTTTTATCTTTAAGGACACTGATAAGTTATAAGTTGAATGAATTATCAGGACACTACTTGTGTAGGAGCGCCCTCATCTTTAGAATCAACTTAAGTAACTTTCAGAACGCTCACCGTCCATCAGCGCGCTTAAACATTGTTTTAAAACTGATTTTAATAGTTCATGACACTTACTCTTCAGTAGCTCCCTCATATGTTTTGCGTTTTAAAACAAAGCAGGACGCTTACTGCGAAGTAGCACCCTCATGCTTTAAGTCATTTAATTGTCAAAACAAGTCAGGACGTTTATTATTTAGTAGCTCCCTCACTTCATTGTTCAGTAGGATGGTGATGTTCTATGAGCGCCTTCTAAGGAACAAAACGACATAAAAGATATTTTTGTTGTTCTGACATTACTGCTATTTCTGTTAACCTTTTTCAGAAACGTACGAATACTTTTCATAACTTTTTAAAACGTTCTAAAACTTTGTCAAAACATTCCTCTTTCATGAAAGGATCAGATGATTCAGGTGCTATCGCCGTAATATGCATTAAACTGAATCGATCCATTTCTGGAAAGAATGCCAACATTATATTTTAAATAACTTAGAGCGCCAAAATTACCAAGTCCATTGCGCCTTTGTTATTCCTATATATATGTATTGCCTTAGAGCAGAAAAACTAACTAATGAAATACGAAACTAATATTCATTCAAAACGTATTGACAGTTTTCGTTTGCGGCAAAACAGTTTTTGAAAGTTAGTCTTCTTTCACTTGTGCTTGATCTTACGATCTTTTGAAAGAAAAACTTCAAGTCTTCTATGAGTTATATTGAAAAAAATAAAATAAGAAAGAAAAAAAAGAAAAGAAAATGAAAAAGGAGAAGAAAAAGGTGTTACATCTATGTGTTGAAAAGAAATAAGTTTGGGGGTGTAGCATTTCATGAAAGAAAAAAATGAATGATGATGAGAAGCAAACAAAACAATGAGGAGTAAATGAAAAGTTGAATTTTACAGAGGATATATGCACTGAAATTAGGGTTTTTGTTTCAAATGTAATGTAGTGGATGTTAGCAATTAATCAAAGTGTTTAGGATGTTTTTGAGCTACAATGTTCTTATTTTCCTTACCTTTGAACCTAAGCCTTGCATTACAACTTATGAAAGACCTTTTGATTCTGAATAGTGTGTGATCTTCATTACTGGAGAGTGGCGTGAAGGACTTGCCTATGGATTTTTCCTATCTAAATAATATATTTTGAGATCTTACACTTAATATTTGTTTGCATTTGCTCATTTTCATAATTAGTTTGATGAGATTAGCTATGTACTTATGTGTCAAGGAATCAAAGGTGGAGCTTGGTAAGAGTTGGGTTGAGATTTTAGACAACTCCACTCTCTTGAAGTTCTTCCTAGAAGTGGATATTCTTTTTGGTGTAATCTTGGAGGCGATATATGCGTTTACAATGATTGAGTAAGTCTTTATTTGTGTGAGAATGTGATTTTAGAAGGGTTATGTTAATCATGAGTTTTAGTTTTGTTTTCCCTTTGTTCTGGACGATCAAATTCCTAAGTTTGGGGGTGTTTGATAAGTAGATATTTAGTATATGTTTTAGAGCATGTTTTAGGTGTGTTTTATGGTATTTAGTTCATATATTAGGTTAGTTTACCATAAATTTGGTTATTTGATAGTTTAGTTACATTTTGGTATTTTTGCATTATTTCGGTATGGATTTCTATAGGTTGGCTCATGAGATTATTAAAGCAAGATACTCACTTGGTTTGATGTGTTTTGTTGGTGCTTCGATGTTCTAAATGATGATTGAGAAGATGAAGACATGATGCAAGAAGAGCCAAGGGAGTTAGAGTGAAGAAACAAGTGCATCCAAGCCTTGGGAGTGTGAAAAATTGGCTAAGTTCACAAGAAAATCAGGAGAAAATGGTGTAAAAACCCGTAACCGGGCGCCACGGCGCCAGAAAATTCTATTTTGCGCGACTTTTGTATTTCGCCCATAACTTTCTCAATTTAACTCCGAATTGGATGTGGTTTGTTTCTATGGATTCCTTACTTGAAATAATACAAGATGAAATGGATTTTAGGTTAATTTGGATTGGAAAAAAAGAAGAAAAACGGCGAGGAAGAAAGTGGATGTGCGATTCAAAATAGAAACTTTCTAATTTTGTTGCAAACTTTCCTAGTTCGACTTGGACACTTTTTTGACGACTTCCTTTCGACTTGTAGCTATATAAAAGCCATTTTTTAAGGTTTTCAAAGGATCATAGAGAATTGACTGGAGAAAAGAGAACGACGACTAGGAGCAAAGGAACGCGAAGAAGATGACTTGGAGACAAGGAGGAATCTACAAGTTCAATACCAACTAGTTTGGTTTTGAATGTTTAATTTCTTGTTTCTCTACATGTTTTGGATTTCATTATTCCAAAGTATGAACTAATTTGTTAGTCTAGATAGGAGATGGATCCTATATTAGATTTTGCGCAATAATATTAGCTTTTGTTTATTATCAATGATTTATTCATAGTTTATTTATATTTCTCTATGCGTAATGCTATTGATCTCTTGGCCACAAATCGATTGATCATAGATTTGGGGGGCGGCACTCGCTAGAGGGTTCTCTAGGTTGGAACATGAGAAATATGACATGAGATGGTCGTAGTATTGATAGATATGCGATGCCTCATGAAGTTGTAGGAAAATCATAAAGCGTAATGCGTTACTAATATATGGGTTTTTATCGATAGATCAAAATTCTATTTTGGTGATAGATTCTAACGTGACACTCGACAGAGGGTGTTAGGAACTATAGGATTTTGACTTATAAACATGAATAATGATTCGATAATTAGCATGACTAATATTGCATAATTGATAATTAGGTGAAATCTTATCTCTAGGTATTTTTTATATTGATTTTTCACCAAAAAATTTTGATAAATTGTTATTTTGATTATTGCTTTACTTTAAGTATTATTTTCGTTCACTGACCGTTACAATTTGGTTTTCTAGATAAAATTAGGGCTAGGAACAATATAATTAGTGTAATAAATTAATCCCTGAGGACGATACCTGATTCACATTGGTAAATATTACAACTTGGCTCTGTACACTTGCGGTTTTCACGCATCAATGGTTGAAATATATAAGGTTGAAAATTTCAACGGAAAGAATGAATTTAATCTTTGGCTAATTAAGATTCGAGCTCTGTTGGTACAAGACGGGCTGTAGAAGGTGCTGAAGGGAAGAGATGCATTACCTGCAAGGCTGACTGAAGAAGAAAAAGATGAAATCATGGAAAAAATGTTTACTGCTATTCTCTTATGCTTGAATGATGAAGTCATGCGAGAAATTGAAGAGGAGACTACAACTGCGAGTTTGTGGTTGAAACTGGAGAGTTTGTTATTGAAACTGGAGTGTTTGTGATTGAAACTGGAGAGGTTGTATATGAAAAAATCTCTAACAAATTGGTTGTATTTGAAAAAGCAGTTGCACATGTTGAAGATGAAGGAAGGTGCATCCATGAGAGAACATCATGATGAGTTTAGCAATATTCTTATGGCTTTGAAGAATGTTGGGTACAAACTCAATGATGAGGACCAAGCAATGTATTTGTTATGTTTACTAGTAGATTCCTATGAGCACTTTGTTGATACTTTGATCTACAGTAGAAACACCCTGGCTCTAGAGGATGTCAAAGTAGCTTTGAACTAAAAAGAGTTGAAAAAGATGGTTACTGAAGGAAAAAGTGAAGGCTCGGGTGAAAGGTTGCTTGCTAGAGGTAGATCTGACCAGAAAGGGTCCAAAGGTCATGGAGGTCAATTCAAATTAAAATCAAAGGGGAGAAAATTAAAGTGCTTTGAATGTCACAAAGAAGGGCACTTTAGGAAAGATTGTCCAGAGCGCAAAGGAAAACAAAAATCAATAGATTCTAGTAATGCAGCAGTTGCAGAGGAAAAGTTTGATAGTGCTAATGTCCTTTTAGCCATTGTGGGTTGCTCAGGTGATGAGTGGATTATTGATTTGGGTTGTTCATATCATATGTGTCCCAATAAGGACTAGTTCACTTCTTATCAAAATGGGAATTATGGTATTGTACTTATGGGGAATGATATGGCCTGTAAGACAGTAGCGAAAGGAACAGTAAATATCAAGATACATGATGGTGTTGTGACTTTGACAGAGGTCAGACACATTCCAGAGCTGCAGAAGAATCTTATTTTTGTGGGTACCTTAGATTCACAGGGCTGAAGGGTTGTAGCTGAAGGTGGAGTTCTAAAGGTAGTCCGAGGTGCACTGGTGGTTATGAAAAACAAGAAACTTGGTAACTTGTATGTGTTATCAGGGCATACAGTTACATGTGGTACATCGATGTCTACATATAGTGGCTCAGCTGATACACAGTTGTGACATATGCGATTGGGGCATATGAGTCAGAGGGGACTTGAGGTGTTGAGTCAGAAAGGCTTACTTGAGAAAAGTAAGGTGGAGCAGTTGGACTTCTGTGAGCATTGTGTGTTTGGAAAAAAAATGCAGAGTTACGTTCAACAAGGTAGTTCACCGCACCAAAGGTACTGTAGATTATATCCATTCAGATGTGTGGGGTCCTTCCACAGTTCCCTCACTTGGTGGAGCGAGGTATTTTGGTTCCTTTATTGATGACTTTTCACGTATGGTCTAGGTGAAAATATTGAAAAGTAAGGATGAAGTTTTTGAGGTCTTCAGGAAATGGAAGACAAAGGTTGAGAAGAAAACTGGAAAAAACATCAAGAGATTGAGAATCGATAATGGTGGTGAGTACACTAATAAAGCATTCTCAGAGTTTTGTGAGTATGAAGGCTAGAGAAACACTTCACTGTCAAGGGAACACCACAACAAAATGGACTTGCAGAGAGGATGAACCGCACTCTACTGGAGAGAGCGCGATGTATGTTATCCAATGCTGGTTTGGATAAAGAGTTCTGGACAGAGTCAGTGAATACAACTTGTTTCTTCGTTAACAAATCATCATCTACAACTATTGATTGTCAGACTCCACTTGAGGTATGGTTTGGTAATGTTGCTGATTACAACTCTTTGAGAGTCTTTGGATGTTCAGCTTACTATCATGTCAGGGAAAGTAAGATTGATCCTAGAGCTAGGAAAACCATATTTTTGGGTTATGCAGAAGGAGTGAAAGTATACAGGTTATGGTGTTCTGATTTACATAAGATTGTGATTAGCAAGGATGTGACATTCGATGAGTATGCTTTGATGTCTAGTGATAGTTGCATATTTAGATAGGTTTTAGAGTATGTTTTAGATGTGTTTTAGGACATTTAATGCATTAGTTTTATGTGTTTGTGTTAGTTTTAATACATTTGTTAGTTTACGAATTAATTGGGTTTTTATTCATTATTATAGTATATAATTTGATTTAATTTATATTTAAGTGTGTTATTAATTTGATTTGCTTTGTTTTGTAGGTTTTTAGTTGCATTAGTCGTGGATTTGGATGAGAAGAACAAGTACAAGAAGTGGCAAAGGAGAAGCACGAAGAGCCCAAGCAGAAAAATGGCAAAAATTGGCTAAGTCCACGAATCAAGCGCAACAGTTGAGGTTCTGGGCGTCGTGGCTCCAGAATTACTGAAAAGAAGAGGCTCCAGGCGCCATGGCACAGCTCGCGGCGTTAGAACAATCTTAACGGAGCGCCGCGGTGCTGGAAATGTTTATCAGGGTGCCGCGGCGCCACTAGCGGCGCTAGGGTTGCTCTTTGCAATTTTGATTTTTCAGGACTTTCTAATTAGGATTTTGGGCGAGGACAAGTGGGGCTTATAATATATCAAACTAAAGGTTTTTTCAAGGAGAATACACAGGAAAAGAGCAGGAGACGGATAGGAGCAAAAGAACGCGAAGAAATTGGCTTGGAAACAAGGCGGATTCGACAAGTTCCATAGAAACTAGTTTGGGTTTGATGTTTTATTTTTGGTTTTTATACATGTTTTGGGTTTCATTATACCAAAGCATGAACTAATTTCTTAATCTAGAGATGAGATGGATCCTATATTATATTTTATGCAATAGTATTAGCTTTTGTTCATTATTAATGATTTATTCATAGTTTATTTATATTTCTCTATGCTTAATGCTATCGATCTCTTGATCACGTATCGGTTGATCATAGACTTGGGGTGCGGCACTCAATAGAGGGTTCTCTAGGTTGGATCATGAGAAATATGACATTTGATGGTTGTAGTGTCAATAGGTATACAACGTTGCATGAAGTTGTAGGAAAATAAAAAAATGCAATGCATTATTAAAATACAGGTTTTTATCGACAGATCGAAACCCTATTTTGGTGATAGGTTCTAAAGCGGCAGTCGATAGAGAGTGTTAGTGATTATAGGATTTTGACTTATAAACTTGAATAATAATTTGATAGTGAGCATGTCTAATATTGTATAATTGATATTTAGGTGAAATCTAATCTCTAGATATTTTTAATAGTGATTTCTCTCCAAAAAATTCTCATAAATTGTTATTTCGTTTATTATTTTGGTTTAGTTATTGTTTGGTTTCATGGAACATTAAAATTCGGTTATCTAGATAAAGTTAAAGCTAGGAACGATATAATTAGTGTACTAACACTATCCCTGAGGATGATATCCGATTCTCATCGGTTTATATTATAACTTGCCAACCGTACACTTACGGTTTGCACGCATCAAATTTTTTGCGTCGTTGTCAGGGATAAATATTAGTTTACACTATTATTGTGTTTTGGAGCTTTGATTATAATTTAGAATTTTTTTGTTATATTCTGAATTTTTATTTCTTGTAGGTTTTCTATGTATATGCGGCGATCGAAAAGCTTTGAGATAGTACCGTTTGATCCAGAGATTGATGGAACGTGTGGAAGACTAAGAAGAGAAATAAGAGTAGGCGTTGAAACAATGGCGGACAATCCGAATTAGTTGACGCTGAGGGATTATTTCAAACCGGTTATCAACGACAACTACTCGAGCATTGTTCGCACTCACCTAAATGCGAACAATTTTGAGTTGAAGCCAGCTTTAATCTCGATGGTCTAGCATCACCAATTTGGAGGTTCCCCTATGGAAGATCCAACTATCCACATCACCATTTTCTTGGAAATGTGTGATACTGTGAAAATGAATGGTGTTCCTGAAGACACCATTAGACTGAGGTTGTTCCCGTTCTCACTTCCAGACAAGGCAAGAGCATGGTTGCAATCCTTGCAACCAAATAGCATAGCAACATGTGAGGACATGGTATACAAGTTTTTACATAAGTTCTTTCCTCCCGCCAAGACCGTCCGTCCAACTACGAGCTGAGATTGGGCAATTCAAGCAACAAGACTCAGAGTCTCTATATGACTCTTGGGAGAGATTCAAGGAGTTGTTGAGGAAATGTCCTCAACATGGGTTTCAAGATTGGTTACAACTTCAACTTTTCTACAATGGGATGACGTTTTCTACAAGGACTCTAGTAGACGCGGCGGTCGGCTGTTCATTGTTGTCCAAGACTACAATTGAGGCATTTAGCTTGTTGGAAGAAATGGCTACCAATACCTATGAAGTTCCAGGGGAAGATCCATGGTGAAGAAGGTAGCCGAGTTACATGAAGTAGATCCCATCACATCCCTTTCGGCACAAATTTCAAGCCTCTCGCAACAACTTACTGCACTTACCACTCAAAGTGCACAACCATCTATTGAGAAAGCGACGACGTTGAATTTGGGCTATTCGGGCAATGAAGCATTGGAGGAGCAAATACAATACATCAACAACCGAGGGTACAATTATAGAAATAATCAAGGTGTGCCAAATCAATATCACCCGGGTGTTCGTAATCATGAGAATTTCTCTTATGCCAATACAAGGAATACCTTACAACCTCCACCGGGTATCTATACTCAAGCACAAGATAAGAAGCCTACTAGTGATGAGTTGATGAATACTTTCATAACGGAGACAAGGGAGTCTATCAAGAATTTAGAGGTGCAAGTGGGGCAGTTAGCATCACAGTTGAGTACCCAACAAAGGGGGTCACTACCTAGCAACACTGAGGTAAACCCGAAAGAGCAATGCCAAGTTATTTCCTTGAGAAGTGGAAAGGAAGTAAAGGGGGTTGATTCGAGCCTAAGTACACCACCACCACCCACTGAAGAGCATGAGGAGCATTGCTTAAACTTTATCAATATCCAGCAGTGGCTTGTGGCTAGTGGCTTATGGTTGTCCTCGCCAAGGTGGAGATTGTTATTTATAGTGTGGCACAACCCATTATGTGTCCCAATGATATATATATTTTATGTGTTTCTATTTATTTGTTTCCTTGACTATATCAGTTTCCTGGACTGAGTAGGAAACTTTTCTAGTCTGCATTGGGAACTAAGTCTAAAGCTCTCTATATATACCTAGTATTGGGAATTGAGAGGTACGAGTGAAAATAGAGAGACATTCTGAGTGTTGTACTGGATTCTCTCAGATTAGTAAAATCTTCATCTCCTATGGACGTAGGCGGATCTTAGTCGAACCACGTAAATCTACGTGTGTTTTTTTTGTTGCTTTGATTTGCATCTTTGTGTGTGCGTGTTTGTATATTTGTTCTGTTGCATGAATCTCAACAATAATAAAGTGACTATTATGCATTGATGTAAAGTAAGTGATTTTATGAAAAGGGAGGTACATTTATATTTTTTTTGGTGCATTCGCAGGCATATAGTCACAAGTGGACGCAACATGAATTCATAACACTTTTTTTTAGTTTAATTAATCTTAAGTATAAAATACTTAAGGACGTGAAAGTATTTTTACAAAAACTTTTTTCCCAATTTTGTTTGATTATTCTAATTTATTGAGTTTTTCTTTTTCTATTACGACTTTTATGCCCAATGTATATTCTTTTCATTTTAGTAGGTTGATTGTTAGTTAGTCTATTATACTTTCTTATTTAATTTTATTTCTAGTTTTAATGTTTATTGAGCGATATTAAATATATATATTCGTTGATTTTCTTAAGCATTAGTTGGTGATAGTTGATCATCTATTTGTTTAATAAAATTTATTTTCAATTTATTTTTTTTAGAAGTTTTTTTCCTTTTATAATTTTTCTTTCAACTTCATCATTTTATTTTTCAAATTTTTTGTTTTAATTTTAAGTTAATAAAATACATTTTAATGTTTAATTTTTTTGGTTAAATGTTTCATTTTTTTGTTTAAATATTTATTGTAACGCCTCGTAACTTCAACCGCCTAGCCCTACCTCCGTTGACCGAGTGCCTGACTCTATGTGCATGCGTTTGTATGATGGACTTGTTTTGTCTACTTGTTATGTTGTTTACGTGTGTTATTTATGTTCATTTTACAATAACCTTATGATGGGAGTGTCAAATTGACTTGGGATTGTTAAAAATGAGTCTGGAATGCATTTTTATATAAAAATGTGTGTATTGAGCGTGTGGCGAAAAAGTGAAAAATGGGTGTTCTGGGCAGGAGAGAAGCGTGCTCCTTATGTGAAAAGAACGCTCCTTGCTCAAATAGAGAGCAAAATTGTCTCAGAAAAAAGAGAAGCGCGCTCCTCACGTTCTGGGCCTTTTTTATAAAGTAAAAGTGGCTCATTTCACACACCAATTAAAAAAGGAAAGTTGTTCATTCTCCCATTTGCCTTGAAAACGAATTGGAGAGTGGAGAAGGGAGAAAACTAGGGTTTCAAAAGGGGATCTTTATCATCTAAATGCAAAGTAAGGGTTTTCTTTCATTCCTTTCCATAAAAGCACCATTGAATGTGAGAGCAAACTTTCTAATGGTGTAGTTTTGTGTATTACTCATGATTTTGGGTTGAGCTAAGTTGGGTTTTTGGTTTGCATGTACTCATTTGAGCTTGCTAATGGTGAAACGACCTTCCTTGACCTAAATCTACATCCATAGAGTGTTCTCCACACTTTAGATTTCGATTTGATGAAGTGGTGGATGAACTCTTGTATGAGTTTGACCTTGCATGTTATATATGTGAGATTTGGTGTAGATTGGAACCCATTAATGATAAAATCTCCAATTTCCAACAAGAAATTGGTGGAGTTGTTTGTAATGGACTTAAGATTATAAAGTGGACTTGGGGTTTTCCATATTGTGTGCATGTAATCTATGTTGAATAAATGATTGATTCCAAATGAATGATGGTGTTAATTGGTGGTTATGCATATTGGAAACCCTATGTGTAGTACAAATTAGCTAAGGTCAGGGTTTTGGGACTTTAGCCAAAATTGGGGCTATTGATTCAATTGAAGTCAATTGATTTAATTGACATAAGAATTGTCTAATTGGACCCAAATTAACTTGAATTATGCCCAATTGATCATGAAGTTATCATGGTATATGTTTGAATTGAATTGTGATGATCTAGGCCTATCTATTGCAAGTATGTAATTGGATTTAGTTGGGCTAAGTTGATAGGTTGAGTCACATGATTATGTGTTGGAGTTGACGGATTAGCCTAAGATTGATACATGGACTTAGACTAAGACTTTGTGTTTGGAATTGGATAATGGATGTTATTTTGTACTTTATCATGTTGATTAATATAGTATAAATGGATGTATCATTTCAGGATCTTGAATTTAATATTGATCTTGGTTGACTAGTGTGGTTGGCAGCATCTCGCGTGGCTTGATTGTGAGTAGAACTCTGACTTATGTTTATCTTTTATGTCATTCATGTTATATGAAAATATGTTGAAGCATGAATGGTATTTACATGCATTGTTGCACGGTGTGTAAGACCCCGTGGTAGGTTACATATAGAATTCATTGGGAGGAGCTAAGTACTTGGATTTGGGTCCCATGGATGGACTTAGCCAAGCTTTGTCAACCAATGGGGTATGTAATCATGTCATAGGAGAATTTAGACTGAGATGAGGTAGAACGCGAGTAGAAAGCACTATGTCCCTTGAGACATCTGCTAAGACTCCGTTATAGATTTCATGACTATCACCTGGACCATAGAGTCCCGAATCTTAGGATCTCCCGGTGGTTTAGAAGGAAATGAGACTTTAGAGTTGTTGCTTGGTCTCAAGGCATAAGCCTAGAACAAAGATGTAGAAAGAGAAGTCACAGAAAGGTGAAGAAAGAAATTGTTTTAAATGCATTATTGTTTAGTGTGCTTGATATACATATGATATATGTTTTACATCTTCATGGCGCAGTCATGCATACATGGTTTTATTGATGAGTATCTGATGACAAATTAGGATTATGTTCACTAGGCATCGTTAGCTCACCCCATTTCTCTTTCAGGTATTAGTGACAAAGACAAAGAAAATCCATTGTGCTCAGTTGAGAGCCATCATGAGGGGATAGGCACGATGTGAGTGCTAGAGTCTTGAGAAGATTTTGGTTGTATGTGATGTATAATTTTGTACTTTTGTTTATAATATATATATATATATATATATATATCACTTGGTCTATTTAGATGGTGAGGATATTCTTAGATATAGTTATGGATGTTCCTATGGACTATAGATGACAAGTTGGATTCATAGTTTTGATATTCATATGGATGGGTTACGTGGGACGCTATACTCTAGACTTGATAACTATATATATGGTTGTTGTACAGGATGATGAAAACGTTATATTATTTGATGCATAGTTGTGGATATTAGAGTTTGTTATAGGTACTTACAGGTTGATAATGGCAGGTTATGGTACTGGTTGAGGCTTGTAGGGTCTCAATCACCTTACAAGTGTTGTGGAGTGGTTGGAGATGCCTACATCGGGTGTTCTGCCCAGGTTTTTTGCACACTATTCCGTTGGGATAGTGATCTAGGGTTAGGGGTCCTCACATTTATATTCTACGAATATCATACAACTGATTTTCATCCAAATTTGTATAATGTCCTTCAAATTTATTTTATTTCTAATTTTTCTAAATCCTTTTGTTTAAGTTTTATTTAAAGTAACTATGGTTTTTTTTTCTCATTTGCTGGCCCGCAGCTTATTTTTCGGTTATAATTAATTTTTATTAATAAGGCATTAGTTTGCGATTTACCATTGTGTCTTTCTTTAAACTTTTTATGGGTTATTTTTGAATTGTTTATTTTAAAAATCAAGATATATTCTATTAATTTAGTAATACATAATTTTGATGAGTCTCTATATATTAATGGTGGAAGCATCTAATATTATTAAAGCATGAGATTTTTCTTATTAAAATATTATCCTAAAATTATACATAGTTAATTTACCATTAATACAAATTTTAACTAATTTTAATTTACTCATGTGCAACACACGTGCATACTTCTTGTAGGTTATATCCAAGAGGGGGGTGAATTCGGTATAATGGTTAAAATAAAACTTTTCAACGAATTAGTGAAATACTTGGATACATAAGAAATGGATGATCAACCTTAACAAAATACTATGGACAAAAATGTAGGAAACAGGGGACAAACGATTTATAGTGGTTCGGCACACCTACATCTACTACCTAATCTCCCGATTAGGATTTTCTGAATCCACTAACTAATTCTCTTACGAGTGATAATCAAACCATTACAAATGCCCTTTTTCAGGTTTAAGGCAAACCTATCCTTTTGCAGGCTAAGGATGAACCGCATTTTCTTTTTTCAGGCTGAAGAAAAACTCATGTTCCTTTAAGGGCTATGGAATAACCGTGATCCTTTTCACGGGTGAAGGAACAACCCATGATCCTACTTCAAGGTTGAGGATAAACCTTCGTATGATTTCAACCATGGAATCATCAAGTGAACTAAATTCACTTGACTTGGTTGTTTCAATTCTGAAACACACCAACTCATAATTACAAAATAATAATGATAGTGCTAACTGAATAGAACACTTACAATTCAGCTCATACATTGCATTACAAAGATATGTAAGATTAAACACGTAATGTTAAGAGGAGTACACTTACAATCCTTTTACCTTTCAATACTGCAGTATTGCTCAAGTGCATTTTCGAAAAGCTTATATGATGCTTTTTAAAAGATAGTTGTGAAATGCATCTTTAGAAACTCTTTTGCTTGATCAAACATTGAATTTGAAGCCAAAGGAAAACAAGCATAAAATCTTACAAGATTTTGGAAAACTTGATTAATTTAGTTCCTATCTCTTTTTCCTCTCGTGTGTCTCTCTCTCTTTTTGATAGATGGCTAAAACGATTGTTTATAGATGAAGATTGGTTACTAGCCGTTACACTAAGGGTGAGCAGGAAAAGTTTGAAAAACAAATCTAAACGATTGTTAAACAGTCAAAAACTTATACAAATACAGAGGGTTTTTCAAACGAAGAAAAACATATGTGAAATGAAGTACAACTGTATTCTATGAACTATCTCTCAAATTTCTCTTTTAGCAAGAATGATGTATGAATAAGACCGTGCTGAAAATTTGAGTAGAAAACAATTCAAACTCCTTCAAATAGATTTTCAAAGAAAGATAGATATTAAGCTCAGTATGAAAATCTATTGAATAAGCAAAGTTTCAAAAAAATCACTTTGAAAACTAAAAATAGTTTAAGCTCTGAAATCAAATTGAAAATTCGACTAACTTTTAAAAGTATTTGCTTAATAAATTTTTTGGTGTGTGGTTGAGTCTAAGTGTTAGTATATATAGACTCAGTAGAAAGGAAGTCCTTGGTCATTTGAATTTGAATTCAAAATGATCGTTTACTCACAATAGCTAGAATCTTTCACAAAAATGGCAACTGCAATTTTCATGAACATTCTGGTTCTTTTCAAATAACACAAATAAGAATGGTTTCAGGAATTGTGATTTCGTTTATCAAAGAAAATCTCTAACAAATCAGAAAAGTTTTCTGAGCCCAAAATGTTTGAAAAAGTAATATGAAAAAGTGTAAGTGTCCACTTTGTGACAACATTGCATTAGCGTCCTAGCGCATAAAAACCAACTTTGTCGTTTTGGTTCTTGAGGGCACTCATGGACCATAAGCGTCCTGCTGAACTGTGATGTCACGACCCACGATCTGTGACGTCATGACCTACACAGAACCCCTAGGTATACCCTCTCTCGATACACCCGGCGTCCCGTCAGCCTAATTAAACAACCAAAACATAAACACATAATTCCCATATAAGCATCAAACTAAATGGACATAAGCAAATCATTAAGATAATTACATTCCCAAAATGTAAACCATAAAATTTCCCAAGTCCAAAATAATCAAATAACAAAAACTATACCTAACCATAAATACATCCCTCATCCATGTGTTAAGTATAAGTACAATAGGTTTTATTAAGTACATATTTAACAAAATACAAGGAAATGTACTAAGCACCTACGTCACCAAAAGTAAAAAAATGCTCTGTAGTCAAGCCTTCCCCTTCCCCTTCCTATCAGAACATGAAATGATAAGAATGAGGAGTGAGCTACAACAAGCTCAATGAATGTTTTCTACATGCGGCAATATACATGCATCTAGATAAAACATGGCAAGGTCATTAAAACAATTTAAATAACATGGTGATATACAAAATTACATACATGCCAAATATAATGCATCATGTTATAACCAAGACAATGCATATCATTTTCTAAACATACAAATGCAATCTTAGACATCTCCTGAGCAAGGGTGATCAAGGGCTTGGGTTTGCGACACTCAGCTCCTAATCTGACTAAACAATACTCGTATTCTAATAGGATTCTTGGGGTTGTATAGCTAATAGGATCAGCCTACCAAGACACATACCATGTCTAGGCGATCCTATCTACACAAGCCATAAAATCCTCTACAAGGTCCACAACTGGGGATTACCGCTAGACTTACGAGATTTTCCAAGGAAAATCCCAAGACCAAAACCCAATTACTAACCCAACTAGACTATGCTCAAATTCATTTCATGAAACATTAAATCATGCAGAACACATATATATTAATGCAAAACATTTTATATAATACAATGCCACATATTAGAATCCAAATGTAAGAAACAGTCACAAATCGATTGGCTAGACTTAACCAATCCAATCCAACCAATGAAGTACTAGAATCCACCAAAACACTCCTATGCACCTCAACCTCCAATTAGCTTAATTGGGTCACTTAGATCAATCATAATCCCTGCATAATACATGGTTCATTAATCACTAAAAATAAGTCTAAAAGCATGTCATTCAACCATGTTTAAACCCAATTCAATAGCCAATTAAGACTCTAAAATGGTTGCACTCATGAGCTAACCCATATAGCTCAATCAAACCACTTTATATCTAATTAACCCACATGATTGCAATAGGTTGATTTCCATGATCCAACCATCATAATACAATGCATTCAATCATGATTAGGGTCAATTAGACTAATCCTCATGTCAATTTCATCAATTGACTTAGTTTAAGTCAAAATCCTCAAATTTGGGCAAATCCCCATACTCATGGCTTAGGTCAAAATTACACTACACCTAGGTTTTTCACCATTCAAAATCAATAAATTGGACTATCAAACATCCACATTTACCCATTTAATCAACATATATTACATGCAACCTGAATGAAAAACCCTATGTCCATAACCTAGGTTTAGGTCAAATACACACAACCCCTCCAATTTCTTGCTATTGGGGGTTTCACCATTAATGGGTTCCCAACACCCTCTAGATACACATATCTAGCATGAAAGACCTAATTCCAAAATGTGTTCTTCCACCACCCCCTTAAAATCTGGGATTCATGTGTGGAAAACACTTCTTAGGTGTTGTTCTAGGTCAAAGAAGGCCATTAATACCACATACAAGCTTAAAATAACATCAACAAGCAAACCTTAGGTCTAGAATCCTTCAAATCCGAGATTCATACCAATGCCTAGGTTAAAAGAAAGCTTGAATGTACTAGCCAAAGAGATTCAAGGAAGAAAATGAGGAAAAACATGTTACCTTAGAGGATTCTTGAGCCAAAAGGTTCCAAAACCCTAGCCTTTCTCCTCCTCTTCTCTTCTCCCCTTCTTTTCCTATTCTCCAAGCTCTTTTGGCCCTTTTGGTAGGGTAAAAATGAGCAAGAACACGTCCAAGTGCTTTTGTAGAAGTTAAGTTGCAAAAGTGGGCCCACACTTAAAAAAACACACTTAAATAAAAGAAATAGTTTTCCTACTGCAATTACTTGCACTTAGATAATCAATTTCTTGCAAACGACTCCCCAATTTAACATCTTAACCGTTCAAAATTTTTATGAGTCAGTTACCAACCTTTTGGTATCATTTCAGCTCAATCCAACGGTGGGATTGCGAGATCCAACCGTTTGATCAAAACTGCACAAGAAAAATCTGTAAATCCTAGAATCCTCACAGTAGACAACTCCAATTAAGATCTTCACCGTTCATAATGAAGATCTATCGTAGAAGAATAAGTTGACAAAATTTAAGCTCAATCGTACCATGGGTCTAGGAGATCAAACCATTGATGTAATCGATGACAAAAATTTCTTCCTCTGTAGAGCGAGCTCCACTAATCTAAAACACCTTTTTCGACATGTTTTGACGCTGAACGGGTCTCCGATCATTCAGAAAATTTTCGCACATATTAAACAACTTAAATGCATGCAAAGACACTTGAACCAACACGCATTGAGTATTAAATATGTATACGTACACGTATACGGGTACTCTACGGGTCAAAATGACGTCATTATAAGGTACGGGCGTTACATGTGAAGTGAGGGCGTTACTTAATCGTAAGTGCCCTAACTTATTTGGGGATTAAAACGATTAAACTTCGTGAGGGCGTTCATCCACAATTAGCGTCCTGCCTTGTTTTAAAATAATTAAAGTCACGAGGGCGCTACTAACGAATAAGCGTCCTGATATTAAAAATAATTTAAAACAACTGAAAAACATTAGGGCGCTACTAAACGATGAGCGTTCTGATATTTTAACTTGTAAAAACAGTTAGTGCGATGAAGGACGATCAGTGTCCTGAGAGTTAAAACATTTAAAACTCGAAAAACAATTAGGGAGTTGATTTTGAATAGGCGTCCTAACAAGTTCACAGGTTGACTTAAATGAGGCCGCTACTGATGAAGTAAGCATCTTGATGAATAAATACATTTCAACCTTGAACATTTTCAGCATCCTAATGTTTTATCAGCATCCTGACTTACTAAGTCCAAGAGGGCGCTGCTAAGACATTAGAGTCTTAATCGAACACTTAAAAACCGATTTTTGAAATTAACTTAAACTTTCAAAACTTGATTAAATCAACTAAACTTCGATCAAATCAAACACTTAAAATAATTGAGAATTGAAATCATTGGAAAGACCTTTAAAACCTATCGATCAAACACATGCAAGAAATTTATGCGTGATTTTGCGAAATGCATGCAAGAGATTCATGCGTGGTTTTGAAAATAAATTAAACAATAAAGAATAAGGAAAGTTTCATTACATCCTTTATGTGTTCCTCTCATAATTCATCACTTTGTTTGCACTTGGAGATCTTTCATTGTTGAGTCGAGTACTCATGAACTTTGATCGTGTGATGTGATTGTGTAGTCCTTGATCGAATTGTTCTTCTACTTTTTGCTTTCTTGAGGTGTTAAAATATATACTTGATTGAATCGTTAGCACCAAACAATATATTGTTTGTTATTGGTTGTAAGCATCAAAACCCTTAGGAGCGTGCTAAGGAAAACACTAACTTTCATTGGATCACACATGGGGATGCGCATGTAATTGTGCATCCCCATGTGATTCATGAAAGCTTGAGCTTTTAATCGAGTTTCCATGGGGGGATGTATGTGTGTGTCTCTATATATATGGATACTTAGTTAAGTTATAGTTGAGTACTAATGTGCTGATGTGGTGATTCACCACATTAATTAAGGTAATGATTTTGGGTCTAATTCTTTGGTTATTTTAGCATTTTTCAACTTTTTGGTTACATCCAAAAGTTTGATTCTTCCTTTTTTGGGCATTACAAAATTGACCAAATTCAATGAACCCAAGCAACTAGAACTTGGATGGAAGACCGTCCAAATTCAATGAAAGTTCACTGGATTTCCTAGTCCACAAACTTCCTGGCACGTACTTGAAGCTTAGGTTTCACCTTATCAACAAATAAAGTCTTGCGAACACTAGTAAGGTACTATAGAGTACTTATAAAGAGAGAACGACTGTGGAAGTCTTCACACCAAACCTTCTCCCTACAAAAATTAAACCAATGAGAGCATGGAACGTTTGGTGTTCCCTAGAGTTCCTCCAACCACTTCAGTATATGCTCATTCAGTATATAAATATATGCATAACAACAAACCTTACTGAAGTGTTTGGAGGAACTCTTAGATTCATCAAGCAAAAATAGAGTATTAATGAGGAGTGCATTGTATGATGTCACCATTCACACATCAATTTGTTCGGATCGCTAATGAACACTACCATGAGGTTTGAACGTATTTAATCCTTAGTTCAAACTGTCTTTACAAATTTTATTAATTTAATAACACTTTCTCATCTATATAGCAGGTTGCAGTGGGAAAGAGAACCATTTAAATAATGATAACTTGGTAAACTGGTATGATACTGCATATATGAAAACTTTGACTCAGTAGAAAGAGTTTCACTATAAGAAATAATAACCCTAATAATGACATATTTTTAGGGCATCTGATATTCATATGTCATAAAAACGACTCTATGTGAAGAAATGGCATTTACGCTAGGAAACCATTTGAAGGATAATTATATAGTTTACCATGTTTCATGCTTAAATTTTTTCAGATAGAAAAAAATACACAGTTGACCACTTCATTCTTTTATCAAATATTAGAAAAATGTTTCAGCCCTTGTACATCTTCTTGTTCGTAGTCGACCTCTTAAATGTATTGCTCAAATGTAGGTTTCAATATTTGTTCTTCTTCCTTCTCCCCAATCGCAGCTTTTTCCTATTCTTCTCTTCTTTTTCTTCTCCCTTATTGCTACACAATAATTGCAGCCATCTCTCTTTCTATTTCAATATCTTTTTTCATAAGAACTAGCTTACAAACCTGTGGGATGTATAGACTCATATAAATAAATTATTATTAAATAATAGGTATATATATTTTAATAATATACATACATACATATATATAATTAAAATTTAAATTGAAAAGTGTATTAGTTTTTTATAAGATATTGTAGTAAATAATAAAATAACTCTGAAAATTTATAAATTGTTATTTTCTTATATTAAAATAACAAATACAACTTAAATAGTATAATTTTTTTATAAATGACACGCATGTGCCCACATACTACTTGATAAAAGCAACAAATTAAATTGAGTAGGATTAGTTTAGTTAAAAGTTTTATTTTGTTAGAGTCAAGATTAACGTTGGTAGATGCCTAAAAAAAGAAATAAGATAAACATTGCCAAGAGAAGAAAAAAAAAAGAATAAATCAGAAAAACAAAAAAGAAATACATGGCTTCAACAAAAAGTGAGAAAGCAAAAAGTCGTGGAGAGAAGATGAGAGAAGAGGAAGAGAGAGCACGAGAGACTTCATGGTCTAAGATCAAATCAAATTGCTACTTGAAAAAAAAAAGTTAAATTAAAATAATAAATTAACCAATTTTACAATCGCACTCAATGGACAATTAACCAATTAACCAATTTTATTAACATATAATTAGAAAATGTGTAACTACTTTGTAAAAGATTTGAAATAGATTAAATTTGTAATTTTAATATATAATTAGAAAATCAGGTTGAAGACCGATATAATCTCAAAAACAAAATCCATGAATTTTTTGCGCCAAGAAAGTGATAAAATTAAAAGACTCTTGCATGAATAGACTAAGAAAACCTTAGAATATATAAAGCATATCCACCCATAAGATAGAATAAGATATATCAAAAATTGAAATAGATAAAAGAAACTAACCCATTATACGATAAACTCGCGTAGATGATCAAATTTTTGTCTATTTTTGAAGTAGTCGGTGCTTTTGTAGATGGGTACAAATAAATCTTTAATTTGTTTTAAGAAGTTGTATCCTTTTGAACAATAACTCTTCCTCTATCTCAAGCTTTCTGTCAACGCTTAAGTCGTCCCAAATGAAAGGGTACTTTAAGGTGTTCTCAAAGGAGCGATACGTGCTCCATCAATACAGTATTTCCTTTGGGTTTTCTGTTTTTTGCCATTTGATTGTTCCATCTCCTTTTCCTTATCAAACCCATTTTATCGAAGGTGCTCTTTGCGCTATTATTTTTCACATATTAGTTTTATTCTTGTTTGATTGGGGGTCGAAAAGGATCACAATATTTTAAGAATTTGTGTTGAACCTAGTAAAAGAAGTGAATCTACGACTTGTGCATGGTGTAACATCCCGGTTTTCAAAACTCAAATTTTTTGCAAAATAATGCATATTTTAATTTTATATAAAAATATCACTGAAAATCGAGATGTTACTCGTATCCGTCCATCTTAACCCATAACCATTATATAGATAATAAAATTTGCAAAACTATGAATTTATATTCTTCCAACCAACTTACTGGTTAAGATAAACGAATACCTTTAGTTCTTCATACGATCTTCATCTTCATACGAGGGTACTTGCCCTTGTCCATTCATTATGGACACAATATTTAAATACATTCATCAAATAGAATTAATGAATTCTATTCTAAGGCATTCACACGTGAAATAAATCAACGGGTCTTTACTAACCGTAATAATATTCATTGAATTTCGATTATCAATACAATTAGTTCAAATAATAAACCTTTAAAAATCAAATAAAAATATTCAGTCCTATCACCATAATACTAATTAATTAACCCACCCCTACTACTCTGAACTATGTCACGAACTCGCGATTTTATTCTCCTAAGCACCTGCATATGAAAAATAGAGGTGAGCTTGAAAGCCCAGTGGATCATCTAAACAATTCACAATATTTTATTATGATACATACACAAGAACATTACAAACAAGTTTCACACATTAATCGTTGCAACATTAGATTGTTTGAGTCTAGAATTTCATCACGTTCTAAATCACGTACCTTTAGGAAATCAAACTCAGGGTGGCACAGCCCAAAAATTAGAACTCGTTGGCGATATTCATCATGAATAACTGCCCCATAATAAACATTGGCGATATTCCTTAGAATAACTGCCCCATATGTGTGATTCTTATCTTAATCGTGTTCTTTAGTGATGTCACGCCATACGTACGGTATAAGTACGATATTAAGTGCATTCATAAAACATATTCAAACTCCACTACACATGGTATCATGTTACAAAGTCAATTATAATAGTATTCATGCATGAACTTGTAACACCCCGATTTTCAAGACTATTTTTTTTTTAAAACAATGAATATTTAAATTTTATATAAAATATCACCGAAAATCGAGATGCTACACGAATCCGTCTATCTTAACCCATAACCATTTTATAAATAATAAAATTTGCAAAACTATGAGTTTATATTCTTCAAACCAACTTACTGGTTAAGATAAACGAATACATTTAATTCTTTATACAATCTTTATCTTCATGAGGGTACTTGTCCTTGTCCATCCATTATGGACACAACATTAAAATATAATCATCCAATAGAATTAATGAATTCCATTCCAAGGCATTCACACGTGAAATAAATCACAGGGTCCTTACTGACCGTAATAATATTCATTGAATTTTAATTATCAATACAATTCGTTTAAATAATACTTTCTTAAAAATTAAATAAAAATATTTAGTCTCATAATACTAATTAATTAACCCACCCCTACTACTCTGAATTATGTCATGACTCACGATTTTATTCCCTTAAGTACCTGCATAAAAAAAATAGGGGTGAGCTTGAAAGCCCAGTGGGTCATCTAAACGATTCACAATATTTTATTGTGATACATACACAAGAACATTACAAACAAGTTTCACACATTAATCGTTGCAACATTATATTGTTTGAGTCGATCATTTCATCACGTTCCAAATCACGTACCGTTAAAAAATCAAACTCAGGGTGGCACAGCCCAAAAATTAGAACATTGGCGATATTCCTTAGAATAACTGCCCCATATGTGTGATTCTTATCTTAATCGTGTTCTTTAGTTATTTCACGTCATGCATACGGTATAAGCACGATATTGAGCGCATTCATAAAATATATTCAACTTCACTACACATGATATTATGTCTCAAAATCAATTATAATAGTGTTCACGCATCCACTATGCCAATATTCCAAATCATACATTTCATTATCAGGCATTATAATTTATAAATGAATTCAACTACCACATGAATTTCATGCATCCAATTATCATTTGATCAGAATAAAAATCATGTTAACACACATATCATCATGGTTAAACAATCACAACGTTGCATACACATAATCATGTACAATAGGCATGTATAAGCAATCTAATAATACTATGAACCTAATTAATTTAACATTCATATCTATATATCAAATAAAATATTATGAAGGCCTAGAATCATCCCTACCTGAATCGCTAAATTTCAAGTTACTTAAATTCCTCGTCATGCGTGGTAATCAACCTGTACACGTATATTACGTTTGTTAATATAATTACTCGATTATGAGTGTAGATATATACATATATATAGTGGTTGGATGTTTAAACTAAGTATATATATATAATAACATATTATAGTGACTTGTGAAATGATATAATGATGTGTATGGTATAACATGATATAATACAATATGTGATATATGTATATATAAATATATTATATAACATTTCTGGTTGCTAAAAAAAATAATAACACTTGGTTAAAAAAAAATGTATGATACATATAAATATATTATATAACATCTTGATTGCTTAAAAAAAAAATAATAACACTGGAATTGCAGTAAAATAATAATAATAATAACACTTGGTAAAAATTATGTATGATACGTATAAACGTATTATTGCTTAAAAGAAAAGGAAAATAAATAAATAAACTAAACTAAACTAAAATATGCTTGAGTTGGTTGTTTAAAAATTAATAATACTTGAACTGCAATGTTTTTAAAAAAATAATAATAATAATGTATTGTATGTATGATATATATATATATATATATATATATATATATATATAAATATATTATACAACATTTTGGTTGCTAAAAAATAATAATAAAAATAATAAAATACACTTGTATGTGTGATATTGTATGTATGATATATGTATATATATATGTATTATATAACATGTTAGTTGTTTTAAAGAAATGAAAAGAAAAATGAAGAAGTAATAAGTAAAATAAAATAAAATGTATTTGGTATGTATGTGGTATTGTGTATTGTGGTATTGTGTATGATATATATATATATATAAATATATAAATGTATTTTATAACATATGATGTTAGTTGCTTAAAACAAAAGAGAAAAAAATAAAATAAAGTAACCTTATTTCTAGAGTTGCTGGGCGGACAGGGGAGGAAACAGAGAAGAGAGGGAAAAAGAAAGAGGGGAAAGAAAATAGAAGAAGAGAAGAAGAAGAAGAAGAAGAAGAAAAAGAAGAGGAAGAAGAAAAGAAGGGAGTGAGGGCGAGTTGCAGAGAGCGAGAGATCGCAAAAGAGAGATCGAAGGCGAGAGATCGGCGAAGAGAAGAAAGAGAGCGGCAAGATCAGCGGCGTAGAAGAGGGCGGCGGCGACGGCGACGGCGAGATGAGATCGGTGGCGGAGTTGCAGCGGCAAGGAAGGGAGAGAAGAAGGAGAGCGGCGGCGGCGGTGTGCGCTGGAAGAAAGGAAGAGAGAAGAGAAGAGAAGAGGGTTTCGAGAAGCTCGTTGTTTTCGGCGATTTGGGTTTAAGGAGAGCAAGATGCGAAGGTTTCGGCGAGATCTCGGCGAGGTTTCCGGTGACATGTCGGCGAGATCTCGGCGAGATTCCTGGCGACATGTCGGCGAGATCTCGGCGAGATTCCCGGATCTTGTTTGCCATCTTTTTTTTTTTTGTTTGGTTTGCTTGAATCTTGAAATGGTGGTTGTAGAGATTTGTATGGAATGTAATGTAATGTATGCGGTGGTTTTTTTTTTTGAATGATAAATTATAATTTTCTTCGTTTGTTTTTTTTTTTTTTGTTCTTCTAGTCTTCTTTCATCCTTTGTCTCAATTTTTTTTTGTGAAATTTCTGGGTATTACAATCTGCCCGTCTTAAAAGAAATTTCGTCCCGAAATTAAAGTATAAGCTTACTTACTTGATGATGTTCAACTCTTTCCACTGTTGACTAGTTGTATCTCAAAACCTAGAGTGTTCTTTGGAATAAGTCGGCGTATTTGGCCCTCATTTCACTTTCAGGTTCCCAAGTGGCTTCTTCAACTCCATGATGCTTCCACAATACTTTAACTAATGGAATTTCTTTGTTCCTCAAGCAATGAACTTTCCAATCTAGGATCTGTAAGGGTCCTTCTTCATAGGTGGCATCAGCTTGTACTTTTACGTCTTTCCAATCGATGGTGTGGGAAGGGTCTGGTTCATATTTGCGCAACATCGACACGTGGAACACATTGTGGATGGCGGATAAACTAGTTGGTAACTCTAGTTTGTAAGCATTCTCACCAATTCGATCACTGATCTTGAACGGACCGATGAATCGCGGCGATAACTTCCCTTTCTTACCAAACCTCATGATGCCTTTTTGAGGGCTTATTCTCAGAAATACCTTATCACCTTTTTGGAACTCTAGAGGTCGGCGCCTCTTATCTGCGTAGCTCTTCTGCCTACTCTGTGCAGTAACTAGCCTTTGCTGGATCAACTTCACTTTTTCGTTCATTTCCATTACCATATCAGGTCCTGTAAGTACCTTATCTTCCCAATTGGCCCAACACAGTGGTGACCTACATGGTCGTCCATATAGAGCTTCATATGGAGCCATTTGTATGCTTGCCTGGTAACTATTGTTATAAGCAAACTCTTCTAGGTGTAAGTATTTACTCCAATTTCCCTTGAAATCTAGCACACAAGCTCTCAACATGTCTTCTAAGATCTGAATAACCCTTTCGGATTGACCATCAGTCTGAGGATGATAGGCGGTGCTCATGGTTAATTTGGTTCCCAATTCCCGTTGTAAGCTCTGCCAGAACTGAGATGTGAATAAGGAATCTCTATCTGACACTATCGATTTGGGTATTCCGTGTAGCTTCACAATCTCTTTAACATACAGTTCACCCAGTTTACTAATCGTATCTGTGGATTTAAAAGGTAAGAAGTGTGCTACTTTAGTAAGTCGATCCACAATTACCCAAACCTTATCCTCACCCTTTTGATTTCTAGGAAGAGCTCCGACGAAATCCATTGCTATGTTATCCCATTTCCATTCAGGGATTTCTAAAGGTTGTAACAATCCAGACGGTCTTTTATGTTCAGCCTTAACTTGCTGACATGTAAGGCATTTAGACACATATTTGGCTACATCTCGTTTCATACCTTTCCACCAGTAGTTTTTCTTCAAATTTTGGTACATCTTATCTCCACCAGGATGTAAAGTATATTTTGTCTGATGTGCCTCATCAAATAAGATCGTTTTAATTTCTTCAATTCTGGGTACACAAATTCGATCTCTGAACCTTAATAACCCTTCTGAATCGATCTTGAAGTTTTTATTTCCATTATTGGCTCGTGCATCTGCCACCCATTTTATCAATTTTCTATCTTGAGCTTGACCTTCCTTAATTTGATGTAGTAGGTCTGACTTGCAGCTCATATTATATAAGAAAATTTGATTGTCACCTTTTTGTACGCCCAAATTATAATCTTCAATCAATTGGTACATCTGAGCTTTTTCTGCATCGTTCTTGTAAGATTTTTGACTTAAAGCATCTGCGACTACGTTGGCTTTCCCTGGGTGATAATGCAGTTGAAAATCATAATCATTCAGCAATTCCATCCATCTCCTTTGCCTCAAATTTAACTCTTTTTGTGTATAGATGTACTTCAAACTCTTATGATCAGAGTATAAATCAAATTTCTCTCCATAAAGATAGTGTCTCCATATCTTCAAGGAAAATACAATAGCAGCCAATTCTAAATCATGAGTCGGGTAAATCTGTTCATGAGTCTTCAGTTGCCTAGAAGCATAAGCAACCACTTTACCTTCCTGCATCAGAACAGCGCCAAGACCATTCTTAGAAGCATCAGTGTAAATAACATAACCGACTCCGCTTGCAGGAGTGATCAATATTGGGGCTGTGGTTAATCGTCTCTTCAACTCTTGAAAGGAATTCTCACATTTCTCATCCCAACTAAATTTGGCATCCTTCCTTGTTAGCTTCGTCATAGGCTCAGCTAGTCTCGAAAAATTTAGAATAAATCTTCTATAGCAACCAGCTAGTCCCAAAAAGCTTCGAATTTCTGTCACTGACTTTGGCTTTGCCCAGTTCATTACTGCTTCAACTTTTGTTGGATCTACGGATATCCCTTCTGATGACACTACATGGCCCAAAAATTTGACTGACTTCATCCAAAATTCACATTTTTCAAATTTGGCATACAATTCATTTCGCCTCAATGTTTCCAAAACTACTGTAAGGTGTTCCTGATGTTCCTCACGGGTCTTTGAATAAACCAGAATATCATCAACAAATACCACTACAAATTTGTCTAGATGAGGCCTAAACGTCCTATTCATTAGATCCATAAATGCTGCTGGTGCATTAGTGAGTCCAAATGGCATGACTCTGAATTCAAAGTGTCCATACCTAGTCCTCAATGCCGTCTTCGGTATGTCTGACTCTTTGATTCTAAGTTGGTGATAACCGGACCTTAAGTCGATCTTGGAAAAACAAGTTGCTCCCCTCAGTTGATCGAACAAATCATCTATTCTGGGAAGGGGGTACTTGTTCTTGACTGTGACTTGATTTAATTTTCGGTAGTCAATACACAGTCTCATCGACCCATCTTTCTTTTTGGCAAACAATACTGGTGCTCCCCAGGGTGATTGGCTCGGCTGGATAAATTCCTTCGCACTAAGATCATCAAGTTGGGTCCTTAGTTCTATTAATTCGCCAGGGGCCATTCTGTAGGGTGACATGGCTATGGGGGTTGTTCCAGGGTACAATTCTATCTTGAACTCTACTTCCCGTTTAGGAGGTAATCCTGGTAATTCTTCGGGAAACACTTCAGGGAAATCTCTAACCACCAAGTAGTCTTCTAAATTCCTCAAGGGCTTTAGGGACTCGGCTTCTGTTAGGGTTTTGAATTCCTCTTTTTGATTCACAGATTCGAGAAGTGCGGACATGATATTCCTCGGGATTTTGTTTCTATCCCCATAAATTTTTAACAGCTCTCCCGAAGGTAATCGCAAGGTAATCTTCTTTCGAAGGCAGTCAATCTGGGCTTGGTATTCAGATAACCAATCCATACCCAAGATTACATCATAATCATTAATGGGTAAGAGTATCAATTCAGCTGAAATCAGCTTATCATTAATTCTAAGGTCACAACTACATTTTTCAGTTGTGGAGACGTTTACTCCTACTGGAGTTGAAATCTTCATAATGACAGATAAAGGTACAGTAGAAAGTTGTAGTTTCCTGGCTAAGTTTTCAGAAATAAAAGACCTTGATGCTCCAGAATCAAACAAGACTTTAACTGTAACATGAAATAAAATGAATGTACCTTCCACCACTTCGTTTGCATCAAATTCTTGCTCAGGATTTCCTTCTGTCATCGCAAAGACTCTGCCTTGATTTTGATTTTGGGTTTGGTTCTGATTATAACTTGGACGATTGGCTTGATTTCGTCCATGTACATTGTTGTTGCTCTGTCAGTTGCCCGGACGAAAATTTTGTCGAACTCCTTGCGCAGTGCAGTTTCGTGCCAAATGACCCGGTCGGTTGCATTTGTAGCAAAGTCTCGTATCTACTACTTGATTTCTATTTTGTTGGGGTGGACGAATATTGTTTTGCTGCATTTGTTGTCCACCATTATGCCTAGACCCTCCTGATCCTTTGTTGGGATTCTGTCCCCTGTTCCACTGGTTCCCATTATTGAACGTGTTTCTGTTCCACATATTACCATTGCCACCGAAATTATTCAGATTCTGCCTCTTGTTGTGATTGCTCTGGTAATCAGAATTCTGTCCTTGCGGCCTTTTGTTCCTGTTCCTGTTCCATATTGTTTCTTGTAGGTTCAGTTCTCTTTCTACTAACAGGGCTCGTTCAACTACCTCTTTGTAAGTCTCCAGGTTCATTGGAACAACCATCTTTCTAATCTCCATTTTGAGACCTTCTGCAAATCTACTAGCTTTCATCTGTTCATTGGCAACCAGTTCACGAGCAAATCTGGAAAGTTCGATAAACTTCGCCTCATATTCTGCCACTGTCATGTTCCTCTGTATCAGTCTCACAAATTCAGATTGTAGTTCTTTTCTGTTTGCTGTGGGAAAGAATTTATCATAAAATATGTCTTCAAAAGTTTCCCAGGTCATAGTGTTCACATCCACTGTAGGACTTTCTTTAACCATTCTCCACCAATGTCTAGCCTCACCTATGAATTGGTGAGTCGCAATTGCCACCATTCTTGGACCAGTTACTCCCAAAACTTCCAAGTGTTCCTGAACCTCCTGAAACCACTTGTCAGCTTCCCTTGGATCTGGTTTTCCTTCAAATTTCGAAGGATGCATACGTTGGAAGTCTTTCAATTGATTTGCCCATTCTTTTTCTTCAGGTCTCCTGATGTTTTGAGTTCCTGTTTCATTCTGTACCACAATAGTTGGATTCGGTTGTGGTTGAGGCAGCTGTCTGGTCACCTGTTCCACGACTTGCCTCACAAATTCAGCCATCAGTTCTGGTCCCAAAACAATTCCAGGGGTTGGAACTGTTGTAGGTTGGACGTTCTCTGTTCCAGCAGAGTCAACATTCATTGTTTGATTTGCATGTTCCTGCTCCGTTGGCTGAGATTCGGATGTCGATTGTGTCTGCTCGGCAGGTTCAGTGTCCCTTATGAGATCACTCACAAACCTGGTGTTCATTCTTCGAGGTGGAGCCATCTATACAATTTCAACTCATCTTTAGTACTTCATGAGATAATTATTTTCGTTTAGGGTGACTCTAGATTTAGAATTCTAAGTTCTCGAAAATAAAATGATCCTATTGATTCAGTTTCTAAGTTTTATAAAATTTTGACAATCCATGATTGTCACAGGGTACAGGATTTGGTTTTGATACATGTAAACAAGACAAGTAAACAAACAAACAACATACCACCCAACAATGGTATAAAGAAAATTCCCAAGCTTTCACTTATACCCTCCGTATTCAAGTGTCCCACACCACTCTAGTCCGGTGATATAAGCTTCCACAAAGAAACTTCAATACACCCAAACAATGCGCAAATGTCCTACCAACTAAGGCTTCCCAGGTATCCTCTATGTTCAAGCTGTCCCATACCAGTTGAACGTAGTGATACAAGCTCGTCCAGAGTTGTTAGTCACTCACCAAACATGGCCTGCTAGTCTCCAAGATCAAAACTCCTCAAATACCCTTAAATTCCTCCACGTCCCATACCGCTTTGGACCCAAGAATAAAAGATTCATCCTGATCTCAGATTCTAACGAAACAGTTTTCAAACAAGTTCTCGTCTCTAACCGATGTCCTAAAAGTTTTGAGTTTGTTAGACCCACTGTACTTTCATTCTCGATCTTACGTTATAAAGTGACCTTTAGAAATACTAAACTTCTCAAAATTTGTTGTAACATTTCCCATGATCTGAAGCCTAAAGCTCTGATACCAAACTGTAACACCCCGATTTTCAAGACTATTTTTTTTTTGTAAAACAATGAATATTTAAATTTTATATAAAATATCACCGAAAATCGAGATGCTACACGTATCCGTCTATCTTAACCCATAACCATTTTATAAATAATAAAATTTGCAAAACTATGAGTTTATATTCTTCAAACCAACTTACTGGTTAAGATAAACGAATACATTTAATTCTTTATACAATCTTTATCTTCATGAGGGTACTTGTCCTAGTCCATCCATTATGGACACAACATTAAAATATAATCATCCAATAGAATTAATGAATTCCATTCCAAGGCATTCACACGTGAAATAAATCACAGGGTCCTTACTGACCGTAATAATATTCATTGAATTTTAATTATCAATACAATTCGTTTAAATAATACTTTCTTAAAAATTAAATAAAAATATTTAGTCTCATAATACTAATTAATTAACCCACCCCTACTACTCTGAATTATGTCATGACTCACGATTTTATTCCCTTAAGTACCTGCATAAAAAAAATAGGGGTGAGCTTGAAAGCCCAGTGGGTCATCTAAACGATTCACAATATTTTATTGTGATACATACACAAGAACATTACAAACAAGTTTCACACATTAATCGTTGCAACATTATATTGTTTGAGTCGATCATTTCATCACGTTCCAAATCACGTACCGTTAAAAAATCAAACTCAGGGTGGCACAGCCCAAAAATTAGAACATTGGCGATATTCCTTAGAATAACTGCCCCATATGTGTGATTCTTATCTTAATCGTGTTCTTTAGTTATTTCACGTCATGCATACGGTATAAGCACGATATTGAGCGCATTCATAAAATATATTCAACTTCACTACACATGATATTATGTCTCAAAATCAATTATAATAGTGTTCACGCATCCACTATGCCAATATTCCAAATCATACATTTCATTATCAGGCATTATAATTTATAAATGAATTCAACTACCACATGAATTTCATGCATCCAATTATCATTTGATCAGAATAAAAATCATGTTAACACACATATCATCATGGTTAAACAATCACAACGTTGCATACACATAATCATGTACAATAGGCATGTATAAGCAATCTAATAATACTATGAACCTAATTAATTTAACATTCATATCTATATATCAAATAAAATATTATGAAGGCCTAGAATCATCCCTACCTGTACACGTATATCACGTTTGTTAAAATAATTACTCATAAGAACGATTATGAGTATAGAGATATATACATATATATAGTGGTGTGATGTTTAAACTAAGTATATATATATAGTGCCTTGTGATATGATATAATGATGTGTATGGTATAACATGATATAATACAATATAAGGTGTGGTGGTTTTGAAAAGGTGTGATATATATAATATAATATATAATAGGTGATAACATGATATAATACAATATGTGATATATATATAAGGTGTGGTGATGTGTGGGGCTTTTGAAAAATGTGATACACATATAAAATATATAATATGTGTGTGTTGTTGGAGGTTTAAAAAAAATTTATTGGAATAGTGAAATAAAGAAGAAGGGAGGCATGTGGAATGTTTTTAAAAAAATTAAAATTGAATAGTGAAATAAAGAAGAAGGGAGGCACGTGGGATGTTTTAAAAATTAAAAGAAGAAGGGAAGCATGTGGGATCTTTTAAAAAATTAAAATTGAATAGTGAAATGAAGAAGAAGGGAGGCGTGTGGTGCGAGTTGCAGAGCAAACATAGAGAACGGATGGAAAGGTGAGAAAAGAAAGACAGAAAAGTGAGAGGGTTTCGAGAGGGTTTTGAGAGGAAGAGGAGGCTTGTGCGTTGGTTTCGAAAAAGTGAGGCTTGTGCGATTGGGTTTAGAAAGAGCGAGACGCGATTTCAGCCAAGATGTCGGCGAGATTTCCGGAGTGATTTCAGGATTATGTTTGAAATCTTTTTTTTTTCTTCAGGGGGTTACATTCTTCCCGTCTTAAAAGAAATTTCGTCCCGAAATTAAAGTATAAGCTTACTTACTTGCTGACGTTCAACTTTTTCCACTGTTGACCAGTTGTATCTCGAAACCTAGAGTGTTCTTTGGAATAAGTCGGCGTATTTGGCCTTCATTTCACTTTCAGGTTCCCAAGTGGCTTCTTCAACTCCATGATGCTTCCACAATACTTTAACTAATGGAATGTCTTTGTTACTCAAACTATGAACTTTCCAATCTAGGATCTGTAAGGGTCCTTCTTCATAGGTGGCATCAGCTTGTACTTTTACGCCTTTCCAATAGATGGTGTGGGAAGGGTCTGGTTCATATTTTCGCAACATCGATACATGGAATACGTTGTGAATGGCGGATAAACTAGTTGGTAATTCTAGTTTGTAAGCATTCTCACCAATTCGATCACTGATCTTGAACGGACCGATGAACCGAGGCGATAATTTCCCTTTCTTACCAAACCTCACGATGCCTTTTTTGAGGGCTTATTCTCAGAAATACCTTATCACCTTTTAGGAACTCTAGAGGTCGGCGCCTCTTATCTGCGTAGCTCTTCTGCCTACTCTGTGCAGTAACTAGCCTTTTTTAGATCAACTTCACTTTTTCGTTCATTTCCATTATCATATCAGGTCCTGTAGGTACCTTATCTTCCCAATCGGCCCAACACAGTGGTGACCTAGATGGTCGTCCATATAGGGCTTCATATGGAGCCATTTGTATACTTGCCTGGTCACTATTGTTATAAGAAAACTCCGCTAGGTGTAAGTATTTACTCCAATTTTCCTTGAAATCTAGTACACAAGCTCTCAACATGTCTTCCAAGATCTGAATAACCCTTTCGGATTGACCATCTGTATGAGGATGATAGGCGGTGCTCATGGTTAATTTGGTTCCCAATTCCCGCTGTAAGCTCTGCCAGAACTGAGATGTCACGCTTGGAATGCACCGCAGCACATTCTACCCAGACGCGGGCGCACTCCCACCGCAGCGGGAGCGAATGCCAGCCATTATGGATCCATAATATTTTCACATCCCAGTACACAGCCCACCGCAGCGTCTAGTACCCCCGGGATCATTTGTCCATACTATTCACTCATGAATAGTGCAGGGCCTCCCCCAGATTCGAACTCACAACCTCATAAGGTTTGATTACATAAGGCCTTTTTGTCATGCCTGGAATGCACCACAACACATTCTACCCAGACGCGGGCGCACTCCCACCGCAGCGGGAGCGAACGCCAGCCATTATGGATCCATAATATTGTCACATCCCAGTACACAGCCCACCGCAGCGTCTAGTACCCCCGGGATCATTTGTCCATACTATTCACTCATGAATAGTGCAGGGCCTCCCCCAGATTCGAACTCACAACCTCATAAGGTTTGATTACATAAGGCCTTTTTGTCACGCCTGGAATGCACCACAGCACATTCTACCCAGACGCGGGCGCACTCCCACCGCAGCGGGAGCGAACGCCAGCCATTATGGATCCATAATATTGTCACATCCCAGTACACAGCCCACCGCAGCGTCTAGTACCCCCGGGATCATTTGTCCATACTATTCACTCATGAATAGTGCAGGGCCTCCCCCAGATTCGAACTCACAACCTCATAAGGTTTGATTTCGCAATCTGAGTAACCACTGAGCGAATGGTTCAGTGGCTACTCAGATTGCGAAATCAAACCTTATGAGGTTGTGAGTTCGAATCTGGGGGAGGCCCTGCACTATTCATGAGTAAATAGTATGGACAAATGATCCCGGGGGTACTAGACGCTGCGGTGGGCTGTGTACTGGGATGTGACAATATTATGGATCCATAATGGCTGGCGTTCGCTCCCGCTGCGGTGGTAGTGCGCCCGCGTCTGGGTAGAATGTGCTGCGGTGCATTCCAGGCGTGACATGAGATGTGAATAAGGAATCTCTATCTGACACAATCGATTTGGGTACTCCGTGTAGCTTCACAATCTCTTTCACATACAGCTCACCCAGTTTACTAATCGTATCTGTGGATTTAATAGGTAAGAAGTGCGCCACTTTAGTAAGTCGATCCACAATTACCCAAACCTTATCCTCACCTTTCTGATTTCTAGGAAGAGCTTCGACGAAATCCATTGCTATGTTATCCCATTTCCATTCAGGGATTTCTAAAGGTTGTAACAATCCAGACGGTCTTTTATGTTCGACCTTAACTTGCTGACATGTAAGGCATTTAGACACATATTTGGCCACATCTCTTTTCATACCTTTCCACCAATAATTTTTCTTCAAATTTTGGTACATCTTATCTCCACCAGGATGTAAAGTATATTTAGTCTGATGTGCCTCATCAAATAAGATCTTTTCAATTTCTTCAATTCTGGGTACACAAATTCGATCTCTGAACCTTAATATCCCTTCTGAATTTATCTTGAAATTTGCATTTCCACTATTGGCTCTTGCATCTGCCACCCATTTTATCAGTTTTCTATCCTGAGCTTGACCTTCCTTAATTTGATGTAGTAGGTCTGGCTTGCAGCTCATATTATATAAGAAAATATGATTGTCACCTTTTTGTACGCCCAAATTATAATCTTCAATCAATTGGTACATCTGGGTTTTTTCTACATCGTTCTTATACGATTTTTGACTTAAAGCATCTGCGACTACGTTGGCTTTCCCTGGGTGATAATGCAACTGAAAATCATAATCATTCAGCAATTCCATCCATATCCTTTGCCTCAAATTTAACTCATTTTGTGTATAGATGTACTTCAAACTCTTATGATCAGAGTATAAATCAAATTTCTCTCCATAAAGATAGTGTCTCCATATCTTCAAGGAGAATACAATAGCAGCCAATTCTAAATCATGAGTTGGGTAGTTCTGTTCAGGAGTCTTCAGTTGCCTAGAAGCATAAGCAACCACTTTACCTTCCTGCATCAGAACAGCGCCAAGACCATTCTTAGAAGCATCAGTGTAAATAACAACCGACTCTGCTTGCAGGAGTGATCAATATTGGGGCTGTGGTTAATCGTCTCTTCAACTCCTGAAAGGAATTCTCACATTTCTCATCCCAATTAAATTTGGCATCCTTCCTTGTTAGCTTTGTCATAGGCTCAGCTAATCTCGAAAAATTTAGAATAAATCTTCTATAGTAACCAGCTAGTCCCAAGAAGCTTCTAATTTCTGTCACTGACTTTGGCTTTTCCCAGTTCATGACTGCTTCAACTTTTGTTGGATCTACGGATATCCCGTCTGATGACACTACATGGCCCAAAAATTTGACTGACTTCATCCAAAATTCACATTTTTCAAATTTGGCATACAATTGATTTCATCTCAATGTTTCCAAAACTACTGTAAGGTGTTCCTAATGTTCCTCATTGGTCTTCGAATAAACCAAAATATCTCAACAAATACCACTACAAATTTGTCTAGATGAGGCCTAAATGTCCTATTCATGAGGTCCATAAATGTTGTTGGTGCATTAGTGAGTCCAAATGGCATGACTCTGAATACAAAGTGTCCATACCTAGTCCTGAATGTTGTCTTCGGTATGTCTGACTCTTTGATTCTAAGTTGGTGATAACCGGACCTTAGGTCGATTTTGGAAAAACAAGTTGCTCCCTTCAGTTGATCGAATAAATCATCTATTCTGGGAAGGGGGTACTCGTTCTTGACTGTGACTTGATTTAATTTTCTGTAGTCAATACACAGCCTCATCGACCCATCTTTCTTTTTGACAAACAATACTGGTGCTCCCCAGGGTGATTCGCTCGGCTGGATAAATTTCTTCGCACTAAGATCATCAAGCTGAGTCTTTAGTTCTACTAATTTGCCAGGGGCCATTCTGTAGGGTGACATGGCTATGGGGGCTGTTCTAGGGTACAATTCTATCTTGAACTCTACTTTCCGCTTAGGAGGTAGTCCTGGTAATTCTTCGGGAAACACTTCAGGGAAATCTCTAACCACCAAGTACTCTTCTAAATTCCTCAAGGTCTTTAAAGGCTCGACTTCTGTTAAGGTTTTGAATTCCTCTTTTTGATTCACAGATTCGAGAAGTGCGGACATGATATTCCTTGGGATTTTGTTTCTATCCCCATAGATTTTCAACAGTTCTCCCAAACGTAACCGCAAAGTAATCTTCTTTCGAAGGCAATCGATCTGGGCTTGGTACTCAGATAATCAATCCATACCCAAGATTACATCATAATCATTAATGGGTAAGAGTATCAATTCAGCTGAAACCAACTTATCATTAATTCTAAGGTCACAACTACATTTCTCAGTTGTTGGGACATTACTCCTACTGGTGTTGAAATTTTCATAACAACAGATAAAGGTACAGTGGAAAGTTGTAGTTTTCTGGCTAAGTTTTCAGAAAAAAAAGACCTTGATGCTCCAGAATCAAACAAGATTTTAACTGTAACATGAAATAAAATGAAAGTACCTTCCACCACTTCGTTTGCACCAACTTTTTGTTCAGGATTTCCTTCTGTCATTGCAAAGACTCTGCCTTGATTTTGGTTTTGGATTTGGTTCTGATTATAACTCGGACGATTGGCTTGATTTCGTCCTTGCCCATTGTTGTTGTTTTGCTAGTTGCCCGGACGAAAATTTTGTCGAACTCCTTGCATAGTGCAGTTTCATGCCAAATGACCCAGTCGGTTGCATTTGAAGCAAAGTCTCGTATCTACTACTTGATTTTTATTTTGTTGGGGTGCACGAATATTATTTTGCTGCATCTGTTGTCAACCATTATGCCTAGACCCTCCTGACCCGTCGTTGTGATTCTGCCCCCTGTTCCACTGGTTCCTTTTGTTGAACTTGTTTCTGTTCCAATTATTACCATTGCCACTGAAGTTATTCAGATTCTGCCTCTTGTTGTGATTACTCTGGTAATCAGAATTCTGTCCTTGCGGCCTTTTATTTCTGTTCCATATTGTTTGTTGTAGGTTCAGTTCTCTTTCTACTAATAAAGCTCGTTCAACTACCTCTTTATAAGTCTCCAGATTCATAGGAACAACCACCTTTCTGATTTCCATTCTGAGACCCTCTGCAAATCTACTAGCTTTCATCTATTCATTGACGACTAGTTCATGAGCAAATATGGAAAGTTCGATAAACTTAGCCTCATATTCTGCCACTGTCATGTTCATCTGTGTCAGCCTCACAAATTCAGATTGTAGTTCTTTTCTGTTCGCCTTGGGGAAGAATTTATCATAAAATATCTCTTCAAAAGTTGCCCAGGTCATAGTGCTCGCGTCCACTGTAGGGCTTTCTTTAACCATTCTCCACCAATGTTTGGCCTCACCTATGAATTGGTGAGCCGCAATTGCCACCATTCTTGGACCAGTCACTCCCAGAACTTCCAAGTGTTCCTTAACTTCCTGGAACAACTTGTCAGCTTCCCTTGGATCTGATTTTCCTTCAAATTTCGAAGGATGCATAAGTTGGAAGTCTTTCAATTGATCTGCCCATTCCTTTTCTTCAAGTCTCCTGATGTTTCGAGTTCCTGTTTCATTCTGCACCACAATTGTTGGATTCAGTTGAGATTGAGGCATCTGTCTGGTCACCTGTTCCACGACTTGCCTCACAAATTCAGCCATCATCTCTGGTCCCAAAACAATTCCAGGGGTTGGAACTGCCGTAGGTTGGACGTTCTCTGTTCTAGTAGAGTCAACATTCGCCGTTAGATTTGCAGGTTCTTCCTCCGTCGGCTGAGGTTCGAATGTCGGTTGTGTCTGCATAGTTGGTTCAGTGTCCCTTACGAGATCACTCACAGACCTTGTGTTCCTTCTTCGAGGTGCAGCCATCTATAAAATTTCAACTCATCTTTAGTACTACAGGAGATAAATATTTCCGGTTAGGGTGACTCTAGATTCAGAATTCTAAGTTCTCAAAAATAAAATGATCCTATTGATTCAGTTTCTAGGTTTTATAAAATTTTGACAATCCATGATTGTCACAGGGTACAGGATTTGGTTTTGATACATGTAAACAAGACAAGCAAACAACCAAACAACATACCACACTACAATAATATAAAGAAAATTCCCAAACTTTCACTTATACCCTCCGTATTCAAGTGTCCCATACCAGTTGAACATAGCGATACAAGCTCGTCCAGAGTTGTTAGTCATTCACCAAACATGGCCTGCTAGTCTCCAAGATCAAGACTCCTCAAATACCCTTAAATTCCTCCAAGTCCCATACCGCTTTGGAACCAAGAAAAAAAGATTCATCCTGATCTCAGATTCTAACCAAACAGTTTTCATACAAATTCTCGTCTCTAACCGATATCCTAAAAGCTTTGAGTTTGTTAGACCCACTGTACTTTCATTCTCGATATTACGTTATAAAGTTTATAGTTGGCATATTTATCTAGTTCAAGTTGAACCCTAATCGCATAAAGATTTGATACCTACTCACTGATACTCAGCTTCTGAAAATTCGTTGTAACACTTCCCATGATCTGAAGCCTAAAACTTTGATACCAAACTGTAACATCTCGGTTTTCAAAACTCAAATTTTTTGTAAAATAATGCATATTTTAATTTTATATAAAAATATCACTGAAAATCGAGATGTTACTCGTATTCGTCTATCTTAACCCATAACCATTATATAGATAATAAAATTTGCAAAACTATGAATTTATATTCTTCCAACCAACTTACTGGTTAAGATAAACGAATACCTTTAGTTCTTCATACGATCTTCATCTTCATACGAGGGTACTTGCCTTTGTCCATTCATTATGGACACAACATTTAAATACATTCATCAAATAGAATTAATGAATTCTATTATAAGGCATTCACACGTGAAATAAATCACAGGGTCTTTACTAACCGTAATAATATTCATTGAATTTCGATTATCAATACAATTCGTTCAAATAATAAACCTTTAAAAATCAAATAAAAATATTCAGTCCTATCACCATAATACTAATTAATTAACCCACCCCTACTACTCTGAACTATGTCACGAACTCGCGATTTTATTCTCCTAAGCACCTGCATATGAAAAATAGGGGTGAGCTTGAAAGCCCAGTGGGTTATCTAAACAATTCACAATATTTTATTATGATACATACACAAGAACATTACAAACAAGTTTCACACATTAATCGTTGCAACATTAGATTGTTTGAGTCGAGAATTTCATCACGTTCTAAATCACGTACCTTTAGGAAATCAAACTCAGGGTGGCACAGCCCAAAAATTAGACCTCGTTGGCGATAGTCATCATGAATAAGTGCCCCATAATAAACATTGACGATATTCCTTAGAATAACTCCCCCATTTGTGTGATTCTTATCTTAATCGTGTTCTTTAGTGATGTCACGCCATACGTACGGTATAAGTACGATATTAAGTGCATTTATAAAACATATTCAAACTCCACTACACATGGTATCATGTTACAAACTCAATTATAATAGTATTCACGCATGAACTTTACTTTGCCAATATTCCAAGTCATACATTTCATTATCAAGCATTATAATTTCTAAATGAATTCAACTACCACATGAATTTTATGGACCCAATTATCATTTGATCAGATTAAAAATCATGTTGACACAAATATCATCATGGCTAACAATCACAACATTGTATATATGAAATCATGTACTATAGACCTAATTAATTTAACATCCCTATCTATATATCAAAATAAAATATTATGAAGGCCTAAAATTATCTACACCTGAATCGCTAAATTCCAAATTACTTAATTCCTCGTCACGCGTAGTACTCAACCTGTACGAGTATATCACGTTTGTTAATATAATTACTCATAAGAACGATTATGAGTGTAGAGATATATACATATATATAGTGGTGTGATGTTTAAACTAAGTATATATATATATATATAGTGCCTTGTGATATGATATAATGATGTGTATGATATAACATGATATAATACAATATAAGGTGTGGTGGTTTTGAAAAGGGTGTGATATATATAATATAATATATAATAGGTGATAACATGATATAATACAATATGTGGTATATATATAAGGTGTGGTGATTGTGGGGCTTTTGAAAAATGTGATATACATATAAAATATATAATATGTGTGTGCTGTTGGAGGTTTAAAAAAATATAATTGAATAGTGAAATAAAGAAGAAGGGAGGCATGTGGAATGTTTTTAAAAAAAATAAAATTAAATAGTGAAATAAAGAAGAAGGGAGGCATGTGGGATGTTTTAAAAATTAAAAGAAGAAGGGTGGCATGTGGGATGTTTTAAAAAATTAAAATTGAATAGTGAAATGAAGAAGAAGGGAGGCGTGTGGTGCGAGTTGCAGAGCAAACAGAGAGAACGGATGGAAAGGTGAGAAAAGAAAGACAGAGAAGAGAGAGGATTTCGAGAGGAAGAGGAGGCTTGTGCGTTGGTTTCAAAAGAACAAAGCTTGTGCGATTGGATTTAGAGAGAGCGAGACGCAATTTCAGCCAAGATGTCGGCGAGATCTCGACGAGATTCCAGACGAGATTTCTGGCGTGATTTCAGAATTATGTTTGAAATCTTTTTTTTTTTTGCCAGGGGTTTTACATGGTTTCATGGTTGGAAAACTTTAATTTTTTATTTTTAGTTCCAATGAGAATGAGAATGGAATGGTGGAGACCATATTATGATATATCTGTTGAAAATAAAGAGATGCATCCTTTAAAAATTAAGAGAGCGAATGGAAAGGCACATGTCTATATATACGTGTAGTGGTTACAAAGAAACATTAAATGCGATAATCGTTGCCTTAAACGCTGTACAACATTTTACTTCGCATTTTATCGTCAAAAGTCATCGTCACTTCTTAAACAGCACAAACTTTTAACAGAGCATTTTGAGATGAGTATTAAATGCTGAAAATCGTTTTGCGTTTTGAGAGGCTGAAAACCGTTTTTAATTGTTGGCATTTAATGCTGTAGAGCATTTTTCTATTGTTAGACTAGCTTACAACCCTGTGCAATCCACGGGCGTAATTAAAAGTATGGTCTAAAAAAACATTTGGTTGATAGTTAAAGTTGAGAATTCTAATGTAAAAAGTAAGTAGACTCAAAATAAAGAAAAAAAAAATAAAAAGCTCTTTTTCATATCCATCAATAGAAATCATAAAGTACTACTATTCAAGCAAATCATAAAGAAACAAAGTAAAGGTAAACTTTTTGTTCCACACTTATCAAGAGATGAACCAAAGAAAAGAGAGAATGTGGAGATGAGTATTAAATGCTGCAAATCGTTTTGCGTTTTGAGAGGCTGAAAACCGTTTTTACTTGTTGGCATTTAATGCTGTAGAGCATTTTTCTATTGTTAGACTAGCTTACAACCCTGTGCAATCCACGGGCGTAATTAAAAGTATGGTCTAAAAAAACATTTGGTTGATAGTTAAAGTTGAGAATTCTAATGTAAAAAGTAAGTAGACTCAAAATAAAGAAAAAAAAAATAAAAAGCTCTTTTTCATATCCATCAATAGAAATCATAAAGTACTACTATTCAAGCAAATCATAAAGAAACAAAGTAAGGTAAACTTTTTGTTCCACACTCATCAAGAGATGAACCAAAGAAAAGAGAGAATGTGGAGTGTGGCGAGAGACGACACTGTTAAGAGATGACATTGTTAATTAATGGAAGGCGTTGTTGGAGTCGCTAACGTCTTTTGGAAGCGTTTGAAATGGGCTGAGATATTGAAACAAAGTAGTCAAAGTGCAGTTGGGCAAGGACAAAATATAGAAATCTTCTCTGAATTATTTTGTCAAAGAATTGGTCTTCGTAATTTAAGTGTTGTACGACAATTTCAACCCATAAACTTAGTAAGAATCTAAAGTTCTGCTAGCATTTGGCAGAAGAAATGGAGATTACAATAAAAATAAAAAAAGAAGAATCACCACTATAATGAAAACTAACTTAATCCACAAAAATCATTTCATAAAACAGCAATAAAAAAAGTTGTCCACAAAAATCATTTCATAAAATCAAAAAAGAAGAATCAACCATTATAATGAAAACTAACTTAATCCACAAAAATCATTTCATAAAACAGCAATAAAAAAAGTTGTCCACAAAAATCATTTCATAAAATCAAAAAAGAAGAATCAACCATTATAATGAAAACTAACTTAATCCACAAAAATCATTTCATAAAACAACAATAAAAAAAAGTTGTTGAAGCAAAAGAAAAGAAGATGAACAACAAATATGTTAAAGAAGTAGGCGATGTATACCAATTTCTTCCTGCGCTTATCAAGAGATGAAGTAAAGAAAAGAGAGAAAATAGACTGTGAATGGAGAGGACGACATTGTTTAAATGGAGGCACTGTTGGAGTTGAAACGGCGTTTCAAAACGTTAGAAAAGGGGTTAGGTCTGTTCAGATAAGCTTAGCGACGTTTAAGAGTATTAGTTGAAAACGACGTTTCAAACATCAGAGAATAGAGTAGATGTGTTCAGTTAAGCTTAGGCAACGTTTAAAAAGTATAGTAGTGGAAAAAGGCGTTTGAAAACGTTAGAAAAGAGATTAGATCTGTTCAGATAAGCTTAGGTGACGTTTAAGGGTACATTAAATGCTATATAACCGTTGTAAAAGGTGGCATCAAATGTTGTATAGCATTTTACTATTGTTTAGAATAGATTCTAAGGCTTTCCAAACTCAGTCTTTTCACGTCCTTCTTCCTTTCTTTTAAGATCTAGGGCTATGATTAGGTGCAACCCTCCCTTTCCGTTCCTTCTTTTTCTTTTTTTCTTTTTTTTAAATAAGATTTATTAATTCTTTTTCTTTCTATTTTAATAGTATTCATTAATTTTGACACGTCAATAGCTCTCCTTTTTCATCAGTGAATTTCCTCCCTTTCAATCATCGTGTTTCAACATTTTTTTTCCTGCCAGGTCGTATTTGTTTATTTGAAGCTATTATTACGTTGAATATTCTACTTATTTTTTCAGAAGGAAAAAAAAAAAAGCAATCATCTTCTATTCGTTGTACCAATATTATATTTACTGTGCTTTCCTTTTGTTTTTTTTTATAGGTTCATATCCTCAATCTAACCGATTTCTAAAGTGAAATGATACATTGATTTTTTAAAAGTTGATTTTTCTTTATTCACTTTAGTATTTTTTAATTATATTTCTTTTTCTTACAGGTATGTGTTGTTTATATAGTAAATCTTATAGTTCAATTTATTTATCGATTATATAAACATTGAACAAGTCAAACGTCCTTGTAAATGGTAAATTTAAAAACTAGTCTCTTTCTCTTAAGTAACTTGTTGAACTTTTTAGATAACATAGTCATGTCATCTTCTGAATCAGCTTCAACATTGAAGGTAATAAATTTCTTTTCTTTTTCCTCAACTCTGACCGAGCACATTGTATCTTTTATCTTCAATTCACAAACCATTAATGAACCGCATAGTTCATCAAAAGTGTATTCAGCCAAATTTTTGGCTTCTTCAATTGTTGTGGCCTTCGGTTCTCATGCTCTGGGAATTAGTTCCTAGACCTTTTCATCAATCTGTTATAGGAACCAAATAGATCTTTAGAAACAAAAAGAATAAACAAGGTATCATTGTCCAAAATAGGGCTAAATTAGTTGCACAAGGGTACAACCAAGAAGAAGGCATAGCCTTCGAAGAAGCCTTTGCCCCAGCAGCAAGATTAGAGGAATAAGAATGTTTCTTGCCTATGCTTGTTACAAGGATGTAAATAGTGCTTTTCTAAATTGATACATCAATGAAGAGGTATATATATGTAGAACAACCTCCAGGGTTTAAGGATGCTCAGGACCCAAAATATGTGTTCAAACTCCACAAAGCCTTATATAGATTAAGACAAGCTCCAAGAGCTTTGTATGATCGACTGAGTTCAATTCTTTTATATCATAAGTTTCAAAAAGGAAAACTTGATCCAACTCTGTTCATCAAACACCGTAATGATAATATGCTTATTGTTCAAATTTATGTGAACGATATCATTTTTGGTGCATCAAACAAAGAAATGTGTGATGAGCTTTCAAAATTAATGCAGAAGGAATTTGAGATGAGTATGATGGGAGAACTTACATACTTTCTTGGCTTGCAAATTAAGCAAATGCCGAAAGACACCTTCATAAGCCAATCAAAGTATGCTAAGGAAATGGTTACAAAGTTTTAAATGCATAATTTGAAATCGATTGATACTTCATGTACCTCTGCAATCAAATTAGATAAGGATGAAAAAAGAAAATCCATTGATTCAAAACTTTATAGAAGTATGATTGGAAGTTTGTTGTACTTAACAGCAAGTCGACCTGACATTATGTTCAGTGTCTGTCTTTGTGCAAGATTTCAATCAGAACCCAAAGAATCTCATTTAAAGTGTGTCAAACGAATATTCAGATATATAAATGGCACAACACACTTAGGAATTTGGTATTCCAAAAGTACTACATTTGATTTGAGAAGTTATGTAGACTCCGACTATGTCGGTAGTTTAACTGATAAAAAAAGTACCTCTAAATTTTGTCACTTTCTTGAAAATTCTTTCATTTCTTGGTTTTTCAAGAAACAACACTCAGTGGCATTATCCACAACTGAAACAGAATATGTTGCAGCTGGAAGTTGTTGTTCTCAGGTTCTATACATGAAACAACAACTTCAGGATTATCAAATATTTATTCAATGTGCTAAGATTTTGTGTGACAATACTAGTGCTATTAACATATCTAAAAATCTTGTATTGTACTCCCGAACCAAACATATTAAAATAAGACATCACTTTTTATGGGATCATGTGCAAAATGGATGTAATACCCTGTATTTCACAAAAATAAAAAATAAAAATAAAAAATTACTATTTGGGCAACGCCCGAACGTTCAGGCGCATGCCCGAACGTTCCGGCGCATGCCAGAACGTTTCTGGCATGCGCCTGAACGTTCGGGCGTTGCCCAAATAGTAAGTTTTTTTTTTTTTTTTGTGAAATATAGGGTATTACAAGAAGTCATATTATCTCACATTGGAACCAAAGAACAACTGTCTGACATATTTACTAAAGCCTTACCTAAAGATCAGTTTGTTCAAATTCGAAGATAGCTTGGCATGTTCTCTGAGACTGATCTGTGATATTTTGATGCTTACCTCTATATGGGGGAGACATATTTCATGATACTTTACTCTTTTTGATGTTTTAAAAGGGGGAGAAGTAATATCATTGAAGCATCATATATTCAGGGGGAGATTAACACTAAGGGGGAGTCTTAGTGGAATTTTCAGTACATTCGTTGGAAATACACTCATATCATATGGAACAAGGAACGTTAGTACTGCATCTCATGCATAATCACATCATTTTATTAGCTTGCTTCAAAGCCAATAGTAATGTGTTTGAAATCATCAAAAAGAGGCAGATTGTATAACCAGTTATCCTCATGTCCCTTACAAGAATTTGTCCCTGATATGAAAGATATTTTGATGATTACAAACCACGTTCTATTTATGATATTACTGCATACAAGGCATATCTAATCTTACTTGAAGGTTTCAAAAGAATTAATGATGCAAGGTGAACATATTAAAGATCTACTTGAAGACCATGATCATTTGAAGATGTTTGGTTGTATGATTAAATTATGATAGGTTGTAGAACCTTCTATGCCATTTGATTCAACAATATGCATGACTGCATGTTTTAATCAAATTGATTTTCAATCGTTTGCATATTTGATTTAATCCGAAAATATCATGTTTTATTGAGCTTTAGTCGAGAAATCAAAAACTGTGTTTATAGAGTCTTTCAAGACTCTAATGTTTTAGCAACGCTCTCCTGGATTTGATGAGTCAGAACACTGATAAAATATTAGGACGTTCAAGGTTGAATTGAATTGATTCACAAGGATGCTTACTTTTTTTAATAGCGACCTTCCTTTAGTCAACCTTTGAAAGTGTCAGGAGTGCCCTCATCTTTAGAATCAACTTAATAACTTTCAGGACGCTTACTGTTCTTCAACGCACTTAATACTATTTAAGTTTGTTTTATAACAAAGCAGGATGCTTACTTATGAGTAGTTTCCTTGTGAGTATACGTGTTTTTAAAATAAAGCAGGACGCTAACTGTCGAGTAGCGCCCTTATGATTTAAGTCATTTAATCGTCAAAGTAAGTCAGGACGCTTACGATTTAGTAGCGCCCTCACTTCACTGTTCAGCAGGACGCTTATGATGCATGAGCGCCCTCAAGGAACAAAACGACAAAGTTGATATCAAGCGTCAAGCCGCTAATTCAATATAATTACCGTTCTGACACTATTTCTATTAACTTTTTTAGAACCTTATGAAAAGTTTTCAGAACCGTACAAAAACTTTTCAAAACTTTTTGAACGTTCTAATACTTTGTCAGAACATTCTTTTTTCGTGAATGATTAGATGATTCAGGTGTTATCGCCGATATATGCACAGTGCTGAATCAATCCATTTCGAGAAAGAATGTAGACGTTGTATTTGAAATAACCTAGAGCCCCAAAAGTCATTAAGTCCATTGTGCCTATGTTATATATATATATATATATATGTGCTGCCTTAGAGCAGAAACACAACGGATCAATACGAAAACTGATATTCATTCAAAAACGTATTAACAGTTTTCACTTGTGTGAGAAACTTTTGAAAGTTAGTCATCTACTCTTTGTGCTTGAAATTACGATCATTTTTGAAAGAAAAACATCAAGTCGTCTGGATTGATTAATCTTCGTCTTCATCATCTTCAAAATCTATTGAAAAAGATAAAAAGTCTTTGAACCTGTTTTCAGCCAAGCTTCATCATACATATTTTGCTGAATCTGTGGTAACAGAATGTTCAATCCAAAGCTTTGTAAGTATCACTTTGATTCTGAGTAAAGGGAATCATATCTGATGTTGTATATAGTTTGTAGTGATTGGTTAGTCATTGAACTAGAGCAAGTGTTCCTCAAGGTTGTAACGATCTTCTCACACCCGTAAGTTGAGAAAAGGTCTTCTTACACCCGTAAGTTGAGAAATGGTAGTTCTAACACCCGTAAGTTGAGAAAGTGTACCAGTTTTATCTTCACCCGTAAGAAGATCCATAGTGGAGTTTAAACAAATCCTAACTGAGGAGGTTAGGTAGTGGACGTAGGCGAGGCCGAACCACTATAAATCCTGATTGCATTGTCTCATTTATATTTATCATATCTACTTGCTATACTTTGTTTAATCTGCTTTCATTAATCCGCACATTATTAAGAAAGGTTAAAATCTGCTTAGTGTCCAATTCACCCCCCTCTTGAACATATTTGGGCCAACAATATGTATGCTAGTTATATTATGTATTATGTTTTACACATTCATGAGCATCATTCATGAATACATGGAATTTATATTAATGTATAATTGATGACTTAATTGAACACTATTCACTGGGCATAGTTGGCTCACTCTGTTTTCCCTTTTTCATGTTCTGTTGATAAAGGAAAAGGAATAGTAATAACTTGATGAGGACTTAGCAACTAGAGTATTGGTCTTGATGTGAGTGTGAGAGTTTTGTACATGTCATGGATGACTGTATTTACATATGTATAGTTTTGTTTATTTTGGTACGTATGTAAACTTATAATGCAGGATTAACTAGATGGTAAGGATGTCTATATATGATGTTGATATTTTTTTCATGCATTGGAGATTATTTATCTTGGATTGTCTTGTGAATATTCAATGGTGGGTATTAGGAATTGTTACAGGCACCTACAAGTGTGATATTGTACTGAGGCTTGCAGGGTCCCGATCATGTCAAAATGGAGATGGTATGGTTGGGGATGCCTACGCTGGGCGTCCCACCCCGGCATTCTGTACGTTGTCCACCGGGGGATAGTGGTCCAGGGTGCGGGGTCACCATAGTTGGTATCAGAGACAAGTTTTGTCTTAGTTATAGAATAAGATGACTTGACCTAGGTTGACTGAGTGAGAGTGTTAGATGGACAAAAACTTGAATGATAGCTAAAGGCCTTACTATACTATTTTCTGTGTGTATATATGATATGGGTAGTTATGAGTCTTTGGGGATGTTTTGGATGGTCTTGTGTATGATGGTTATTCATGTTTTAGCATTTAGTGGTATAAGGAGAAGCGAGAGAATTAGACAACCACACATGGAGCCATCCGAAGTAGATAAAATCCAGATGTTGGAGGAATTGGTTGTTGTTCAGGGTCACTTGATGTCAGCCCAAGCCACGCAGATGGCAGCTCAGATTCAGGAGCTGGTGAGAAGAGCAGATGCTACCACACTGCGGCCACCTCCAGTAGTGCCACATGATATAGGTGCCAGTAGAGCTGAGGCTAGTACTAGTTGAGCTAGAGTTGCAACAGATCCCCCTATAACCGCACCACAACTCACATCTTCACCTACTCCTACTCCTACTCCCACTTCAGCTGAGGGACCCATAGACCACCAGATCAGGATGGTGGAGAAGTTTATGCAAATGAAGCCAGAGAAGTTCTATGGTGGGGCTGAATATAAAAGAGCTGAAGATTGGTTGAAGAGTGTTGAGAAAATTGCTCGGATACTTAGGCTTGACGAGGAGGCTCAAGTACTATCTCCACCCATATGCTTGAGGGTGATGTTGGAGATTGGTGGACCACAGTATTGAGCACCCATGGCATAGTGCAGAGCTGGGATGTGTTCAAACAACTCTTCCTTAAGGCCTATGCCCCGTTACAGAGAGGCAGCAGAAGAAGCTTGAATTCATGAATCTCAAGCAGGGTTCGATGATTGTTTTCCAATATGAAGTTAAATTTAAGCAGCTTTCTGCCTATGCCCTAGGATTAGTAAAAAGTACTAAGGATCGAATCATGCAATTCATGATGGGTTTGAGACCGACCATCAAACAAGCCTTGGCAGTGACGAAGGTGGTTGATTTTAGGACAATGGCGACACGGGCCTCATAGTTTGAGTTGCAGGAAAAGGTTGAGGGACACATAGTGTCAGCAGCTTAGGCCCTATTGCAGGTGCAGGCTGAGTCAGGTGAGAAGTCATCCTGAAGAGAGAAAAGATCCGGAAAGAAGAGAAAGTTTAACAAAGGAACACAGTCTGAGGGTGCTCAGAGCGAGATTTCTTACATCCAGACTGGTGTTGCATCCTCATCAATCATTGTACCTTCTGCCCTAGTGATCACTCAGGCACAAAGCGCACCGAAACCACCATTTCCATCGCAGTCAGGCCGAGAAAGTTATTCACAGACTGGGTCTACCGCAACACGAGCTCCATTTGTTTGTTACTAGTGTGGTCAGGCCAGGCATAAGAAGTTTGAGTTCCCTAATCCTCTTATGACACCGTCAAATAGTTCAGTAGAGCCGAAAGGCGCCATGAAGATTGCTAAGGCGACCACAAAACCAAATCCAGCTGCATCAAAGACCTTGGTAGAAAATATATAGCTTATTTGTGATATTTCGATGCATGTTTCATTCGATGCTGGATCTGCTCTTTCATTCATATCTGGTCACATGGTAGATAGTTTGCATTTGTCCCTTACTAGAGTTAGTACATGGTTAGTTGTGAATACTGTAGTTGGGGAGAGGATCTACCCGAATATGATATGCAGTAGGTGTGTTGTGAAAATCAAGAATTTTGAGATGCCCATGGACCTTAAAGTCCTCGAGTTCCTCGAGTTTGATGTTATTATTGGGATGGATTGGCTTGCAGCTTATCATGCAATGATTGATTATTTTGCCAAGAGAGTCATCTTCCATATTCCCGGATACTTGTGTTTGCACTGTAGGGGAGAGCATCAAACCTGCCAGTCACTAGGAGTAGACTTGTGACTGAGTAGAATAGAGAGGTTTTGGATGGATTATTACCTGATGAGGGAGAGACTAGCAGGGTGACTCTTGAAGACATCCCCACTGTTAGGGATTTTTCTGATGTGTCCCTATAGATCTTCTTAGGTTACTACCTAAGGGGAGATCGACTTCATTATTGAGCAAGTCCCTGGCACGAAGCCTATCTCCATGGCACCATACAAAATGGCACCAGCTGAATTAAAAGAGCTTCAAAAAAAACTTGGAGAGTTATTGGCTAAGGGCATTATTAGCCAAAGTATGTCACCCTGGGGAGCTCTAGTACTCTTTATTAAGAAGAAGGATGGGATCTTGTAGTTGTGCATTAACTACCGTCAGTTGAATAGGGTGACCATCAAGAATAAGTATCCTTTTCTGCGAATTGATGATCTATTTGACTAGCTGAGGAGAACGAGATTCTTCTCGAATATTGATTTGCGCTCCGGTTACCATCAGTTGAGGGTTATGGATGAGGATGTGCCTAAGACAGTGTTCAGGAGCCGTTATGGACATTACGAATTTCTCGTGATGCCCTTTGGTGTGACTAACGCACTGGCGATGTTCATGAACCTAATGTCAAGAGTCTTTAGGCAGTATTTGGAGAAATTCATCATCATTTTTATTGATGATATACTAGTGTATTCCAAGACTCAAGCTGAGTATGAGGAACATCTCAGAGTGACCCTGCAGACTCTGAGAGAGCACAAATTGTACGAGAAGATAAGTAAGTGCGAGTTTTGGATTACAAAGGTGAAATTCTTGGGTCATGTGGTGAGTTCTGAGGGCATTTCAGTCTATTCATCCAAGGTCAAAGCCTTTAATAGTTGGCCTAGACCTACCACAGAGATCGAGAACAGAAGCTTTTTGGGTTTGGCAGGTTATTACAGGAGGTTTGTGTAGGGCTTCTAAAGTTGGCTGCACCTCTCACTAGACTTACCCAGAAAGATGTGCCCTTTCTGTGGGCTGATGAATGTGAGAACGCCTTCATGGAGCTGAAGAAGAGATTGACATCTGTGCCAGTTTTGATCTTACCAGAGCCTGGACAGGAATTGGTGATCTACACCGATGCCTCTCGTACTAGCTTGGGATGCGTGCTGATGCAGAAAGATAGAGTTATTGCTTATGCATCGAGGCAGTTGAAGGTGCATGAGAAAAACTACCCTGTTCATGACTTAGAGCTGGCCGCAGTGGTTTTTGCTTTAAATATTTGGAGGCATTATCTTTATAGCGACAGATTCACCTTGTATTCTGACCACAAGAGCCTCAAGTATCTGTTTTCACAGAAGGATCTGAATATGAGGTAGAGAAGGTGGTTAGAACTTCTGAAGAATTATGACTTCACATTGGAATACCACCCTGGTAAAACCAATATAGTGGCTGACACCGTGAGCAGGAAGCGGGTAGAGATTGTTTTGGTATCGCGCCAAATGACTCAAGACTAGAGATTACTTGAGGTGTCTACAGTGATGAGTGTATATGCTGCCCCTGTGGATAAGATTGTGATATGTGCTCAGATGAAGGCTCAACTTACATAGATTCAGGAGATTGTTGCTCAACAGTGCTTGGATGTTGACTATGTAAAACATAAGTCTTGGGCTGAAGATAGTGATCATGTCGATTGGCAGTTGTCACCTAATGGTGCGTTGAGATTCCGGGGCTAGATTTGGGTGCCTACAAACCACAGTTGAGACAGAGTTTGCTCTAGAAGTCTCACAAATCTCAGTATGCTATTCATCTAGGCGTGACCAAGATGTACCAAGATATGAACAGGGTACATGAAGAGAAATATAGCTCACTACATTCAGAGATGCGAGATCTGTCAGAGAGTTGAGGCAGAACATTAGAGGCCTAGAGGATAGTTGCAACCACTTTCCATTCCTGAGTGGAAGTGGGAGCACGTGACGATGAATTTTGTTGTAGGTCTCCCTAGTTCCCCGAGGAGACATGATGCTATTTGGGTAATTGTAGATGGCCTGATGAAGTTCGCCCACTTTTCACTAGTGAACACTAGAGATTTTATGGATAAGCTAAGCAAGTTATATGTACGTGAGATAGTTAGATTGCATGGGGTGCCGGTATCGATTGCGTCAGACAGAGATCCGAGGTTCACCTCGAGGTTCTGGCATAGATTGCAGACGCAGTTGGGCACGAGGTTGAATCTCAGTACAACCTTCCATCCTCAGACAGATGCCCAATCTAAAAGGTTGATTTCGTCTTTGGAAGATATGCTTCGAGCTTGCGTCCTTGAGTCTGGTGGTAGCTGAGAGAACTATGTGCACCTGTGTGGGTTCGCGTACAACAATAGCTATCAGGCTAGCTGTTGGCTCAGAATTATAGTCCAAGAGGGGGGTGAATTGGACTTGGCGGATTTTTGCGTTACCTTTCGGATATTTTAATTAAACAAGTAATGTGCACAATAGGTAATAATCCAAATGATAAATGCAGGAAAGATAAATGAACATAGAGGATTTAGGGTGGTTCGATTCCCCTTGAACCTACGTCCACTACCCAATCACCACGATCAAGATTTCCCAATACACTATTGGCTAATCACTCACGGGCGTGATTAGAAGCCGTTTACACTAACCAACACCAGGGCATGGTTAGAAAGCCACTACAACACTAACCTACATAAAGGCTTGGTTAGAAAGCCACAGTCTAGCCTATACCAAGGCTTGGTTAGAAAGTCACAATTTGCAACCAACTTATGGGCGTGGTTACGTGTTGTACAAATAATGTATAGTCTCGGTTGACTTAGTCAAGTCAACTATACATCAAGATTACAAAGATATAGAGAAGTGTTCCAAAAACACTCTCAACAATTTAAGGTTACAATCTTGAATGAGTCAACAAATACTATTCCAACCACTATGATTTTAAATGATGCAAAGTGTTGAAATAGGTTTTTCTCAAATGCACTTGATTCAAATATATGTGATGTAAAACAGTGAATTGATTATGCACAACTATCAAGATATTGATTCTAAATAACAATAAGTTTAAAGCTCGAGAATCAATATATCATGCTGATCAAAACTTAAAAATTCTAAATGAATATATGATTAAGATCAAGAATCAAACAACTACAGTCTGATCAAAAACTTCGATTCAATATAATATGATATTAACACATGAATCGATATCTCAAACTATTTATGAAAACACTAAACAAGGTATTTTGTTATGAAGATCAAGATAGGGTTTCACAAACACAATCAATACAAAATCAGTTTTAAATATGATAATCTGAACACAAAACTGATTTGCATAAACCAAAACCACAAGAGTCTAGATTAGAAATGTATACCCACTTGGGAAGGTTGAAGTTCCAAGATTCTTCTTGTGTGAAGTTGGATGATAGAAATCACGATCAAGACTCAATAGATGATGTAGAAAACTTTTGAATCGTCTTGAACACTTACACAAGAGAAACTCTCCAAGTTTCTCAAGATTTAGAAAGATGTGGAGAAATATTCGAAAGATTAGATCAATATTATCAAATGTTGTTGAACTTTTGCTTTCAAAGAAGGTTTAAATCACTCAAGAACTTGTTGTGGCTTGTATAAAGACTAGAATGAAAAATGCACAAGTTCTCTAAGTTTTGCAAAAGTTGCTTTTCAAATGAGAAAGTGTGGTATATATAAATGGACACCACACCGAGGCATAAGAAAGCATTCCTCAACACAGGAGCGCATTTCTGGTTCGAAATCTAAAATATCTCAGATTTCCCTCCAATCAAGGAGCGCGTTCCTTACTTGAGGAGTACGTTCCCCAATATGTTCGTTGGGCATAGGAACGGGTTCCTTTAACAAGAACCACTGACTTTTCAAGTTTTTTCAATTTTGCCCTTGGCAACAGAAGCGCATTCCTGCAAAGAGCGCGTTCATTTGCCTTGATAAAAAAATTTGAGTCTCGAGAAATGCCACAGGAGCGCTTTCTTCTTACTAGGAGCACATTCCTTAAACCCTAATAAAAAATTACTGAGTCTCAGAAAAAAGCTCAGGAGCACGTTCCTCACTATAGGAGCGCGTTCTTTCACTGACACGTGAAAAAAAACACAATTTTTTATCATTATAGGTTTAGGACATTATCAAAAACATAAACTAACATTTTAAAACATTTTAAAACATTTTTGACATGATTAAGGTACAATTAACATAGTTAAACCTGAGTGATTCGATGGATTAAACCAATGATGAAAGCAATAATTACAATACACGTGAAACGATGAAAACATGGAAAGTTGATAAGATGAATGCATGTTAAACACTTATCAATATGTATATGATAAACAATTATAACTAAGTGATAGCATAACTATTAAACTATTTTGTGTGTATGCATGAGTAATTATATAATAATGTATATGCATGAGTGTATTAAACTATATGAATGATTTTTTGAAACGATACAAATCATGTGTGGTTGGAACAAGTAATTGTTACTCTACAGCACTAAGATTCTAATAAAGAGAAATACAACTATGAAACTCTTGAATTTTCTTGAGGTGTTGTTTCTTTCACATGCTTTGACATTGCAGTTGAATCCATTAGATATATCTAGTTAGCACTGAAACAACTGCGTCAAAGAGATTAGATAACACAGGTATGTTGTTTGCAATCATCAAAATAAAACTGGGTGAGAGTAGTTACATCAACAATAGCATCACTGTGTCTCTTTTGAGGCCTTGTATGGCAGGCTGTGTAGATCTCCGATGTGTTAGACGGAGGTAGGAGATTGTTACGTGCAAAACCGCAAGCGTACAGTGTCAAGTTATATTATAGTCTGATAAGATATCGGGTATCGTCCTCAAGGATTATTACTACACTAACTATCAAGTTTTAACTCTAATTTTATCTAGAGAATCGAACTCGATTGATTTAGTAATTGATCATGAATATTTGTATCGCAAGTGCATGACAATCAAGTTATAACATAGTCCCAAGGTGAGTTGGGTTATCGTCCTTAGGGAAAGTGAATTTTACAATTTGAGATGCCCAAAACTACAATGATTTCGATATTATCTAGGTGATCAAATTGGAGTGATTCAATGCGTAAAATGCAAGTAAGTAAAATCAAGCAAAACTAAGCACAATATAATGAAAATTGGAGAGAAGTCAATGGATCTATAGTTCTAGAGTTTAAATCTCACCATGTTGTCTCTTGTGATTTCTAATAATTGTGTTATTGAATTAATTGCTGAAATTTTGTAAATCATGAATCCTAACCCATCCAAATACCTCTCTCGAGGGTCAATTTGAACATTTACCTCTAAAATATCAATTCCCTATCTCGAGCGCAAATCAATAGATTAAGCACGCATTAAGATCTATGATTCATTTTCAATGATTTCAAAAGGTTTCGTAAGTCTCTCGACTTGATACTCCTAACATAGTGTGTCACGACGCCCCTGACGTCATGACCGACACAGTGTACTATACACTGTACATACCCATATACAATATACAATACACTGTCAGCCTCAACGGACATTCACAATAATTTCCAAAAATTTTATAAATTTTGACAGAATCTCCCCATAAAATGGATATTTCACACATTTTTCCTGATATACCACAAATCAAATCCAATATATATATATATATAATCATTCCATTCATTCCACAAATTAACTTCTCACCTGATAAATATATATGATCATCTCATTTCATCATCACAAGCATTGTATAACCCAAAATATAGTTAGCTATCTTGTATATGCCCACACATCTCATCTAGATGATAATACATATATATAATGTGTATTAAATATAAATATATCAAACTAACACAAGTATAAGTCATTACTCCAATGTATACCTACATTAATAGTGTAACGATCCGAGTCACGAGTCGATCACTCTCTAACTTTCCTTTTTTCCTTTTAACTCTGTACCTGAAATATTAAAGGGATGGAGTGAGTAATCAACAGCTCAGTGAATATATTTCTTGATATGACCATTATTTGCATTTAGGAAAATATAGCATTTAAAATCATTTCAAACAAGTATTAAACACATGCATCATTCAACGAATATATCATACATGACAACGAGATAGATTTAATGAGTTTACAAGAAAACAATGCATTCTTTTTCACGAAATCCACAATCTCCCTCCTTCAAGGCAAGAGAGAGGGTCTCACCCTTGTATGGCCTTTACAAGGTAGCCACAACCTCTCATTACCCAATTCACAGTCATTTCAAGGATCTCTAATCCTTATTAGGACAGGCCTACTGACAATGAGGTTACGCATAACACTCATCCGGGTCTAATTCCCAACGAAATGACACCAACTTGCCTTTGCAAGTCTCACATGCTCCAATGCTAAAAAGAAATCATTTATGAATGTAAATTAAAACACAATGCAACAATATATGCATAGCATATTTACATTCAAACATTTCATATATATAAAATGTCATACAATAACCAAAATCAAGAAAATATACTCACAGTACAAGACTTTTCAACTTAATTACCATCATCGTCGCTTTCGAGTCCAGCTCGAATTTATATCCAACTAATTCAACCTGCCACAACCACTACATAATTCAATTTCATTTATTCATATCTATTTACATCTTCAATTTCTCAACTCACTTTAAATCATTAAGAATAAAGATCAACCTGAATAATCTTATACCCATTCTGTTAATTTAGATTCCAACTCACTTTAGGACTCATAAACAGTTGAAGAAACTACTATATCGTTTCTGTGGTCAATCTAGATATTTCCACAAGAAAGAACTGTGAAAATAGATTTCCCATTTCATATGTTCACTAAGTCTCAGTTTATTTTTTTACTGGAAGATATATCAATTTTATTAAAAATCTAGAACATTCCTAAAATTATTCTATCCACATCGACATGTGTAAAATCACTCATTCTATCATTCTACTACCTTCAACAGGTATTTTATTGAGGTTTTACACGTTCGCGAAGGTCACGACAGTGAATTTTACTCACCAAAACCATATATTTAGTTACTAAAAATATCAAATCATATCCAAAAATCACGATCTTAACATCGAAACGTCCGGAATTCAATTCTCTACGATTCTATGATCTCAAACCGGAGTTTCATTGGATTCTAATTCCATTTTATTCACTGGATATGATCATAGTACTATTCACATCACTGTTCAGGCCATCACTATTCATTAGAAACACGTAAATTTTTACTAAAATTGTCAAACAGTCTCCAAAAATTATGAAATTAGCATCGATGGACTCGCAATAGTTCATTCTACCATTCTATAGCCTTCAACTGCAGTTTCATCGGGTTTTAAATGATTCGAAAGGTTTTCAATATAACTCTAACTTCTAACAAACTTCCAACGGCTATAAAATTTCCAAATGAACACATAAATGAAATCGAACCACATATTCAGGGCTCCTACAGTGTAGGGAGCATTTTTTCACCTTTCGAACAAATTTTCATCCTAGTTGGGTAAAAATCCCAATTTTGAAAACACTGTAAAACAACTCGCATAGCTAAAATTACTCCGCTAGAATCGTTACATCTAGCTTAGATATTAATTTCACGAAGAAATAGAGTGAAAATCAATTACCGCGGGTCTCGATTTCATGCAAATCCCCCGTTCTCCCTCCGTTTCCTCTTCTTTCTTCCTTCCCTCCGGTCCGTTCTTCTTTCTTCCCTTTCTGCAACTTCTTTTCCCTTCTTTTCTTTTAGTTTTATTTCTATTTTGTTTTTTTTTTGTTTTTTTAACGTTGGAGAGAGATATATTAGAAATAAGATGATAATTTTATATAAACATGATCTCATGCACCTCATGCTCAATAGTTAACCAACTCATCTCGTTTCTATAATTCATTTAATAATCATACTCCAATCCACATATTTAAATAACCAACACCATAAATTACTCAATTTAATTCAACTCCATTTTTTTTTAATTGTAAGCACCCATATTAGATGATCCCATATGTATCATCTTTATTTTATAATTTTATTTATTTACACGCGTATATTTGCCTCTTACATATAAAATATGCGTATTATACGTCTCGATATATGCATAATTCAATGTATGTATTTAATTAAAAGTACGGGGTGTTACAATCTCCCCAACTTAAGGAATTTCGTCCTCAAAATTTAGAATCAAGGAATATTCCTCAAGTGATACTCAATCCCAGAAAACTGCTCCAGCATTTTATATTTCCGCTCCCACGTTTGCTCTTCTTGATACGCGGTATCCTCCCCAACTTAGAGTTAAGTTATCTCCATAACATATATGGAATCTGAAGGATATTTCCTCAACATCAATATATAGAACAAATTACGGACACCTATCAACTGTGACAGTAAAGCAAATCGGTAAGCCAATGGACATATCCTATCAAAGATCTCTAATGGTCCAACAAATCGCGGTGCGAGCTTTCCTTTCATCCCAAATCTCATTTGGCCTTTCTGTTGTAAAACCCTTAGCAAAACTGAGTCAGCCACGCTAAATTTCAAGGCCTATATAGCAACCCTGTGCATTTAATAATATCCTGTGGCACCAATAACAATAACTCCATACTTTAAAATCAACAAGTTGGAGATCTATAAGGCTTACTATCAAACCTTTAGAGTGCCATCATTATGCTATTATAATAGTTGTTTATACACACACGTTTACACACACATATATTATTCCTTCCAACTTCCACCAAAATTCAAGTATGCCAGAACCGAGCATGCTCACAAGCATCAAAGTCACTCTCTCAGTCTGTCAACCAGTCTGAGAATAAAACATCACACTGAGAAGGAGATGAGTACCAAATCGAGTCTGCATCATATATCTGAGTACTCCCATAAAATCTCCCTATTTCACACAATCTTCGGATCTTAATCTGACATGACAAATATCTGAGTACTCCCATAAAATCTCCCTATTTCACACATATACAATATGCTCAGTCTATCAATAGAATTCTGGTGTTCATTGGAAGAATATGCAGACTTATCAGTCCACTAATGGTTATCCAAATGGTATCATTTCTACCCATAACCCATAAGATACCATTTGAATCCCATCTTCATTTAATACATTACCAATTCCATAATCTTTCATACTGATATCATACTCGTCTCATCATAAATTTTACTCTCTAAATATGAGTATCAATCAGCTGAACATGCATCCGAGCACAAATATCAACACATGGAGTAATAGAGAGTACACTCATAACTGTAACTCTCACTCACAACCAATCTCCATTTATGGCTCACTGATAGTTACTACTCCAGTTTCAGCCTGTTTCCTGCTCAATGTCTCAGCAACATATTGACCTTTCCCAGGATATTAATTCAATATAACATCAAATCCTTTGGGAATTCTTGCCACATTTATTACCTCATATTCAGTTTCTTTCCGTTCAAATAATTACTTCAGACTCTTAAAATCTGAACATAGTGTGACCTTTTTATTTTGGAGGCAATGCTCTCATCAATTCAAAATAACTATCAACTAAGTTCTATTCACTCTCAGGATAGTTATTCTCGTGCACTACCAAATATCTGGAGATACAAGTAATTAACCTATCCTTTTGTATCAATGCACAACCCAGATCTGGATGTGATATTCATCAATCACAATTACTTCCAGGTTCTGAAAATAGTAATAACATTTAATACTGTGAGAGCTTTCCCATGCACAACGGTCCACACATTATATAACATTCATCTGGTTTAATTTCGTGAGTGGAACATATAGCTTCAAGGATCTTTCCACGCACTTTCTATAACATACAACTAATACTAGAGAACTTCTGATTTCCATCATTGACATTAGTTTTAACAGTTATATGATCACTTTGACCTTCCCAGCATCCTTAAAGATACTATTTAAACAAGTCACGTGATCCAAAAATTCTCATTTTAAGCATATTCAAAACTCATATTCACTGAGCTTGGCACTCAATCGGTGCTCTCTCAGTGATTACAAGATAATTCTGAGGTGCTATTCATGCTCCTCTCATTTCTTGGGACAATTGCATATATCATCATCGAAGACTATGTGATAATCAAGATATGGTTCATATACCCACTGCATCAATCCTATAAATGTGATTGACACATTAATCAAGGTTACCAAAATGTCATAATATCCATATCTTGTCTTAAAATAGTTTGCATTACATCCTTTTCTCGAATTCTTAACTGATGGTGCCTAGATCTCAAAATGATCTTAAAGATAATTTGACTCCATTTAGTTAATCAAATTCGACCATCTATCCATGGTAAAGGATATTCATTATTTATTGTTACCCTGCTCAATTACCAGTAATTCATACTTAAACATATTTCACTATACCTTCTTTCCATATTATCACAAATGCTCTCCAAGGTGACATATCAAGGATAATAAATCTTTTGCTCATTAACACATTTACCTGCACCTTAAATCCTCACAATTTCTCAAGTGCTTGGTATCAGTTTTATATGCTATTAATCTCTGGTCCAGGTAGCAATTTTAATAATTCATCAGATAATACTCCAATATACCAGCTCATCACAGGAATTTTAATCAATTGCATGCCTTATTACGTTACTCTAAATGGCTTTGTACAAGCCATATTCTCCATTTCCTCGTCAATAACTATCTTCTCTTAGATAGAAGATTTTGAGGGTATAAATTCCTCGAGATTCAAAATGAGGATTTTTCACTTGTTCAGAATATTACTTCTTTTCGGATAGACGCTCCACCTGGCATTAGAGATGACCAGCCAATCATACCCAACAAAGCATCCAATTCCAAAAATTTCATATTCTAAAGTCCATACTTACTTGGTGACCCTCATATTTATTACACATAATATTTGTTGACCATATCAAGGTAGATTCTTTCTCCTGTAGGCATACTCACAATCAATGATATACTATTATAACAGAAGATAATACAATCTGTCTACCATATCACCAGAGATAAAAGACCAGGTAGATCCAACAATACATCAGAATATACACAATAACAAAATGTTGATCATACCTGTCATCAATGTCTTACTACTCTCTGGATCTGGTCTTTCATTTACTTTAATTTATTCTTTAAAATCTGGTGGAGTCACATTGAAAAAAAATATTGGGGCATTCCATATCGACTAACTGGACATTAACACATCCCGTGTTTTTTTTTTCTTTCATATTGATGATAGACAACTTCAGGTCGAGATACAATTTACATAGTTTGTGACTCCCATCCTGATTGTTCTGCTAGCCATGTTGATTGTGGTGTCGACCACCACCTCTGCCATTGCCGTTTCTATGGCTACCCCTTCCATAACGACCTCCGCGACATTATTACAAAAACCCTGATGGTTAGGGTTAGAAGGTTCAGCCACAGGTGTTGTGGCCTCATTCTTCGAAACAGGGGCTGGGAGGGCTGGGTTTTGATTGTAGTAGGGCTTCTTCTTGTTTCCCTGTTGCGAGCCCTATTGGGAAAACGTTGCTGGCTATTTTCCCTTATTCATTTTCTGCTCCTTCATGATCTTCTCTTGTTCAAATCTCATGGCCTTGTCAACAACCTCCTTGTAAATCTTGAGATCCAAGATCGACAAGGCTTGTCGAATATCATGGCGAAGGCCATTATGAAATTTCTCAGTCTTATCTTGCTCCGTTGAGATGGTAGAAAGAGAGTAGACTGATAATTCTTTGAACTTGCTAGCATATTCCCTAACAGTCATGCTGCCCTGGTATAACTTTGCGAATTTGTGGCGCTTCTGCCTCTTCACAGCGCCGGGAAAATACTCATCAATAAATAGTGACTCGAACTGTTGCCAAGTCATATCTGCTGTGTTGACCCTTGGGTCCTCCTTCACTGTTATCCACCATGTGTTTGCCTCACCAACAAGTTGGTAGGTCGCTAGTGGAATTTCTCGAGTCTCATCGACTCCCACTGCATCAAGAGCCTTCTTTGACTCATCCAGCCAATTTTGCACCTCATCAGCATCAATGGTGCCAGCAAAAGTAAGAGGTTGTAGCCTCTTGTACTTGGTAATCTGATCAGTTTGAGATTCCGATCCAAATCTTACAGGTGCCTGAACAGTGGCAACCTCACTAGCCTCGGTCTCACGAACGGTCGTTTGAACAATGGCTTTCATCGCCTCAATAAATCTGGCGAAGAAGGTTTCCATGCTCGAAGGCATGGTAAAGGGTGCGGGTGGGGGTGGTATTTCCTGCCCAGACGTAGTGGCAGAGTCGGGTGTAACTCGTGCTGTCGTCAGAGGCGGCGGTTCCTGAATCTCAGGAGGTGCCTCCACTGCTGGACGGACAGTACGTGGCCTTCCTCTCTTCCTGGTTTGCATTTTCTCACTGGCAAGGAGAAAATAAAACCAAGATTTAGGAACTATATCCAAGTATAATGTTATAGTATGCTCAACAACAATTTCAAGAGTACTGCAATGTTAAAATCACTTATTTTTCTAAGTTTAGTGTAAGGTTTTTGTTGAGGAATCAAAGAATTTTATGTCCCTCGTATGTTTGGCCATGGTGTAAAAACAAGGTTAGAATGTTTATATAATTAGTATAAATCTTTGCAAGTATTTCAAGTGATTTGGTTCTGGTTTTTATGAACATACATATATATTTCATTGAAAATCCATACGAGTCATAAGAATTCTAAGATTTGCCTCGGTAAATATCCTAATCTAACGTTCTATCGCAATCTTATGTATTCAAACTCTTACTCTTAGTCTTTTCGATTATTATCCAAATTCGTGTGTCCCATAGCACATTACTTTGGTAATAAGGGTGTTAACCAAGTTAAGTTGTATGAACACAGTCTCTAAAAACATTGGTTGAATAGTAGTTTACCAATAGTATCTTCCAAATTTACTCGTCCCATATCGTGTAAACTTAGTGATAATGTTAGTAATGCAACTTTCTCCAAATGTTTCTTTTCACACAAGGTCATAGGTTTTCTTACTTCCACATTTTATTTAGTATCTTCCAATTTTGTTGTATCCCATACCACTCCAAAGTTAGTGATACAAAAGAAAGAATGGTTGTAAACAAAACATTTCATTCATATATAAAAGAAAAGTTTACAATGCCGGTAATCAATCTTGATTTTCCTGCCTACTACCACTCCTTCTAGATCTCCTGCTAAGTACAAAACGACTACTAACAGAAGGTTTAGAGTTTGCTCGCTCTGCTTCGGAGTTTTGCATACGTGTTAATATATTATTTTGAGTCTCTCTCATTTCAACAATATTGGATGCCATTTCATTTAACCGTTCAAACGGGTTAGTCGATTGTCCCATTAGTGGTTGATGGGTCGATTTTCCCATACGTGGAGGGTAGGCCATAGGTATTGGGGGAAAGTATTGGTTGTACGGGTGACTAATAGGTGAAAGGTAGTTGTTTTGATTGTACGGGGATCCCCTAACTGGAACCCCTTGGATATTTGGATTTGTTTGAGGTGAAAAGTTTTGAAACAATGGGCTCATTGGGATGTTTTGCCCTCGAAAATTTGGTGCCGCCCAATACTGTTGTTGTTGGTTCACAACTTGTGGAACTGGCCGATACAGTACCTCAGGAGTTGGAAACTTTTGGTACGAAGTGTTACCTTGAGTTGGCACGTTCCAGGTTGGTTGATTTGCTTGAGTACTTTGTCTATCATGACTTGGTTGAGGTTGATTTAGTGTGGCAAATAACTCTTCCTCAGTGAATAGTCGATCGGTTGGATCATTATTCGGGGCTGGGTTTGATGTAGGATTCTAATCTGTCTCATTATTTGGTACTTCCCTGACATGAATCTTGCGTCGACTTCTTCGAAGACAACGTCCATGTTCATCTCTCATTCTTTCGGCATTTCCTATCGTCGCGCCGAATACTTCCTCGTCAGTTAACCCCCCCTCGTGACATATATCTTGAAGATAGAAGATGTTGTAACCGGCTCGGTGATATGTTTTGAAGTCCCATCAAAAGTGTTGATATTTCCTTCGTATAACATCCTCATGATCAAGACTCCGTAACCAAGAAATTCCTTTCTCAATGAGTTTTGAATCACCCTCAACATTTGTTGGATGATGATGTGTGGTAGGAAGACCTTTATTTTTTCTCTATGCAATATAACACAAGAAGTTGGGCCCTTGACATAGTGCCTCTAGTCCCCCTTTCTGGCAAGATGTTGTCGAATACGATCTTTCCATGGTCGGCAAGTGATGGCTTAAGATGATTGTTTGGGAGGTTGGTGTACGTCGATTGAGTGTATGGCTCTTTGGCGAGGGAATTGAACAATTGTTCATTAGACTCCGCGATATCTGCAATTGTCTTGGGTTCATGTGGATCAATAATTCTCTCCTCAATCGGAATCTCCGTAAGTCGAAAAATAATCTCGATGTTGATAGAAATTTTATTCCCATGACTGTTGTCTCCAAAACAGGGCTGATCCCCTCTTCTTGAAGTCCCACGCAATCCATGGCTTCGTAGAAAGATCTCACCAAGTTGTAAGAGACGTGGCCCTCAACTTTTGTTATGTTCAACCACCCCAGAGTTGCGAGTTTGTCATGAAAGATCGGACGGAGGCGGAGATCTCTATTGTCGATGCTCCTCATAGTCATAACCTCCCTTTTGAACAATTCCTTGAGTCTAGTGGGAATTGGTTCCCTACTATTAGAAGTTGTTCATTCACTTGAGGCCATTCTTTTGCTGAAAGGAAGATAAATTTGTGAGAGACACAAAATAAATTCCTAACATTTTTAAGATTTATTCTTTGTCTTTTAGACAATATTTTATATTTTTCTTTTGATGTTTATGCCATCATGAAATCAAAATTCTTCATTAGCAATTAGCAATATGATGTATATATATCGTATTCATATATGAATGTATAGATATATATTTTTAATCATAACTATATATATAGTTTTCATAAATCAACTATATATATATATATATATATATATATATATATATATATGTATTTTAAATTAAACTATATAAAAATCATATATAGTTTTCTTAGATATATATTTAATACAAATCTTAACTATATATAATTCATATATATATATATATATAGTTTTAAAGATATATATATCCAATAACATTTTTTTTCATTCAAATTTTTCATCAATAATATGATATATATATATATATATATCTCATATATACTAAGGTATATAGATATATATATTCAGTCATAACTATACATATAGTTTTTAATAAATTAAAACTATATGTATATTTAAATCAAACTATATAAAAATCATATAGTTTTCTAGATATATATTTAATATAAATCTCAACTATATATAATTGACATATATATATAGTTCTAGAGATATATATATCTAATAAAATTTTTATCCAAATTTTTTTTTCACCAGTAACATGGTATATATATATATCTCCTATATGGATAGATATATAGATATATATATTTAATCATAACAATATATATAGTTTTCATAAATCATAACTATATATAACTATATATATATATATATATATATTTAAATCACACTATATAAAAAAAAATCATATAGTTTTCTAGATATATATTTAATATAAATCTCACTATATATAATTAACATATATATATAATTCTAGAGATATATATATCTAATAAAAAATTTTCATCCAAAATTTTTCATTAGTAACATGGTATATATATATCTCCTATATGCATAGATATATAGATATATATATTTAATCATAATCATATATATTGTTTTCATAAATCATAACCATATATATAAATCTAAACTATATAAAACTATATAGTTTTCTTAGATATATATTTAATACAAATCTTAACTATATATAATTCATATATATATAGTTCTAAGGATATATATATCTAATAAAATTTTCTTCCCTTAATTTGGTGGAGTTGGGCGGGACGTGGACCGTACGCTCTGATACCATTAAATGTCACACCCCGCCCGGACGCGCCTAAACCGGCCGTAGACTCGCGGGCAGGGCGCGTATTTAGAATTATCACAATGGTAATAACAGAGTACGCAGCAGAAATATAAAAACACTGTACAAATCTGATTTCATTTAATTCAGAATATTTTTGTACATAAAATGGTTAAGGGAACATACTCCCCAAAATCCCCAATGAATAATACGAAGGGTACAAAATGTGGGCCCCATAAACCTGCACCCAGTCCACCCTAATTTCCTGTGAAAAATTGGATAATAATGGAGTGAGCTTAACACGCTCAGTGGGTAAAATAGTTCGTGAGTATAACAATTAATAAAACATACTTCAATATCAAATATCTTAAATACACATGAGAGCATCATAATCAATCAATATGTATGTATGCATGACACCGTCTCATAATGGTTTGATGAACGTACATCGCCTGAGTTCACGTACAGATGTCGTTTCCCAGGCGTAGCCAGGTTCTCACTGTACGTCCCTCCTCAGGAACGATGCTCTGAATTCATGGACTGATGTCCCTCCCCAGGCGTAGTCGAGTTCTCACTGTACGTCCCTCTCCAGAGAAATATAATGAATAGCGAGCAACGCTCCTAACTATTCTATGAATCATAAACCACATACGTCCCTAGGTGGTGATATGTATGATGCCAATGCATGAACTGGCCTGGTCTTTTCTTGACATTTAGACTGACTTTGGCAACGTCTGGTGATCCTTATCATAGTTGGTATCACGCTGCCTCCCGTTCACTATTTAAAGTTACTGAGGACAACACCGAGTCTAGTTGAGTCAGATTGACCACAAATCCGGCATTATAACAGTGCAATACATGAATTCCAAATATACAGGCATATGTGCGGCAGTGTAAACAATATATGACATAATGCAGTGTACATGAATAGTAGACATAATAATAATTGAATGTAAACTTTAATAAAAGTTATAAAACATGCAAACCTATGTTTCGTTCCCCACCTTCAGATAAGAACTTCTTCTTTCAGATCTGGCACTTTCCTCTAGACAGAACTTCGTCGTATCGCATCGAGAGTCTCGAACAGAGAGTCTCAATTAGAAAAGAACTCAGAATGAGTGAAAAGAGGAGGAAAAATCACTAGAGAAGGTGATTTGGTGTGAGAAAATGAGGAGGAGAGGGCTCCTTATATAGGAAAATTGGCGCCAGGACGTTCGGGCGGGCTGCTCGAAAGTTCGGGCATTTCTGCCCAAACGAAATTTTTTTTTTTGTCAAATACAGGGTATTACACGTAGAATCCATGGAAGTTTGCCTAAGATGTTTAAAGGTCTTGGCATATGGTTAAATGATGAGAATCTATGTGATCCGGCATACTCATACTCCTTTGGATTTTACAGTTTTAGCATCTTGGAGTAGGTACTTTGGAACCCATGCTATTCTATGAGATTTACCCTTAAGTGGATATGTAAAACTCCTATGCCATGTCTTGGGCTTAAAATATCTAATATTTGATTTGCCCAATTGTTGATCTAAAGTAGAGGTGTCACACCCCGCCCGGACGCGCCTAAATCGGCGGTACACTCACAGACGGGGCTCGCATTTGGAATAATTATAATGGTAACAACAGAGTGCGCAGCGGAAATACGGTACACACAGTACAAATCTGATTTCATTTAATTCAGAATACTTTTGTACATAAGATGATCAAGGGAACATACTCCCAAAATCCCCAATGAATCATACAAAGGGTACAAAATGTGGGCCCCATAACCTGCACCCAGTCCACCCTAATTTCCTGTGAAAGATTTTATAATAATGGAGTGAGCTTAACGCGCTCAGTGGGTAAATAGTGCATGAGTATAACAATTAATAAAGCATACTTCAATATCAAATATCTTAAATACACATGTGAGCATCATAATCAATCAATATGAATGTATGCATGACACCGTCTCGTAATGGTTTGATGAACGTACATCGCCTGAATTCACGTACAGGAACGATGCTCTGAATTCACGTACTGATGTCCCTCCCCGGGTGTAGCCGGGTTCTCATGTACGTCCCTCTCCAGAAAAATATAATGAATAGTGAGCAATGCTCCTAACTATTCTATGAGTCATAAACCATATACGTCCCTAGGTGGTGATATGTATGATGCCAATGCATGAAGTGGTCTAGTCTACTGGTCTAGTCTTTCTCGACATTTAGACTGACTTTGGCAACGTCTGGTGATCCTTATTAGGGTAGGTATCACGACGTGCAAGATTAGGACATTCAGTATTACTGTATAAGCTGATAGCTTTCAATAAGACCAACTAGATCAGTCCCCAGTTGAGAGGTGAGACACAAGGTCTGCTTAAATACCAACTAGCTTTCAATAAGACCAACTAGATCGCCTAGAGCAGCCCGCTGCCTCCCGTTCACTATTTAAAGTTACTGAGGACAAGACCGAGTCTAGTTGAGTCAGATTGACCACAAATTCGGCATTATAACAGTGCAATACATGAATTCCAAATATACAGGCATATGTGCGGCAGTGTAAACAGTATATGACATAAGGCAGTGTACATGAATAGTAGACATAATAATAATTGAATGTAAACTTTAATAAAAGTTATGAAACACGCAAACCTATGTTTCGTTCCCCACCTTCAGATAAAACTTCTTCTTTCAGATCTGGCGCTTTCCTCCGGACAGAACTTCATTGCACCGCTTTCAGATCTGGCGCTTTCCTCCGGATAGAACTTTGTTGCACCGCACCGAGAGTCTCGGACAGAGAGTCTCAAAAACTTAGAATGCGTGGAAAGGAGAAGAAATTCACAAGAGAAGGTGATTTGGTGTGAGGAATGAGAAATGAGGAGGTTTCTTATATAGAGATTTTTGCACCTGAACGTTCTGGCATGCGCCTGTACGTTCTGGCATGCGCCTGAACGTTCTGTCATGCGCCTGAACGTTCTGTCATGCGCCTGAACGTTCTGTCATGCGCTTGAACGTTTGGGCATGCATTGCGCCTGAACGTTCTGGCATGCGCCTGAACGTTCGGGCGTTGCCCAAATAGTAATATTTTTTTTTTTTTTGTGAAATACAGGGTATTACACTCTACCCCCTTAAAGGGATTTCGCCCTTGAAATCAAGTCAGGTAGTGATGAGGGTTATCGGCTTGAGAAGTAGCCACAGGTGGATAAGGAGGCCACTGCATGTGTGCATCACTATATCCATTGATATTATTTTCAGACATCTGCGTAGTTATTAAAGTGAAACAATGGATCAAGATAGGTGTAAACAATGTTTCATCTTGTGATTGATAAGTGAAAATAATACAATGTATCACATCATCAGTTGGTACTAGAAAACAATTCAGGGCATTTCTGTTTAATTGTTGCTTCTAGTTCCCATGTTGCTTCCTCTACGCCGTGGTGATCCCAGAGCACTTTCACAAGTGGTATGCTACGTCGTCGTAGTTCTTGAGGTTTTCGATCTAAAATCTGGATTGCTTTCTCTTGATACGTATTTCCTTCCTCAACCCGAACCTCGACTAAATGGATGATATGCGAAGGATCAGGACGATACTTGCGAAGCATAGATACGTGAAAAACGTCATGAACCTTAGGCATGGACGATGGAAGGGACAGACGATAAGCAAGTTTGCCAATACGTTCAATGATCTGAAATGGACCGATATATTGCGGGAAGAGTTTGCCTTTGATGCCAAAGCGTTTGACACCTCTTGTGGGCTGGACTTTCAGAAAAACAAAGTCCCCCTTAGGAAATTCTAGAGGTTGTCTCCGCTTGTCAGCATAGCTCTTCTGTCGACTTTGTGCAACGCGAAGTCGTTCCTTTACTAGTGTGATCTTCTCAGAAGTCTCTTGAACTAGTTCAGGGCCTAACTGCGGTCGATCTGCCATATCTAACCAACATACCGGAGATCTGCAAGGCCGACCATAAAGAGCCTCGTATGGTGTCATGCCGATACTAGTTTGGTAGCTATTGTTGTATGCAAACTCAGCTAGATGCAAATACTTTGCCCATCCATCATTAAAGTCCAAAATACAGCATCGTAACATGTCTTCTAAGATTTGGATAAGCCGCTCTGACTGCCCATCAGTCTGAGGGTGGAAGGATGTGCTCATAGTGATCCTAGAACCCATTCTAATCTGGAAGCTTTTCCAAAAGTTGGATGTGAATCGAGGGTCTCGATCAGAGACGATCGTGAGTGGTATGCCATGAAGGCGTACAATCTCTCCTTCATAGAGTTCTGCAAGTTTGGCGGGATTATCCGAGAACTTTATTGGCAAGAAGTGTGCAGACTTTGTAAGTCTGTCAATGATTACCCAGATAGCATCTTGTCTTTTATTGTTTCGAGGAAAGGCTGTGACAAAATCCATTGCGATGTTCTCCCATTTCCATTCTCCAATAGGTAACGACTGGAGAAGTCCAGAGGGAAGTCTTCGTTCTGCCTTGACTTGCTGGCAAACGAGACATCGAGCAACGAAGTTTGCAATTTCCTTCTTCATTCCAGAAAACCAGAATTGTCGCTTGACATCCTTGTACATCTTGTCACCCCCAGGATGCATAGCGTACCTCGAACAGTGCATCTCAGTAAGCACTTCTTTACGAACCTTAGGATCGTTCGGTAGGCAGAGACGTTTTTTATATCAAATGGTGCCGTCTCCAGATACTAACCAATGAGGAAGGTCCTGGCCGCTGAGTAGAAGGTCTCGTTTCTCTATTAACATAGGATCATTTGCTTGAGCGGCTGAAATCTTTCGAACGAGCTCAGAGTTGACTGATAATTGAGAGAGTCGTGGTCTTGGTCCTTCGATGTTCAGCTGTAGGATAAAGTTCTCCAACTCTGTAGCCAACTTCCCCATTTCGTAGTTAAGAGTGCAAGCAACATAAGATTTTCTACTCAGGGCATCGGCCACAACATTAGCCTTTCCGGGATGGTACTAGAGTTGAAAGTCATAATCTTTTAAGAATTCCAACCATCGTCTTTGGCGGAGGTTAAGGTCTCTCTGAGTGTATATGTACTTAAAACTCTTGTGATCCGAGAAGACCTCAAACCGTTCGCCGTATAGGTAATGACGCCATAACTTTAGTGCATATACGACAGCTGCAAGTTCTAAGTCATGCTTTGGGTAATTACCCTCATGAATCTTCAGTTGTCTGGATGCATATGCAACCACTTGGCCTTCTTGCATTAGCACGGCACCTAAGCCTTGGAGAGAGGCGTCGGTGTATAATAAAAATCCAATTGCATTTCTTGGAGTGATAAGTACAGGTGCTGTCGTGAGGCGTTTCTTCAATTCCTGAAATGATGCTTCACACGCGGGATTCCAGATAAATCGCACGTCTTTTCGAGTGAGCTTGGTCATAGGTTCAGCAATCTTGGAGAAGTCCTTGATGAAGCGTCTGTAATAGCCAGCCAACCCAAGAAAACTCCTAATCTAGGTAATAGTGGTAGGCTGCTTCTAGTTTAAAACTGCTTCAACCTTAGAAGGATCTACCTCAATGCCATTTCCTGAAACCACATGGCCTAGGAATTGAACTCGCTTTGCCCAAAATTTGCACTTACTCAACTTGGCATACAGTTGGTGGCTTCTCAAGGTCTGGAGGACTATCTTCAAATGTATTTTATGGTCTTCCTCGGTTGAGGAATATATCAAGATGTCGTCCACAAAAACCATCACAAATCGGTTTAAGTATAACCAGAAGATGCGATTCATCAAATCCATGAATGCAGCAGGTGCATTTGTTAGACCGAAAGGCATAACTAAGAACTCGTAATGACCGTACCGAGTTCTGAACGCCGTCTTGGTGATGTCCGACTCTCGGATCCGGAGTTGGTGATAACCGGACCGTAATTCAATCTTAGAGAAGTATTTGACATCTCTAAGTTGGTCGAACAAGTCATCGATCCTGGGCAACGGATATCTGTTCTTAATGGTGACGTTATTCAACTTGCGATAATCGATGCAAAGTCGTAACGAACCATCCTTTTTAAGAACAAACAGAACTGGAGCGCCCCAGGGTGATGAACTCTTTCGGATGAAGCCATTACGCTCTAATTCCTTAAGTTGTTTGTTTAATTCGACCAGTTCAACATTTGACATTCTGTATGGTGGAATTGAGATAGGCCCTGTCCCAGGTATGAGGTTGATCTCAAAATCGAATTCCCTTACTGGAGGTAGACCAGGAAGGTCATTAAGAAAAACCGTTGGGAATTCAGATATGACTGGAACATCATGTACGTCGAGAGGGTATAGTGCTGGTGAGTTCATTTCATTGCCAAGGGATAGAGCTCGAAGTTGTGCCTTGAGAAGGGCAATGGTTGATTTGTGTATCCATTGCCTCATTCCCTGAAGCTTGACCAACTCTCCTGTACGCAAGGTTAACTGAACTTGCTTCTACATACAATTGATCTTTGCATCCAGTGGTGTTAACCAGTCCATGCCAAGGATGATGTCGAAGTCGTCAAAATCCATCACAAACAGATCGGCATATATGATATGTTCTGACATTCGAAGCTCACAACGAGAACATTGCAAGTTGACGTCAGCACCAAATCCGAACGGTGATGTGACATGGAGTGTGATGTTTGTGGGTTCAGGATGCAGGCCTAAATGTCTTACCAATGCTGATGATATAAAAAGAATGTGTAGCACCTGAATCAAACAAAACATGCACCATTGTATTGAACAAAGGAAAGGTACCTTCGACGACATTGTTGTCTGGTAGGGGATGTTGAGCGATGGCGAATGCTCGGCCCTGATTCTGTTGACCCTGGTTCTGCTGGTTCTGCCTGGGTTAGGCATTAGCAGCAAGTGGTGCTTGTTGGACTGAAATAGCCGGAATAGGTTACTGAAGGTGCGGACAAAGATGTTTTACATGGCCTTTCTGGCCGCAGTTGAAACATGTCGAATGATACTGCGGATGGTTCTGTTGGCCATGCTGATTGTTCGGTTGGCCATGCGGAATGTGGTGTCGACCACCACCTCTACCATTGCCGTTTCGACGACCACCTCTTCCATAACGACCTCTGCGGCCATGATTTTGGAAACCCTGATGGTTAGGGTTAGAAGGTTCAGCGGCAGGTGTTGTGGCCTCATTCTTCGAAACTGGGGCGGGGAGGGCTGGTTTGTGATTGTAGTAGGGTTTTTTCTTGTTGCCCTGTTGCAAGCCTTGTTGAGAAAACGTTGCAGGCCGTTTGCCCTTATTCATTCGCTGTTCCTGTAAGAGCTTCTCTTGTTCAAAGCTCATGGCCTTGTCAACAACCTCTTTGTAAATCTTGAGATCCAAGATCGATAAGGCTTGCCGAATGTCATGACGAAGGCCATTATAAAATTTCTAAGTCTTATCTCGCTCCGTTGAGATGGTGGAGAGAGAGTAGACGGATAATTCTTTGAATTTTCCAGCATATTCTCTGACGGTCATGGTGCCTTGGTATAACTTAGCGAAGTCCTGTGTCTTCTGCTTCGTCACGGCGCTGGGAAAATACTCATCAATAAACATTGACTCGAACTGTTGCCAAGTCATATCGGCTATGTTGACCCGTGGGTCTTCTTTCACTGTGATCCACCATTTGTTTGCTCCATCAATAAGTTGGTAAGTCGCTAGTGGAATTTTGCGAGTCTCCTCGACTCCCATTGCATCAAGAGCCTTCTTTGACTCATCCAGCCACTTTTGCACCTCATCAGGATCAATGGTGCCATCGAAAGTAAGAGGTTGTAGCCGCTTGTATTTAGTAATCTGATTGGTTTGAGCTTCCGACCCAAATTTTACAGGTGCTTGAACCGTGGCAACCTGACTGGCGACCGTCTCCCGAACGACAGTTTGAACAGTGGCCTTCATCGCCTCAATAAATCCAGTGAAAAAGGTTTCAATGCTTGAAGGCGTGGCAAAGGGTGCGGGTGGGGGTGGGATTGCCTGCCCAGATAGAGTGGCAGTGTCGGGTGTGGCCTGTGCTATTGTCGGAGGCGGCGGTTCCTGAATCTCAGGAGGTGCCTCAACTGCGGGACGAACAGTACGTGGCCTTCCTCTCTTTCTTGTTTGCATTTTCTCACTGGCAAGGAGAAAATAAAACCAAGATTAAGAAACTGTAGGCAAGTATAATGTTCTAGTATGCTCAGCAACAATTTCGAGAGTACTGTAATATTAAAATCACCTATTTTTCTAAGTAGAGTGTAAAGTTGTTGTTGAGGAATCAAAGAATCTTATATATCTCGTATGTGTGGCCATGGTGTAAAAACAAACAAGGTTAGAATGTTTATATAATAAGTACAAAATTGTGCAAGTATTTCAAAAGATTTGGTTTTGGTCTTTGTGAACATACATATATGTTATTGAAAATCCATACGAGTCATAAGAATTCTAAGATTTGCCTCGGTAAATAGCCGGAGCTAACGTTCTATCGCAATCTTATGCATTCAGACGCTTACTCTTAGTGTTTTCGATTATTATCCAAGTTCATGTGTCCCATACCACATGAATTTAGTAATAAGGGTGTCACGCCCCGGCCGCAGCCGCGAACGCGGGCGCACCACCACGACCTCAGCCGTGTGGCGAACGCCTAGCCATTATGGATCCATAATATTGTCCCATCTCGGCCAGCCACGCCACACAAGGACGCCGGACACCGAGATCATTTATCCCCCTGCACAATCCACAGCACAGGGAGGGCCTCCCCCAAGTTCGAACTCGCAACCTCTTCCTCATAAGGTTAGATTTTGCAACTTGAGTATCCATTGAGCCAATGGTTCAATGGGTACTCAAGTTGCGAAATCTAACCTTATGAGGAAGAGGTTGCGAGTTCAAACTTGGGGGAGGCCCCTGGACTGTGCAGTGTTCTGCATAGGAAAAGGACAAAGGTCGTTGGGTGCGTGCAGTGTTCTATGGACCCCAATGAAGACAATACTGTGGATATATAATGGCTAGGCGTTCGCCCCGAGGGGGTACGCCCGCACCTGGGTAGGGGGTACGCTGTGCAACCCAGGGTGTGACAAAAAGGCCTTATGTGTGGCTCAATGGGTACTCAAGTTGCGAAATCTAACCTTATGAGGAAGAGGTTGCGAGTTCGAACTTGGGGGAGGCCCTCCCTGTGCTGTGGATTGTGCAGGGGGATAAATGATCTCGGTGTCCGGCGTCCTTGTGTGGCGTGGCTGGCCGAGATGGGACAATATTATGGATCCATAATGGCTAGGCGTTCGCCCCGAGGGGGTGCGCCCACACCTGGGTAGGGGGCACGCTGTGCAACCCAGGGTGTGACAAAGGGTGTCAACCAAGTTAAGTTGTATGAACACGGTCTCTAAAAAAATTGGCTGAATAGAAGTTCACTAATAGTATCGTCCAAATTTATTCATCCCATACCGTGTAAACTTAGTGATAATATTAGTAATGCAACTTTCTCCAAATGTTTCTTTGCACACAAGGTCATGGGTTTTCTTACTTCCACATTTTATTTAGTATCTTCCAATTTTGTTGTGTCCCATACCACTCCAAAGTTAGTGATACAAAAGAAAAAATGGTTGTAAGTCAACAATTTCATTCATATATATCAAAGGAAAGTTTACAATGCCAGTAATTAATTGTGACTTTCTTGTCTACTACAGCTCCTTCGAGATCTACTGCTACGTACAGAACGACTACTAACGGAAGGTTGAGAGTGTGCACGCTCTGCGTCGGAGTTTTGCAATCGGGTTAATATATTATTGTGGCTCTCTCTCAGTGTAACAATATTGGATGCCATTTCATCTAACCGTTCAAGTAGGTTAGTCGGTTGTCCCATTGGTGGTTGATGGGTCGTTGGTCTCGTAGGAGAAGGGTAGGCCATAGACATTGGGGGAAAGTATTGGTTCATAGGTGGAAGGTAGTTGTTTTGATTGTGCGGGGATCCCCTAACTAGAACCCCATGGATATTTGGATTTGTTTGTGGTGAAAAAGTTTGAAACAATGGGCTTATCGGGATGTTTTGTCCGCCAAGATTTGGTGACGCCCAATATTGTTGTTGTTGGTTCACAGCAACTTGTGGAACTGGCGGATACTGTACCGTAGGAGTTGGAAATCTTTGATACGAAGTGGTGCCTTGAGTGGGCACGTTCCACGTTGGTGGATTTGCTTGCGTACCTTGTCTATCATGACTTTGTGTAGGTTGATTTAGTGTGGCATATAACTCTTCATCAGTGAATGGTCGATCGGTTGTATCACTATTCGGGGCTGGGTCTGATGTAGGATTTGGATGTGAATCATTATTTGGCCCTTCTTGGACGGGCATCTTGCGTCGACTTTTGCGAAGGCAACGCCCATGCTGGTCTCTCATTCTTTCGGCATTTCGTATTGTCGTGCCGAATACCTCTTCGTCAGTTACCCCTCCACTTGTGCCATATGTCTTGAAGATAGAGGATGTTGTAACTGGTTCAGTGATGAGCTTTGACGTTCCATCGAAAGTGGTGACGTTTGCCTCGTATAGTATCCTCATAATCAAGACTCCATAGCCGAGGAATTCTTTTCTTAAAGGGTTTTGTATCACCCTCAACATTTGTTGGATAATAATGTGAGGTAGGGAGACCGTAATTTTCTTCTCTATGCAGTATAACATAAGAAGTTGAGCCCTTGACATATTGCTTCTAGTCCCCCTTTCTGGCAAGATGTTGCCATATACAATCTTGCCGAGCCCGGCAAGAGATGGCTTAAGATGATTGTTTGGGAGGTTGGTGTATGTTGATGGAGTGTATGGCTCTTTGACGAGGGAATTGAACAATTGTTCATTAGATTCTGCGATCTCTGCAACTATCTGGGGTTCATGTGGATCAATAATCCTCTCCTCAATCGGAATCTCCAAAAGTCGAGCAATAAGGTCGACGTTGATAGAAAAATTGATCCCCATAACTGTTGTCTCCAATACAGGGCTATTTCCCTCTTCTAGAAGTCCTACGTAATTCATGGCTTCGTAGAAGGATCTGACCAAGTTGTAAGAGACTTGTCCCTCGACTTTGGTTATATTTAACCAATCCAATGTTGCGAGTTTGTCGTGAAGGATTGGGCGGAGGCGGAGATCGCTATTGTCGATGCTCCTCATAGTCATAACCTCTCTTTTGGACAATTCCTTAAGTTTAGTGGGAATTGGTTCCCTGCTAGTGGAAGTTGGTCCTTCCCTTGAGGCCATTCTTTTGTTGAAAGGAAAATAAATTTGTGTGAAAGACACAAAATATATTCCGAACATTTTTAAGTTTTATGCCTTGTTTGCTAGACATTATTTTCGAGTTTTCTTTGGATGGTTATGCCATCATGAAATTTTCTTCATTAGTGATTTGATGTATATATGTCGTATTCACATATGAATGTATAGACATATTTAATGATAACTATAGTTTCCATAAATCAACTATATATATATATATATATATATATATATATATATATATATATATATATATATATATTTGAAATTAAACTATATAAAAATCATATATAGTTGTTTTTAATCCAAATCTTAACTATATATATAATTCATATATATATAGTTTTAGATATATCAAATAATTTCTTTTTTTCGAATAATTATTTTTTGAAAAATAAAAATTTTTTTGAATTTTTTTTTTTTTTTTTATACGTACCTCACATACACTAAGGTATATAGATACATATATTCAACCATAACTACACATATAGTTTCTAATAAATTATGACTATATGTATATTTAAATCAAACTATATAAAAATCATATAGTTTTCTAGATATATATATTTAATACAAATCTCAACTATATATAATTGACATATGTATATATAGTTCTAGAGATATATATATATCTAATAAAATTTTTCTTCCCCTAATTTGGTGGACTTGGGCGGGCCGTGGACCGTACGCTTTGATACCATTAAATGTAACACCCCGCCCGGAACGTTCAGACATGCGCCTGAACGTTCTGGCATGCGCCTGAACGTTCTGGCATGCACCTGAACATTTGGGCATGCATTGCGCCTGAACGTTCTGTCATGCGCCTGAACGTTCGGGCATTGCCCAAATAGTAATTTTTTTTTTTTTTTGTGAAATACAGGGTATTACAGGAGGACTTTTGTTTTTCTAATTGAAGTTCATTTTCTATGTCCTCCTTTTCATTAGTAACCTTAGTTACTAATTGGGTCAACTCATATAACCTTTCTTGAAGAATAGTATTTTCATTTTCTATATCTTTCTTTTCTTCAAGAATCTCCTCTTTTTCTTCAAGAATACTTTCAAAATCATTTTGGAGAGTTTCCAACTCATCCATCACATTGGATATCATGTTCTTGAGTGTCTCATTCTTTTTTATTAGTTTGTCAAATTCAATTTCAAGGTTATTATGAACAATGGACAAATCATCAAAAGAGAGATCAATAACATTTGTAGAACAATCACTAATATTTGAAATAAGACATACATGTTCTACGTTCTCCTTCTCTTTACTAGACGCTATGGGGATGCATGAAACAACATAGAGTTCTTCTAATTTATTCCAAAATATCTTTGGATGAAGCACATAAAGAAACTCTATTACTATCACTTGGGGAAAGGCTAGATAGAAGTATATTTTTTACTACATCATCTAATTTAACTAACTGTTTTTCCGTCCTATCCCATTTCTTCTTGAGTTTGGGGATTTCAATTCCATTTACTGTTCTTGTGGGTGCATGTCGTCCATTTCTAACTATAACCCACATTTCTAATGATTGAGCCTTGATAAAAGCTCTCATCCTAGTTCTCCAAGACATAAAGTTATCTTCATTAAGCATTGGAAGTAAAAATGGATTGTCACCTAAGTCAAAATCGATTGTATTTGCCATTTGATCTTTAGATCAAGGTGGTTAGACCTTAAATCAAGAGCACCTGCTTTGATACCACTTGTTTGACACTCAAGAGGAGGTGAATTGGGTGTTATGGCCGATTTTGACAATTTTTAATTTCTTTGTGGAAATCACTTGATTAATTCAAGTCATGTACTCAAATCAATGTAAAGTGCATAATGAAAGATACTGAAAATAAATACAATGAATACAAAGGATTTTTACGTGGTTCGAAAATCCTTTTCCTACTCCACACCTAGAGAAATCGTCTCTAGGATCCCACTATAACGGATTCACTTCAAGGGTGTGAACAAAACCGTTACAATGTCCTTTTCAAGGTTCGAGACAAACATATCCTCTTCACGGGCTAAGGACGAACCTACAAATCCTTTTCGCAGGTTAAGGAAAAACCACTTCTTCCTTTTTCAAGGGCAAAGGAAAGTCGATTCCTTTTCAAGGGCTAAGAAAAAACCGATTGACCCTTTTCAAGACAAAGGGTGAAATTGGACTTAATTCCAATCTTGGAATCACTAATGATATCACAATCACTTGATTTGGTTTGTTTCAACAATGAAACAATCCAACAAGACCAAATATAGAGATTACAAATTTTGTTCTAAGTTATTAGAACAGTTACATATGAAGCTCACAAATACAAGTACTTAATATACCAAATAAGAAATCTTAAGCTCAATGAGAGACACAAAATGATGCACGAAATCAAGACACAAAATTCAAGCTTTTGTTCAAATCATTTGATTCACTGGTTTTGAAAGTATGAGAAAGAGTTTGATTTTGAAGAACACTCTTTGATTGTTTTTTGGTAAAATGGAATCACATTTTTGCTCTCTGGAAATACACTTTGAGAAGCTCACAATGACTTGCAAAAATCATGGTTACATCTCAGTTGAATGCACACACTCTCTATGTTTCAAAATGAGCAAGTTTGGGTTGATTTGATTTCAAATAGTGTTTAATGTAAGATGTGTAAGAGCATTTTAGACAATGGGAATAATCCAGGTGTTAGTGGAGAATATTTCAATTTGGATAGCCTGACAAAAGTGTGTGAAAAATAGAAAAATCGATCAAGTGGAAACATCCACGTTTTTCTATCTAAAATGTAAGATTTTTATTTTAGACATGGATAGCACGCTATCAAGGCCCATAGCGCGTTATCGAGTTGTGTATCATGCCCTATATTGATGGATAGCAGGCTATAGCAGGTTGATATACACAAACCCGAGAGCTCTGGAATTTTCAAGACAACGATAGAGCGTTGTCAAGCCCCATAGCATGCTATTGCTTGAAGTTTCAAAAAACAAAAATTTTGGCAACAGCTGGATAGCGGACTATAGGTTCCTATTTTTGAAAAATCATTTTTTTGGCATTCAAGAACCAATCTATTGATTCAAAAATACTTTGATATAAGATTAAACACTTTTTAATCATTCAAAACTTATTTAAAACATGATTAAAACCTTTTGAAAAGCATTTTGACAAAATCGAAGAAAGGCTCAAGTTTGTTTAAAATGTTTTTGGGAAAATGTGATTTTGATGAGAACTCATGCAAATATGACTCAAACAAGTTTGAAACATAGACCAAACATGATTGAATAAATTAAAATCATTTTTAAGGAAATCTAATGCATGTATGAATGATTGAGCAATATAGAACAAGGAGGTTTACAACCTATATCAAAACTCTATGACCATTAGCTCATATTCTTCTCTTCTCATCTTGACAAGTCCAAGCTTTGATTTAGACTTCTTTTTATCCGCTTGATTTGACTTGAACGAGCTTAAATCTTGTATTAGCTTCTTTATTGCTTTTAGTGCTGAAATATACTAAATTGAAACATTAGCACAATTTATTATATTATTTGTTAGCATCAAAACACTTAAGAGAAAGCTAAGTGAAAAACCACTTGGGCCAACACCGCTTGTTTGCTTAAATTAAGATTATGCAAGTTAAGTACCTTTAGATCTCATTGTTAAACTGAACTCTAGAACTTGTTTGATTAGTTCTTGAGGCAAGATCCAAGGAATCACACCATGAGAGATATGATTTAGGCCATTTTTAGATAGATTGAGCCTTAAAGCCTAACTAGCTATTATATTACCCCTAGTCACCCCGATTTTTGAGCCATTTACCTAGTTTATTGTCACCAAAATTGATTAGCCAAGGCCTTTGATTGAAATTTCCCTTGTTTTTACCTAAGCATTCTTAACTCTTTGAAAAATGTGAGTTATGTTTATTTTGGGTATTTTTGCATGGGAAAGTATGTGAATATGGGCTATGGAATGAAAATGTATGAGAATGTGATGAGAAAAGGTTCAACATTGTGTTTTATGTGAAAAAGAAAAACAAACAAAACAACGAAAAGAAAAAAAAATCATGTTTCTTCATCCATGTATGGAAGTGACATAAGTTTGGGGGTGTATGTCATACCCCGATTTCGGACCTCGAATCGAGGTGTGAAGAAGTAAAATATAGACATGATATCAACACAGATCTTTTATTCATCCTCCTTTAATAACAGAGGGAAAAATGTACAAATTTTACAGTTACATGAGTACAGAGTACGCAACAAAAATTACAGTAGTAGCCTATAAATAACACACCTAGATCTATGTTGACATCCCACACCTTACGCGTTTCCTTCCCACTATTCTGAGCTAGTGTTGCACCCAATAATATAACCAGTACCATTTTGTAAAATAGTTTTCATGCATGAAGTAAAACATGGTAATAGATATGATGCATGATGCTATGTAATTCATCATTAGATAGGTAAGAGACGCAAACCTAACCTTCATTCTCCACCTTAACACTTGTAGTGGCACGCCTTGACGAATCTTCCGTCGAAACTCCTATCTTCCGAAAGCGCAAGAAAGGATAAAGAGAAAGATAGGAAAATATGCAAGAGGGAGCGAGGGAGGAAGGAGAGAAAGAGGAGCTCGAGAGTTCGGCGGTTTGAATTGAGGGTATGTTTCTACTTATAGAATGACCCCATCCCCTCAAGGGGCGGCCCCTCGTTGGGACGCCCCTTCCCTTGGGACCATCCCACTATGGGGGTCTACATTTTTCTCTTGGGGGGGCTTTTACCACTTATTGAAATTACAAGTGGAGGATTTTCAAGCGGTTGCATTAGTTTCTACAATAGAAATATTGGGGGGTGTTACAGGGCCGACCCCTCATGGGGCTGGCCCCCCATGGGGACGGCCTTTTCCATGGGACCGTCCTATTATGCGGGTCTATATTTTCCCTGAGAGAGATTTTCACATTTATTGAAATTATACCTGTAGAGTTTTTAGGTGGTTAGGTTAGTACCAGAGGCAGTAGAAAAAGTGGGGGTGTTACAATCTATCCTCCTTAACATAATTTTTCCCTTGAAATTCGATCAAAGTAGTCGTTGGTGGCAAACTCGGATGTGTCCAAGTTGGCACATTCATTATTCTCTATGGTAACATTGTGTTTTGCGTTTGCTCATCCCTCTTGTGAAAAATATTTTAATTGCAACATCTGAGTCGTTGGGGAACTCTGTTGCAATAGCAGGTTTGGATCGTCACCTTCGAGTTAGTCGTCGTCAACATCCTTGATGAGGCAAGATTGACCATGTCTCGTTGAAGGCTGGAAGTTAAAAGATCTCGAGGGTGTTGGCCCAATAGATTTAAATAGCGACTCTAATCCTCAATTAGGATTTTGGTCGTAAGCGTCCGTCATGCAAGTTCTTTTTGTCTGTGGGTATAGTGGTAATATGTCATTAGCACTCATGATGTCATCATGTGATAATGATTTTCTGTACCCATAGGCAGGTAAGGCTATACGCCCAACCTTTTTTTCTCAAAATTTTATATACAGTGGAATTCTAAGTCTCGATTCCTATGTCATGGTGTTTTGGTTTGGTTGGTATGGGTCAAATTCCTATCTCTTCTACGTTGAGGGGTAGGAGTTCTGGCTTTGAGGTATATTCTGGTTTCTGATTCAATTCTGGTATTCCAATCCTTAAAATCAAATACGGACATTGGTGTGGATCAGTTCAAAAGAATAACAATTTTGGTTGTTGGACTCCAAAATAAGGTTTCAGTTTGAAATTTATTTGAAAAAACTTCTTTTTGAGTTTTGGATTGGTCCCAAGAGAATTTGACTCATTGACCAGAGTACCTTTATCTTTCACTTATTATCCTACATGATGCTTCATACATATGCAACAAACAAGTTTTGCATTCATTGCGTCCCATACCACCCCGAATACAGCGATAGCAAGTATAACGTAGGTTCTGGATGATTCACCACACATGGTCTACAGGTCCTCCATTGATCCAAAATATTCCAGTTATCCTTACATTCGTTGTGTCCCATACCACCCCTAATACAATGATAAATGGGATATTAATGGTAATGAGTTTCCTGTCACACAATCTATCCTAAAAGTTTTGCAAATCATCAAGATACCTAAATTATAATTGGTATCCTCTGCATTTGTTGCGTTCACATACCACCCCGAATGCAGCGATAACAGATGTAACGTAGTTTCTAGATGATTCACCACATAGTTATCAGCAATTTTGAAGCCCCAAGTCCCATGAGACACATTCATACCCTTCCCAATGGGTCATGTGTCTTCTTAGGATGGAAAATTTGTAGGGCCTGGAGTTTAAAATGAAATCTCATAAACCGTTTGATGGAAATCATAAATAATTGATAGTATAGCATAATAGAGAATCACATTCATATTTAATTATAAATGCTTGAAACTTGCCGTCACGTAAGGTTCTGTGACCAAGTATTATACTAGTTTCCTGGATAAATGTCCAGGGAAACGTCTCATAATAATCAAATGAGTTTCTTTTTAAGAAGGTACAACCCAGTCGGTACATCTCCTTTCGGCTGAAACAATGAAGTTTTCAACAGAGGTGCACCACCTAGGGTTGATTTAATAAGGTGTGTATCCATGCACCACGGGTGATTCCCATGCACCCATAAATCAATCCACAGGCCATGAACGACTTACGTTCCAAGGTAGTTACGTTGTTTACTAATTTCCATGAATGATGTCGAATCACTTTTCCTCAACAAATGATCCTTCTTCTGGACTTAACTTAAAAGTCCATCTTAAATGAGACTGTGTAAGCAGTCATTTCATTTCCATACGTTTGAATTTTCTAGTCATAAGGCACATCAATCGATGGCTACTATTTTTCAGGCTTGGTTTCTTGAACCTTGATTACTTAGCGATGGCCTAATTCTGATGGCCCTTAAGCTTCAAGGTTTTGTATCTTATCTTGTGCCTACAAGCAGCTGAAACTGGTGAAACAACTATCGTTTCACACTTCGAGTTATGGATCTTATTTCATCCCGTGACCATAATCAATTCTTTGGTTAAATCTGATACCAAATCCATAATCATAATTTTTGTCAGATTTTCTTAGTAGATCTAGTCATTCCTTATTAAATGATGTACTTACTCATTCGTCCGATTTCTCAATGAGCCATGTTTCCTTCAAGGCTCATTAATCTACGTAGTCATATCCCCGTCGTTTTCCTTAAAACCTATTATCGTTAAGGTTTGTTTCCTTTCCAAAATGTAAGGTATATTTTTCTCCAAGGTTTTCATTGAAGTTTACTTTTTTTAACTGCTTATCTGCCTTAATCTCGACTCATAAAATTTTAGTGGATTTTTATCAGCTCTGCACCAACTAGTAGCTAATTTCTTGACAATTGAATATTTCGCTAATGACCGTATCATTCCATTCATAGTGACTAGACTTTCTTTGATCATCAATTCAACTTTATGTGTCTAATAAAGATTTCTAATTATTTGTATAAACCAATCTTTACGGTCACATACTAATTCAATTAGATGACATTTCCTTAAACGTCCTTACTACCTTTATTCTAGGTTAATTTCATAACCTAAGATTTTATATAGGAAGTCTACCATCACCGGTTTAGAATAGACTTAGCTCATATTAATGTATACAATCCCCATTGTCGAACCTTATAATCATTTGATCAAATTTGATTATCCAACAACCAAAATAAACATACCCAAAGTGCTCATATTATGAATATCAAGTAATGCTACCATTTAATCACCATACTACTAAAATAAAACCGAGATGCTATAATATTCATCAAGGACAATTTCTATAGTCATGACCACTCATCATATGAAATGTTAGAATAAAATAACTCCATTCAAAATTTGTAGGATACATACTGATCTGATCATACTCAGTCATCATATGAAAACTCAAAATAGTTTAGTCTTATCAAATTTGTGCAATTCTATCTTAATCTGATCATATGTGATAAGACTAATAGACATATTATGCAATTATCTTGGTGTTCATACGACATTAAAGAAATCTCCATAAGTCATTATTTACATATACAATATCATGATTTTTGAAAAGTCCCAAAAAGGCATAAGTCAAAAGTAAGTAAGGATCATAATCATAAGCTTCTTGAATCTTGAGTTCTCATATGTACATCTATCTATCAAGCAAGATTACTGGACCTTGTAATTCTCAAATAATCATTAATTCTTCAATTAATGATTAAAAAGCTTAATCTTAAGAATTGATCCTTCATAATGCAATATCTCCTTGTTCTTTCAATAGTCAGGTTGTTACTGTGATCACCATAAGTTCACTATATTGAAAGATATTTAATCCTAATTTTCTAGCTAGATCTATAAATCACTGTAATCATCTAATTGCAATATCCGATCAAGTTCCACACAATCCTTCAAAATAAAAAGTTTTTTAACCATTGCACAACCTTCATGCCACTAAAATATCTTTTTCCTAGGTGCCACGTGGCGGAGGGTGCCACGTGGTAGAACAATCATGTTTTCTCGCGGGACCTTCCTCAAGGTACTTTTCTTATGTAACTTATTTTATTCGGTATTTATTTTTTATATACAAATATTTATTCAATATTTATTTATTTATTTATTTTTCATCTAGGATATTACACAATGTGTATATTAAGGCACTCGACACCCTACCACGTTGATGGTTAACCTATGCACATATCGAGGGATCGACGTGCATATCAAGGTGGCAAACGACCGGTACGGGTACAAAGGGGTTGATGCACATATCGAGGTACCATAAATAATATACTAAGTAATATAAATAGATTAATATAGACCAAATATTTATGGATCCCTCATGATATTAATATTAATATAATTCTTATAATATAGATACAATACTATACATTAGTAGTATATTATTTAATGTATTAATATACTAATTAATGTGGCATGTAATAATAATATATATGCTCCTATTCTTATTACTATCATTATTTATCTTCTTATCATTATTACTATTATTTATTTATTCATTTTAATTTTTCTCTTGCAAAAATTTACATAAGTGGGTTGCAAGATCATTGCACTTTTGGACACGCGTATCGAAAAGGGGGTTTTGAAGTGTATTTGGGGTGGAGAAAGAGAAGAAAAATGGCGAGGAAGAAAGCGGATGTGCGATTCAAAATTAGAAACTTTCTAATTTTGTTGCGAACTTTCCTAATTCAACTTGGACTTCTCTTGGACGACTTGCTATTGTCTTGGGCACATAAATACATCATTCCTTAGGGATTTTAAGAGGGAGAACACATGGGAGAAGAGAAAAAGACGGCTAGGAGGCGAGGAACGCGAAGATTCGCACTTGGAAACAAGGAAGAAGATTCAAGTTTCATGATTTCTAGTTGGATATTTATGTTTATTATTAAGTTTTTCTCCATATCTTGTGTTTTTTTCATTCAAGCTATGAACTAAGTTTATTTTTTAGAGAGGAGATGGATCCTAACTTGAATATTATGCTTTAATTTAGATTTAGTTTATTATCAATGAAATTTCTATAGTTTATTCATGATTTCATATGCTTAATACTTTCGGTTTCTTGATCACAAATCGAATGATCTTAGACTTGGAAGGTGGCACTCGAGAGAGGGTTTTCTAGGTTGGAAATAGGGGATTATAACATGAAAATGTTGTATAATCGAGAGGTTTACAAAGTTTCATAAAGTTGTAGGAAAATCACAGAGTTTAATAGGTTGTTAGGAATTAGGGTTTCATCGAGAGATCGAATCCTATTTTTAATGATACGTTTTAATTCCGCAGTCGAGAGAGGGAATTAGAGAGGTGAGGATTTTGACTTATAGACTAGGAAATTTATTTGATAATCAGCATGTCTAGGTTGCTAATTGAAAGTTAGATGAAGTTGATTATCTAGATATTCTTCATATATTAATATTTCTCCATAGTTATTCGTTTGATTAGAATTATTTGTTATTTAAATATTTGAATCTCTATAATTTGATCGCTAGATAAAGTTAGAAATTAGTGAAAACGGTAATTGTTGAGGTAAACCATCCCTGTGGATACGATAACCCGACTCACCTCAGATTTATTATAACTTGACTATTCGTACACTTGTGAATCTGAATTTACACCATCAAGTTTTTGGCGCCTTTGTCGGGGATTGTTTCACTTTAGTTTCATCAATATCGTTAGTAATTGAGTTTGATTTTAATCTAGTATTTTTTTTTATTTTTGTTTTTTCTTATTTTTTGATTTTTTTTATTTTTCTTCTAAATGGCGTACAATTTTAATCACTCAACTTTTCAATATAGTTTCAGGCCTGTTGATCCTATTCAAGAGTTGTCGGCATCAATATCTAAGCACCAGCAGCAAATGTCCGAGCTTATTGAGGCAAGATTTCAATCTACTGTAGAAAGAATGGGAATTGCAAGCATGGGCTATTCAGGAATGAGTTCATGTATGGAGCAAGTTCATTATGGTAACAATTGGGCATATAATTGGACGGATGATCCTTTACCCTATCAATACCATTCGAGTATTTCTAACCATGAGAACTACTCCTATGACAATCAATGGAATATCTTGCAACCTCTACCGGGCATCCATAATCAAGTGGAAAAGAAGCCATCCTTAGAAGATGTACTTACTAATTATCTATCAGAAAAGAGGTCGGATAAGAGTGAGCCTAAGTTAAATAATCAATGCAATGAGCTGCAACCTCAAGCGGATGTCTACAATCAAGTGTAGAAGAAGCTGTCCTTGGAAGATCTACTTAATGATTCTATGAAAAAAATGGAGGAAAACACTCAAATGGACATAATGGAAGCTTCAATGGAAAATATAGAAGGTTATTTCAGGCAAATCATTTCATCTCTTAATGCTCAATATCAAGGAGATTCCTTCCTGAGCGATGAAGAAGATGTCAAGGGAGCTGATTCAGTATATCAAGACATGACACCACCACCACCACCAAGACAGTTGACTATTCTAAAAGAGATACAACTCTATGAAGCCTTGAAGAAAGAAGAAATGAATATTCAACAAGATGTGCTTGAGTGTGATGATCAAGAGGTACCCATGGATGCGCAATCAAGTGAGCTTATGATGCCATATGATGAATTGGCGCCTATTAGTGTGGAGGAGTGTTTGGATGTCAAGGAATATGCATTCACTTTTGGGGATCCGTTTTCGCATGTACTTCAAGAGAAAGTTGAGGGGGTTGATAGCAAGATTCAAAGCCATTTTGAGGTGCTTGGTTATCAATGCCAAAATGTGTGGAAAGCACCAACGGAGTACATCGATGACATTCCTCAATTACAAGGGAGTGTTGCTACATCGGATTTTGTGTTTCTACTTGAGGAGCATTTTTATGGGAGAAGTGCACAAGTCCGGTGATGCAATCAATGCTGAATAATGAGGAAGACGGGAGGATGATCAAAATAAGAAGGAAACATACTCGATTTAAGCGAGTAGAGGAAGTCGAGCTGACGACTCTAAACCAAGCGCTTGTTGGGAGGCAACCCATCTGTTTTTAAATATGTTTTTCATTCAATTATTTTGTTTCTTTAGTTTTTTAATATCTACCTTTACTAATGACTTGTCTTTTGTTATCTCATTCCCAGGTTCTAGATCAAGTTTGGGGGTTCTCATGCAAGCTACATGGAGAGGATGGAGAGCTGATGCGACTTCGACCCTTTTGGGTTATAGGGGGTTTTCTTACCCTTATATATTTTATTTCCATCCATGTTATGCTATGGTGTTATTGTGAAGCATTGAGGACAATGCTTGTTTTTAAGTTTGGGGGGAGAGTTTTGAGTTTTTTACTTGTCATGGTAAAGATGTGGTAGTTTTAGGTTAGGATGTCCTATGATTTTACAAATTATGATTTGATTCTAATTTTATTTTATTTTTCTGAATGGCCAATGATAAGAGAACATGTAGATGAACAAGACTCTAGGATAATGTAGAGAGTAATTTATAAGTTTGTGTGCTTGATTCAACTTTGAACTTGGTTTTGTTTGAAATTCTCTACATTTCTAGTGTGGTTGATTTTGTGGAATCATGACTTGTTTGGATTGGATGTGTGCAAGTAAAGTTATATATATTAGATCTCTAGAAATCCTAGAACAAGTTTGATTATCACTTGAGGCGAAATCCTAGAGAACATGCCATGAGAAAAATGATTTAGGCCATGTTTGGATAAGTTTGAGCCATATAGCCAACCATATTTTTTATTATATCCTTAGTCACCCATTTTAAGCTTTATGATCTCTCTTTGTTACCTATGCATTAATTAACTTGAGCCAGATATGTTTAAATTCCTTATTTTTCAACCTATGCATCTTATATACTTTGATTATGTTGGAGTGTTATCTTTTTGGAAGGTTGAAAAGGGGGAACGAGAAAAAGAATGAAAATAAGGTGATGAAGAAAAGTACATTGGGAATTTGCAAAGTTTGCTATATTTATATATATATATATATATAAAGAAAAGAAAAAAAGAGAAGAATGCTATGCCTATGTGATATGAAAAGAAATAAGTTTGGGGGTGTAGTATTCTATAAAAAAAAAATGCAAACAAAAGAATGGGGATTGAATGAAAAAGTTGAATATTTGAAGTACGTATATGTGTTGTTATTGAAGGTTTTGTTTGGTTCTAAATGTAATGTTGTGGATGTTTGCAAATAATCAAAGTGTTAGGGTGTTTTGAGCGTAAATTGTTACGATTTTTTCCTACCTTTGAACCTTGGCCATACATTCCAACCTAGGAAAGACCTATTGATTCTAAATGGCATGTGATCTACATTAGTGGAGAGCGCTCTAAAAGATTTGCTTATGGGATTCACTATATATATATGTATATATTTGAGATCACCTAAACTTTATAGTTGCTTGCACTTATCTATGAATTTCATGAATGGTTTTATGCGATTGACCATGTGATGGTATGCTTGAGAATGGAAGATGAGGTTAGGTGAAGGGTTGGATTGAAAATCTAGACTCTAACACTCTTAAAAATTCCCAATGAGTTATTATCTTTCAATGTGGTCTTAGGGGCCATGATGATGGTATGCATGTAAATTTTGAATCAAATTTTAATTTTTCTGAGAATAGGATGGTAGATTGATGATTGAGTTAGTTGAATTTTAGTTTCGTTTTCCCATTGCTTGGGACGATCAAATTCCTAAGTTTGGGCGTATTTGATAGTTGCATATTTAGATAGGTTTTAGAGCATGTTTTAGGTGTGTTTTAGGATATTTTATGCATTAGTTTAATGTATTTATGTTAGTTTTGATGCATTTGATAGTTTAGGAATAAATTGGTTTTTATGCATTAATTTAGTTTATTAGTATATGATTTGATCCATTTCATAATTTAGTGTGTTATTGATTTGATTTGATTTGTTTTCTAGGTGCTTAGATATGTTAGTCATGGTTTTGAATGATGAAAACATGTAAAAGAAGTTGCAAAGGAGAAGCATGAAGAATACATGTCAAAAAGGGGCTAAAAATTGGCGAAGTCCGCAAGAAAAAGGCCAAAAATACGTTCTGAGCGCTGCGGCGCTCCACAAAATGCAACTGCACAACTTTTTTGTTTCCACCATAACTTTCTCAATTGAACTCCGAATTTGAGGTGGTTTATTTCTATGGATTCCTTACTTTAAATACTATAAGATAAAAGGGTTTTGAGGTGGATTTTTAGTGGAGAACAAGATGAAAAATGACGAGGAAGAAAGAGGATGTGCGATTCAGAATTAGAAACTTTCTAATTTTGTTGCGAACTTTCCTAATTCGACTTGGACTTCTCTTGGACGACTTGCTATTGGCTTGGGCACATAAATACATCATTCCTTAGGGATTTTAAGAGGGAGAGCACACGGGAGATGAGAGCACGACGACTAGGAGGCGAGGAACGAGAAGATTCAAACTTGGAAATAAGGAAGAAGATTCAAGTTTCATGATTTCTAGTTGGATATTCATGTTTATTATTAAGTTTTTCTCCATGTCTTGTGTTCTTTACATTCAAAATATGAACTAAGTTTATTGTCTAGAGAGGAGTTGCATCCTAACTTGAATATTATGCTTTAATTTTAGGTTTAGTTTATTATCAATGAAATTTCTATAGTTTATTCATGATTTTATATGCTTAATGCTTTCGGTTTCTTGATCACAAATCCAATGATCTGAGACTTGGAAGGCGGCACTCGAGAGAGTGTTTTCTAGGTTGGAAATAGGGGATTATGACATGAAAATGTTGTAGAATCGAGAGATTTACAAAGTTTCTTGAAGTTGTAGGAAAATCACAGAGTTTAATAGGTTGTTAGGAATTAGGGTTTTATCGAGATATTGAATCCTATTTTTAATGAGTCGTTCTAATTCGACACTCGAGAGAGGGAAATAGAGAGGTGAGGATTTTGACTTATAGAGTAGGAAATTGATTTGATAATCAACATGTCTAGGTTATATAATTGAAAGTTAGGTGAAGGTGATTCTTCATATATTAATATTTCTCCATAGTTATTCGTTTGATTAGAATTATTTGTTATATAAATATTTGAATCTCTATAATTTGATCGCTAGATAAAGTTAGAAATTAGTGAAAACGGTAATTGTTGAGGTAAGCAGTCCCTTTGGATACGATAACCCGACTCACCTTGAATTTATTATAACTTGACTATTCGTACACTTGCGAATCTGAATTTACACCATCACCCTCTTTCACCTTGAAGGTTTCATATGCTTCTTCAAGAATGCATAGTTTGGTTTCCTTGACTTGCTCGGTACCTTCATGAGTGACTTCGAGTTTGTCCCAAATTTCTTTGGCTATTGTACTTGCACTCACTCGATTAAACTCCTTTACCGACAAGGTACAAAACATGATGTTTATAGCTTGGTCATTTAGTTGCTCCAGTTTCTTTTCATGAGGCGACCAATCATGTCTTTCCTTTATCATGATTTCACCATCCTCGATCTTGGTAGGTGGTTGGAACCCATTTGTCACTATGTCCCACATTTCCACACCTTTTGCTCTAATGTAGAAACACATCCGATTTTTTCAACATAGATAGTTATCTCCTTCAAATAGTGGTGGTCTATGGGAGGATAATCCTTCCTTGAAGATACTTCTAACAATGTCATTTCCTGTCATGATCTCAAAAGAATTGTTAGAAACTTTTGAGTTAAAAACCCGCTCTAATACCAAGGGGGTGAATTGGGTGTTGGAGGATTTTTCAGGACCTTTCACAAATATTTAATATAAGCAATCAAAGAACAATGAAGGAATGTAAGGAAAGCAATAATGGAGACAATGCACAATGATTTATAGTGGTTCGGCTTCCCACTAAGCCTACCTCCACTACACGATACCGTCGATCAGGATTTGCTAACTCTTCACTACTTTGATCCTAGTTCATGAGTGAAGACCAAACTGTTTACAAACACCGATTCTTGGTTAGAGAATCTTCCCAACTAGCACAACTGCTAGCTTTCAACAATACAACAATTATCAAAGGGACGTTTGCTCAACAAGAGAACAAACTCCAAGAGAAATAAAGATTACATTTTTAAATGGTCTCTTACAAGATTTCTCTTCCACTATGATATGGAAGACATGCACAGCAGGAAATCAAGATATCAAAATGGTATTACCTCGAAACTATCTAAAAATTAGATATGTGATAAAGCTCAAGATCGTGAATAAACTTTGCTAAAGATGGGAGTGTTGGCTAAGTATTACCGTCCAAAAGGGGGGGTGAATTGGACGTGGTGGATTTCCGTGACCTTTCGGTTAAATAATCAAACAATGTATATGCGAAGTATAGGGAACAAGCAAAACAATAATGTGCAGGAAAAAAATAAATGGACACGGGGATTTATAGTTGTTCGGTTCTCCTAGAACCTACTCCATTACCTGATCACCCACGATCAAGATTTTCCAATCCACTAATGTAACACCCATGAAAAATTGACCATTTTAAACCAAATAACTTGTAATGCATGCACATATAAACCTTGAATACTATCCCAGACAAAAACCTATTGAAACTGTGCACCGAAACCCATGCATTGGCGCTTGAAAAAACCCAAAATATCGGGCCAAGAATGTGCCTGGGCAAGTGCCCAGGACCTCTTGCTCCATCTTTTTCTATAATTAGGGGGGCTCCATTTGATTCAAACCATCACTTTTGGAAATGCTTTCTCCCTTACATCCACTACCTAACCTCCTCAGTCGGGATTTGTCCAAACTCCACTAAGGATATTCTTACAGGTGAAGACCAAATCGGTACACTTTCTCAACTTACGAGTGTGAGAAGAACCGTTATAGTTTCTCAACTTACGAGTGTGAGAAGAACCTTTTCTCAACTTCTGGGTGTGTGAAAAACCTTTTTTCAACTTCTAGGTGTGAGAAGAACCATTACAACTTTGAGCAACACTTGTTCTAGCCCATTGACTAACCAGTTGTTGGTGCACCCAAGAGGGGGGGTGAATTGGGTGATGGTCAAATTAAAAAAACGTTTCCAATGACTTAGTGATATACTTTGATACATTGGAAATAAATGCACATACTAACCATAAAGTAAAATGCATAATGTAAAGCACACTAGGATTCATAGTGGTTCGGCCAAGCCTAAGTCCACTACCTAATCTCCCGATTAGGATTTTCTCAATCCACTAACTGATTCTCTTAGGAGTGAGAACCAAACCGATACAACTGCCATTTTTCAGGTTCAAGGCAAACCTATCCTTTTGCGGGCTAAGGATGAACCGCATTTCCTTTTTTTGGGATGAGGAAAAATTCATGTTCCTTTTACGGGATAAGAGAGAACTCTTTCTTTTTTACAGGTTCTGAGATAACCAATCCTTTTATAGGTTAAGAACGAACCTATCCTTTTGCAGGCTAAGGATGAACCGGTTATCTTTTACAGGTTAAGGACGAACCTTCCCTTTTACTGGCTAAGGAAGAACCATGATCCTTTTAGAGGCTAAGGAACAACCTTGATCCTTTTACAAGATTAGGAACAACTTATTTCCTTTTTTCGGGCTGAAGAAGAACCCATGTTCCTTTTACGGGATCAGGAAGAACTGTGATCCTACTTGCAGGTGAGGATGAACCGTTACATGATTTCAACCTTGAAATCATCAAGTGAACCGCATTCACTTATCCGTGTTTCATTCTCGAAACACACCAGCATACCACAATATGAAAATGATGTTGGCTTTAATTGAGTAGAACACTTTATAATTAAGCTCATTACATAGAATTACAAAGATATGTAAATTCAAGTGCGTAATGCTAAGAAAGAATACACTTACAGTCCTTTACCTCTCAATGTTCGGTATTGCTCAAGTACAGTTTCGAAGCGTGAATGATATGTCATTGGAATCTGAATGCTTCTTCGAAAACATTATGATACCATAAAACATTGAAGTTAAAAGTCATAGGACCAGCGTAACACATAGACTCCGATAGTTTTCATAATAAATATAATATATAAGCGTGAAAACTTCTAGTTCAGTGTTTAGTAGTTAACACAACTACTGATATAGTTCAATACAATACTTAAGATATGAAATCAAGTGCAACTGTATCTCATGACCTATCTCTCAAATTCTTTCATCAACAAGATTGATGTCAAGTAAAGATCAGTGTTGAGAATTTGAGTAGAAACTAGTTCTAGATAATTCAAATAGATTTTCAAAGATAGAATATAATTTCAGCTCAATATGAAAATCTTTTGAATACATAAAGTATCAGTGAAAATACTTTGAAAACTTTAACAGTTGAAAACATTTTGAAGACGACTAACATACAAATTTTTTTTAGCACAATAAAAATTATCGGCGAATTGTTTGATTCAAAGTGTTGGTATTTATAGACTTAGTAACAATAGTTGTTAGTCATTTGAAGTTCGAATAATGTGAACGTTTATACACAACGGCTAGAATGTTATATGAAAATGGCAACTGCAATTTTCACTATCATTCTGGTTCTTTTCATATTACATGAATAAGGAAAGTTTCGAAAAACTTGATTCATGCATCAAAGAAGGTTTCTAATAAATCTAAAAAGAATTCTGTGCAAAGATCCATTCTGAAAAAGTAGATTGATATAGTGTACCTGTCAGAATAGTGACGGTTGTTGAATTAGCATCCAGATTCCCTAATCAGCATCCTAACGCATAATATCAACTTTGTCATTTTGTTCCTTGAGGGCGCTCATTATGTTTAAGCGTCCTGCTGAACAATGATGTGAGGGCGCTACTAACTTGTAAGTGTCCTGACTTTCTTTGCGACAGAAATGACTTAACTTTGAGGGCGTCAATGCATAGTTAGCATCCTGCTTACTTTTTAAATCAATTAACTACATGAGGGCGCTACTTTCGGGTAAGCGTCCTACTTTTATAAACAAAACACGAGGGCGCTACTACTATGTAAGCGTCCTAACATATTTAAAACATTTGAAGAATAGTGCTAAGTACGTTGAAGGAAAATCAACGTCCTGAAAGTTATTAAGTTGATTTTAAGGATGAGGGCACTCCTATCCAGGTAGTGTCCTGATAGTTTATTCAATTTCTCACTATCATCGTCTTCAAAGATAACATCTATAAAGAACTTAGATTATCAGATATCTTTCAGCAAGCTGATTCACAATCAGCGTCCTTTCAACTTTAAAGGTTGATTCTAAGTGAGGCCGCTACTTACAAGTGAGCATCCTGATGAATCAGTTCAATTCAACCTTGAATGCTATCAGTGTCCTAATGAGTCATCAGCGTCCTGACTTATCAAGTTCAGGAGAGCGCTGCTAAGTCATTAACGTCCTGAAAGACTCTTGAAAAACAGTTTTGACACGGGATAAAAAATACGATAAATGCGAATAAAAAACTTGGTAAATTTCAAATCAAATTAAACATAAAAAATTAAATCATTTGAAATATCATAAAGCCTATGATCAAAACATTCAAATTTGAAAAATATGTTCAAATGATTTGTCCATGGTTTTGAAAACATTTGAGCAAAATTCAATTAGAGAAAGATATACCTTAAATACTGTGTATTTCTCGTATTTCTCATAATCTTTAAATCCAGCTTTTCACTATGAGATCTTCAATATGAACTTCGTGTTTGAGTTGAATTTCTTGAACGTTGATCGAATGATGTAATCTTGAAGCTCTTGATCGAATCGTTCGTGTGGTGTGATCTTGAAATCATGATATGATCTTTGAGGTCCTTGATTGACACGATCTTGAACGTATGATGTGATCTTGAATTCTGTGATCGAATCATTCTTTGGCTTAATGTATTTCTTGATTCTTGATTGAAGCTCGTTAGCACTGAAAATAATTTTGTTTATAATTATCAAAATATATTTTATCTAGTATACTTAGGGACGTGGTAAGTGATGAACCGCTTAGGTTAACACCAATCACTAATATCTGAATACAAGATGAGATATGATTCCCTTTACTCAGAATCAAAGTAATACTTACAAAGTTTTGGATTGAACCTTATGTTACCACAAATTCAGCAAAATACGTATGATAAAGTTTGGCTAAACACTGGTTCAAAAAGTTTTTGTCTTCTTCAAGGGATTTTTGAAATGATATAGATGAAGATCAACTAATCCAGAAGACTTAATGTATTTCAGAAGATCGTGAGTTCAAAAGCAGAGAGTAGAAGACTAACTTCTAAAAGTTTTTGTTCAAGTGAAAACTGTTAAAAATGTTTTGAATGAATTTCAGTTTTCATATTGATAGATCAATGATTTTGATCTGCTATAAGGCAATATATATAGAAATAACAGTGGCGCAATGGACTTGGTAATTTTGACTCACAAAGTCATTTCAAAAACAACGAATACATTCTTTCCTGAAACAGATCGATTAAGCTCTGTGCAATTTATGGTGATAGCACCTGAATCTTCTGATCTTTCACGAAAAAGGTATGTTCTGATAAAGTATTAGAATGTTCTGAAAAGATTGAAAAAGTTCTGAAAAGTTTTGCACAATTCTCAAAAAGATTTGAAAAAGTGTAAGTGTAAGTATCAGAACAGTGACTGTAACGCCCGTACCTTAGGATGACGTCATTTTGACCCATAGAGTACCCGCATACGTGTACGTATACATATATGATGCTCGACGCACGTTGGTTCGAGTGCCTTTGCATGAAGTTTCGGAATGATTAGAGACCCGTTCGAAGTTAAAAAGTTTCAAAAATTGTGTTTTGGATCAGTGGAGCTCACTCCCATAGCTTGATCTCCTTAATACATGGTCCGATTGAGCTGAAATTTTGTCAACTTATTCTTCTCTGATAGGTCTTCTTTATGAACAGTGAGATCTTGATCGGAGTTGTCTACTGTGAGTTATAAAGCTTCAAACACTATTTTTTTGTATTTTGCGGATTTTCTTGCGCAATTTTGATCAAACGGTTGGATATCGCAATCCAACCGTTGGATTGAGCTGAAATGTTATCAGAATGTTGGTAAATAACTCATAAAACGTTTGCATGGTTAAGATGTTAAATTAGCGAGTCGTTTGCAAGAAATTAATTATCTAAGTGAAAGTAATTGCAGCAAAAAAATGTTCCTTTTATTTATTAAGTGTATTTTTAAGTTGTGGGCCCAAAATATTTCTATAAATACAACCAAAACGAGATATTTGCTCATTTGCTTGTTTTTGGACTTAGAGAAAAGGGGAGAAGTGTGGAGAGGAGGAAAAGAGGAAACAAACCTAGGGTTCTCGGTGTTCTTGGTGATTTCTACCCAAATCTCACCTAAGGTAATGAAATTTCTCATTTTTCTTCCTTCAATCTCTTTGTGGATGTATGAACAAGCTTGGTTTTGACCTAGGAAAGGGTATGAAACCCGGATTTTGAGTGACCCTAGCCTAGAATGGACTGATTTTCATCTCTTTTAGCTTGTTCTTGGTGAAATCAACCCTCTAAGACTTAGATATACCGTTGAGAAGCATTTCCCAACAATTCCAACTCATTTTTGAAGGGGTTTGGAGTTAGGGTTTCATGTGAAACTCATAGGGGAGACTAGTAGGCCACTGATTTGGGTTCCTTGAGTGATTTGGAACCCAATGACATCATTTTTCCCAATTTCTAGTAAGAAATTGGTAGATCTAGAGATTTTGATCTTTGCTCGATTCGTCGGCTTAGAGTTAGAATCGAGTCTTGCCCTTCAACTATGTTGACCTAGGGACCATTGTTGAGGAAACCATGTTGCAAGATCAGTGTTTGGCATTGCCGAGCATGGTGGTGTAGTGTAAAATTTGCCTAAGGTTCAATTTCGGGATTTTTTCCCAAATTAAGGCTTTTGCCCCAAATCAAGTCAAATAATAAAATTGACTTGGGGATTGTTTAATTGGACCTAAATGGAGTAGAACCATGGGTTTAGAATGTTTGAACCTATGATAATTTAGCATGTCTTAGTTCAATTTGGTCTAATGTCATGTATTGCGAAATTGGAGATTTTGACCAATATATAATCAATTGATGAATTTGACTTGAAAAATAGTCAACTTAACCCTTAATATGATTGAATGTTTTGCATTATAGTGGTTGTGATCAAGGGGATCCGCCTATGGCATTCAATTTGGGTTATGTGTAGTTTGATTTGATGTTAATTGGTCAAATTGAACAATGGGGATTAGGCTCATGGGTTAGCCATTCTAGAATCATTAGTTAACTTTGAAATTGGGATTTAACATTGTTATTAGCATGCTTTGGCTGATTTTAATATTGTATGAACTATGTATATGTTGTAGGGATTCTAATTGATTCGAGTAACCCACGTGGGCTAGTTGGAAGTCTATGTACGTGAGTTGATTGGTGATCGTACTAGTACTTGATTTTGGATTAGAAATTGGATTGGCTAGACTTAGCCAATCGAGAGTGAGTGTTCTTTTATTTGCGGGTTTTCATATACGTGGCATTGTATTATATAACTTGTTTCAAATTGATATATATATATATATATATATATATATATATGGATATGGCATACGCATGTTTTAATTTATTCATGAAATGAAATTTGAGCATATTCCATTGGGTTACATTTGGGTAGAGTCTCCTAGCTTGATTTTCTTTTGGAAGTCTTGTATGGCTAAAGAGATCCCCAGTGTGGACCTCGCATAGGGTTCAAGGGTAGGCACAGCCGTTTTTCGATTAGGCGTGGTATAGGGTTTTGAAAGAATTGTAAATCGGTGATGTGCTCTTGGAATTCCTATTAGAATACCGGTAAGAGGTCGTTCGGGCACGGGTTTCGCACACTCGTGTTCTCGAATTTGATTCTTACCTAGGAGGTGTTAGGATTGCATTGTATGTTGTTTAAATGGTATGCATTGTCTTAATTATGACATGATGCATTATATTAGCATGTATGTAATCTTGTTTTCATTTCCATGTTATCTCATGTTATTTCAAATGTTTTAATGATCTTGACATGTTTTACATAAATGCATGTATATTGCCACTTGTAGAAGACATTCACTGAGCTTGTTGTAGCTCACACCTCATCCTTATCCTTTCAGGTTCTGATAAGAAGGGCAAAGGGAAGGCTTGACTGCGGAGCATTCCTTCCAGTATTTTGTTAATGTAGGTGTTGTACAGTTTAGTATTTTGATATTATGTACATGATAACACCTAGTATTTGTATTAATAACACATAGATGGGTTGTGTATGTTTTATATTATTTGAATTTTCGAAATTTTATACTTGGTATTTTTGGAGATGTAATCTTTAATTGTTGTTGATCATGATTAGATGTTGTTATAGGATTAATTGTATTTAAGATTTGTGTTTATGTTAGGCTGGCGGGATGCCGGGTGTATCGCCGGAGGGTATACCTGCCGGTCATGACGTCACGTATAGTGGGTGGTGACAGTGACAATGTTGAATTAGCGTCTTGATTGGTTAATCAACGCGAAAAAATAACTTTGTCATTTTGTTCCTTGAGGGCGCTCATGAACCATAAGTGATAGTTGCATATTTAGATAGGTTATAGAGCATGTTTTAGGTGTGTATTAGGACATTTCATGCATTAGTTTGATGTGTTTATGTTAGTTTTGATGCATTTGATAGTTTAGGAATAAATTGGTTTTTATGCATTAATTTGGTTTATTAGTTTAGAATTTGATCCATTTCATAATTTAGTGTGTTATTGATTTGATTTGATTTTTTTTGTAGGTGTTTAGATGTGTTAGTCATGGTTTTGGATGATGAAAACATGTTCAAGAAGTTGTAAAGGAGAAGCATGAAGAATGCATGTCAAAAAGGGGCTGAAAAATGACCAAAATACGTTATGAGCGCCACGACGCTCAATTCTAGCACTGTGGCGCTACACAAAAGCCTTTTTTGTTTCGGCCATAACTTTATCAATTTAACTCCGAATTAGACGTGGTTTGTTTCTATGTATTCCTTACTTGAAATAATGCAAGATGGAAGGGTTTTGAGTTGAGTTGTTGTGTCGAACAAGAAGAAAAATAGTGAGGTAGAAAGAGGATGTGCGATTCATAATAAAAACTTTCTAATTTTGTTGTGAACTTTCCTAGTTCGACTTGGACACTTCTTGGACGACTTCCTATGGACTTGTAGCGATATAAAGACCATTTTTTAGGGTTTTCAAAGCATCATAGAGGAGAATACACTGGAGAAGAGAGAAAGACGGTTAGAAGCGAAGGAACACAAAGAAGCCGACTTGGAAACAAGGAGAAATTGACAAGTTCAATAGCGGCTAGTTTGAGTTTTTCATGTTTTATTTCTTGTTTCTCAACATGTTTTGGATTTCATTGTTCCAAAGTATGAACTAACTTGTTAGTCTAGAAAGAAGATGGATCCTTTATTAGATTTTATGCAATAATATTAGTTTTTATTTATTGTCAATGATTTATTCATGATTTATTTATATTTATCTACGCGCAATGCTATTTATCTCTTGGCCAAGGATCGATTAATCATAGATTTAGGGGGCGGCACTTGATAGAGGGTTCTCTAGGTTGGAACATGAGAAATATGACATGAGATGGTCGTAGTATCGCTAGGTATGCGATGCCTCATGAAGTTGTATGAAAATTATAAAGCGTAATGCATTGCTAATATATGGTTTTTGTCGATAGATTGAAATTATATTTTGGTAATAGATTCTAATGCGCACTCGACAGAGGGTGTTAGAAACTATAGGATTTTGACTGATAAACATGAATAATGATTTGATAATAACCATGATTAATATTGTATAATTGATAATTAGATGAAATCCAATCTCTAGGTATTTTAATATTGATTTTTCTCTAGAAAATTCTGATACATTGCTATTTTATTCATTGCTTTAATTTAAATAGTATTTTAGTTCACTGATCATCACAATTTGGTTTTCTAGATAAAATTAGGGCTAGGAATAATATAAATAGTGTAGTAAATCAATCCCTGAGGATGATACTCGATTCTCATCGGTTTATATTATAACTTGGCAACCGTACATTTACGGTTTGCACTCATCAATAAGCGCCTTGCTGAACTTTGAAGTGAGGGCACTACTTAATCGTATGCGCCCTAACTTACTCTGTCGATTAAAACGACTAAATTTCGTAAGGGCTCTAATCCACAATTAGCGTCTTGCCTTGGTTTAAACTATTTAAAGTCACGAGGGCACTACTAACGAGTAAGCAGCCTGATATTTAAAAATAATTTACAAAACTATGGAAACAATCAGCGAATTAATTATGAATCAACGTCCTGACAAATTCAAAGGTTGACTTAAATGAGGCTGCTACTTATAAAGTGAGCATCTTGATGAATAAGTACAATTCAACCTTGAACATTATCAGCGTCCTAATGTATTATAAGCGTCATGACTCACCAAGTCCAAGAGGGCGCTGCTAAGACATTGGCGTCCTGATAAGACATATAGCGTCTTGATAAACACTTAAAAACAATTTTGATTTTCATTTGAAACTCAATAAATACGATTAAAACCTTGGTGTTTTCAGATTAAATCAAACATAGAAAATTCAATGCAAACGATCAAAAATCATCTCAACTAAATCATGCAGTCATGCATATTGCTGAATCATATGATAGTGAAGATTCTACAACCTAAACACAATCTAATCATACAATTATATATATCTTCAAGTGATCATGGTTTTCAAATAAATCTTGATAATACGTCCACCATGCATCATTGATTCTTTGAAACCTTCAAGTAGGATTAGATATGTCATGTATGCAGTGTTATCATAAACAGAATGTAGTTTGTAATCATCAAACTATCTTTCACATAAAGGACATACTCTTGTAAGGGACATGAGGATAATTAGTTCAAAAGTTTACGAATTCATTTACTATTGATAACCATAGCATTGCATTGTTATATACATGATACCATGCTACATTACTTTATGCATGTTGCATACTATTGATGAGGGTGGTCTCTTCTCTTTGAGACAATCATGGGAACGCTCCTGATACTGTTGAGCACCTTTACTTTTGGGACTTGGAGCTGCATTGCGCTCAGTCCCTTGATTTCAAAGGGGAACCATCACATAGAGATACTAAGTATACGGCCTGCGATGCACTCTGTAGTTGCTAATTAATATAAACCACATGTACGTTGGTACGGAGGATGCTGCTGCATTTCATGATTGTATTGGTTGATGTGGATTGAAATGCTTATTCTATGTACGGTTGTATTTATCTTCTGCAAATGTTGCGGTTGTTTTGCGTGATCCACTGAGGTATGAGCTCACCCCGTTGCTTCATCTTTCAAGAGCTGGGTTAAGGTTGATCTGTACAGGAGGAGGTTACCTTATCTTTTTATTTACCAAGGGGTTGAGATGTAGCCACCTTATGTTAATGGCATTAGCCATTTACTTTTGTAGGGAGTTTGTCCCCTTTTATTTTGTCTCATAGAGACCACCTCCTGTAATACCCTAATATATTTTGAACATCTTTTATCTATAAATGAAATTGTCTTATTTTCAATATATTATTGTGTCGTGACATGGGCCACGTTTCTGTTGCAAATCTCTTATTGTCATACTCTATTTGGTGGAATGTGGATGTATTTGTCTGAATATTAGACGATTCTAAATCCAATGAGGTGTGACATAATTGTGGTTTCAGAGCGAACATATATATATATGTATGTATGTATATATTTTAAAAGATACCTATATGTATATCTAAATACATGCATTTTTTTTTCGCTTTCGTTTCTTTTATAAAAAAAAAATCACTTGCCTGGGCGAGTGCCCAGGCACTCAGGTGTTAATTTGCAATTTTCATTAAAGTTTTTGAGTTTTTTTGCAAGTTTTTCAACTGTTTTCACAATCTTTTTTTTCAAGTCTAATCAAGCATGAGTCGTAGATCTTTAAGTGGAAAGAACATCGTCGAAGAGGATAAAGCTTCACTACTGGACACTTGGCCAGTAGGGACGATGCGTGCAGTACTACTTCTGCCTGAATATTAGCCACATGTTGATACGAAGCTGAAAGCAATCAAGTGGATAAATGTTACTAAAGTGGAAGGGTATGTATACACGACTCTGATTAGAAGTTTTTACAAGGGTTTACGGGTACAAAATTTAAATTCTTTAGATAATACCCTCCTAGTCACTACAAAGGTGAATGGCGTACAGATCGAGTTAACCCTTGTTGATCTATCTAATACTATGAAAATACCTATGTTGGGACGTTGCTGTGACGTCTATACTGATGTTGGGACCCAACTCATTGAAACAAAAACCAAAAGAATACTGCGTTTCCTTATAGGAACGTCAAGGTATGACATGGCTAGACTTCCTACCACTAGATTTCTAGCTGAACACCAGGGCCTTATCAAGTCGTTTTACATAACATTTTCCCACAAATGAAAAAAAAGTCAACTTTGACGAGAACCCAATGTTTCATTTTCTATGGTATAGTGAAAGAAATACCTTTAAACCTTCTCTTTATTATACTTAGACATATGGCAATGATTATGTCTAAAAACTCTAACAACACTTTACTCCCCGATAGTGCCTTAATCATGAAAATCTTGAAATGCTCTGGCGTAAGATTCGATCTAAACGAGGCAACCGTCCCATTGTTCGGACCAATAACGGACGGTACTCTAAAACAATCTGGTCCTAAGGGTAGCAAAAAGCCCATAATCAGAGAAAAGTCAAGCTCTAGTGATGTCAACTCAAACCCAGATGACCTAGGCGAGGGTAACAAAAACCGCAATGCCAAGGAAGACCAGAAGGTTTCGTGCGACAACCACAATGACGACGAACACGAGAGTTACCATGCAAAATTGGAGAAAATCGCTCGAACTATGGAGGAACCTGTCCTTGACATGCGACAATCTAGGCGAAGCCCTACTCTAGTACGTTTCACTCCTCCACCTCTTCCTCATCCATATTCTGCACCAGAAGCGTCCCAAGAGCCAAGCTTCCAGCAATCCCTCATTAGCATGCTCAAGAACAACACCGACTTAATCACTTTCTTCTCAAAGACGATTGCAGAGCAGAACGCCAAACTTCTATCATTGTAGAGCTTCAGTTACAATCAAGGCATGGCTCCTCCAACTCCTACTTCGTACATTTTCCCTATAGGGGACCCAGGCCAATCGTCTCAGACCCCCTAACATATGTCTTTCTTCGCCCCAATGGAGAACCCGGGATTCTACCAATAGACCTACCCGCCCCACCGCCACCAATCGACCCGAACCCAATGGGTCCGGTTGCATAAGACTAGGGTTGGAGGTCGAAGTTATTGTTGGTCAGACTTTCTCTAACTTTGAGAACCAATTCGATGACACGTTAATACCTCTATCACCTCACTTCTTTTAGTGTACTATCTCTCGTCAAAGTCATCCTGAATTTTTACTAGAAATGTTAGGTACGATGTATGATGCTTGCTTGATTGTTGAGACTATGATTGATAGGTGAACCTGAACAATTATGTTTCCCTATTATCAATGTGTTTGAAGTGGTATGGGACATATCGAACTCACCAGATACTGGAGAAACCGACGAAATCAACTTAGCCTATGACCTGCGTGCAGCAATTCGACCTAGAAATTAAACTTACCTCTAGCATCATTGTGCCCCTAATGGTATGGGACATGAGAACTTAAAGGATGGCAGTTGTAAATTGGTTGTCTAGTCGAATAGCAAAGTGACCGGTCACTAATCCCCTAGAGGAGACCACATCCCTTATCACCAAGTTCACAGAAAAATGGGACTCGCGAACTTGGAGGACAATCGGAATCGTTGACTCATGGCGAGAAGTGAGCACAAGATTCGTTCTAGAAATCGCGGCATATAGAATAGGAGATAACATGAGGTTAAGTACTAGAAACCTGTGACTCGTACTAGTATTGAAAACTTTTTGGCATTTTTTCAAAATTCCAAAGTTTTGAAGTCATTTTCAAAAGCAAAAGTTGTTAAAAATCTTAGCCTTTATAACATAGCCATTTTGGTTTACTATTTTGTTTTACGACCCCACCTATAAGTATGAGTTCATAAGAGTATCTAAACTCCTCCCTGTCATTACAAAAATCTAGAAAAATGTGGTTAAACACCTATAAACAATTACACAAGAACTAGGCATTGGCATATGCTTCACGACTACATTATCATGCGCTTGTTGCATGAACTTCAGACTAACCACTTATGAACTTGAAGAAAATGTCAGTCCACACGAGGCGGCATCGAGACCCGAGTTTCTCGCATGCATTTAAGGAATCGATACCGCCAAAGGTCAATTAGTCTAGACCTCTCACTATGCTCAACATGGCTGAACAAGCCACATACACAACGAATGACACGCCGACCGTCTAGCAGGCTCCACTGGCTGCTCTCCCCACCGGAGTACCGAAACTGGCTGATATGGAGCAACTCTTCCACGGTTTCCTGTAGTATATGCGGTATTCTGGTCAGCAAGTCACACCTACCTAACCACCCATGGGTAGAGTCCTATCGGACAACGAGAAGATGACCAACCAGATAACACAGTACAAGCGTTTGCAGCCGTTAACTTATGATAGAAGACTTGACACCGACAAGGCTTACAAATGACTTGATGAGTCAAGAAAGGCATTAGAGGCCATGGGAATGCCTGAGGGCAGAACTGTTCCTTTGGCTACTTACCAACTTGTGGGAAGCGCAAACAGTTGGAGGAAAAGGGTCAGGGGAAACCCACAGATTGATGTGGCAACAATGACATGGCCAGACCTTGAGGCCCACTTCATCAATGAATTTTTCCCGAGTGCCATCAAGAGGAGAAAGAGACAGGAGTTCCATAAGTTGTATCAGGGATCCATGACAGTGTGGGAATATGCAGCCAAGTTCACTGAAATTTTTGTCTTCTAGCTCTCCACTGAGCAGGACAAGGCGAAAAAACTCTACAGTTGCCTCAAGCCAGATATCCGCCAGGCACTTTCTTTTCTGGATTAGGAAAATTTTTGCTACTTGTCCAACAAAGCCATGAATTATGAGCAGGAAATAAGAAGGAATAAGGGGAAGCGGGTAGCCACTTCAAGGCAGCAAACTGAGAAGAAAAAGCCCTACCAGCCATTCCAAAACACCACCCCACCCCATCCAAAAAAATTCCAACCTCAACACCCGTTCGCTCCAAATGCTTCTGCAAGAAGTCAACCAACCCTCCCAATAACATCAACAAAAGTCGTGGTAGCGCCCGCAATGCAAGAAGAGGCCACAGAGGTGGCAACCACAACCAAGCTCCCCAGCAATCGTAGAACATGGTCAAAAATGTGGCCAAATCGGCCACATAATGCGAATGTGTCCCCAAGCTCCCAACCATCAAAACCCAAGATCCGTGGCTGCACCACCTCCTTAAGCAACACCGGCTCAACACCAACCACCAAGGCAACAATAGAATGCTCCTAGGAAGCAAGGCCGAGCATACGCGGTCGCTGAACCTGCCACACTCAACAATAATGGTGTTGATAGTACCTTTTCCCTTTTTAATACGTTCGTACATGTCCTATTTGATTCTGGTTCTACACATTCTTTTCTCTCAGCTAAGATTGTGGGAAAATTAGGACTAGAAACTAAACTTACCAATGATATATATGTATCAACCCCGGTAGGGCCAGGTATCGAAATAAACAAAATTTGTCCTAATTGTGAACTTACAATGGCCGACACAACAATATTTGTTGGCCTTCTTGTAATGAGCTTCACAGACTTCGACATCATCCTAGGAATGGATTGGTTAACACCTCTACACGCTTAGATTGATTGTCATAAAAAGCAAGTAATACTAACCCTACCAAGTGGAGAGCTGTTGAAAAACCATGGGAACCAGAAATTGTCTCATAACTCTGCAGTTTCTTTACTTAAATCCCAAATGAACACCTTGTCCACTCCAGATTTTGAAGATAAACCGGAGGCGCCACAACGCCTGATCACCACCCACACAATCCCTGTAGTCCGTGAATACCCGATTGTGTTCTTGGAGGATCTACCTAGACTACCGCCGCACAGAGAGTTTGATTTCAAAATCAAATTCATACTTTGTACTGAGCTTGTATATATCTCTCCATATCGGATGCCAAATGTCAAACTGGTCGAACTCGACAAACAGTTGAAGGAGCTCGAAAGACTAGGGTTTATCCGGAAGAGTTCATCGTCGTGGGGTGCTCCAGTACTCTTTGTGTCACGCCCTGACTGCAGCCAGAACGAGGGCGCACCACCGCAGTGGAGAACGCCAGCCCCGTATCTCACAATATTGTCATATCGCCATGTAGCAACCCAACCGCAGCTGGTCTACATCGAAACGATTATTTGTCAACCACTATTCATGAATAGTGCAGGGCCTCCCTAGGAATCGAACTCAAGACCTCCCTTAAGGAGTTAGATTTCGCATTCCTAGTAGCCACTGAACCATTGGCTCAGTGGTTACTAGGAATGCGAAATCTAACTCCTTAAGGGAGGTCTTGAGTTCGATTCCTAGGGAAGCCCTGCACTATTCATGAATAGTGGTTGACAAATAATCGTTTCGATGTAGACCAGCTGCGGTTGGGTTGCTACATGGCGATATGACAATATTGTGAGATACGGGGCTGGCGTTCTCCACTGCGGTGGTGCTTCCGCGTTCTGGCCGCGGTCAGGGCGTGACAAAAAGGCCTTATGTATACTGTGGCGACCCCGCACCCCGGACCACCAACCCCGCAGGGAATGGCGTGCGGAATGCCGGGGCGGGACGCCCGGCGTAGGCATTTCTGACCACTCCTCAACTCTCGTGAGGTGGTTGAGACCCTACGAGCCTTATCTCAAATAACGACATAATATCAAAAGGTATTAAACAAAACTGCCCACCGTATTAATCATCAAAGACAAGAGATAATCCATAAAAATGAACCACAAATAATATCATAATCCATACAGTCCATTAAAATTGACATACACATAAAGTCCGAAATTGTGGGTACAAATAAAAACCGTCATATGCCCACATGGTCTATCTAACAAGTCCCAACTCACCCATACTACAATGTGGTAAGTGTTATAATTACATAATCCAAAATATAACACTTCATAATTTAAAACACAGTTCAATCAAAATGCCTCTCAACTCACGTCGAGGCCTTGGATTCTCTCGCAGGCAAGGCCCTCAAGATATAACTACTCCTTTGCCCTTATTCGGGACAAAAGGACCTGAAAGAGGAAAATGAGGGTGAGCCAACGGTGCCCAGTGAATAGAATTCAAATATGCTATCAATACTCATCAATAAATATCATGTATGCATGTCAATGTGTAGCATGATTAAAAGCTCATAACATAAAGATATCAAGCATTTATAATAAGTTCGATGCAAGTAAAAGCTTATCAATTTGGATCCACATTCCACATGCATTGGGTTACTAGTGCACGTCTATTTCACCGTACCGTTGATCCCAATCATGTTTTATTTGGGGTTATTAGTGCACGTCTATTTCACTGTACCGTTGACCCCAATCATTTCCTTTCCTAAAACCCTCCTATGACAATGTTAGGTCCCCCTATTAGCCTGATAGACGGGCCCAACCAAAGTCATAAGGTTTTCTCAAATTAATGCATCATTCAAAACATTAGAACACATTCATGCTTTCAACATACAATATATATAAGTGATATGATGACATAAAAGATATAATCATAAATGAAGTCTACTCACAACCAAGCCTCGCGAGAGTATTTAACCACACACGACCACCAAACCGAATCAACCCAATCAAGATCCTGAAACATACATCAATATCCTACCATACATCAATTTCTATGCTCAATCACATAGACATTACACATCAACCGTAAATCAGCCCACATATAAATAATAGGCCTAAATCCCATCTAATCCCATCATTCAACTCAAATCACATGACTTAGGCCTCTAATGCATAGTTCTCATTCATAAACCATTCTATTAATCAAAAATACTGATTTTCAATTCCTTAGGCATAAACATGCCCAAATTGGGTCACTTGATCACAAGTAGGCCTAACCCATGATATGGTCACAACCACCAAATCAGTTGCATAATCAACCCTAATCATGCTTAATTAAACATAAGTTGCATCAATTCAATGATTCTAGGCCAAAAGCATCAAAAGACCCAAAATATGAAATTTTTCGTACTTAGGCCATATTGCCGATTTACACTAGGTCACCATGTTCAGCCATGTATATCACTAATTTTGCATCATGGGTTCATCAACAATGGAAACTAGGTCAACATAGTTGACATGCAAGCTATTTAGAAAGGTCTAAGTTCATATTCTAAATTTAGGTCTAATACAAGCAACCCTACCAATTCTTCATTTAATATTCTGTTCAGATGTATCAATCTACCAACAGAAATATATAATTACAAAATCAACCATACAGATTGAAGTATGTGAAGAAACAAACCTTCTGTCCAAATATCAGCCCAATCCATAGGTGGACCGAAAAGATAAGTGTCTTTGATGAACAAGTCTCTAATCAGACAATTTCTCCTTTCCTGTTGCAAATACTCAAACTCAGATGACTATATCACACAAAATGCTAAACTCATAAACATCTCCACCGTTCAGAATACAGAAATATCAGTTATAAACTACACACCCAAATGTGATATCCATCCAACAGTAGATTGAGGAGATCTACAAGTTTGAGCGAAACGGCATGAGAAATCCAGACTTTCCGACTAGCTTTCTTTGAGAGGTTACATCTCTCAGACGAGACCTAATCAAGATCCCCACCGTTCAGAATGTAGCAATATCAGCTGTACACTACATACCCAAAGTTTATATCCATCCAACGGTAGATTAAGGAGATCTAGAAGTTTGAGCAAAACGGCGCGATAAATCTAGACTTTCCGACCAGCTTTGTTTGAGAGGTTAGATCTCTTAGCCGAAACCTCTGATCAAGATCTCCACCGACCAGAATGAATAACCATAAGCTACTAACTTGCTGACAAAGTTTGAGGACAATCTGACCATACATCCCAAAGATCCAGCTCTTTGATAAAAATATCGCAGAGATCTTCCTCTTGCAACTCTCTCTTTCTTTCTCTTCTTCTTTCCTTTCTCTTCTTTTCTTTTATTTTTTTTTTCCTTTCTCTCCACTCACCTCTTTCTAGCACTTCCTTGATTCCCTCCTTGATTCTCTCCTTGATTCCCTCCACTCATTCTAGCACTTCCTTGAAGAAGAGAAGTGGGCAAGGGACACTTGTCCACTTTCATGCACCAACCTTCACATGTGTTGGTCTCATACTACCCATACCAACCACATGTACTTTAACCAATCTCATGCTTCCATGTATTTTAAATGTCCAATCCATTTAATACACCAAATTTTCATTCTCATTTATTCTTTTATTCAATCAATCCTAACCCATATCAATTCATGGTTTAATGGGCCCATGCATAAATAATAACATATGCATTATACTTTAATTTAACATGACCCATATACAATTTATGATACACATATTTATATACATTATCAAGCATCAATTATACAAACATTAAACAACCATCAAACAAACACCAAACATATCAAGGCAATGCATAGAGTTTGGGCAAAGTGCAATAGGGTTATGGGCTAGATGAAATAATTTTCGGGGCGTCACACTTTGTCAAGAAAAAGAATGGATCACTACGTTTTTGCATCGACTATGAGATGCTGAATAGGGTAACCATCGAAAACCGCTATCCCTTGCCCCGAAGTGAAGACCTGCTGGACCAACTGAGAGGGGTCCCGTTCTTCTCCAAGATCGATTTGCGATCAGGTTACCATCAACTATGGATCAAGGAGTTCGACATTCCGAAGATAACATTTCGTACCCGTTACGGCCACTATGAATTCACTGTCATGCCCTTTAGCCTAACGAATGCCCCAGCTGCCTTCATGGACTTAATGAATAGGTCTTCAAACCCTTCCTTAATCGATTTGTAGTTGTATTCGTGGATGACATCTTGATATACTCCCCAACTGAGGGACAACATAAAACCCACCTGTGGATCGTACTTAGTACCCTCCGACAACACGAACTCTACGCTAAGTTGAGTAAGTGTGAATTGGGATGACCAAAGTCAAGTTCCTCGGGCATGTTGTCTCACACAAAGGCATTGAAGTTGATCTATCAAAAGTAGAAGTTATCCTGGACTAAGGTCACGCAGATCAGAAGCTTCCTAGTGTGAGTCGGGTACTACAAGTATTTCATCAAGGACTTCTCCAAACTCGCAGAGCCGCTTACTCGACGATGCCCATTTTATTTGGCCTCTAGCCTGGGAGTCAGATTTTCAGGAGCTTAAGAAAAGACTAACTTCAGTCCCTGTTCTCACAACACCAAATGATGGGATCAGTTTTACCCTTTATACCGATGCTTCTCTACAAGGCCTAGGCGCTGTCTTTATGGAGGAAGGTAGAGTGATTGCCTACGCCTCTGGACAAATGAAGCTTCATGAGATCAATTACCCCACACATGACCTTGAGCTTGTTGCCGTTTTCTTCGCCTTGAAGATCCGACGACATTACCTATATGGTGAAAGATTTGAGGTGTTCTCTGACGACAAAAGCCTACAGTACATCTACACCCAGAAGGACTTAAATCTCAGACAAAGGCGTTGGCTAGAGTTCCTCAAAGACTATGGTTTCGACCTCTTGTACCACCCGAGGAAGGCTAATGTTGTAGCTGACACTCTAAGTCGAAAGTCATATGTTTTAGCCTGCTCCATCAACTTTGAGATGGGTAAGTTGTTAACTGAGATCGAGAACTACAACTTTTAATTGGTTGATGACCACAACACCATTAGGCTTGCCCAAATGACTTTCCATTCCAAACTCATTCGGAAGATTTTGGCGGCCCAAGCAAATAACGCCAAATTAATGGAAAAGAAACGCCTCATATCACAGGACCAAGCCCCAAATCATTGCTCCTTGTCATCAAACGGTGTTGTTTTCTACAAAAAATGACTATGTTTGCCAAACAATCCAGAGTTCCTGCGAGAAAAAGTGTCTAAGTGTCACAGATCAACTTTCGCTATGCATCCAGGAGGAGACAAGATGTATAAAGATATGAAGAGGCAATTTTGGTTTTCTAGAATCAAAAAGGCAGTTGCAAACTTTGTCGCAAAATGTCTCACTTGCCAACAGGTTAAGGCTGAACACAAGCATCCATCAGATCTGCTGCAACCATTACCTACTGGGGAATTGAAGTGGGACAACATCGCCATGGACTTTGTCACGACACTGCCTAAAAATTCAAGGGGTTAAGATACAATCTGGCTCGTCATCGATAGACTGACAAAAGCTACTCATTTCATCTCGATTAAGACTACCGATACCCCAGCCAAACTTGTTGAGATCTATGAGCATGAGATTGTCAGACTCCATAGGATTCCTCTTACCATCGAGTGTAACGCCCCGAAAACCTTTTCATCTAGCCCATAACCCGTTTACACTTTGGCCAAACTCTATATGTTTGCCTTGTTGCGTTTGGTTGTGTGTTTAATGTTTGATGTGTGATTATAGCTTACAAAAAAAATATTATTGGTGGTGTTATTATTTTTATTAATATCATTAGCCATATTAATACTATTGTGAGTGGCTTGTTGGAGAAGCTGCATATAAATAACTTGTTGAACAAGTCATCATCTTGACTTGTGAATTGTTGAAAAGACCACATTAAATGTCCTCATTTAATGCACTTTTTTCATATATGGGAAGGTTGTATCTGAGAACATGGTAAATATGACAATTATATTGGAATATGTTGTGTATATGTGTTGATTTTATGATAATTAATTATTGGTGTGTCAAATGGACCTAGGTAAATTAGAAATGAGTCTGGAATGCATTTTTATATAGAAATCGACTGGTCATACTTGAAATTTCGATGAACATTGAGCGCACAATGAAGAAACAAAGTTTAGGTGCTCTTGCTGAGGGAGTAGCGCACTCCTACGCGGGAGTAGTGCGCTCATCATTTTTTTGGGCACGATTTTTTGTGAAAATGGCAATTTTTAGTGTTTTGAAAGGGGCGAAAGGTTGCTACTTCCCCCATATGACTTAAGGAAAAATTGGAGAAGGAAAAAGGGAAGGAAACTAGGGTTTCCAAGGAAACTTTTCACCATCTATACCCTAAGGTAAGTGTTTTTCTTCATTTCTTTCAATGAAATTACCATTGAAGGTGACGGTAAGCTTTCTAATGGTGTAGTTTTCTCCATGGGTCACAGTTTTGGGTGTTCCCTAACCTAAGGTTGACTGATTTTTGCTCTTTGGAGCTTGGTTATGACAGAAATAACCATCTATGACTTAGATCTACACCCAATGTACATTTTCAAAGCACTTCACCACATTTTTGGTTGGTGCATGGGTTAGGGTTTTGTTGGAAACCCTTAGAGCCGAGATGTATGTTAGAGATTTGGGTTCCTAGGTTGATTTGGAACCACATGGCACCATTTTCCCCAATTTTTAGCAAGAAATTGGTGGAGTTAAGTGTAATGGCCCTAAACCTAGAAAATGAACTTAGGGTTTTCCATTGAACTTGCATGTCAACTATGTTGAATAAATGAGCATTGTTGATGCATTCTTGCTACTAAATCAGTGATTATCATGGCTGAACGTGATGACTTAATGTAAAATTGACCTAGGGCTTAATTTCGGGACTTTGCCCAAAATTGGAGCTTTTGACCTAAATCAAGTCAATTCCCCAAATTGACTTGGGAATTATCAAATTGAACCCTAATTGAGTTTGAATATGGGTTTATGATGGTTAGAATTTTATGGGAATTGAATGAGTTAGTTCAATTTGACTTTATGCTCTATAGTAGAGATTTTTCCCAAATTGGGGCATATGCCATGTATTGGCTTAAATTGGGAATTTGTATTGATTATGATCAAACTTTCGTGGTTTAGAATGATTTGGACATGTGTTGGAATTGATGACTTTGACTAATTCTTAGTATGGATGTTGACGTTGATCATGAGAAGATTGAACTCATGATAAGGCCTAGGCATGTATGGGGCTATTAGTTGTGGAATTGATCATCTGTAGTGTTATGTATGGGTATGATCATGGTAATTGATGTATGTACATGTACTAATGAATATTTTAGGATCTTGATTTGGTTGATTCGGTTTGGTTATCGTGTGTGGTTAAATACTCTTGCGAGGCTTGGTTATGAGTAGACTTCATTTATGTTTAAATCTTTTATGTCATCATATCACTTATATGTTGTATGTTGAAAGCATGAAATGTGATTTAATTATTCAAATGATGCATGATGTGGAAAAACCTTTTAACTTCGGTCTGACTCACCTATCTGGCTAATAGGGAGACTTGACCTATTCATAGTAGGGTTTTGAATGGGTGTATCTGGGGGAAGAACGACACGATAATAAATGTGTGGACTATTAGCCCCAAATGCATGTGATTGGGGGAGGAACAACATGATAATAAAATACGTTGACTATTAGGCTCAATGAATATGGAATGTGGTTTCCAAAACGAAAGGCTTTTACTTGCATTGAACTAAATATCTGAATGCTCGATATTATATGTTATGCTTTTAATCATTCTACACATTGGCATGCATACATGGATACACATTGGCATGCATACATGGATTATATTGATGAGTATTGATGGGACATCTGAATTCTATTCACTGGGCATCGTTGGCTCATCCTCATTTCCCTTTTTTAGGTCCTTCTATTCAGGATAAGGCAAGGGAGTAGTCATCTCTTGAGGACCTTGGCGGTGTTAGAGTTTAAGGCCTCAACATGAGTTAGGAGGCATTTTTTATTGAACTTTGTTGTTTCTATTATGATGTAATCATATTTTGAATTATGTAGTTAAAACACTTACCACATTTTGTAGTATTGGTGAGTTGGGACTTTGGTAGATCGACCATGTGGACATACGACGGTTTTTTTTTTGTACCCATGGTTTTGGACCTTATGTGTAACGTCCATCTTGATGGACTGATGGGTTATGGATTTATATCATGTCTTGAATTATTATGTACGGTAGAATAATACATGTTTATCAGGTTATGTTTCGGGTTAGTCTTAGGCTCGTAGGGCCTCAACCACCTCAGTTGTATTGTGGGGAGGTTGGAGGTGCCTACGCTGGGGGTCCTGCCCCGGCGTTCCGCCCTGGAGTTCCGCCTCGGGGTTCCAGGGTGTGGGGTCGCCACAGTTTGTATTAGAGACCATGTTTACTAAGTTTGATCTAGAAGTTGGACTTAGACGACTTGGACCTAGGACTTGAGTGAGAGTTTTAGGTGATTAAACAACTTAAAAGACTAACTTAAAAAGCCTTACTATCTTATATTTTGTGTGTATTATATGAAGTTGGTAGTTATGAGGCTTTGTTGATATTTTAAATTCTCTTATGTGTGACGGTTGCTCGTATTCCTATTTCTCAGTTTCATGAGGAGGAGCGGGAGATTGAGCCAGCCACACACGGAGCCATTCGCTGATGGCCGGATGAGGAGAATGAAGGAGATTGTTTAAGCACAGGGTCGTTTAATGATAGCCCAGACTGCACATTTATAGGCGTTAGTGCAGCAGGTCAAGGCTGTTACTCGGTAGACACCTTAGACAGTGTCTCAGGAGGCGGGTACTAATGGGGCTGAGGCGGCCTGAACTACTGGGGCTGCAGTAGCAATTGAACCTTAGGTGGCTGTACCTTAGCCTATGCCTGCACCTACTCCTACTATTGTGGAGAACCCCACTGATGAGAAATCAATTTGTTCCAAGCAACCCAATTTCCTTTAAGCAAATCCCATTGATTTTTTAATTGCTTCTGATCATACTTTAACCATGTTTTCTTGTTGAATTCATCTAACATATTATTCCATCTGTTAACCTAAATGTTTCATCCTTAGCACATCTCTAAAGTATACTTGATGAAGAATATTTTGATGATCACAGAAAAAGTATTTTTCAGTGCTAACGAACATTTATCAAGAACTTATCTCTGCACCAAAGGAAAAGCAAAAGGCCAAGGAACGACTCGATCAAGGAACTCAAAACTTACATCCAACAGTCAAACTCATTTCAACTTACAGACTTCAACGATCATATCCTGATGTCAAGATCATCTCACGTGAATGATTCGATCAAAGGAAAACAAAGACATATAAGTCGTGAAAGGACTCCAATAATCGCATCATAAATCAAAGATTTGATCAAGCTTCAAGACTACATCTCTCGCCTACATCTCTCGATTAACGTTCAAGTCATTTAACTTTGAATTGCTCTCAGTGAAGATCTCATAATGAAGAGTTGGATCTAACAGTTATGAGAAATAAGAATACACAATGTATCTAAGGTATATCTTTATCTAATCGTTATTGCTCAAAATGTTTTTCAAAACCATGCATATATCATTATCATATGTTTTCTAAATCTGCATGTTTTGATTTCATGTTTTTAACTATATTTCAAATGATTTAATACTATATATTTAATTTCAAATATACCAAGTTTTTATTCGCATTTATCGAATATTTTGTCACGAGTAAATTTTTTTTCAAAGAGACTTTCAGGACGCTAATGAAATAGTAGCGCTCTCCTGAACTTGTCAAGTCACGACGCTGATAGGTCATTAGGACACTGATAATGCTCAGGGTTGAAATTAACTGATTAATCAAGACGCTTACTTGTATTGTACCGGTCCTCTATATTAGTCAACCTTTGAAGTTGTCAAGAAGCTGACTCAACATCAGCTCACTGAAGATCTTTTAAAAGTTCTTCAAAGAATGTTTCTTTGAGGACGTTGATGGTTATAAGCTGATTAAACTATCAAGACGCTTTCTGGATAGCAGTGCCCTCACTTTTGGAAATCAACTTAATAACTTTCAGGAGGCTGATTGTCCTTTAGCGTGTTTTTAAATGTCATATGTTTTAAAAGATAGGACCCTACTAAGTAAGTAGCGCCCTCATCTTACGATTTTATGTTTTAAAAAGGACGCTTACTACATAGGTTGCGCCCTCATCATAAGTTATTTTGGTTTAAAAAAGCAGGACACTCACTAAGTGAGTAGCGCCCTCATAAGTATAGTTTTAAATAAAGTCAGGACGTTGACTATGCAGTAGCGCCCTCAGAACAATAAAATGAGTCAGGATGCTCACAACTTGGTAGCGCCCTCACTTACCGTTTAGCAGGTCACTTATACAGAATAAGCGCCCTCAAAGAACAAAGCGACAAAGTTGACATTATGTGTCAGGACACTAATTGCGGAATCAGGACGCTAGTTCAATTATGGTCACTGTTCTGACACGTACACCATATCGGTTTACTTTTCAGAACAAATCTCTGCACAAGAACTTTTCAGATAAATCAGAGATCTTCTCTGATGCATGAATCGGGGTATCTTGAATTCTCCTTATTTATGCTATCTGGAAAAAACCAGAATGTGCATGAAAATTGCAGATGCCATTTTCATATACCACTCTAGCCGTTGAGTCTCAACGTTCATCTTGAATTTGAAATTCAAGTGTATAACGTCTATGATCCTCTAAGTCTATAAATACCAACACTTAGGACCAAACAACTTGCCAATCACTTTGTGTTGTGCCAATACTTTTTGAAACTAGTCTGAGTCAAAATTAATTTCATTTTCTAATCTTTCAAAGTATTTTTACTGTGCCTATACAATTTTCATACTGAACTTCAATTCTATTTTATATTTGAAAATCTACTTTAATATTGGTATCAACTCATATTCTCAACACTGATTCATATCATCATTCATGCTGGTGATAGAATTTTAGAAATAGTTCAAGATATATGGTCGTACTTGATTTCATATCTTAAGTATTGTATTGAACTATATCAGTAGTTGCGTTAAACTACTGATCGTTGAACCAAAAGTTTTCATACATATATTCTAGATCTATTTTGGAAATTGTCTATGTCTTTGATTTACACCAGTCCTCTATTTTTTAACATCAATATTTATTTGGTATATTTTATCTTTCGATAAAGCACTGATTTTCATATCATATCATTCATGCTTTTCGAAACTGCACTTGGGCAATACCAAACATTGAAAGGTAAAGGACAAAAGGTGTATTTCAACTTAGCATTACCTATTTCACATTTCATATCTTCGTAATGTTATGTACTGGGCTTAATGTAAAGCGTTCTACTGCGTTAGAACCACCGAACATCTCAGTGTTGTAATGCTGGTGTGTTTCTAGATTGAAACAACCAGGACAAGTGAAAGTAGTTCACTTGATGATTTCAGGATTGAAATCATATAGGATTTCTCTGAGCCTGTAAAAGAGAAACCGATTCATCCTCATCCTGTAAAAAAATAAGTGTGTCCTTAACCTTAAAAATGATAGGTTATCTCTCAGCCTTTAAAAGAGAAATCGGTTCATCCTCATCTAGTAACAGGGTAGGTGTGTCCTTAACCTTAAAAAAGATAGGTTATCTCTCAGCCTTAAAAGAGAAATTGGTTGTTCCTTATCCCGCAAAAGGATCATGGTTCTTCCATAGCCAGTAAAAGGAACATGGGTTTCTCCTCATCCTGAAAAAAGGAAATGGTTCTTCCTTAGCCATAAGGAACATGGGTTTTTTTTTAATTCACAGAAAAAGGAAAATGGTTCATCCTTAGCCCGTGAAAGGATAGGTTTGCCTTTAACCTGAAAAAGGGTAGTTGTAACGGTTTGGTTCTCACTCGTAAGAGAATCAGTTAGTGGACTGAGAAAATCCTAATCGGGAGATTAGGTAGTGGATGTAGGCTTGGCCGAACCACTTTAAATCTGCGTCAAACTTTTGCATTTTAGTCTGTGTTCTAATTTGCGTCATTCCAATTAACTTATGTAAATCACCTAAGTTATTGGAGGAATATTAAAAATTGACCATCGCACCCAATTCATTCCCCCTCTTGGTTGGGACCAACACCATCCCTTTCTGTTAAAATTTGCATCAGATCTTCCACCAAGTTGAATTTGTTCAATACAAATATCAATAAATATCTTTTTTGTGGCGTTATTCCACTCAGCCCTAATTGATCTCTTCTCGTCATCTTTCTCCCTTATATTTGTCATGTTTTCCTCGTGAGTACTCATTTTTCTTATACAAAAACTGGCACAAGAATCATATGTATAAACAAATAATGCACAAAGATAAATAAATAATAGCATTCAATGAATAACATACAAACAAACAAATTATGTACAAGAACACATCACCTGTTTTGCATCAAGAACACATCAAACAATAGATTTCGAAGTTTACAAAGATCAAGCTCGAAGAACGAAGACATATCTCATGTCTAATTCATTAGTTTGATCTCTGGTGTGTAGGGTAACCCCTCGATCAATCTCAGCACTAAAACTCTGAAAATTGCAAAGTCTTCAAAATCACTTTTGATATAGTATTTCATTTTGAAAAAAATGTTTTAATCATAATTTCAATGAGTTTTGAATTATTTAAAAGTGTTTAATCTTATATCAAAATGTTTTGAGTCAATGAAATGGTTCTTTAGTGTCAAAATATTAATTTTTCAAAAATAAGGCTATCCAGCAATTTGCCAAAAATTTTCAGAAGGCACTAGCGCACTATCAGTGTTGATAGCACGCAGACAGGGTTCAATAATCAAGCATTTATTTTCTTGGAAAATTGTTTTATAGCGCTATCCCCTTTGATAACTCGCTATAGAGCTGTTGCCGTGATTTTTCCATTTTTAGTAAAATGGGCAATAGCGCGCTATAGGCCTTGATAACGCGCTATCGAAAAGTCTTAAAAACTCGACCTCTCGGGTTTGTGTATATCGACCAGCTATAGCCAGCTATCTGTCAATAGAGAAGATGGTACACACCCTAATAGCACGCTATCCACGTCTTAGACTATAATCTAATATTTCTAACAAGAAGAATGTGGGCAGTTCTGCTTGCTCGATTTTTCTATTCCTTGCACAGTTTTGCCAGGTTATCTTAATTGAAATATTCTCTAGTAACACATAGATGATTCCCGTTGTCTCGCAAGCCCAAAGCAACTTTAGATTAAACAATGTTTTGAATTCAAATCATTATGTAGTACTCTTGCTCTTTAACCTTCAACTTCAAATTTTATAAAACGCTCATTCTCTGATTTTCAAAAATACAACACGCACGATTTTTGCAAGTCATATTGAGCTTTCCAAAGAGTTTTTCAAGAGAAGAAAGTGATGATTCTTGCATTTGCAAAAACAAGCTTCGAATTGAATCAAAATTGCAATCTGTCTTGATGTTCAGCAAGTTCTTCATTTTATCCCTTTTGTGCTAAGATTTGCAGAGGCTATCCATTGTTTAAAACTCTAAGTAAATGAAGTGGTCTCGGTAAGATACCACATCAAAAAAGAACACATCACCTGTTTTGCATCAAGAACACATCAAACAATACCTTTCGAAGTCTACAAAGATCAAGCTCGAAGGACGAAGACATATCTCATGTCTAATGCATTAGTTTGATCTCTGGTGTGTAGGCTAACGCCTCGATCAATCTCAGCACTAAAACTCTGAAAATTGCAAAGTCTTCAAAATCACTTTCGATATAGTATTTCATTTTGAAAAAATGTTTTCCGCAAGGTTTTAATCATAATTTCAATGAGTTTTGAATTATTTAAAAGTGTTTAATCTTATATCAAAGTGTTTTGAGTCAATGAAATGGTTCTTTAGTGTCAAAATATTAAGTCTCAAAAATTTAGATTTATCTCCAGTCATATGCCTTGAGCAGTCGTTGTCTAGATACCATATATCTTCATTTTTACTCATCTACACAACATAAAATACTTTTGACTTTGGCACCCATGCTACTTTGGGTCCATGCATGTTACCATCAAGAAGAACAAAATTTTCAATCCCTGCATATTTTCTTTTTCTTTCCATTTAAGACAGTACATCTAAGCATGGTATGACCATCCCTATGACACTTGTGGCATATTGGTTTTTTTGTCAGTAAGGTGTTATATTCCATTTGCTTTGACCCGTGTGTATAACCTAAGCTAGCTTTGTTGAATGCACATCTTTGTGATCCTAACATCATGTCAAATAACTTTTGACCATTTGTAAATTTGATCACAGTGTAGTTCAGGTCTTTCTTTTCCTTTCTAAGTGTTTTGTTTTCATTTTTCAGTTTCTCAACAACTTTCTTTAGTTGTTCATTATCTCTGGACAATCCGTCCAACTCTCTTCTTGTTGGAATTTTATTTCCTCAAGAGCTTCTTCAAGACTATGCTTGAGCTTTTTGTTCTTCCTAATTTCTTTATTGAATTTTTTCTTATGATCATTTAAATGAATATCGAAAGCATTAAGTTTGTCAATAGGTTCAGATTTTACCTCCGCGCTTGCCATTAAGCACAAAGCAATAGTGTGATCTGAATCCAGTTCATCCTTACTTGAACTTGAATCATCCCATGTAGCTTTGAGAACTTTATTGTCCTTTCTTTTTGAAGTTGTGTTCTTATATCTAGTAGAGCATTCACTCTTTACATGACCTGGTTTGTTACAACTGTAACAGATTAACTCTACAAGTTTTGACTCGGGTTTCTTTCCTTTGTGAAACTTTGAGTAAGAGCCACTCTTACCCTTTCTCCTAAGTAACTTGTTGAATTTTCTAGAAAACATAGCCATGTCATCTTCTAAGTCTGAATCATCTTCAAAATCAGTTTTAACATTGAGGGTAATATATTTTTTTTCTTTTTCCTCAACCTTGATCGGACATGTCTTATCTTTTAACTTCATTTCAATAACAATTAATAAACCACACAGCTCATCAAATGTATATTTAGCCAGATTTTTGGCTTCTTCAATGGCCGTGGCCTTGGGATCCCAAACTCTAGGAAGACCCCTTAGAAAGTTTCTAATAGTTTCTTCTTGGTCATAACTTTTTCCTAGGTTCTTCATTTCATTGATGTTTGTTGTAAACCGAGCAATAGCCTCGACTATTGAATTAGTTTCCTCCAACCTATAGGTCTCATATTTTTCAACTAGCATTTGGAGCTTTGCCTTTTTAACCTGGAAAGTTCCTTCATGGGTGACCTCTAACTTATCCCAGATTTTCTTAGTGATTTCACACGCGCTAACTTTATTGAATTCTTCAACGGATAAACTGCAAAATAAAATGTTTACAGCTTGGTTATTTAATAACTCTTTTTTTTTCCTTGGGACTCCATTCGTCTAACTCTTTAGGGATAGTGGCACCCTTTACAATTTTAGTAGGTGTTGAACAACCATTTGTCACAACATCCTACATTTCTAAGTCTTGGGCTTTTAGGTAATACCTAATCTTTGTTTTCTAATGAGAATAACTATCTCCCTTGAACACTGGTAGTCGGTTGGTGGAGTTTCCTTCACTTGAAAGATGAGCACTTCTTGCGTTTTATGCTGCCACACTTAATCAAAGATGGTTAGATACTTTAACGGTTAACCTGCTCTGATACCAACCGTTGGCCCAGTTATGTCCAAGAGGGGGGTAAATGTTAACCTAAGCAGTTCATCACTTAGCACGTCCCTAAGTATACTTGATGAAGTATATTTTGATGATCACAAACAAAATCTCTTTCGGTGCTAACGAGCTTTATTCAAGAACCTATCTCAGCACCTCAGGAAATCAAAAAACCAAAGTATGATTCGATGAATGAACTCAAGGTCCTACCAGTTGTTCAAGATCGTTTTAATCAAAGGACCTCAAAGATCATATCATGATTTCAAGATCACATCACACGAACGATTCGATCAAGCTGAAGACTACATCTTTTGATCAACGTTCAAGACAGATCAACGTTCAAGACATTCAACTCTAGCGTGAAGTTCATCGAAGATCTCATAATAAAGAGTTGGGCGTAAAGATTATGAGAAACATGAGAAATACACAAGTATTTAAGGTATATCTTTCTCTAATCGACATTACTCAAACGCTATTCAAAACCATGCATAAATCACTTGCATATTTGCATGTTTTGATCATACGCTTTACGATATTTCAAATGATTTGATTTTCTATGTTTAATTTGAAATTTACCAAGTTTTTATTCGCATTCATCATGTTTTTAATCGCGAGTCAAAACTATATTTCAAGAGTCTTTCAGAACGCTAATGATTTAGCAGCGCCATCCTGAACTTAATAAGTCAGGACGCTGATGATTCATTAGAACGCTGATAACATTCAAGGTTGAATTGAGTTGATTCATCAAGACGCTTACTTGTAAGTAGCTGACTCCCTTTAGTCAACCTCTAAAGTTGTCAGGACTCTAACTCAACATCAGCTTACTGAAAGATTTCTAAGTTCTTCAAAGAACTTATCTTTGAGGGCACTGATAGTTATAAGTTAGATAAACTATCAGGACGCTACCTGGATAGGAGCACCCTCGTCTTTCGAAACCAACTTAATAACTTTCAGGACGCTGATTGTCTTTTAACGCACTTGGTTTTGTTTTCAAATACTTTAAAATAACAGGACGCATACATAATTGTAGCGCCCTTATGTTTAATGTTTTAAAAAGTAGGAAGCTTACTTGAAAAATAGTGCCCTCATGTACTTAATTGTTTTAAAACAAAGCAGGACGCTAACTGTGCAGTAGCGCCCTCAGGGTTAAGTCACTTGTGTCGCAAAGTAAGTCAGAACGCTTACGAGTTAGTAGCGCCCTCACTTCATTGTTCAGTAGGACGCTTATACATAACGAGCGCCCTCAAGGAACAAAACAACAAAATTGATATTATGCGTCAGGACGCTGATTATGGAATCAGGATGCTAATTCAACAACCGTCATTGTTCTAACAAGTACACTATATCAGTCTACTTTTTTAGAATAGATCTTTGCATAGAATCCTTTTCAGATTTATCAGAGATCTTCTCTGATACATGAATCAAGTTTTTTTAAAACTTTCCTTATTGATGTAATCTGAAAAGAATCAGAATGTTAGTGAAAATTGCAGTTACCATTTTCATATAACATTGTAGCTGTTGTGTGTAAACGTTCACATTATATTTGAATTTCAAATGTCTAACGACTATTATCTACTAGGTCTATAAATATCAATACTTTGAATCAAACAACTTGCCGATAATTTTTATTGTGCCATAAACTTTTTGAATGTTAGTCGTTGTTCAATCTTTCAAAAGTTTTCAAATGTTCTAAGTTTTCAAAGTATTCTTCACTGATATTAATATTTTCATATTGAGCTTCAATTATATTCTATCTTTGAAAATCTATTTTTAACTAGTTTCTACTCAAATTCTCAGCCTGGATTTACACTTAACATCAATCATGCTGATGAAAGAATTTGAGAAATAGTTCATGAGAGATGCAGTTGTACTTGATTTCATATCTTAAGTACTGTATAGAACTATATCAGTAGTTGTGTTAACTACTGAATACTAAACTAAAAGTTTTCATGCTTATACATTTTATCTATTTTGAAAACTATCTGGGTCTATATTTTACACTGGTCCTGCATTTTCAACTTCAATGTTTCAATGGTATCATAAATTAAGTGTATGTCTCTTAACATTACGTATTAAAATTTATACATCTTTGTAATGTTATGCACATGAGCTTAATTATAAAGTGTTCTACTGAGTTAGAACCAATATTATTATTTTGTGTTGTAATGTTGGTGTGTTTTTGGATTGAAACAACTAGGTCAAGTGAATGTAACCCACTTAATGATTTCAGGGTTGAACTCATGTTAAGGTTCATCCTCACCTGTAAAGTGATAGGTTATCTTTGAACCTGTAAAAGAGAAATGGTTCTTCCTCATCCCGTAAAAGGAAAACGGTTCTTCCTTATCCCGTAAAAGGAACATGGGTTTTTCCTCATCCCAAAAAAAGGGAATGCGATTCATCCTTAGCCCGCAAAAGGATAGGTTTGCCTTGAACCTATAAAAGGTTATGCATAACAGTTTGGTTCTCACCTATTAATCTATGCGGTTCATCACTTAGCTCATCCCTAAATATACTATGATAAAGTATATTTTGATGATCACAAATAAAATACTTTTTGGTGCTAAATGTGCGTGTATCAAGATTTCATCAAAGCACCTAAGGTAAGCAAAAAGCCAAGGAATGACTCAATCAAGGAACTCAAAGATCACATCCAACGGTCAAGTTTGTTTCAATCAAAAGGACTTCAACCATCACATCATGATTTCAAGATCACTTCACTCAAAATGATTCGATCAAGCTTCAAAACTACATCTCTCGATCAACGTTCAAGTCATTCAACTCCTCAAAGCTCTTATTAAAGATCTCATAATGAAGAGTTGGATTTAACGGTTATAAGAAAAGAGAAATACATAAAGTATTTAAGGTATATCTTTCTCTAATCTTTATTGCTCAAAAAATTTTTCAAAACCATGCATAAATCATCTACATATGTTTCTCTAATCTGCATGTTTTGATTTCATATTTTTACGATATTTCAAATAATCTAATAATATATATTTAATTTGAAATCTACCGAGTTTTTATTCGCATTTATCGTATATTTTATCTCGAGTTAAAACTGTTTTCAAAGAGTCTTTCAGGACGCTAATGAGTTAGCAGCGCTCTCCTGAACTTGATAAGTCAGCACGTTGATAGTTCATTAGGATGTTGATAATGTTCAAGGTTGAATTCAACTGATTTATCAGGACACTTACTTGTATAGTAGCGGCCTCCTTTATTAGTTAACCTTTGAAGTTGTTAGGGAACTGACTCAGCATCAGCTCACTGAAAGATGTCTTAAGTTCTTCAAAGAATGTTTCTTGGAGGATGCTGATAGTTATAAGTTGAACAATCTATCAGGACGCCGTCTGAATAGAAGCGCCCTCACCTTTTGGAATCAACTTAGTAACTTTCAGAACGCTGTGTAATACCCTAGGTTTGCACAAAATAAAAATAAAAAAATTGTTCGGGCAGACTTGCCCGAACCTTCAGGCGCATTTTTCTTATTTAAGGAATTCCTCCCCCTCCTCATTTCTCACACCAAAATCACTCCTCGTGATTTTTCTTCTATTTTTCACTCATTTTGAGTTTTTGTCTTCTCTTTTGAGACTCTCTTTTCGAGACTCTCGGCACGGTGCAACGTGGTCCTGCCCGAGGAAAGGTGCCAATTTTCAAAGGAGTTTTTATCTGAAGGTGGGGAACGAAACATAGGTTTGCATGTCTTATAACTTTTATTAAAGTTTACATTCATTTATCATTATGTTTACTATTCATTTACACTGCACTATTGCGTATAATGTTCATACTGTCATACTTATGCCTATATACTTGAAGTTCATGTATTACATTGTTGTTATGTCGGATTAGTGGTCAATCTGGCTCAACCAGACTCAGTCTTGTCCTCAGTAACTTTAAATAGTGAACGGGAGGCAACGTGTTGCTCTAGACGATTGGTATTTAAGTAGACCTCGTGTCTCACCTCTCAACTGGAGGCTGATCTGGTTGGTCTTATTTGAAAGCTATCAGCTTATACAAGTAATACTGAATGTCCTAAACTTGCACGTAGTAATACCGACCCTGATAAGGATTACCAGACGTTGCCAAATCCTGTCTAAATATTAAGTAAAGACCGGACCAGTTCATGCATTGGCATCATACAAAGCACCACCTAGAGACGTATGTGGTTTATGATTCATAGAATAGTTAGAAGCAATGCTTGCTATTCATTATATTTCTCTGGAGAGGGACGTACAATGAGAACCTGGCTACTCCTGGGGAGGGACATATATTGTGAATCCAGAGCGTCGTTCCTGAGGAGGGACGTACAATGAGAACCCGACTACTCCCGTGGAGGGACATTTGTACGTGAACTCAGACGATGTACAGTCATCAAACCAATACGAGACGGTGTCATGCATACATACATATTGGATTGATTATAAGGCTCTGATATGTATTTAAGATATTTGATTATGAAGTTTACTTTATTAATTGTTATATTCATGAACTATTTTACCCACTGAGCGTGTAGCTCACCCCGTTGTTATCCAACTTTTCACAGGAGATTAAGGTGGACTGGGTGCATGTTTTTGGGCCCACATTTTGTACCCTTTGTATTATTCACTGGGGATTTTTGGGAGAATGTTCCCTTAACTATTTCATGTACAAATATAGACATAGTTGAGAGTGAGGTGACATCGAACTTCTAAACCAGTCCATCACTATTTTCCTATCCGATTTACGTTGCTTGTTAGTTAGTATTTAATTGTTTTAATTGCTTTAATTGCTATTTTAATCACTTCATCATTCGATTTTAATTGTCCAGATAAAGTTAGGGTTGAAACGTGATAGCTAGTGTCGTAATTATAACTGAGGACAATACCCGGTATCTTATCGGACTTTATTATAGCATAGTTGAGAATCTTATCCCAATCCAGGTCATGTGCTTGATGTGAGTCATCTGCAAGTTAGGGAGGATACGACTTATGCAGAGTTGCCTATTCAGATTGTGGCTCACCGGGTTCAGAAACTAAGGAATAAAGAGATCATGCTTGTGCGAGTCAAATGGCAATTCCACGATAATGAAGAGCAAACGTAGGAGCTCGAGGACCAGATCAGAGAGAAATTCCCCGATCCTTTTACCGGCTGAGGTTAGTTCTCTTTCTTTTATTTTGAGGACAAAATCCTTTAAGTTGAAGAGAATTGTAATGCCCGTACCTTAGGATGACGTCATTTTGACCCTTAGAGTACCGGTATACGTGTACGTATACGTATATGATGCTTGATGAGCGTTGGTTTGAGTGTCTTTGCATGAAGTTTCGGAATGATCGGAGACTCGTTCGACGTCGAAACGAATCAAAAACGGTGTTTTGGATCAGTGGAGCTCGCTTTATGGAAGAAAAAATTTCTGTCACCGATTACATCAATGGCATGATCTCCTAGATCTGTGGTCCGATTGAGCTAAAATTTTGTCAACTTATTCTTCTCTGATAGGTCTTCATTATCAACAGTGAAGATCATGATCGGAGTTGTCTACTGTGAGTTATAAAGCTCCATACACTGTTTCACGGATTTATTGATTTTCTTGCTTAATTTTGATTAAATGGTTGGATCTCAAAATCCCACAGTTGGATTGAGCTGACATTTTACCAGAATGTGACATTGATGAGTCATTTGCAAGAAATTGAATATCTAAGTGAACGTAATTTCGCCAAGAAACTGTTCCTTCTATTTATTAAGTGTATTTTTAAGTGTGGGCCCAATTTTTTTCTCTAAAAGCAACTACAACGATTTTTTGACTCACTTGTTCATTTTTTTCACTATCAAAGAGTCTAAGAGAGTTTGAAGAAGGAGGAGAGGAGAAAAGGGAGGAAAAAGGATGGGTTTTTTGTGATTTGTGCCCAAGAATCACCCAAGGTAACCATTCTTCCCCATTTCTTTCTCATTTTCTTCCTTCCATCACTTTCCCACATGCGTGAAAATTGATTTTTCAACCTAGGGTTTCTATTTATCCTGAAATTCTAGGGTTAATGGTCTAGGGTTTTCATGTAAGGGTCGATTTATGATTGTTTTTCATACTAATGACCTTCCCTAACCTCAACCAACATATAATGAGTGTTTTCCACTCTTGGATCCCAAAATTTAAGGGAGAGGTAAGAAATCCAATGTTGGACTTAGGTTTTGAGATTAGGATATGTTAATCTAGAAGGCATTGGGAGTCAACAAATGGTGAAACCCCAAAATTTCTAACAAGAAATTGGAGGGGTTTCATAGACTTGACCTAAACTAGAATTTTGACCTAGGGTTGCCTATTCAAATTTCTTGTGATTTAGATGAAATTGATGAATAAATATGGATGTATGACCCTCTAATTTACTGATCTTGAGTAGAGGAAACCCTATTGTAGAGTAATTTTGGCTTAGGCCATGTAAATTGACAATTTCCATTTGATCCATCAAATTGGGGCTTTTGACACAAATCAAGTCAATTGATAAAATTGACTTGGGGATTGTTTAATTGAACCCAAATTGGATAGAATTATGGGTTTTGAATGTTTGGACTTGTATTAAAATTGAAAGACTTTGTTTAATTTGACCTTAGGCTATGTGTTGCCCAAATTGGGGATTTTGACCAAGACTTAGTCAATTGGTGAAATCTACTTGATGAATAGTCAAATTAACCCCTAATATGATTGAATGCTTTGTATTATAGTGTTTGAGATCAAGGGGATCAACCTATGTCATTCAATTTGGGTTATGTATAGTTTAATTTGATGTTAATGGGTTAAATTGGACAATAGAAATTTGGCTCATGGGTTAACCATTCTAGAATTATTAGTTGACTTTGATATTGGGTTTAAACATGGTTATTAGCATACTTTGGCTGATTTTAGTATTGTATGAACCATGTGTATTATGTACGAATTATAATTGATTTGAATAACCCAAGTGGGCTAGTTGGAAGTTGAGGTACGTGAGGTGATTTGTGATCTTACTAGTATTCGCTTGCGGATTGAAAATTGGATTGGCTAGACTTAGCCAATCGAGTGTGAGTGTTCTTTTACTTGTTGGTTTTTATATACGCGGCATTGTATTATACAACTTGTTTCAAATTGATATATATATATATATATATGGATACGACATATGCATGTTTTAATTGATTCATGAAACGAATTTGAGCATATTCCAGTGGGTTAGCAATTTGGTTGGGTCTTTTAATTTTTATTTTCTTAGGGAAGTCATGTAAGTCTAGAGAGATCCCCAGTTATGGACCTGGCAGAGGGTACACAGTCGTGGTTCACCTAGACCTGAAATAGGGTTTGGAAAGAATTGTAAATTGGTGACGTGCCCTTGGAATTCCTAGAGAATACGGGTAAGAGGTCGTTCGAGCATGGGTTTCGCTCACTCGTGTTCTCGAATTGATTCTTCCCTAGGAGGTGTTAGGATTGCATTGCATGTTATTTAAATGGTACGCATTGTCTTGTTATAACATGATTCATTATATTAGCATGTATGTAATCTTCTTTCATCACCATGTTATTTCATGTTATTTCAAACACTTTAATGATCTTGATATGTTTTACATAAATGCACATATATGTAAACACTTGTAGAAGATATTCACTGAGCTTGTTGTAGCTCACACCTCATCCTTATCCTTTCAGGTTCTGATAAGAAGGGGAAAGGGAAGGTTTGACTGCGTAGCATTCCTTTCAGTATTTTGTTGATATAGGTGTTGTACACTTTTGTAATTCGATATTATGTACATGATAACACCTAACATATGTATAATTAACACAGAGATGGGATGTGTATGGTTTTATATTATTTGAACTTTTGAAATTTTATACTTGATATTTTTGGAGATGTAATATTTATTATTGTTGATCATGTTTGGATGGATGTTATATAGGATCATTTGTATTTAGGATTTTTGTTTAAGTTAGGTTGATGGGATGCCGAATGTATCGCGAAAGGGTATACCTAGGGGTTCCATCCCAGTCATGACATTGCGTACAGTGGGTCGTGACAGTGGTGGTATCACAGCCAGTGTTTTAGGTTTAAAATCCTTAAAAAGAATAAAAGACTTATATGATATTATGATTGCCTTTATGGGTATGATTATGGCTAGTTATCTTAGGGGTAACTTTTCCTGGATTGTGATCCTGATTGAGCTTTTTCGTATTGTGAATTTCAGATATTTACAAGAGAGGAAAGAGCAGGATTAGCCATTGACCCAGAGGAACGCCTTAGGCGTATTGCGGCAGTCTTAGAGGCCACTCACCAGCAGGAGGCCCAGACCCTCAAGTTGTTAGGCCGTACGCAGGGTGTTAGGCCACCACCACAGGGTGATGTAGCAGCGGCTGTAGAGCACAGTAGTGTAGATGCAGTAGGGGGTCAAGCAGATCAGGCAGATCGGGCAGATCAGGTAGATCAGGTAGATCAGGTAGATCAGGCAGGACCAGTTGGGGTCCAGCATGCTGTAGTTGGTGAGAGTGAGGCTGAGAGGGCAGAAAAAAATCGTTATGAGAATGTTATGAAAGCCTTCAAGTTTCAGAATCCGGTTGAGTTTCCGGGTGGTCTTGACTTAGAGCTTGTTGAGGGATGGTTTACTCGGATGGTTGACTCGGATGGAGACCATTTTTAGTGATATGAGAGCTCTTGAGCACGATAAGGTCAAGTTTTCCAAATTTAAGTTGATTGACAAGGCTAATAAGTGGTGGGAACGAGTGGAGCGTCTCGAGGGCGAGATCCAAACTTGGGCCAGATTTAAGGAGTTATTCTTTGAGGAGTTTTATTCACGGGCCGAGAGGGATTAGCCTCGGATCCAGTTCTTACATCTGACCCAAGGGAGCATGTCTGTGAGAAAGTATTAACAAGAGTTTAATAGGTTGACACTCTTTGCTCCAGAGATGGTATCTATAAATGAGTTGAGGATGCAGAGGATACGAGATGGCTTCTGAGATCATATTTGTCAGGGTTTGGCACTGGCTGGTGTGCATACCTATACATAAGCTATGATGCAGGCTGCAGATTTTGATGTCGCAGACGCCAAGTCTTGGAGGAGGTTATCTATTAAAGTTCAGACACCCACAGCACATACAGTTCAGACTCAGCGAGCAGGGTAAGAGAGTCAGTACTTAGGGGAGGTACAACGGCAGTGGATATGAGGCATCTATAGCCTCCGCTCCAGCCCCAGTAGCACCACTAGTAGTTGGACAGAGTGTTCAAACTCCAAGCAGACCCCAGCAGCAGTGTTCTGCGAGATATGATGGGCAACCTACAGTCGGGGAAGAATTGCAGGCCGCGTCTTCAGCCCAGAGCGCCTAGGCCTATAGTTTGCTATGGTTGTGAAGTTCTGGGGCACAAGAAGAGTCAGTGTCTGCAGAGGGCATCTTTTGGCCAGTTTAGTCTTACGCCAGTACCTACCAGAGAGTAGGCCAAAGTCGTTACGCAGGCAGATCCTGAGGCCAGCAAGCAGTTAATTGAAGGTATAATCAACATTTGTGATTTTATGATGTATGTTCTAATTGATGTTGGTTCTACCTTGTCATTTATTTTTGGTAGTGTGGAAAATAGATTGAGATTATCGCCTGTTAGGACTAGTACGCCATTGATTTTGAGTACGGCGGCCAGTGAGAGAATTTACCCTAATATGGTATGTGTAGGATGTATAGTGAGATTCGAGGACCATGACATGTCTGTTGACCTTGGAGTGTTAGAGTTCCTCAAGTTCAATGCCATTTTAGGTATGGATTTGCTGGCAACGTATCACACTCACATTGATTGCTTCGGCAATAGGGTTGTCTTCCAGATAACCGGATGACCAGTCTTCATTTTTCGAGGCAAGACTGCATCAAGACCACCCAGGGTAGATTAGCCACAGATGATGACATTGCTATGATGGCGAGTTTAACGCTAGTGGATGATGTGAAACAGGGTGTACAATTAATAGACATTCATGTAGTCTGCGAGTACCCAGAGGTTTTTTCGGATGAGTTACCTGGCTTGCCGCCTAAGCGAGAGGTAGACTTTATCATTGAATTGATGCCGAGGACAAAAGCTATTTCCATTCCACCGTATCGTATGGCACCAAAAGAGTTAAATGAACTCAGAGCCCAACTTGATGAGCTAATGGGCTAGGGATTCATTTCCCCTAGTATGTCGCCTTGGGGAGCACATGTGTTGTTCGTCAGGAAGAAGGACGGGAGTCTTTGTCTGTGCATAGACTACCGTTAGCTGAATAAGGTGACAATGAAGAACAAGTATCCTCTTCCACGTATTGATGATATATTTGACCAACTGATTGGGGCCAAGCTCTTTTTGTAGATTGACTTGAGGTCTGGGTACCATCAGTTGAGGATTAGAGATAAGGTTGCTCCGAAGACTGCTTTTCGAACGAGGTATGGACATTATGAGTTCTGGTAATGCCTTTCTAGTTGACTAATGCACCAGCTATGTTCATGGATCTGATGTAAAGAGTGTTCAGACCGTACCTTGACCAGTTTATTATAGTCTTCATTGATGATATCGTAGTCTATTCTAAGACTAAGGAGGATCATGAGCGTCATCTCAGAGTTACTTTGCAAACATTATTGGAGCATAAGTTGTATGCCAAGCTGAGCAAGTGTGACTTCTGGATGACTGAGGTGAAATTTCTGGTTCATGTGGTTAGTATAGAGGGTATTTCAGTTGATTCTGCAGAGGTTGAGGAGATTACCGGTTGGCCGAGACCTACCACAGTGACAGAGATTCATAGTTTTCTGGGTTTGGCTGGCTATTACAGGAAGTTCTTGAGGAACTTTTCCACAATAGCCGCACCATTGACTAAGCTGACTCAGAAGAATGTGACCTTCACGTGGTCGGATGCCTGTGAGAGAGCCTTCAGTGAGTTGAAACAGAGATTGACTACAGCTTCAGTGTTGATTCTTCTAGAGCCTGGGAAAGAGTTGGTGATTTATACGGATGCATCGCTTTTGGGTCTGGGATGTGTACTAACGCAGGAGGGTCGAGTGGCTGCATATGCATTTAGACAGCTTAAGGTGCAGGAGCGCAATTACCCCATGCATGATTTGGAACTGGCAGCCATTGTGTTTGCACTGAAGCTATGGAGGCGTCACCATTATGATGAGAGGTTTACTTTGTTTTTTATCATAAGAGTTTGAGATATCTCTTTGATCAGAAGGAGTTGAATATGCGGCAGAGGAGATGGCTCGAGTTACTTAAGAATTATGATTTCTCTTTGGAGTATCATCTTAGCAAAGCCAATGTTGTGGCTGACACTTTAAGCCGTAAGCGAGCAAAGACTCAGGTGGTTTCTTTTCAGATGGCCTAACAGTAGTAGTTGCTTGAGAGAGTAACGATGATGAGTATACTCTCGGACGTACCACGTAGTGAGATATGTGCTCAGATGCACGTACAGCTTGCTGATGCCCATATTCAGAGGGTTAGAGATCTACAGGAGTATTGTCCGGATTATGACATGTACTGTAGATTCGCAGACAGTGCTGACCGAGCCGATTGGCAGAGAGGGTCAGATGATGTCTTGCGGTATAGAGGGAGACTGTGAATCCCATATGATGTTGAGTTGCGTGCTGAGATACTTCGAGAGGCGCACAGGTCTTAGTATATTGTTCATCCAGGGGCTACCAAGATGTACCATGACATGAAGAGATTTGTATGGTGGCATGGGATGAAGAAAAGTATCGCTGAGTACGTGCAGAGATGTGAGGTGTGCCAGCTAGTTAAGGCTGAACACTGAAGCCTGAAGGTCGAATGCAGCCGTTACCCATACCTAAGTGGAAATGGGAGCACATCACAATGGATTCATTATGGGATTACCGAGGTCTCAGGACAGATTTGATGCCATTTGGATTATGGTCGATAAATTGACCAAGAGTGTACACTTCCTTAGACTCAGCCGATTATATGTGAAAGAGATTGTGAGACTTCATGGAGTGCCTTTGTCTATCTTGTCGGATCGTGATCCATGATTTACATCGAGGTTTTGGCAAGCTTTTCAAACCCGATTTGGGACTTGTCTCTGACTCAGTACATTGTTTCACCCTCAGGTGGATGGTCAGTCTGAAAGAGTGATTCAGATGCTGGAAGATATGCTCAGGTCTTGCATTTTAGAGTTCGGTGGTGGTTGGGGTGAGCATTTTCCCTTGTGTGAGTTTGCTTACAACAACAGTTATCTGGCGAGCATCGGTATGGCACCGTATGAGGTTTTTTATGGAAGACCTTGTAGATCACTAGCTTGTTGGTAAGAGGTGGGAGATATGCAGTTATAGGGCCATGATGCAGTTGTTGAGCAGATCGAGAAAGTCAAGCTAATTCGGCAAAGGCTGAAGTTAGCTCAGGACAGGCAGAAGAGTTATTACGATAACCGGCATAGGCCATTGGAGTTTACAGTGGGAGATCTAGTTTTGCTTAAGGTCTCACCACAAAAGGGTCATATGAGGCTCGACGTCAGTGGGAAGCTTGCCCCTAGGTTCATTGGGCCATTCCAGATTATTGAGAGGATTGGACCGGCAGTGTACAGGTTGGCTCTACCTTCTCAGCTCGAGGGTGTTCATGATGTGTTTCATGAATCGATGTTGAGAGACTTTAATGAGGATCCATCGAATGAGTCTTATCCCGATCCGACTCATGTGCTTGATGTGAGTCATCTGCAACTCGGTGAAGATATGACTTATGCAGAGTTGCCTATTCAGATTGTGGCTCGTCGGGTTCAGAAACTGAGGAATAAAGAGATCTCGCTTGTGCGAGTCAAATTGCAATTCCATGATAATGAAGAGCAAACCTGGGACGCGAGGACCAGATGAGAGAGCAATTCCCTGATCTTTTTACCGACTGAGGTTAGTTCTTTTGCTTTTATTTTGAGGACAAAATCCTTTAAGTTGAAGAGAATTGTAATGCCCGTACCTTAGGATGACCTCATTTTGACCCTTAGAGTACCCGTATACGTGTACATATACGTATATGATGCTTGATAAGCATTGGTTTGAGTGTCTTTCATGAAGTTTCAGAATGATCGGAGACCCGTTCGACATTGAAACGTGTCGAAAACGGTGTTTTTGATCAATGGAGCTCGCTTTATGGAAGAAGAAATTTTTGTCACCGATTACATCAATGGCATGATCTCCTAGATCCGTGGTCCGATTGAGCTAAAATTTTTTCAGCTTATTCTTCTCTGATAGGTCTTCATTATTAACTGTGAAGATCTTGATCGGAGTTGTCTACTGTGAGTTATAAAGCTCCAAACACTGTTTCACGAATTTACGGATTTTCTTGCTTAATTTTGATCAAATGGTTGGATCTCGAAATCCCACAGTTGGATTGAGCTGACATTTTACCAAAATGTTGGTAACTGACTCATATAACTTTTTACAAGTTAAGATGTGAAATTAAAGAGTCATTTGAAAGAAATTGAGTATCTAAGTGAAAGTAATTTCAACAGGAAACTGTTCCTTCTATTTATTATGTGTATTTTTAAGTGTGGGCACAAATTGTTTCTATAAAAGCAACTACCACGATTTTTGGACTCATTTGTTCATTTTTTTTCACTTTCAAAGAGTCTTAGAGAGTTTGAAGGAGGAGAGGAGAAAAGGGAGGAAAAAAGAGGAGTTTGGGTGATTTGTGCTCAAGAATCACCCAAAGTAATCATTCTTCCCCATTTCTTTCTCATTTTCTTCCTTCCATCACTTTCCCACGTGCATGAAAACTGATTTTTCAACCTAGGATTTCTATGAATCTCGAAATTCTAGGGTTATTGGTCGAGGGTTTTCACGTATGGGTTGATTTATGATTATTTTTCATACTAATGACCTTCCCTAAACTCAACCAACATATAATGAGTGTTTTCCACTCTTGGATCCCAAAATTTAAGGGAGAGGTAAGAAATCCAATGTTGGACTTAGGTTTTAAGATTAGGATATGTTAATCTAGAAGGCATTGGGAGACTAAAAATGGTGAAACCCCCAATTTCTAACAAGAAATTAGAGAGGTTTCATAAACTTAACCTAAACTAGAATTTTGACCTAGGGTTCCCTATTGAAATTTCTTGTGATTTAGATGAAACTGATGAATAAATATGGATGTATGACACTCTAATTTACTGATCTTGAGTAGAGGAAACCTTATTGTAGAGCAATTTTGTCTTAGGCCATGTAAATTGACAATTTCAATTTGATTTGGGGATTTCCATCAAATTGGGGCTTTCGACACAAATCAAGTCAATTGATAAAATTGACTTGGGCATTGTTTAATTGAACCCAAATTGGATAGAATTATGGGTTTAGAATGTTTGGACTTGTATTAAAATTGAAAGACTTTGTTTAATTTGACCTTAGGCTATGTGTTGCCCACATTGGGGATTTTGACCAAGACTTAGTCAATTGGTGAAATCTACTTGATGAATAGTCAAATTAACCCATAATATGATTGAATGCTTTGTATTATAGTGTTTGAGATCAAGGGGATCAACCTATGGCATTCAATTTGGGTTATGTATAGTTTAATTTAATGTTAATGGGTTAAATTGGACAATAGAGATTTGGCTCTTGGATTAACCATTCTAGAATCATTAGTTGACTTTGATATTGGGTTTAAACATGGTTATTAGCGTACTTTGACTGATTTTAGTATTGTATGAACTATGTGTATTATGTAGGAATTCTAATTGATTTGAGTAACCCAAGTGGGCTAGTTGGAAGTCGAGGTACGTGAGGGGATTTGTAATCTTACTAGTACTCGTTTGCGGATTGGAAATTGGATTGGCTAGACTTAGCCAATCGAGTGTGAGTGTTCTCTTTACTTGTTGGTTTTCATATACGTGGTATTGTATTATATAACTTGTTTCAAATTGATATATATATATATATATATATATATATATATGGATATGACATATGCATGTTTTAATTGATTCATGAATTGAATTTGAACATATTGCATTGGGTTAGCAATTTGGTTGGGTCTTCTAGTTTTTATTTTTATGGGGAAGTCTTGTAAGTTTAGAGAGATCCCCAGTTGTGGACTTGGCGGACGGTTTTAAGGGTAGGCGCAGCCATGGTTCGCCTAGACCTGAAATAGGGTTTGGAAGGAATTGTAAATCGGTTACGTGCCCTTGGATTTCCTATTAGAATACGGGTAAGAGGTCGTTCGAATGTGGGTTTCGCTCACTCGTGTTCTCGAATTGATTCTTACCTAGGTGGTGTTTGGATTGCATTGGATGTTATTTAAATGGTATGCATTGTCTTGTTATGACATGATGCATTATATTAGCATGTATGTAATCTTGTTTCATCACCGTGTTATCTCATGTTATTTCAAACACTTTAATGATCTTGACATGTTTAACATAAATGCACATATATGTAGCCACTTGTAGAAGACATTCACTGAGCTTGTTGTAGCTCACACCTCATCCTTATCCTTTCAGGTTCTGATAGGAAAGGGAAAGGGAAGGCTTGACTGCGAAGCATTCCTTTCAGTATTTTATTGATATAGGTGTTGTACACTTTTGTATTTTGATATTATGTACATGATAACACCTATCATATGTGTAATTAACACATAGATGGGATGTGTATGGTTTTATATTATTTGAACTTTTGGAATTTTATACTTGGTATTTTTGGAGATGTAATATTTATTGTTGTTGATCATGTTTGGATGGATGTTATATAGGATCATTTGTATTTGGAATTTGTGTTTAAGTTAGGTTGACGGGGCGCCGGAGGGTATACCCGGGGTTTCCGTGCCGGTCATGACGATACGTACAGTGGGTCGTGACAAATTTCAACATATAAAGCTGAAAGTTCATCGCGCATAGGTAACAAAGAAAACGACATTCAAATCAAAATGGGAACTATCGATACAATAAAAATTATGGTAGGTTATTTGGCTCAAATGTATTCAAATATGGCCTAAATTATCTTTCTCATGCTGTGTTAACTAGGATTTCGCCTCAAGTTGTGATCAAACTTGTTCTAGAATCCATAGAGATCTAAGATATGACTTAGCAAACAAATTCCATTTCCAACAATCTCAATCCAATGATCAAAACCATGTACAAATGGTTAAGTCTCTCCAACAATTCTCAGCAAAAAATTGGATCAAGCACACAGACATGTAGGTAACTCTCTACATTCTCCAATTGTTTCATATCTCTAAAGTGTCATCATATCACTGGCCTTCTATAAGTCTAAAATTGTAAAAAATTGTGTTGTGACTACCTAACCTAAACTAATGCATACTCAGCTAACATACCATATGACAAAAATTCAAAACTCTCCCCCCAAACTTAACGCAAGCATTGTCCTCAATGCATGATATAAACAAATAAAGAAAAATAGAGGCATATAAGAGAGAAAGGAGTTTAGAAAACCCCCTAAACCCAAATGGGTGAAGATGAGCGCCATTCGTCTCTCCTAGTTGCTCCAAGAGATCCCCGAACTTACTTTAGAACCTGGAAAGGAAAAGAAACAGAATTTTTCAATGCACGAAATTCAAATCCTATACTACAATGACTAAATTAAAAAAATTAAAACACCAAAAATAATTAAACTTCAAAACCGATAGGTTGCCTCCCATCTAGTGCTTGGTTTATAGTCTTCAGCCCGACTTTCTTCAAGCTCCTCAATTAGGGTCCTCCAAGCACAAATAGTCCTCATGCACATGCTCTTGCCCATAATAGTGTTTCACCCGATGTCCATGGACTCGAAAAAGATAGCCTTCCTTGCTACGCAACTCGATTTTTCCATATGGAAACACTTTATTAATAAGAAAATGACCCGACCACCTAGACTTCAGTTTTCCCGGAAACAATGTCAACCTCAAATTGTATAAAAGAACCTCATGACCCGGCTTGAACTCCCGCTTCACTATCATCTTGTCATGCTACGTCTTCATTCTCTCCTTGTATATTTTGGCATTCTCGTATGCATCTTGGCGGAATTCTTTTATCTCATTCAATTGTAAAAGTCTATGATCACTGGATGCCTTCAAATCATAATTCAACTTCTTAACAGCCCAAAAAGCATGGTGCACCAACTCAACCGGTAAATGGCATGCTTTCCTGAACACCAAACGATACAGCGACATCCCAATGGGTGTCTTAAAAGCTGTCCGGTAAGCCCATAAAGATCTCCATGTTGTCCTCCACCAAATCCGCAAATATAGCCATCATGCACCGTTGAAAAGTCATCGGTGCATTACATAATTCAAACGGCATGCGCAAAAAAGCAAAAGTACCATTCGGGTAAGTGAATGTAATCTTCTCTTCATCCTCCGGGGTGATGGCTATCTAATTATACCCCGAATAACCGTCTAAAAAATAATAATAATGGAAGCCCACCAACCGATCTAACATTTGATCAATAAAAGGAAGAGCAAAGTGATCCTTCCTTGTGGCCTTGTTGAGCTTTCGGTAATCTATGCAAACTCTCCAGCCCGTCACTGTTCTAGTCAAAATCAGCTCATTCTTATCATTCATCCCAACAGTCATACCACCTTTCTTGGGTATTACGTGAACCAGACTTACCCACAAACTATCTGAAATGGCGTATACGATTCCAGCCTTGAGCCACTTTACTATTTTAGCTTTTACAACCTCCTTAATGGGTGGATTTAGCCTTCGTTGATGCTCAATTTAGGGCTTGTAAGATTCCTCCATCAAGATCTTATACATACAAATGGAGGGACTTATCCCCTTGATGTCGGCTATGGACCATCCCAAGTCGGACTTGTACTCTCTCAAGATGCGTAATGGCTTCTCTTCCTCCAAACTTGATAAGGCCGAAGATATGATGACCGGAAAAGTAGACTTCTCACCCAAAAATGCATAACGACGGTGTTCCGATAAGGGCTTCAACTCCGGTGAAGACTCTAATGACTCGGGTGGCGAAGAGGCTTCAATATCTTCTGCTTTGTTGATTGTACTCGTAGGATTGTGGGCCTCAAGAGCTAAGGCATAATTATGGACTTCATCATGAGAGGCCTCATCTTTAGATACCAAACTTACAAGACACTTCTCTAACGGATCTCCCAGTGTAGCTTCACCATGTACCTTGGTCACACATGCATCAATCATGTCCGCTACATCAATCCGGTGACATGTATTCTCCTCCGATGGGAATGTAAGGGTCTTGTATATATTAACCAACACTTCTTCATCATTCACTCTTAGAGTAAGCTTACCAAGTTGCACATCGATCAAAGCTCTCCTGGTAGCTAAGAATGGCCACCTAAGTATAAGAGGAATATCTCGATCTTCCTCCATGTCCAAAACAACAAAATCCACTGGGAAAATAAACTTATCCACCTTCACTAGCACGTCTTCAATGATACCCCGAGGGTATGTAAGTGATCGATCCGCTAGTTGTAAAGATATCGTAGTTGGCTTCACCTCGCCAAGCCCCAATTTCCTGAAAATTGACAAAGGCATCAAGTTAATGCTGGCACCTAAATCACATAAAGCTTTATTAAGATTTAAAGACCCAATGGTGCAAGGTATAGTGATGCTCCTTGGATCTTTTAACTTTTGAGGTAGCTTTTTTGAAGTATAGCACTACATTCTTAAGTAAGCTTCATTGTCTCATAGTCCTCAAGCTTTATCATCTTTGTCATCACATCCTTCATGAACTTGACGTAGTTTGGCATTTGCTCCAATGCATCTGCAAAAGGGATTTTGATGTGAATCTTTTTGAAAATTTCTAGAAACTTGGCGAATTGCTCGTCAAGCTTCTTCTTTCGAAATCTCTGAGGAAAAGGAATAGGAGTTTTGAGTTTAGGAGGATTATCCGTGAACGTGATAGAACCAGGCCCGTATGGCCTCTCATGTGGTTTCTCCCCCTTTGACGACTCTTTGTCCTTCTCTTTACTCGGCTCGACCTCAGTACTTATATCATCTTGCTCTTCAATGGGTGGTAGAGGTGTGCTTAGGCTTAGATCAACCCCCTTTACTTCCTTTCCACTTCTCAAGGTGATGGCTTGGCACTTCTCTTTTGGGTTCACTTTGATGTTGCTAGGTAGTGACCCCCTTTGTTGGGCATTCATCTGTGATGCTAACTGCCCCACTTTCACCTCTAAATTCTTGATAGAAGCCTTTGTCTCCATTATGAAAGTATTCATCAACTCATCACTAGTAGGCTTCTTATCTTGTGCTTGACTGTAGATACCCGGTGGAGGTTGTAAGGTATTCCTTGTATTGGCATAGGAGAAATTCTCATGATTACTAACACCCGGGTGGTATTGATTTGGCACACCTTGATTATTTCTATAATTGTACCCCCGGTTGTTTATGTATTGTATTTGCTCCTCCAATGCTTCGTTGCCCGAATAGCCCAAATTCAATGTCGCTGCTTTCTCAATAGATGGTTGTGCACTTTGAGTGGTAAGTGCAGTAAGTTGATGCGAGAGGCTTGAAATTTGTGTCGAAAGGGATATAATGGGATCTACTTCATGTAACCCAGCTACCTTCTTCGCTATGGATCTTGCCCTTGGAACTTTATAGGTATTGGTAGCCATTTCCTCCAACAAGCTAAATGCCTCAAGAGTAGTCTTAGACAACAATGAACCACCGACCGCCGCACCTACTAGAGCCCTTGTAGAAAACGTCATCCCATTGTAGAAAAGTTGAAGTTGTAACCAATCTTGAAACCCATGTTGAGGACATTTCCTCAACAACTCCTTGAATCTCTCCCAAGAATCATATAGAGACTCTGACTCTTGTTGCTTGAATTGTCCAATCTCAGCTCATAGTTGGGCGGTCTTGGCGGGAGGAAAGAACTTAAGTAGAAACTTGTATACCATGTCCTCCCATGTTACTATACTATTTGGTTGCAAGGATTGCAACCATGCTCTTGCCTTGTCCCGAAGTGAGAACGGGAACAACCTCAGTCTAATGGTGTCTTCAGGAACACCATTCATCTTCACAATGTCACACATCTCCAAGAAAGTGGTGATATGGATAGTTGGATCTTCCATAGGGGAACCTCTAAATTGGTGATGCTGGACCATTGAGATCAAAGTTGGCTTCAACTCAAAGTTGTTCGCATTTATGTGAGTGCGAACAATGCTCGAGTAGTTGTCATTGATAACTAGTTTGAAATAATCCCTCAACGTCAACTAATTCGGATTACCCGCCATTGTTTCAGCTTCTCTTCTTCTCTCTTGCCTCAGTCTTCCAAGAGTAGTTCAATCTAAGAATCAAACGGTAGTACTTCAAGACTTTTTGCCCTTTGCATAAACTCCTGTACAACAGAAGCAAAGAAAGAAAATCAGAGAATAAAGAAAAAAACAAAATATAGAAATCTAAATTAAAAGAAAAGTTAAAAAAAACACGATATTAGTGAAAACTAATAATTATCCCCAACAATGGCACCAAAAACTTATTGCGTGCAAACTGCAAGTGTACGGTGCCAAGTTATAATAAAGTCCGATAAGATACCGGGTATTGTCCTCAGGGATAATTATGACACTAGCTATCACGTTTCAACCCTTACTTTATCTAGACCATTAAAATCAAATGATGAAGTGATTAAAATAGCAATTAAAACAATTAAATACTAACTAACAAGCAATGTAAATCGGATAGGAAAAAGTGATGGACTGGTCTAGAGGTTCGATGTCACCTCACTCTCAACTATGTCTATATAAATATATTATTATTAAATCCATTCCTTAGCCTATAAATCAAAAATCCTAACCTTTCTAATCCCCTCTTTTGGAGCATTGATTAGAGCATATTCTTGTTGTGTTGGTTTAACTCTTTTGATGAAAACCAAAGACAACAACAACTCATTAAGTTCTATGATTTGCTCCTAACGACTTCAAAGGATCTCGATCTCCTTATGAGTCTCACGATAACCTAGGTTATACTCTTCATATTCCAACCCAAGGTACGCTCTTGTGAAGCATCTACCTCGAGTCTATGATCGGTCAATCCTTGATCAGGGGATCAAAAGCATAACGCTCAAAAAAGTATAAATAAACTAAGAACTTTCATTAAGAATAAATAACAATAAAATCTAAGACATAATCTCAAGTTTGGATCAATCTACACCTCTAGAAATGAGGTTTAGTTCATAACTAAAGAGATGAAAACAATCAATAATGGTTTAAACATTAATCAAGAACAAAAAAAAAAAGCAAACTAGAGTGTTGTAGAGATTTTCAATGGTTTTCAATGTCGATCTTCTTCTCCACTTCGCCCCAGTTGTCTCTCTTCTCTTCCCCAATGTCTTCCTCTCGAAAAACCCTAAATTTTGATATATTATAAGCCCCCAAGTCGTCCAAAATCAAAATTAGAAAATGTGTAAAAATTGCTAAAAACGCAATTACGTGAAAACAATGACGGCGCAGCGGCACCCAAATCGCTAAAATTCTTTTTTTTTTCACCACCACGGCGCCGCAGCGCCCAGAACGTTGAAATTTGTGCTATTTTGTGGACTTAGCCAATTTTGTGGAATATAACCTTAAATGGAGACTTGTGCTAAAGAGTGGGAGTTGGAAGCCTGTTGATGAAATGCACAACCCTTGAGAAAGCCTCAACCCAAAATGACAAAGAAAGAAAAGCCTAAGCAAGTAAAGTTAGTCCTAACTCCATCACATGCCTATGTTTTTGTCACACCCTGGGTTGCACAGCGTACCCCCTACCCAGGTGTGGGCGCACCCCCTCGGGGCGAACGCCTAGCCATAGTACCACATAATATTGTCATATCGCCATGTAGCAACCCAACCGCAGCTGGTCTACATCGAAACGATTATTTGTCTGCCACTATTTATGAATAGTGCAGGGCCTCCCTAGGAATCGAACTCAAGACCTCCCTTAAGGAGTTAGATTTCGCATTCCTAGTAGCCACTGAACCTGGGTTGCACAGCGTGCCCCCTACCCAGGTGTGGGCGCACCCCCTCGGGGCGAACGCCTAAGCCATTATGGATCCATAATATTGTCATATCTCCATGTAGCAACCCAACCGCAGCTGGTCTACATCGAAACGATTATTTGTCTGCCACTATTCATGAATAGTTCAGGGCCTCCCTAGGAATCGAACTCAAGACCTCCCTTAAGGAGTTAGATTTCGCATTCCTAGTAGCCATTGAGCCACACCTGGTTAGGGGGCACGCTGTGCAACCCAGGGTGTGACAGTTTTCGTTCAACAATCCCATTTTGCTCAGATGTGTAAGGACAAGACTTTCTATGGACAATGCCACTTGAATCCAGAACATGTTTTAGAGCACAAAACTCTCCCCCTTCATCAAATTGAAACATCTTAATGTTAGTGTTCAACTACAACTCAGCCTGAGTCTTGAAGTAAAGAAAAACAAAAGTAACTTCTAACTTTGCCTTTAAGAAACAAAGTCATGTAAACCTTGAAAATGCATCCACAAAGCCAACATAAAATCGATACCCTTGAGAAGAGGAAATGGGAGAGGGACCCCAAACATCAGCCTCAATTAACTGTAATGGTGTTGTATTTGTTGTCTCAGATATGAGAATAGTAGTTTATGACTTTTGCCAAGATTACAAATTGAACACACAAAATGAATCTTATTGTTTTGAAAAGAATGTTATTATCAAGATGATATTCCAGTGTGAAGTCATAAGCCTTCAGGAATTCAAGTCATCTTCTTTGTCTCATATTCAACTTTTTTATCAAATAAATATTTCAAACTCTTATGGTCCGAATACAGTGTGAACTTTTTACCATACAGGTAATGCCTCCACAATTTCAAAGCAAAAACAACTGCAGCCAACTCTAAGTCATGCACATGGTAATTCTTCTCATGCAATTTTAACTGTCTAGATGCATAAGCTATCACTCTACCCTCCTGCATCAACACACAACCTAGACCTGAATGAGATGCATCTGTATAAATCATCAACTCTCTACCAGGCTCTGGAAGTATTAATACTGGTGCAGTAGTCAGTTTTCTTTTCAATTCTGTGAAAGCTTCCTCACATGCTACAGTCCACACAAATGGTACATTTTTCTGAGTCAGTCTGGTAAGTGGAGTCGCCAGTTTAGAAAAACCTTCCACAAATTTTTTGTAATAACCAGCTAATCCCAAAAAACTACAAATCTCTGTCACTGTGGTTGGTCTTGGCCAATTTATGATAGCCTCAACCTTAGCATGATCAACATATATTATTTCTGCATTGACCACATGACCCAGAAATTTAACTTCATTTATACAAAACTCACATTTACTGAGCTTGGCATACAACCTATGTTTTCTCAATGTCTGCAGTGTAATCCTGAGATGCTGCTCATGTTCTTCCCGAGTCTTGGAATAAATGAGAATATCATCAATGAACACAACGATGAACTGATCAAGATATGGTTTAAATACCCTTTGCATCAAGTCCATAAACATGGCAGGTGCAGTGGTCAAACTAAATGGCATCACTAGAAATTCATAGTGTCCATATATCGTTCTGAAGGTTGTTTATGGTATATCTTCTTCTCTGATTCTCAACTGATGGTACCCTGATCGCAAGTCGATCTTTGAAAAGAATTTGGTCTCATTCAGTTGATCAAACAGATCATCTATTCGTGGGAGAGGATACTTATTTTTCACTGTCACCTTGTTTAACTGACGGTAGTCTATACACAGACGTAGACTTCCGTCTTTTTTTTTCACAAATAGTATAGGTGCACTCCAAGGTGACATACTGGGGGTAATAAACCCTTTTTCCATCAACTCATCAAGTTGTACCTTGAGTTCTTGTAACTCTTTAGGTGTCATTCTATATGGAGGAACGGAGATATGTTTTGCATTGGGCATCAGTTCTATAATAAAATCTATCTCTCGTTTAGGTGGTAATCCCAGTAAATCATCAGGAAACGTATCCGGGAAATTAGAAACCACAGGAATCTCAGACAACTATATACCCTATTCTTTATCTCCCTGAGGCTTTAAACCAACCAATATTTCCATCTCCTCATTGGTCACAATCCTACCTCTAGTAGGGGTTTAGAGGTATCCATACCTCTGTAAGTAAATAATTGCTAACCAAGTATCTGAAATATCACCTTTTTGGAAAAGCAGTCCACTAAGGCATGATAAGCAGCTAGTCAATCCATACCCAGGATGGCATCAAATTCCAAAAATTCTAATACCCTAAGGTCAACTGTTATTTCATGTCCCACATATCTGACAACACAGTTCTGACAAACCATGTTTGGATAGATTCTTTCCCCTGCTGCTGTACTTAAAATTAATGGTGTACTAGCCCTAATAGGAGTCAAATGTAATCTATCTACCATGTGACTAGCAATAAAGAATAAATTAGATCCAACATCAATCAAGATATACATCATCACATCACAGATACTGATCAAACCTTCAATCAGGGTCTTGCTGGCATTCGGATCTAGTTAAGTCACAGCTCTTACCTGGTCTCGTATGCCAGAAGGTGTAGTAGTAGCTGGAATAGCCGGAGTCTTCGAAACTGGCTGAAAAGGACACTGAATGACCTTGTGGCCCTTAATGCCACATCTGTAACATATTGGCAGTGGACGTGGAGTAGAAGATGCAGTCTGGGACTCTATGCCCAGAACTGGAAACCAACTATGTCCTGACCCTTTCTGTTAAGGCCATTGCTGTTTCACGGAAGAACTCTGACTCTCAGGTCTCCCTACTGCCAGTGCGCCTCTACCTGACGATGTTGTGGTACTGCTATAAATGGTGGGAATGGTGTCGTAGGTGTCACAAGTGGCTCGCCTCCACTGACTAACTCAATCATCTTGGCTTTCTTGGCATCAGTCCATGGCTTTCTACTCCATCTGCCCTTTTTCTTTCCCTGGAGTGGTAAATATAACTCTGGAACAACAGACTATGTAGGATGTGCTGGTTGTGTTGCCTGAACAACTGGCCTAGCTATGGCTGCCTCTGCAGTCTCAAAATCTAAGGCTTGTTGTACTGCCTGCTCGTATGTCCGTACACTAGATACTGCCAAGCCTTGATGGATAGGACCTCTAAATCCGTCTCTGAGCTGTCTCATCCTGTTCTCTTCATTGTGTACTAGTTTTGGTGCAAACACTGACAGTCGGTTAAACTCATGCTCGTACTGTCTCACAGTCATAATCCCTTGTTTTAATGTCATCACTCTTCTTCTGTCACATTCAACTTTTAGGGCATAGGCTGCCTGAAATACTGCCTTAAACTTTGACCAAGTATCAATAATTCCCTAGATTCTTTCTGTAGTCTGCCACCATCTTACGACTTCATCAGTCAACTTAAATTTTGCCAGTCTCACTTTATCACTTGACTTCCATTGCCAGAAGCCAATTTTTTGCTACTCCCAGTGTCAAACTACCAGGAAAAAAGGGTGGAACTCGCGTCTTAAAGGCTTTCATCACCTCTTCATATCTTTTTTTTTCTTTATTCTTGTTAACTTCCAGATCAACTATCTGGACTTCAGCCACATGCTCAGCTACAGGTGCGCCAACACTGCTGGCTCCAGCATCAGGGATTACTGATGTTGCAGGCCTCTGCCTATCTTCCTGCATCTTTGAGCATTTTGTTGTTGTTGGGTAGCTAATGCTTCTTCTAATTTTCTGATCCTTTCTCGATCAGTCGGATCCATGATCAAATCTAATTATTTATTTTCGATCTAAAAATTACAGATACAAGAGAACATGAATCGGATGATCAGGTTATTAAGTCATAAACTAGCTAGTCATAACATATACTCATACAAACAATCATAATATAATAAGACTTTTAATATTTTCATGTTTTTAAACCTAAACCTTCTCTGATACCAATGTTGTCGCAACCCACTCTGTATGAGTGACGCCACGGCCGACATAGGATACGATATACGTCATGTGATGGCGTATATAATACCCTGTTAACCTCCTCCAAAATCACTACCAAATTTTTATTTTTATTTTTATTTTCAAAATTTTGACATAGTTTCCCTTGATTATTTATCATATCATAAAGTCATACACGATTATAGTTCATATATAATTATTCTCATTCTATTCATCATCTAGATCACACATATACACATCATTTATAACCATTCATACTCATTCTCAAATCCCATCTATGCGATATATATATATATATATATATATATATATATATATATTTTACTAGTGTTATATACATAGTCATAACAAAATAACAATTCCAAATTTCTGAAACATGTACATACATATCAAAAGGGAAGGGTTATCTATCCTTCATGTGCCTTTCCTTTTCCTTTAGGATCCGAACCTGAAATGTTGAAAATTAAGTGAGCAACCACAGCTCAGTAAATAATCCTAACTATGACGTCATATATACATTTAGTAAAAATCACATGATTCAATCCATTCAAAATCATATTCAAACATGCATGAAACATTTTATAATACATACATGCTCATAAATTAATTTCAAACATGCAAAATTACAATCAAATCAACAATCTCCTTCCTGCTAATAATGAAGCGAGTAAACACTCCCTATTATGCACCCATAAGGAGTATACGCTCAGACCTCACATTACCCAATTTTTTACCATGAACCATTTCAAATTAGGACTAAATCCCAATCTCTTTCAGAAACTATCGCACGGACCATGAAATTAATTAATCATCATGCGAGACCGTCTTCCGGAAATGATTCCATGTCTTGACTTGCTCTAGTAAGTCTAGTACATGCCCAAGTAAAGCATTTTCATGAATTCAAAACAGTGCAATAACTAAATAGATATTCATGATTTGAAACACATCATTTATATTTACAATGTCATATACAAGAACCAAAGTCAAGAAATACTCACAACACAGGACTGGCCTAAATTCGTAGCACGCGCACTAGTCATTTTCACCAACTAGAACAATACAAACACCTCATTGGTTTGTTTCTTAGTTCTCAACATCAATCTCTGAAATTTTCAAATTATAACACACTTAATATAATCATACATTCCAGCACATAAACTTCAATCAAATTAGTCATTTGATCATCAAATTAATCACTAATTAAACCATAACATATCAGTGAATATTTACCAAAACAGTCCCAACATTCAAGCATTTCCAGCACATGAAGCAACTTGTGTTCTTCACCATATCAGGATTTCACAATTTTGTATCTTATATCTCTGAACATTTTATCAACACCCATTACCAAGATCAGTTTCCAGCAATTAACCACATTAAAATACTACAATTTAATCACTAAAACTCCATGTACTTATCATCAGAATACTTACCCAGCAACCAAGAATCAATCTCCCATTGGTTTTGACCATCAATTTCACTTAATTTTAGTTTAGAACATCTCTTTTTTAGCTTCAAATTAAACCAGGGAAAGTCATTGCATGTCACATATGTTGTATAAATGGAAGAAAGAAACTCAATTCAATAAATTTTACATCCAAAACCATGGTTCTCACCTTCAGTTTTGGAACTCCCAGCACAAACTCCCTCTTCTTCCTCAACGTTTTCTTTGAAACCTTCAATTTCTCTTGCTGGTTTTTTTTTTCTTCAATCAACAACTTAATTTGATCTTGCCAGCAAGCTTAAAATGATCGTGCCAGCTGCTAGCAAGCTCTAAAACGTGTTCAATCCTATTGCCAGCAAGCTATTATGTGCATGAGTAAAAGAAAAATTTATTCCATGCTCCCAAAGCCACTTAATAACCAACTTCCCCATCTTATAATTCATATCATTTATTTAATTTTAATTTATTTGACAACTCCCCCATCTTAATTCACTCACATACAACTATTCAATTACTTTACTCACTCTTCATTCATTGAATGATTTCATTATCAATTATTCAACTATAACAACTATTCATTCATTAGATTACTTCATTTCATCATTTACCAATTAAAACTCCCATCTTTATTTAAGTTAATTTAATCATGCCTTTATCTAACTCCAATTCATATATTTAATTCACACCCTGGGTTGCACAGCGTGCCCCCTACCCAGGTGCGAGCGCACCCCCTCGGGGCGAACGCCTAGCCATTATGGATCCATAATATTGTCCCATCTCGGCCAGCCACGCCACATAAGGACGCCGGTCACCGAGATCATTTATCCCCCTGCACAATCCACAGCACAGGGAGGGCCTCCCCCAAGTTCGAACTCGCAACCTCTTCCTCATAAGGTTAGATTTCGCAACTTGAGTACCCGTTGAGCCAATGGTTCAATGGATACTCAAGTTGCGAAATCTAACCTTATGAGGAAGAGGTTGCGAGTTCGAACTTGGGGGAGGCCCTCCCTGTGCTGTGGATTGTGCAGGGGGATAAATGATCTCGGTGACCGGCGTCCTTGTGTGGCGTGGCTGGCCGAGATGGGACAATATTATGGATCCATAATGGCTAGGCGTTCGCCCCGAGGGGGTGCGCCCGTACCTGGGTAGGGGGCACGCTGTGCAACCCAGGGTGTGACAGTTACAAAATCAACATAATTAGGAGTGATAGAGGTGGTGAATTTGTCAATAAAAATCTCGAAGAATTTTGTAACAATCAAGGTTACACTCACCATCTACTAGCCTTAGGACACCACAGCAAAATGGTGTAGTTGAGAGAAAAAATAGAACTCTACAGGAGATGTGTAGAACCATGCTTAATGAGTATAACACTACAAATTATTTTTGGGGTGAAGCTATAAACATTGCCTGCTATGTGATAAACCGAGTTCTGATTAGAAAAGATTTGAATAAAACTCCATGTGAACTATGGAAGGGTAGAACACCCAACATCAGTTACTTCCGAGTATTCAGATGTAAATGTTTTATTCTAGTGATAAAGAAAATTTAGATAAGTTTGAACCTAAATCAGACATAGGAATATTCTTAGGATATTCTTCTCACAGTAGAGCCTACAGAGTTTTCAACAATTCTAATCAAACTGTAGAAGAATAAATTCATGTAAACTTTGATGAAAGTATTGATAAGAAAAGTCTTGAGGATGAATTTAAGCAATTAAATTTTGATGACGATGAACCCAAGACAACCAAGGTTATAGATCTTGAGCTTGAACCGCCTTTAGAATCTTCTAAAAATTCTAGACTGCTTAAAGGTCTTTCCCAAGATCAAATTTTAGGAGATCCACGAAAGCGTGTATCCACTAGAGCTTCAATTCAAAAAGAACAGGAGCTTGTTGCATTTGTATCACAATTTGAACCAATTAAAGTGGAAAAGGCACTGAAAGATGAAAACTTGATTCTTGCTATGCAAGAAGAACTAGAACATTTTGTGCTAAACAAAGTATGAAAATTAGTTCCTAGACCTTTTCATCAATCTGTTATAGGAAGCAAATGGATCTTTAGAAACAAAAAGAACGAACAAGGTATCAATGTCCGCAATAAGGCCAGATTGGTTGCACAAGGGTACAACCAAGAAGAAGGCATAGACTTCGAAGAAGCCTTTGCCCCACTAGCAAGATTAAAGGCAATAAGAATGTTACTTGCCTATGCTTGTTACAAGGATTTTCCCTTATACCAAATGGATGTAAAGAGTGCTTTTTTAAATGGATACATCAACGAAGAGGTATATGTGGAACAACCTTCAGGGTTTGAGGATGCTCAAGACCCGAAATATGTGTTCAAACTCCACAAAGCCTTATATGGATTAAGACAAGCTCCAAGAGCTTGGTATGATCGACTGAGTTCATTTCTTTTAGATCATAAGTTTCAAAAAGGAAAACTGGATCCAACTTTATTTATCAATCATCACAATGACAATATGCTTATTGTTCAAATTTATGTGGACGACATCATTTTTGGTGCATCGAACAAATAACTATTTGATGAGTTTTCTAAATTAATGCAAAAGGAATTTGAAATGAGTATGATGGGAGAACTTACATACTTTCTCGGCTTACAAATTAAACAAATGTCAAAAGTCACCTTCATAAGCCAATCAAAGTATGCTAAGGAAATGGTTAAAAAGTTTTAAATGCATAATTTGAAATCGATTGATACTCATGTACCTCTGCAATCAAGTTAGATAAAGATGAAAAAGGTAAATCAATTGATTCAAAACTTTATAGAAGCATGATTGGAAGTCTTTTCTACTTAACAGCAAGTTCACCTGATATCATGTTTAATGTTTGTCTTTGCGCAAGATTTCAATCTGAACCTAAAGAATCTCATTTAAAGTGTGTCAAACGAATATTCAGATACATAAATGGCACAACACACCTAGGAATATGGTATTCCAAAGGTATTTCCTTTGATCTGCGAAGTTATGTAGACTTCAACTATGCCAGTAGTCTAATTGATGGGAAAAATATCTCTGAATTTTGCACTTTCTTGAAAATTCTTTGATTTCTTGGTTTTGCAAGAAACAACATTTTGTGGCATTATCCACAGCTGAAGCAGAATATGGTGCAGCTGGAAGTTGCTGTTCTCAGGTTCTTTACATGAAACAATAACTTCAGGATTATCAAATATTTATTCAATGTGCTGAAATTCTCTGTCATAATACTAGTGCTATTAACATATCTAAAAATCATGTATTGCACTTCCGAACTAAGCATATTCAAACAAGACATCACTTTTTATGGGATCATGTGCAAAATGAAGAAGTCGTATTATCTCATATTGGAACCAAAGAACAACTGGCTGACATATTTACTAAAACCTTACAAAAAAAATCAATTTGTTCATATTCGCAGAGAGCTTGGGATGTTCTTTGAGACCGATCTGTGATACTTTGATGCTTACCTTTATATGGGGGAGATATATTTCGTGCTACTTTACTTTTTTTGATATTTCAAACGGGGGAGAAAGTACTATCATTGAAACATCATAAACTCAGGGAGAGTTTAACACTAAGGGGGAGTCTTAGTGATATTTTATGTATATGCCTTGGTAATACACTCATATCATATGAAACAAGAAACATTAGTACTGCATCTCATGCATACACATATCACTTTACTAGCTTGCTTCAAAGCCTACAGTAATGTGTTTGAAAACATAAAAAAGGAGAAGATTGTTGAACCAATTATCCTCATGTCCCTTACCAGAATATGTCCCTATTATGAAAGATTTTGATGATTACAAAACTACATTCTGTTTATGGTAGTACTGCACATATGGCATATCTAATTTCACTTGAAGGTTTCAAAGATTCAATGATGCATGGCGAACGTATTAAAAGATCTTCTTGAAGACCATGATCGTTTGAAGATGTTTAGTTATATGATTAGATTATGATAGGTTGTAAGACCTTCTCTGTCATGTGATTCAGCAATATGCATGCCTGCATGTTTTAATCGATCGGTTGCATATTCGATTTAATCCGGTTACATTATGTTTTATCGAGCTTTAATCGAGAAATCAAAAATTGCTTTTATAAAAGTCTTTCAGGACGCTAATGTTTTAGCATCGCTTTCCTGAACTTGATGAGTCAGGACGCTGATAAAATATTAGGAAGCTCAAGGTTGAATTGAACTAATTAATAAGGACGCTTAGTTGTTAGTAGCGACCTTTCCTTTATCAACCTTTGAGAATGTCAAGACGCTGACTTAGTTTCAGCTCGCTTTAAGGACGTTGATTATTTATAAGTTGAATAAACTATCAGGACGCTACTTGTGTGGGAACACCTTCATCTTTAGAATCAACTTAAATAACTTTCAGGACTCTTACCGTCTGTTAGTGTGCTTAACATTGTTTTAAAACTATTTTTAATAGTTTAGGACGCTTACTCTTGAGTAGCGCCCTCGTGTGTCAAAATGTTTTAAAACAAAGCATAATGTTTACGCTAAGTAGCGCCCTCATGATTTAAAGTCGTTCAATTGTCAAAGTAAGTTAGGACGCTTACTATTCAGTAGCGTCCTTACTTCATTGTTCAGTAGGACATTGATGTTCTATGAGTGCCCTCAAAGGAACAAAACGACAGAAAAAATATTTTTGTTGTTTTGACATTACTATTATTTTTGTTAACTTTTTCATAAACGTATGAATATTTTTTTAGAACTTTTCGGAAGAGTGCAACAACTTTTTCAAAACTTTTTGAACGTTCTAAAACTACGTCAGAACATTCCTCTTTCTTTAAAGGATCAGATGATTCAGGTGCTATTGTTGTAATATGCATTGAGCTGAATCGATCTATTTCGGGAAAAAAATGTTAACGTTATATTTGAAATAAACTAAAAGCCAAAATCATCAAGTCCATTGCGCCTTTGCTATTCCTATATATATGTGTTGCCTTAGAGCAGAAAAACCACTAATGAAATACGAAACTGATATTCATTTAAAACGTATTAACAATTTTTGTTTGTGTTAAACACTTTTTGAAAGTTAGTTTTCTTTCACTTGCGCTTGATCTTACGATCTTTTAAAAGAAAAACTTAAAGTCTTCTGGATTGATTAATCTTCATCTTCATTATTTTGAAAACCCACTGAAGAAGACAAAAGCTCTTTGAACCTGCTTTCAGTATAAATTTCATCATACATATTTTGCTGAATCTGTGATGACAGAAGGTTCAATCCAAAGCTTTGTAAGTATCACTTTGATTCTGAGTAAATGGAATCATATCTCATCTTGTATTCAGTTTGTGGTGACTGGTAAGTCACTGAGTTAGAGAAAGTGTTGCTCAAAGTTGTAAACGATCTTCTCACACCCGTAAGTTGAGAATAGGTTCTCTCTCACCTGTAAGTAGAGAATAGGTCCCCTCACACCCGCAAGTTGAGAAACGATCATCTCACACCCGTAAATTGGGAAACGGTAGTTCTCACACCCGTAAGTTGAAAAAGTGTACCGATTTGATCTTCACTCGTAAGAAGGTCCATAGTGAAGTTTGAACAAATCTTAACTGAGGAGGTTAGGTAGAGGATGTAGGCGCGACCGAACCACTATAAATCTTGCTTGCATTGTCCCCTTTATATTTGTTGTATTTAAATTACTATACTTTGTTTAATCTTCTTTCATTATTCCGCACAATTTTAAGAAAGGTTAAAATCTGCTAAGTGTCCAATTCACCCCCCTCTTGGACATATCTGGGCCAACATAAAGGGCCTTTCTGCCTACAACGCCATTGTTGGCAGACCTCTCCTCGACGATCTGAAAGTCATGGTTTTTACGTACCATCTCGCGCTCAAATTCCCTGTCGAGCGCGGAGTTGTTGTGGTATGAGGAAGTCAGAAAGAATCAAGAGAATGTTACACAGTAGCAATGAAGAGCAAAAGCTCCGGAGGGCCGAGCTGTAGACTGCTGAGGCCGAGCTCATGAAGGTTGATGTAGCATCTAATCAAGACCTCGATCCACGAGAAGATACCTTTAGTCTCAAGGCACAAAACGAATGGAGGGAGGTGCCGATCACCGAAGACTTGACCAGAGCTGTCAAAGTTGGAACTGAGATAAACTCAGACTTAGCATACCAAGTCATCCAGGTATTGAAAGAATATACAGACATATTCGCATCGTCTCATGACGATATGCCTGGTATTTCAAAAGAGGTGATCGTTCATTCTCCTCAACATTAATCTGAAGTTCGCCCCAATATGACAAAAGAGGAGAGCCTTAAGCGTAGAAAGAGCTGAGGCTCTCCGGGAGGAGGTCGACAAGCTCATCCAGGCCCAGTTCATCTGAGAGGTGTCATATCTAGAATGGCTGGCCAACGTCGTGATGGTTTGAAAACCAAAAGGCAAATGGAGGACCTATGTTGATTTCACAGACCTGAACAAAGCCTGCCCGAAGGACAGCTTCCCTCTCCCCCAAATAGATCAGCTCATTGATGCCACTGTTGGACATGAGTTGCTCAGCTTCATGGACGCTTATTCTGGATACAACCAAGTTATGATGTACCATAGAGATGAAGAGAAGACCTCGTTCATAACAGACCGGGGCTTGTATTGCTACAAAGTAATGTCGTTCGGCCTTAAAAATGCTGGCGCAACATATCAGAGGCTGGTGAACCGGATCTTTAAAAAAAAGATATGGCAGAACATGGAGGTATATGTTGAAAATATGCTAGTTAAAAACATCAAATCGGCAGGTCATCCTCATGATCTCAGAGAGGTGTTCGACATAATCCTGCACTACAATATGAGGCTCAACCCAACCAAGTGAACATTCGGAGTCACGGTAGGAAAATTCCTCAGCTTCTTAGTCAACTAGAGGGGAATCAAGGCAAACCCTGACAAGAACATAGCCATCCTCGACATAAAAGTGCCCAAAAATATCAAAGAAGTACAACGCTTGACAGGGTGCATAGCTGCATTGAACCGGTTTGTGTCAAAGTCAACAGATAAGTGTTTGTCATTCTTTAAATTAATAAAAAAGAAGACTGTTGAATAGGATGAGGAATGTGAGCAAGCTTTTGAAGAGCTCAAAACATACCTCAGCTCATCACCTATGCTCTTAAAACTGATTCCCGGGGAGAAGCTCTTCCTTTACTTGTCCATATCCGCCGCAACAGTGAGCTCTACTCTCATCAGGGAAGAGCAGGGGATGGAAAAACTTGTTTACTATGTGAGCAAGTCATTACTCAATGCATAAATCAGGCATCCCGAGATAGAAAAGTTGGTCCTCGTCCTCATCACCTCATCCCGGAAGCTTCGACCATACTTCCAAGCTCATTCCATAGCCGTGCTCACACGACACCAGCTGCGCCAAGTTTTGTAGAAACCAGAAACTTCAGGTCGGCTAACGAAGTGGGCTTTTAAGCTTAACGAGTTTGATATTGAATATCGACTAAGAATATCCATCAAAGGGCAAGCACTGGCTGATTTTATAAATAAGTTCTCCTCCAAGCAGAAAGAGGAGGATGGCATTGATGTTGAGCTCGAGTTGACATGGAAGCTGTTTGTCAATGGCTCATCGTGCAAACAAAGAAGTGGGACCGGCATTGTTTTAGTCTCTCCAAAAGGAGACAAACACCTCGCAGCTCTCCGCTATGGCTTCTTGACCTCGAATAATTAGTCTGAATACGAAGCTCTTCTAGCAAGACTACAAATGGCGCTCAACTGGGCGGTACGCAAGATCGCAATATGTTGCGATTCACAACTTGTTGCAAGTTAGGTCATCGTCGAGTACCAGCGAAGGATGATCATATGCAGGCCTATTTGCGGATGGTGAAAGAGCTGCTAACTAATTTTGAAAATTATGAAGTCATACAGATACCACGAGCAGACAACTCCCTTGTACACGCTCTCTCAAACCTCGCCTCATCCTTAGGGGACGAACTCATTCTACAAGTACCGGTAGAATATCTGCACAACAGAAGTATCAAGGAAAGAATTTAGGTCGCCATCACAGAGATCAACCCTTCTTGGATGGATTCAATTGAGATATTTTTGAAAATAGGAGAGCTCGTAAAGGACAAAATATTGGCAAGAAAAATACAGCGACAAACGGCCAAGTACATGCTCATCGGCAACATGTTGTATCGACGTAGCTACAGTTTGCCATATTTGAAGTGTCTAGGAGAAGACCAAGCTCAGCTCGTCCTTGACGAAGTACATGCGGGAATATGCGAGAATCACTCTGGAGGAAAAGCTCTTGCATATAAAGTACTCTGTCAGGGATATTACTGGCCGACGATCAATCGTGACGCCTTGAGGACAGCTAGGCACTGTGATAGCTGTCAGCGACATGCAACGATCATAAGAGCTCCTCCTGAAAATCTGACTCCCATTCATAGCCCTTGGCCCTTTGCTCAGTGGGGGGTTGACCTAATTGGGCCTTTGCCAATTTGCAGAAGTCAAGTCAAGTTTGCCATTGTAGCAGTGGATTACTTCACCAAGTGGGCAGAAGTAGAGCCCCTCGCTCACATAACTGAGCAAAAGACCACAAAATTTATCTGGCAGTCGATTATTTGCCGATTTAGGTTACCATTGGCCATAATATCAAACAATGGGAAGCAGTTCGACAAAGGAAAGTTCAACTCATTTTGCTCCGAGCTAGGAATTCACCATTTCTTCTCTACACCAGCTCACCCCTAGGTGAATGGACAAGTTGAGGCCACCAACAAGATTATCAAGCATATGTTGAAGGCAAGAATCGAGGAAAAGAAAAAAACTTGGGAGGATAACCTCCCACAAGTATTATGGTCTTATAGAACAACATCCAAAATGGCAATAGGGGAAACCCCTTTCTCTCTGGCGTTTGGAATGGAAGTTGTTATTCCAGTAGAGCTCAACATTCCAACTTTAAGAACATCATACTTCAATGATGAGAAGAACTCAGAAGGACAAAAGTCCAAGCTGGACCTTTTAGAAGAAAAGAGAGAGCAATCACAAATTCGACTAGCTGCATACCAAAGGAGAACATCGAAGTACTACAATTTTAAAGTGAGACCCCGTAGTTTCAAAATTGGTGACCTGGTACTGAGGAAAGTTATGCTTAACACCAAGGAGGTCGGAGCAGGGGCTCTCAGCCCTAACTGGGAAAGACCATACAAGGTCATCGCGACACCAAGAAGCAGAGTCTACGAGTTGGAAGACCTCGATGGAAGACGAATTGTCAAACCATGGAACGCAGAACATCTGAAGTATTACTACTAGTGGTTGTAGCAGTTAGGAATAGCTCAGTAGGAATAGTTATTGATTCAATTATCCTCACGTCCCTTACGAAGAATATGACCCTAATATGAAAGATATTTTGATGATTACAAACTACATTCTGGTTATGATAGTATTGCACATATGGCATATCTAATGTTACTTGAAGGTTTCAAAGATTCAATGATGCATGGCGAACGTATTAAAAGATCTTCTTGAAAACCATGATCGTTTGAAGATGTTCAGTTATATGATTAGATTATGATAGGTTGTAGGACCTTCTATGTCATTCACCAATATGCATGCCTGCATGTTTTAATCGATTGGTTGCATATTCGATTTAATCTGGTTACATTATGTTTTATCGAGCTTTAATCGAGAAATCAAAAACCGCTTTTATAAAAGTTTTTCAGGACGCTAATGTTTTAGCATCACCCTCCTGAACTTGATGAGTCAGGACGCTGATAAAATATTAGGAAGCTCAAGGTTGAATTGAACTAATTAATAAGGACGCTTAGTTGTTAGTAGCGACCTTCCTTTTATCAACCTTTGAGAATGTCAAGACGCTGACTTAGTTTCAGCTCGCTGGAAGTTCTTTTTGCTTTTTAAGTGATTTTTATCTTTAAGGACGCTGATAAGTTATAAGTTGAATAAATTATCAGGACGCTACTTGTGTAGGAGCGCCTCATCTTTAGAATCAACTTAAATAACTTTCAGGACGCTTACCATCCGTCAGCGCACTTAACATTGTTTTAAAATTATTTTTAATATCAGGACGCTTACTCTTGAGTAGCGCCCTCGTGTGCTTAATGTTTTAAAACAAAGCAGGACGCTAACTGTCAAATTAGTGCCTTCATGATTTAAGTCGTTTAATTGTCAAAGTAAGTCAAGACGCTTACTATTTAGTAGCGCCCTTACTTAATTGTTCAGTAGGACGCTGATGTTCTATGAGCGCCCACAAAGGAACAAAACGACAGAAAATATATTTTTGTTGTTCTAACATTACTGTTATTTCTATTAACTTTTTTTAGAAACGTACGAATACTTTTCAAAACTTTTCATAATCGTACAACCTTTTTAGAACTTTTTGAACGTTCTAAAACTTCATCAGAACATTCTTCTTTATGAAAGGATCAAATGATTCAGGTGCTATCGTCGTAATATGCATTGAGCTGAATCGATCTATTTCAGGAAAGAATGTTAACTTTATATTTGAAATAAATGATAGTTGCATATTTAGATAGGTTTTAGAGCATGTTTTAGGTGTGCTTTAGGACATTTCATACATTAATTTCATGTGTTTATGTTAGTTTTAATGCATTTGATAGTTTAGGAATAAATTGGTTTTCATGCATTATTTTGGTTCAATAAGTTATAAAATTTGATTCATTGTATGTTTTTTATTTGATTTGCATTATTTTGTAGGTATTTAGATGTGTTAGTCATGGTTTTGGATGATGAAAACATGTTCTAGAAGTTGCCAAGGAGAAGCATGAAGAACCCAAGTCAGAAAGGAGGCAAAAATTGGCTAATTCCACAAATTAGCACAACTTTCAACGTTCTAGGCGCTACGACGCCGTGGTGGTGAACAAAGAGAAGGAGTTTAGCGTTCTGGGCGCCACGGCGTCGCGGCTCCGTCACTGTTCATATAATTGCATTTTTAGCAATTTTTACACATTTCCTAATTTCAATTTTGGACGACTTGGGGGCTTATAATATATCAAAATTTAGGATTTTTTGAGAGGAAGACATTGGGGAAGAGAAGGGAGACGACTGAGAAGGGAGACGACTGGAGCGAAGTGGAGAAGAGATCGACATTGAAGACCATTGAAAATCTCTACAACACTCTAGTCTGCTTTCTTTTGTCCTTTCATGTTCAAACCATTACTGATTGTTTTCATCTCTTTAGTTATAAACCAAACCTCGTTTCTAGAGGTGTAGATTGATCCAAACTTGAGATTATGTCTTAGATTTTATTGTTATTTATTCTTATTGAAAGTTCTTAGTTTATTTATACTTTTCTGAGCATAATGTTTTTGATCGCGTAATCAAGGATTGACCGATCCTAGACCAGAGGTAGATGCTTCACAAGAGGGGACCTTGGGTTGGAATATGGAGAGTATAGCCTAGGTTATCATGAGACTCACAAGGAGATCGAGACCCTTTGAAGTCGTTAGGAGGAAATCATAGAACTTAGTGAGTTGTTGTTGTCTTTGGTTTTCATCGAAAGAGTTAAACCAAAGCAACAAGAATATGCTCTAATCAATGCTCCAAAAGTGGGGATTAGAAATGTTAGGATTTCTGATTTATAGGCTAAGGAACTGATTTAAGAATAATATATTTATATAGACATAGTTGATAGTGAGGGGACATCGAACCTCTAGACCAGTCCATTACTGTTTTCCTATCCGATTTACATTGCTTGTTAGTTAGCATTTAGTTATTTTAATTGCTATTCTAATCACTCCATCATTTGATTTTAATTGTCTAGATAAAGTTAGGGTTGAAACGTGATAGCTAGTGTCGTAATTATCCCTGAGGACGATACCCGATATCTCATTAGAATTTATTATAACTTGGCACCGTACACTTGCAGTTTGCATGCAACAATAACCTAGAGCGCCAAAATCATCAAGTTCATTGCGCCTATATTATTCCTATATATACGTGTTGCCTTAGACCAGAAAAACCACTAATGATATACGAAAATGATATTCATTCAAAACGATTTAACAATTTTTGTTTGTGCTAAAACACTTTTTGAAAGTTAGCCTTATTTCACTTGCACTTGATCTTATGATCTTTTGAAAGAAAAAACTTCAAGTCTTCTCGGTTGATTGATCTTCATTATTTCAAAAAACCATTGAAGAACACAAAAGCTATTTGAACCTGCGTTCAGCATAAACTTCATCGTACATATTTGTTGAATCTGTGATTATAAAAGTTTCAATCCAAAGCTTTGTATCACTGTGATTCTAAGTAAAGGGAATCATACTTCATCTTGTATTTAATCTGTAGTGACTGGTCACTGGGCAAGAGCAAGTGTTGCTCATAGTTGTAAACGGTTGTCTCACGCCCATAAGTTGAGAAAAGGTTCTCTCTCACCTGTAAGTAGAGAATAGGTCCTCTCATACCCGCAAGTTGAGAAACAGTCTTCTCACACCTGTAAGCTAAGAAACGGTCTTCTCACACCTGTAAGCTGAGAAATGGTAGTTCTCACACCCCTAAGCTGAGAAAGTATACCGGTTTGATCTTCACCCGTAAGAAGGTCTATAGTTGAGTTTGAACAAATATGCATGGATTAAAAAATTTATTCTTACTGAAGCTAACTTGGGTACCAAAGTCAAAAGTATTTTATATTGTGTAGATATGCAAAATGAAGATATATGGTATCTAGACAGCAATTGCTCAAGGCATATGACTGGAAATAAATCTAAATTTTTGAGCCTTGAAAAGAAGAAAGGAGGAAAAGTCACTTTCGGAGATGACAACAAAGGTGACATTGAAGGCATCGAAACTATTGAAAGTTTTTTGTACTTAACAGCAAGTCGACCTGACATCATGTTCAGTGTCTGTCTTTGTGCAAGATTTCAATCTAAACCTAAAGAATCTCATTTAAAGTGTGTCAAACGAATATTCAGATACATAAATGGCACAACACACTTAGGAATATGGTATTCCAATGGTATTTCCTTTGATTTGCGAAGTTATATAGACTCTGACTATGCCAGTAGTCTAACTGATAGGAAAAGTACCTCCGGATTTTGTCACTTTCTTGAAAATTCTTTGATTTCTTGGTTTTGCAAGAAACAACATTACGTGGCATTATCCACGACTGAAACAGAATATGTTGCAGCTGGAAGTTGTTCTTCTCAGGTTCTTTACTTGAAACAACAAATTCAGGATTATCAAATATTTATTCAATGTGTTGAAATTCTATGTGATAATACCAGTGTTATTAACATATCTAAAAATCATGTATTGCACTCCCGAACTAAGCATATTCAAATAAGACATCACTTTTTATGGGATCATGTGCAAAATAGAGAAGTCATGTTATCTCATATTGGAACCAAAGAACAACTGGTGGACATATTTACTAAAGCCTTAACAAAACACTAGTTTGTTCATATTCGCAGAGAGCTTGGGATGTTCTCTGAGACCGATCTGTGATATTTTGATGCTTACCTCCCTAGGGGGGATATATTTCATGCAACTTTACTCTTTTTTGGGGTGAAAGTACTGTCATTGAAGCATCATAAACTCAGGGGGAGTTTAATACTAAGGGGGGGGTCTTAGTGATATTTTATGTACATTCCTTGGTAATACACTCATATCATATGAAACAAGGAACATTAGTACGACATCTCATGCATACACACATCATTTTATTAGCTTGCTTCAAAGCCTATAGTAATGTGTTCGAAATCATCGAAAAAGGGGAGATTGTTGAACCAATTATCCTTACGTCCCTTACGAAGAATATGTCCCTGTTATGAAAGATATTTTGATGATTACAAACTACATTCTGGTTATGCTATTATTGCACACATGACATATCTAATCTTACTTGAAGGTTTCAAAGATTCAATGATGCATGGCGAACATATTAAAGATCTTCTTCAAGACCATGATCATTTGAAAATGTTCAGTTATATGTTTAGATTATGATAGGTTGTACGACCTTATGTCATGTGATTCAGCAATATGCATGTCTGCATGTTTTAATCGATCGGTTGCATATTCGATTTAATCCGGTTACATTATGTTTTATCGAGCTTTAATCGAGAAATCAAAAATCTATTTTAGAAAAGTATTTCAGGACGCTAATGTTTTAGCAGCGCCCTCCTGAACTTGATGAGTCAGGACGCTAATAAAATATTAGGAAGTTCAAGGTTGAATTGAATTGATTAATAAGGACGCTTACTTGTTAGTAGCGACCTTTCTTTTATCAACCTTTGAGAATGTTAGGGCGCTGACTTAGTTTCAGCTCGCTGAAAGTTCTTTTTTCTTTTGAAGTAATTTTTATCTTTAAGGACGCTGATAAGTTATATGTTGAATAAATTATTAGGACGCTACTTGTGTAGGAGCGCCCTCATCTTTAGAATCAACTTAAATAACTTTCAGGACGCTTACCGTCCGTTAGCGCACTTAACATTGGTTTAAAATTGTTTTTAATATCAGGACGCTTACTCTTGAGTTGCGCCCTCATGTGTTTAATGTCTTAAAACAAAACAAGCTGCTAACTGTCAAATTAGCGCCCTCATGATTTAAGTCGTTTAATTGTCAAAGTAAGTCAGGACGCTTACTATTCAGTAGAGCCCTCACTTAATTGTTCAGTAGGAAGTTGATGTTCTATGAGCGCCCTCATAGGAACAAAACGACAGAAAATATATTTTTGTTGTTTTGACATTACTGCTATTTCTATTAACTTTTTCAGAAACGTACGAATAATTTTCAAAACTTTTCAGAATCGTACAACTTTTTCAGAACTTTTTGAACGTTCTAAAACTTCGTCAGAACATTCCTCCTTATGAAAGGATCAGATGATTCAGGTGCTATCGTCGTAATATGCATTGAGGTGAATCGATCCATTTTTGGAAATATTGTTAAAGTTATATTTGAAATAACCTAGAGCGCCAAAATCATCAAGTTCATTGCACCTTTGTTATTCCTATATATACGTGCAGCCTTAGAGCAGAAAAACCACTAATGATATACGAAACTGATATTCATTCAAAACGTATTAACATTTTTTGTATGTGCTAAAACACTATTTCTATTAACATTTTTCAGTGGGTTTTTGAAAGAAAAAACTTCAAGTCTTCGGGGTTGATTGATCTTCATTATTTCAAAAACCCACTGAAGAAGACAAAAGCTATTTGAACCTGTGTTCAGCATAAACTTCACCGTACATATTTTGCTGAATCTGTGATTACAGAACGTTCAATCCAAAACTTTGTAAGTATTACTTTGATTCTAAGTAAAGGGAATCATACTTCATCTTGTATTTAATCTGCAGTGACTGGTTAGTCACTGGGCAAGAGCAAGTGTTGCTCATAGTTGTAAACGGTTGTCTCACGCCCGTAAGTTGAGAAAAGGTTCTCTCTCACCTGTAAGTAGAGAATAGGTTCTCTCATACCCGCAAGTTGAGAAACGGTCTTCTCACACCTGTAAGCTGAGAAACGGTAGTTCTCACACCCGTAAGTTGAGAAAGTATATCGGTTTGATCTTTACCCGTAAGAAGGTCTATGGTGGAGTTTGAACAAATCCTAACTAGGGAGGTTAGGTAGTGGATATAGGCGCGGTCGAACCACTATAAATCTTGCTTTTACTGTCTCATTTACATTTGTTGTATTTGACTGTTATACTTTGTTTAATCTGCTTTCATTATTCTGCACAATTTTAAGAAAGGTTAAAATATGCTAAGTGTCCAATTCACCCTCCTCTTGGACATATCTGGGCCAACAATAGCAAGCAGGGATTGCCCGCTCAAGTTAAGTTTATCATTTTGTCATCTTTCATTGAAGTTTATAAATTAGTTTGTTTATTGACGACTTTGGGTAAACAAATTCATCAACAACTCTCGGCACAACATGACAAGAAAGAAAATGACTAGCACCTTGGGGATACGAGTTTTGCTCAAGTAAGCCCCGAGAAGAGGCTGAAAGCCCAGAATATGGTCAGGAAGAAGGCTAAGGTCTAAAGTACCTTGGGATCTGAGCTTTTTAGAGCTTCGTTTATCGCCTAGAAGGAGTTCATTCTCATAGTACCTTGGGGTCTTAGCTCGCTAGAGCTCGGATTATCTCCAAGAAGGAGACCACTCACAGAGCACTTCAAGCTGGTCGAGCCGAGCTCATGGGACTAGAATTTCTACAAAAATTCTTCTAAGTCCCATAGACCAGGCTGGCCGAGCCGAGCTCATGGACGAGAATTTCTACAAAAATTCTTCTAGATCCCATAGACAGAGCTGGCCGAGCCGAGCTCACGGGACAAGAATTTCTACAAATATTATTCTAAGTCCCATAGACCAAGTTGGCCGAGCCGAGCTCACGGACGAGAATTTCTACGAAAGTTCTTCTAAGTCCCATAGACCAAGCTGGCCGTGACGATCTCATGGGACCAGAATTTCTACAGAAATTTGTCTAAATCTAGAGAAAATGGTTCGGCAAAGGAAACATGTATAACGTAATTTTTCTAAGTACCAAGGTCAAGTACAAAAAGAAAGAACAACAGGTGAAGAAAAGAATTCATAAAAGAGTTGATTAAGAGTTTCAGCTCGGCATCCGAGCACGGGTACAAAAAAAAAACAAAAAGACAAATAAAAGTTCTTGGCTTTTTGCATTTCCTTTGGTGCTGAGATAAGTTCTTGATAAACGCTCGTTAGCACCTAAAAGTACTTTATTTGTGATCATCAAAATATACTTTATCACAGTATATTTAGGGACGAGCTAAGTGATGAATCGTATAGGTTAACAAGACTCGCCACCGCTACGGCCTTGTCCGACTCAGTCTCAAACTCATACTCAACCTCAATCGCTTCATCGCCCAAAGAGGCCTCATTGACTCAATGACCGGATGTGCTTGGCTCGTCTTGGACCCTATCACTTTGAGCTCGGTCCAGAGCAGAGCAACGTTTAAGGGCGACCTCACCTTGGCTAAGGATCTCGACGCCTTCAGACTCTCTCTCATCTAATGGTCGAGCAGCCTCTGCCTCATCGCAAAGCGGCTGCTCGGCGTCATCTCCACTTCGTGGAGAATCCGCCAAGTAAGTTAGTAAACCTTCCATAAAATCCATAAATATTAAATAAATTAGAATGAAAGGAGAGCGGGAAAAATACCGAGCAGGGAACAAGATCCAGATGTTGGAAAGTTTGAGCTGAAATAGGAATGAGCTGGTAAAATTCCGAGCTGGGTGAGAAATTGTTGAAAGATAATGTTAAATGAAGGGGGAACCACTGTTTATAGAAAAACTTGAACGTCTCAAAGCCGTTAGATGCAAAATGACACAAATCTCGAGGAATATTTGACGGCCCTGGCCCTAGCAGACGAATCGACGTGATTATTGGCAGAAGGCATTCTAGAAGTTACGGATCTCGAGGAGAATCCATTGGTTCTGAGCCGACCAGCTATGTCAACACCCCAATGAGATTCACGAATGCAATTCTCAAATCTCGAGGAACATCCAATGGCTCAGAGGACATCAAAATTGACGCAAATCTCGAGAAAAATTGAAGATGAAGTTAAGCCTTTCACCCCAACTAGGGCTAAAAGGCTTGGGGGGTAACTGTTGGATGGTCAGCTGGGCATGAGCTGACTTGGACATCAGTAGAGCCTACCTGGCATTTTAAAAAGTATAAGCCACCTGAATGCACTGGCGAGCCTGGTGGTGGAGTAAAAATCGCATACGATGATACGACCGACAGGTCAGCTCGGCGAGCCCAGGTCTAACTCAACCAGCAAAAATTGTTCGAGCCGATCTAGCGAGATGATGTTTACGAAAACTCCAAAAAACACAATGGTGACGATAGCTCTACCCTGCCTAGCTTGATGCCTGACAGCTCGGCCTTGAGCCGAGCTGATCATTCCAGACGAGATGAAAATAGATAAGGGAATCCTTCTTAACCTGCCACATCCCGAGGAATTCAGAAAAGTTGTACGTATCAAACACGGACTTCGACATAAAGGCAAAATGAGACTCTTCCTCCAGGACGAACTAGGAAGATATCCTTCTCTAACATGAACCAGGAAGATAAGGATCATATCTATCTCCAAGACGAATCTGGAAGTTAGGGATCATCCAAGACGGGATGAGATTCCTTCTCCAAGACAAACCAGGAAGATGAGGATCATCTGATCCGACCAACTCGGAATAGATGAGCTCATCCAACTCATCTCAACCAATGGCGAGACGACATGTGGAACATGCCTACAGGGCAGCTAGCCACTCTGGCCAGAGGACATCCTCTATAAATAAGACCTGCAACCCTACTCATAAGGTACGAACAACTTTCTACAAGAGTTATTGCTATAGTCTCGAACAAGTTCTAACTTAGGCAACGGAGGGTCTTTGGCCGGCACCACACCGGTGTTCCTTACGATATCTCTGTTTCTTTCTCTTTCTTCTCAGATCTAGTTGATAAACCCTCGTCGGAGCTGGAGAGTTCGTACTTCCATATCTGATCATCTCCTTTACGTGTTCATCTACTTGGTGTTGGTCAAATTTTGCACCAACAATATGGAACAAAGAAGATAGCGCCACTTGAAGTGACGCCATCTACTGAAAAAAAAAAATCAAACCAACAAAGTTGCATAAAAAATTAACCTTGTTCGATTTCTCCGATGTATAAAAATTTCATAGCACCAGAAAAAAAAAGTAAAAGGAAGAAACCCCCGTCTCTGGTGTCATCTCTCCAACGTCCTCTTTCTCTTTGGCGTCTCATTCATTTATTTCAGAAAATCGCACAAGGGTTTTTATCCTTGTGTGATTTTTTCATTTTTCTTGAAGAGGCATCTTCTGTTGAACCAATTATCCTCATGTTTCTTACGAGAATATGTCCATATTATGAAAGATTTTGATAATTATAAAACTACATTTTGTTCATGATATTATTGCACATATGACATATCTAATCTTACTTGAAGGTATCAAAGATTCAATGATGCATGGCGAACGTATCAAAAGATCTTCTTGAAGACCATGATCGTTTGAAAATGTTTATTTGTATGATTAGATTATGATAGGTTGTAGGACCTTCTATGCCATGTGATTTAGCAATATGCATGCCTGCATGTTTTAATCGATTGGTTGCATGTATTTAGTCCGGTTACTTTATGTTTTATAGTATTTTAATCGAGAAATCAAAAACTGCTTTTGTAAAGTCTTTCAGGGTGCTAATGTTTTAGCAGCGCCTTCCTAAACTTGATAAGTCAGGACGCTGATAAAATGTTAGGACGCTCAAGGTTGAATAGATCTGATTAATAAGGACGTTTACTTGTTAGTAGTGACATTTCTCTTATCAACCTTTGACAATGTCGGGACACTGACTTAGTTTCAACTAGCTGAAAGATTTTCTTTTATTTTTAAGTGATTTCTATCTGTAAGGACGCTGATAAGTTATAAGTTGAATGAATTATCAGAACGCTACTTTTGTAGGAGCGCCCTCATAAAATAACTTTCAGAACGCTCACCGTCCGTCAGTCCCCTTAAACATTATTTTAAAATTACTTTTAATAGTTCAGGACGCTTACTCTTGAGTTGGGCCCTCATATGCTTTGCATTTTAAAATAAAGCAGAAAGCTTACTGCGAAGTAGCGTCCTCATGCTTTAAGTCATTTAATTGTCAAAGCAAGTCAGGACGTTTACTATTTAGTAGCTCTCTCACTTCATTGTTCAGTAGGACGCTGATGTTTTATGAGCACCCTCAAAAGAACGAAACGACATAAAATATATTTTTGTTGTTCTGACATTACCGTTATTTCTATTAAACTTTTTCATAAACGTACGAATACTTTTCAAAACTTTTCAGAATCGTACAACAGCTTTTCAAAACATTTTAAAACATTCTAAAACTTTGTCAGTACATTCCTCTTTCATGAAAGGATCAGATGGTTCAGGTGTTATCACCGTAATATGCATTAAGCTGAATCAATCCATTTCTGGAAAGAATGTTAACGTTATATTTGAAATAACTTAGAGCGCCAAAATTACCAAGTCCATTGCGCTTCTGTTATTCCTATATATATGTGCTGCCATAGAGCAGAAAAATGAACTAATGAAATATGAAACTGATATTCATTCAAAACGTATTGACAGTTTTCGTTTGCGCCAAAACACTTTTTGAAAGTTAGTGTTCTTTCACTTGTGCTTGATCTTATGATCTTTTGAAAGAAAAACTTCAAGTCTTTTGGGTTGGTCGATCTTCTTCTTCATTATTTCAAAAGCCCATTAACGAAGACAAAAGCTATTTGAACCTGCTTTCAACATAAACTTCATCATACATATTTCGCTAAATCTATGGCAACAAAAGGTTCAATCCAAAGCGTTGTAAGTATCACTTTGATTCTAAGTAAAGGGAATCATATCTCATTCTGTAATCATATTGTAGTGACGGGTAAGTCACTGAGTCAGAGCAAGTGTTGCTTAAAGTTGTAAGCGGTCTTCTCACACCAGTAAGTAGATAATAGGTTCTCTCTCACCTGTAAGCTAAGAAAGTGTTCCGATTTGATCTTCACCAGTAAGAAGGTCCATAGTGGAGTTTGAACAAATCCTAACTAAGGAGGTTAGGTAGTGGATGTAGGCATGGCCGAACCACTTTAAATCTTACTTGCATTGTCCCATTTACATTTACTGTATCTCATTGCTATACTTTTTTTAATCTGCTTTCATTATTTTCCACAATTTAAAGAAATGTTAAAATCTGCTAAATGTCCAATTCACCCCCCTCTTGGACATATCTGGGCCAACATCTTCCACTTTGTTCCATTTTTTTTATTGTTTAATAGTAGATGGCACCTCTTGACTGTTAAATAAAAAAACACAAAATCTAGAAAGTTAAAAATATAAAAAAAAAAAGTGAATGGTTATAAAAAAAAATCTGGAACTAACGTCATTCACTTTGCTAAAAAAATGAAAAAAAAAATCTCACAAGGTTAATTTTTTATGCGATTTCATTGGTTTAAATTTGAAGAGGTGTCATCCACATTAATTTTTTTTTTCATTTTAAAATTTTTAATTTTTAATTTTTTTTGTTAAATAAAAAAATTTGAAAACCATTGTTAAATAAAAAAATCTGGAATAAAGTAAAAAGAAAAAGTGAGCGACTATTAAAAATAATCTGGAACAAAGTGAATGACGCCTCTCTTAAAAAGAATTAAACCAACGAAATTGCACAAAAAAATAACCTTGTGCGATTTCTTTGAAGAGTAAAAAATTTACAGCGGCAAAAGAAAGTCCCCCCATCTCTCCAGTGTCATCTCTCTAATATCTTATCTTTCTTTGGTGTCTCATTTACTTTAATTCAGAAATCGCACCTTGTGCAATTTTCTTTTTCATTTTTTTTAGCAAAGTGAATAAAGTTTGTTATAGATTTTTTTTTATAACCATTCAATTTTTTTTTTTAACTTTCCAAATTTTGTGTTTTTTATTTAACAGTGGATGACGCCTCTTAATCCACTACAAAACAAGAAAAAAAAAATTGGAACAAAGTGGATGATGCCTCTTCAAGGAAAATGAAAAAATTGCACAAAGGTAAAAACTCTTGTACGATTTCTGAAATAAATGAATGAGATACCAAAAAGAAAGAGAATGTCAGAGATATGACACTCGAGAGACATGGATTTTTTTTGTGGCACTGAAATTTTTATACTTCGGAGAAATCGAACAAGGTTAATTTTTTATGCAATTTTGTTAGCTTGATTTTTTTTTCTTCAATAGATGGCGCCACTTCAAGAGGCGTCATCTTCTTTGTTTCATATTTTTTTAATAGTCGGACATTTTGATTTTTTTTACTTTATTCCACACTTTGTTTTTTTTATTTAACAATGGTTTCTATTTTCTTTTTTTATTAACAATTTTAACAAAAAAAAGGCTTTTCATTTTGTAGGCTCCTCTTCAAAAGCTTTTATTGTTTTTGTTTATATATATATATATTTTGTGCATGAATGGGCGGCATGCATGGTTTTCATTTTTTTATGGGTGGCACCTCTTGAAGAGACGCCGCCCATTCAATTTAAAAAAAAAAAACTATAGGCATGTTTTGGATAAGTTGACGCCATGTCGGCGCCAACTTGTCCAAAACTTACTTAAATATGAATATATAATTTTTTGCTGCCTATTTTTAGATTTAATAAAAAAATCATGCCTAAATTTGTCAAAAATCTAAGGCCAAGGGAAAAATTTACAGGTGAACAAGGTTTAAGACAGAGATCCATTATCTTTATTCTTATTCACTTTAGTGGCAAACGTGTTAGCTAAATTGATGGCTAAGGCTAAGTCGGGCTTCTTTGGTGAAGGGATTCTTGTCGTGGAAGAATAAAGTGGTGTCACTCTTTCAATAGGCTGACGATGCACTCTTTTTTTTTTCTTTTTCTCGAGGGAGGTGAACATAATGTCCTAAATGCTATTAATCTTCTCCAATGCTTTAGTGAAATCTCAGGGCTCAAAATCAATATGCAAAGAGCCAAATAATTAGCATGAAGATTGGATTTGGATATACTTTCGGTCGGGAAATATTTAGGTCTTCCTTTGGGTGGAAATCCCACTACATCAACTTTTTGAGAACTAATAATTACAAAAAATTCTAAAAGGTTAGATGGGTAGAAAAGAGATTTTCTATCCAAAAGAGGTCGATTAGCTCTTATCCGATCAGTTCTTGTTGCACTCCCATCACATTATGTCCCCATGTTTAAAATACCATGCAAAGTTGTTAGCAAAGTAGAGGTGATAAGCGGATTTCTAATATTATAAGTTGGAAGAGGGCTCAAACACCAATTGAAAAAGGCAGAGTGGGCATAGGCAACATTAATAAGAGGAATGCAGTGTTGTGTGCAAAATGGATTTGAATATTTCTTAGTGGAAAGCAGTGTCTATGGGCACAAGTAGTGGCTAGAAGGCATGGAGATAGTTAGGGTGGCAGAGGTACAAAAATCTCAAGAAGACTTATTTATAGAAGTCTGTGAAAGTTCATTTCGTTCCTAACTCTAAATAAAATAAATACTTAAATGTATTTAAAATAAATAAATAAATAAAAGAGTGTTTGAGGTGAGTTAGTTCATTCACACTTTGTTCCCCGGGCCACATCTTTGATTATTCGGGGGACTTTCTTCAAACAGATGGTGTGTGGGGTTCGCAAGAGAAAGAGAAAGAGAAAAAAGAGGCATTGGTTTCGGATGATTCCAACAAAATCATTTATTATCTATGTATCTATAACTACTACCAAAGAGACAGATTGCAAAAACTGTAGCTTTTTTCATGGGCCTAATTTTTATACTAATTGCACCATTCATCTTTATGAGTTTTTTTACTGTTTATCGCTCCCTCTATCATTTGTTTCTTCTTCATCAAGTACGGGCAAACAGTGATTAGTTCCAACAACTTTATCTTCTTTTTCGCTCATTTAATCCAACTGCTTTCCTTCTTCTTGTTTTTTTTTTTTTTTTTGTGCTTTTGATTTTGTTTCATTTTGTTTACAGACAGCTGGGATCTAGCTGCTAAAGCAATCGATTCTTTAGAATCTCCGAGAGTTTCCACTGTTTCGAAGATCGATTCGACTGAATCAAAGAATTTCAAGTTCCTGAAAATTTCTTCGGAATCTCCTTGATATTTTTTTCAGAGAAATTCGTGTACCATTGGTGATTTTGAGGTCATTTTTTGAAGTTTTGAGGTTTTTTAGTTGTTTTCTACGGATGCTGTTGCAGTAGTGTAGTTCTTCCACTTGGAGTTTTTGAATAGCTGGGTTGAAGATTTTACTGTATTAAAGTTTGAGCTCGATTTGTTTTAATTAGATTGAGTTTTGTTATTGTTGAAGTTTAGGATCGGAAAGAGAAAGTACAGATTGAGAAACTTTTTTGAATAAAACTTTTGTTATTGGTCTCTGGTGCACCTCCCTGCATGTATGAATTAAATTTTAGTCTGTAGATGTATGAATTAAATGGAGATTATCCAAGCTTGTATAGTAGAGGGTTATATTCGTAGTTTTAAGAATTTTTATTATATGTACAGTGTAGTCATGTCATCATGTCATCATGTCATGGTTGTTGCATCAAATGGTTTTGAATAATTAATTGATTTTAGTTCATCATAATCTCTTCATCTGAAGATCATCATCCCTCTAAGTCCGGCTAATTCTGAAGTTGCTAGCTACTTGATGCAATTTTTGAATTAATATTAAAACTTTGCACAATTGCATTTTTATACCACTTTTACCATGCTAACATTAATACTGGGTTTGCTGAGTTTTTTTTTTTTGGTTGATGTTAATTGTGAAGAAATATATCCTTACTAAAAATTTCATAACTTAAAAAAAATCATATTTTTTATTTTAGAATAAACACTAAGTTAATTATTGAAGTATGTCATTTTGAGTGAATTCACTTATCTCATAACTTCTATTTTTATTTCGAAGTTATGAGAATTTGTTTATCTATTTTATTCTCTTGTGAGTTTGTTTATTCAATTTTACACATTTTTGTTTACCCTTTGATTTGATTTTTCCTTTCTTATAGGAGAGTAACATTTGATTTGATGAGAATAGATAAAGTTAGTGGAAGTAAAGAAATCAGAGAAGGGGAGAAGGATTTTGTTTAGGTTATTAGATTTAGATTTAGAAATTAGTATACATGATATTAAAAGGTTAGAATACATTTAGAAAATAAAATTAGTACTATTTACATTTATATTTAGACTTGTAATTTTTAAATTATTAGCTACATGATTTAGTTTTAGATTTAGATTTAAACACCTAATATTAAATTGTTAGCATAGATTTAGAAATTATGATATAAAGATTAGTACATGTGTGAATACTTAGTTAGAACTTAAAAAGGTTCCATTATTATTTATTTTTATGATATGTGGAAGTTACTCAAATTTCTATAATATGGTAGTTTATGATATCTGCATCAAGATTAAATTAGTTAAGAGAACTCATTTACTTAGCTTGAGTCTATTAGGTATTATTTTATTTACCTCGTGTTTTGTTGCATTTGTTCTAAATATTTTTAACCTTTTGGTGGAATTTTTTGTTAAATATCATATTACAATTCTTTTTTTTCTTTTTTGTTCTCATTTAAGGGGCTTTGTTTTGTTTACACATAATTATAAACATAGATTCAATTTAAGCTTATGATGTTTATTAGTACTATTTCTCCAATATTTCTAGCAATTAAATCTGTCTATGAATCAAGGATAGTCATATGAAGATTTCTTTATTTTGTTTTAAATAGCAAATTATAATCTCTTTATTTCACAACTTGCTTTAGTTGCAAACTATTTTATAAAGTTTATTTACGTCAAACAAACTATTTTATAAAATTTATTTGCATAAAAAAAGATTGCCAAGGGTCTTAATAAATGCATATTATAGATTGTGCAATATGTATATATTTATAAAATCAGATTATACTTCGTAAAAATATAAATCTTATTTTTCTCCATTCATATGTAATAACTATCATTAACTTATTTTATATAAGTTATAACTTTCTTGCCCTAAAAAGTATTCATTAATATTTTATTTCATGTTACCTTGTCAAACAATACAAATAATATTAATGCATTAAAACATGCTACTAACTCGAGCGAGTGACCAAACTAGTAATACTTTATATAACTCTTTGTGATTTGTTGTTTACTTCTTTATCGGCCCAATTATTTCTCTTTAGTTTTGTTTATCTTTTATATATATATATCGTCAAAGACTCATTTTTCTTTATATATATATATATTTAAGAGATGTTAATTGCAACCCTTTAACATGCGAAGTACAATTTTTCAATGAAGTAAGAAGAGATGATCACATTAATTAAGATTAATAGAAAAAAAAACAAAGGATTGAATTTTTTTTTGAAGGGGAGAAGAGTGAGTTTTAATTGTAATGTCTAAAAAAATATATACGTTTAATTTGTATAATAATTCTGCCTTTGTTAGTAAAAGTGTATAAAGATAAACAAATAAAATTTAAATAATAATATTAACAGAATATTACTACTGAAATTGAAATAATAAAATATTTATATTAGTAGTTCCAAAAGGTAAAAGAAAATGTTTACGATTTAACTAAATTAGAACACAACAAAGGCTGGACATAATAGAACCAAGGCTTATGTAGCATATAACATAAGGTACTTAAAATAGATTCGCCTCTAATGTTGATATAAAATGTGGATCAACGTCTTGTCTTCCTGGATATAACTATTGATAAAGAGCTGACTAATACTTCATTACTAATTGAGTGAACTAAGCTTTATACCACAAACTAAAAACCTCAAAAAAAAAAAAAAAAAAAACTACAGAGAAAAAGAGATTTTAAAAATAGAGAAGAGCTCTAAAACTCGATGTGTAAAAAAGTAAAGGGAGCACCTTTTTTATTCTAGTATAGTATTCTAGTATAGGGGAATAGTGCTCATAATGTACTCTCTTAAGAGCACTAAATGACCTCTATTAATGTTATGAACGTTATGAACATTTTTAAATTTAAATTCAAATAAATTTACTATTTTTAGATTAAATTCACACTAAGCCGTTTTAATTGACCGTTTCACAATAAAAACATTTAACCATTATAAATTTAATTTCTCATTCATCATTTATCCAACGACATGTGCTAATTATATTTGCATATTATTATTTTTTAAACACAGTGGTCACAATCCTTATTAATAAAAGAGGAGAGTTGCATTAGATAGCAGACAACTAACGTAAAACTTAATGAGATAAACTATGACATGAATCTTGAATCAAAGTTGAGTTAAATTCAATTTGTAAAATGAATTTGTAACTACGAAAAAAAATAAAAAAAAAATAAAAATTAAGGGCATAGATAAGAATTAGACACCAATGTATACATGATGGGATTTCATGAATGCTAAATGATAAATATGATATGGAGTAAAATAAAATGTTTCACAATTTTTTAAAAAATAATGAACTCTTATAAGTTTTGAGTATATATATATATATATATATATATATATCAAGAAAACAATAATCTTATTATTTTCAGTTTTATTATTCAAATTCAGGCAATTCCTTGTGGCAATAAAGGGTTTCCAGGAAATTGCTGAACATGCTTAATTTTACTTGAAGCTTGGGGAAAAATTAACAACTTGGCAATATTTAATTACTAAAACTCAAATCACAAGAATATAAACAGGTCAATACTCTAATTGTTTTCTTAAAAAAGAAATAAATAATTCAAAGTAAGCACCCTACAAAGGAAAGATAGAAAGAAAGAAAAAAGAAAGAAAAAATAAAAGATTGGAATTATATTCATGTGTTTTTTGGCCGTGCCAGTCAAAGGGAGACAACAGGTCTGATTGATTATGAGGCCAACACGCCATTCTTTGTGACAATATTTATGTTAAAAATCAATGATGACTTTTTAATAATTTTTTAATGATAACGATCAGTCTAGTACAAATAATATGATATAAATTCGTCGCGGAAGCAAGAACGAAAATATACAAAGATAATCAAAATAAATATATTGATTCAAATTCTTCAAAAAATTATCAACTACCTCTCCTAATGACAAAAAACCTTATTTATAACAAATTATCAAATAGAGCCCTAAATTGACACAACTTCTAACTACTTAACTATGTGAGTTTAAACCACCTAACGTGGGCCCACTAACATAGACATGAAACGTAAATAAAAAATATAATAAAAATAAAAAACATGCTAAACACGTTATGCACGTGTTTCGTGCGTCCTTGCATCAATCCCCCCAGCATGCACCTCAGTCATAATCTACTAATGGAGGGAGGAAGAAGGAATGCATAACTGCTGCCCATGAAATAAAAAATCATCCAAGAAGATAGTTATCAGAATCGCCATGATGTAATAAGCAATAAGCATGAATAGGGCCAAAATACTCATCACTGACATATAGATCTCGTAGCTCATCGAAACCAAAAAGCGAAGTGCACAAAGGGACAAGCAAGTGAGTGTGCCGACTCAATGCTTCTGCAACTAGATTATCCTTCCCAACTTGAAACTGCAAATGGAAGGTATAACCCCGTAAGAATGCAAACCACTTGGCATGTCGATTAGAAACTTTTTGCTGCGAGTTAATACATCACAATGCCTCATGATCTGATTTAATGATGAACTCCTTATGTATAAGATAATGACGCCAATGTCGCAAAGCCTGTACAACTGAATAAAGCTCCAAATCATAAGTGAAATAGTTCAGCTTAGCCCCATCCAGCTCCTGACTAAAGAATGCAATAGGACATCCATTTTGGCTTAAGATAGCCCTAATGCCCTGCTTAGATGTATCACCTGTAACCTCAAATAGCTGTGAAAAATTCGACAATGCTAGAATAGGAGCAGAAGTCATCCTATCCTTAATAAAGTGAAAGGCAGTATCAGCCTTGAGAGTCCACTCAAAAGGGCCCTCTTTCATACAAGAGGTGATGGGAGCTACAATGCTACTAAAATTCTGAATGAATCGCCGATAGAAAGAAGCCAAGCCATGGAAGCTCCGAACCTATGTGAGGGTAGTGGGAGTAGGCCAATTAAGTATAACCTGTACCTTAGAATTATCAATATGGTTTGACTAGGAAATGCTATAGAGAAATATGTCATCAAAATAGACAACAACAAACTTCCCAATATAGGGACGTAAAATCTGAGTCATAAGCCTCATGAAAGTAGAGGGGGCATTGGAAAGGCCAAATGGCATAACCAACCACTCATAAATATCATCCTTTGTTTTGAAGGCTGTCTTCCATTCATCTCCTAGTCACATGCGTATTTGATGGTAGCCACTGTTGAACCAATTATCCTCATGTCCCTTACGAGAATATGTCCCTAATATGAAAAATATTTTGATGATTGCAAACCACATTTTGTTTATTTTATTACTGCATACATAACATATCTAATCTTACTTGAAGGTTTCAAAGAATCAATGATGCATGGTGAACGTATTAAAGATCTACTTGAAGACCATGATCATTTGAAAATGTTCGGTAGGTTGATCAGATTATGATAGGTTGTAGAACCTTCTATGTCATTTGATTCAGCAATATGCATGACTGCATGTTTTAATCGAATTGATTTTCAATCGTTTGCATCTTTGATTTAATCCGGAAATATCATGTTTTTATCGAGAAATCAAAAACCATTTTTATAGAGTCTTTCAGGACGCTAATATTTTAGCAACGCTCTTCTAGACTTGATGAGTCAGGACACTGATAAAATATTAGGACGCTCAAGGTTGAATTGAACTGATTCATAAGGACTCTTACTTGTAAGTAGCGGCCTTCCTTTAGTCAACCTTTGAAAGTGTTAGGACGTTGACTTAGTTTCAGCTTGCTGGAAGTTCTCTTAGTTTTTAATTGATTTTTATCTTTAAGAACGCTGATAGTTATAAGTTGAATAAACTATCAGGACACTACTTGTATAGGATTGCTTTCATCCTTAGAATCAATTTAGTAACTTTCAAGACGCTTACTATCCTTCAACGTACTTAATACTGTTTTAAAATAGTTTTCAAATTTCAGGACGCTTACTTGTAAGTAGCGCCATTGTGTGTATATGTGTTTTGAAAACAAAGTAGGACGCTAACTATCGAAGTAGCACCCTCATAATTTGAGTCGTTTAATCGTCAAAGTAAGTCTGGACGCTTACGATTTAGTAGTGTCCTCACTTCACTGTTCAACAGGACACTTATGCTTCATGAGCGACCTCAAGGAACAAAATGACAAAGTTGATATTAAGTGTCAGGATGCTAATTCAACAATGCTATTGTTCTGACATTGACACTATTTCTGTTAACTTTTTCAGAACCGTACGAAAAATCTTCAGAACGTTTCAGAGCCGTATAAGAACTTTTCAAAACTTTTTGAACATTCTAATACTTTGTCAGAACATTCATTTTTCGTGAATGATCAGATGATTCAGGTGCTATTGCCGTAATATGCACAAAACTGATTCGATCCATTTCGGGAAAGAATGTAGACGTTGTATTTGAAATAACCTAGAGCGCCAAAATTCACCAGTCCATTGCGCCTCTATTATTTATATATATATGTGTTGCCTTACAGCAGAAAAATAACGAATCAATACGAAAATTGATATTCATTCAAAAACGTATTAACAGTTTTCACTTGTGCAAAAACTTTTTGAAAGTTAGTAGTCTTTCGATGGTGCTTGAACTTACAATCATTTTCGAAAGAAAAATATCAAGTCTTCTGGATTGATTGATCTTCATCTTCATTATTTTCAAAATCCATTGAAGAAGACAAAAGCTCTTTAAACCTGTTTTCAACCAAACTTCATCATACATATTTTGCTGAATCTGTGGTAACAGAAGGTTCAATCCAAAGCTTTGTATGTATCACTTTGATTCTGAGTAAAGGGAATCATATCTCATCTTGTATTCAGTTTGCAGTGACTGGTTAGTCACTGGGCAAGAGCAAGTGTTACTCAAAGTTGTAACGGTCTTCTCACACCCGTAAGTTGAGACTCGGTCTTCTCACACCGTAAGTTGAGGAACGGTCTTCTCACACCTGTAAGCTGAGAAATGGTAGTTCTCACACCCGTAACTTGAGAAAGTGTACCGGTTTGATCTTCACCCGTAAGAAGGTCCATAGTGGAGTTTGAACAAATCCTAACTGAGGAGGTTAGGTAGTGGATGCAAGCAAGGCCGAACCACTATAAATCCTAATTGCATTGTCTCTTTTAAATTTATCGTATTTATTTGCTATACTTTGTTTAATCTGCTTTCAATATTCCGCACATTATGAAGAAAGGTTAAAATCTGTTAAGTGTCCAATTCACCTCACTCTTGGACATATCTGGGCCAACAGCCACTGCGCAAATCGAGCTTGGGGAAGATTTTCGCTCCATGTAAAGAATCAATCATGTCCTCCAACCTCAGAATAGGAAAACAATACTTCACCGTTATCTTGTTGATCGCTCGGCTATCTACGCACATGCGCCAACTCCCAACTTTCTTGGGAGTGAGCAATGTTGGGACAACACATAGAGACATGTTTTCTCGAATTAGCCTTTTGCCCAACAACTCTGTAACTTTTTGTTGTAGCTTAGCATGTTCAATGGGAGACATGCGATAATGTGGCAAGTTTGGAAGAGAAGTGCCTGAAACAAAGTTTATAGCATGTTGAATGTCCCGCAGTGGAGGAAGTCCAACATCAGTCGGCTCATCACAAACATAAGAGAATGAATCTAATAATGACTGCAAAATAGGTGGGACAGTAGTAGGTGAAACAACAAATGAATCAATGATTGCTAAAACCATACCAGAAGCACAACTAGTGGCAAGGAAGCTCGACTTCGAAGGAAGTGACGGTGGTGTAGGTGGGGTACTAGATGGCCGCAAAGGAAACAACGTAACTCGCTCCCCCTTAAACATGAAGGTATAAGTGTTGCGCTCACCATCATGCTTACACTTCCTATCATACTGCCACAGGCGACCTAGTAATAAGTGACAAGCGTCCATAGCAGCTACTGAGCACCAAACTTCATCTGTATATTTGTCGATGGTGAAAAGAACTAAGCATCGTTTGTCAACCTTGACTTCAGTCCCCTTTTGGAGCCATTGGATTTTAAAGGGGTCTGAGTGGGCTTCAATAGGGGTGTCATCGGTTCGGTTTAGATCGGTTTATACCCCAAACTGCAAATAGAACCGAATCGAATCGACCGAACCGATGGGCATCGATTTGGTTTTTTGCAAACCGAAACCGAACCGATTATACCCCTAAACCGATCCGAACCAATTCGGTTTGGATTGATTGGTTTACATTTATGAACCTGTAAAATATATATTTTTAAAATAAAAATAAACATATTGCAAATAATACAACATAATCATGTAATGTTACAAAAAAAAATTATTTCAAAGTTCAAAGTTCAAAATCCACATCAAAGTATTCATTAAAATTACAACAAAAACTATCAAATTTTAATTGCAAACATTCTTCCCAGAATCGATTTCAAACAAACATTCACATTAATACATTCTTTCAGCGTCATTTCCTTTGCAAGATCAATTTCTATTGACATTCTTTTTTCAAGACTCGAAGGACATCACCTAACAATGCAAAACAACTCCTTTAAAATGTATTTTTCTTCAATTTTTTTTTATAAGCAATTATGCATACTAACCTTTTTTGCCAAAACATAATATAAATTAAAATAAAACTTGTGTAAACAATAATAACTAATTTGAGCACCTTACCTACTCATGCAAATTCAAATTCAAAATCAAAATTTGATAAGAAACATATATGTCATATTCAAATTCAAAATTTGATAAAAAAAATTATTTCCTACTTGCAAACATATTTTTCATTTCACAAGAACTAACACCAAAAAATAAGCTTTAAAAACAATATGACACTAAAAAAATCAGTTTCTTATTCAAAAAATTATGTTTCTTATTTTAAAAAAAATACAATATCTATGGATTCATTTAGAGATCATTGCAAACTACATCATCTTTCAAGAATTTTAGATTCAAATCTCTAAATATTATGTATCATAGTTGAATTCAAAAAACAAAAAAATCAACATCAAAATGAAGTTCATGGAGTGATTGCTCATGTTAAGATGCTGAAATTAAGCACCAAATAATAAAGATGGAGATTTTCTAAAAACACAAATTCAACACAAAAAAGAAATCGACACCTTATAATAAAGATGCAGAAATTCAAATCTCTCCAAAAATCTCACATTAGAAGACAATAACAATTTTCTAAGAACACAAAACACCAATTTTCATATCAAATCCCTAATCACAAGTTAAATTACACCAAATCTCATCTAGAAAAACAAACTAACATTTCCAAATCACCATATCCAACACAAAGAAAACGATATAAATTAATGAAGAACAAAACCACATAAATCTCAGTTACCTTTAATCTCTGGCTTGAAACAGTCAAACTGTGGCGTTGTTTCCGGCTTTCGGTGCGTGATTGTATCACTCAAACTCAAGTAGCTCGTGATTTGGGGTTTTAAAGGAAAGAAGAACGACGATTAGAAGATGTAGATTAGAGAAGAAGAGAAGATCGAAGGCGAGATCATAGAAAACAAAGAATACGAGATCAGAGAGAAGAGAGAAGAGAGAAGAGAGAGACGTGGTACTGGAAGGAAGAATAGAAGAAGTGGTGGGAAGACGAGAGACTAAGAAAGGGGCGGATGGAGATGGAGATTTAGCGTAGGAAAATATAGAACTGAGAAGGAGAAGATGGAGATGGAGGGCCTCGTGGTGTCACCGTTGCATAGGAAGAGAGATTAAGAGAAGGAGAAAATGGAGAAGGAAAAAGGGTTTAGGTTTAGTGAAGAAGAGAGAAGGAGAAGAGGGAGGGGCAGCCGTTTGGGACTTTGGGTTTTAGCGTAAAAAGAAGAGAAGAGGGGTGTGAGACACGGGGGTGTGTTGTTAGGATTGGGGTTATACAAAATTACATTATTAACCTTATAGTCGGTTCGGTTCGGTTTACCATTGATTTTCAAAACCTTAATCCACAAACCAAACTGAACCGATCATTTTTTGAAACTGTCAAACCGAAACTGAAACCAAACCGAACCGAACCGAACACACTGGTTCGGTTCGGTTCGGTTCTACAGTTTGAACCAATCCACTGACACCCCTAGGCTTCAACCTTCAACTTCAACTTCTCTACCATATATGTAGAAACAATGTTCTCACTGGAACCACTATCAACGATCACATTGCATAGCCTACCCTGCGACTTACACCGAGTCCAAAAAATATTATGGCGAAGCCATGCATTAGGATCATGTGGGGAAACAGGTGAGATGAGAGAATGTCTCACAATCAATGTCGGAGCACCTGACTCAGCATACAAAGCAACACCCAAATCGTCATCATCATCAACAATTTAGGTTCAACTTCCTCCATCTCACCATTGTGAGCTAAAGCAACACATTTCTTCTTGGGACACTCACTGGCACAGTGACCTGGTTGGTTGCACTTGAAACAGGTTAACTTGACACCTCTAGGGATCGAAAGTTTGGCTACTCCAGGGGAAGGTGCACTAGAAGAGGCCCCAGTCTTCTGCTCTATAATTCCTCAACTTTCAAGGCATATTTGATAGCTTCTAACATATCATGAATCTCCTTGAAAGCTAGATCTTGTTGGATGGATTGTCGTAGACCATTCAAATATCTCCCAATTCTCTGTTTGACTGTCTCAACTAACTCGACCCTTGTGACAAGCAAAAGAAATTCTTTGGTATACTCAGTCACACTCGGAAAGCGCTACTTCAAGTTGTGCAATCTCATAAAAAGATATCTCTCATAATCTGGAGGAATAAACTCTTTTTTTAGTATTCTTCACATCTTGTTCCATGTGGTGATCTTCTCTCGCCCATTGTGAAGACAACTTTGTTGCAATTCATCCACCACACTAGTGTTGGTTATACCCAAGAGGGGGGTGAATTGGGTATAATGGCCAAAATTAAACTTTTTCAATGAATTAGTGAAATACTTGGGTACATAAGAAATAGATGATCAACCTTAACAAAATACTATGGAGAAAAATGTAGGAAATATGGGACAAACAATTTATAGTGGTTCGGCACGCCTACATCCACTACCTAATTTCTCGATTAAGATTTTCTGAATCCACTCACTGATTCTCTTACAGGTGAGAACCAAACCGTTACATACCTATCTTTTTGCTGGCTAAGGAAGAACCGTGATCCTTTTCGTGGGCTAAGGAACAACCCATGATCCTACTCAAGGTGTAGGATAAACCTTCGTATGATTCCAACTTTGGAATCGTCAAGTGAACTAAATTCACTTGATTTGGTTGTTTCAATCCTGAAACACACCAACTCATAGTTACAAAATAACAATGATGGTTCTAATTGAGTAGTACACTTACAATTCAGCTCATACATTGCATTACAAAGATATGCAAAATTAAGCACGTAATGCTGAGAGGAGTACACTTACAATTCTTTTACCTTTCAATGTTTCAGTATTGCTCAAGTGCATTTTTGAAAAGCTTGTATGATGCTTCTTAAAAAATAGTTGTGAAATGCATCTTCAGAAACTCTTTTGCTTGATCAAACATTGAATTTGAAGTCAAAGGAAAACAAGTGTAAAATCTTAAGAGATTTTGGAAAACATGATTAATTTAGTTCCTATCTCTTTTTCCTCTCGTGTGTCTCCCTCTCTTTTTGAAAGATGGCTAGTACGAGTGTTTATACAGATGAAGATCGGTTACTAGCTGTTACACTAGGAGTGAGCAGGACAAGTTTGAAAAACAAATTTAAACGTTTGTCAAACGGTCAGAAACTTATACAAACACAGAAGGTTTTTTAAGCAGATAAAAACATGTGAAATAAGGTACAACTGTATCCTATGAGCTATTTCTCAAATTTCTCATTCAGCAAGATTGATATACGAATAAAACAGTGCTAAAAGTTTGAGTAGAAAATAGTTCAATATCCTTCAAATAGATTTTCAGAGAAAGATAAATATTTAGCTCAATATGAAAATATTTTGAATAGAAAGAGTTTCAAAGAAGACACTTTGAAAAACTAAAATAGTTTAAGATCTGAAATCAAACTGAAAATTCAACTAACTTTCAAAGTATTTATTTGGTGAATTTTTTGGTGTGTGATTTGAGTCTAAGTGCTAGTATATATTGACTCGGTAGAAATAAAGTTGTTGGTCATTTGAATTTAAATTTCAAAATGAACATTTACTCACAACAACTAAAATCTTTCACGAAGATGGCAAATGCAATCTTTACAAACATTCTAGTTCTTTTTAGATTACACAAATAAGAAGGTTTCAGGAATCGTGATTTCGTGTATTAGAGGAAATCTCTGACAAATCTGAAAAGGTTTCTATGCACAAAAAGTTCTGAAAAGTAAACTGAAAACGTGTAGGTGTCAACTTTGTGACAGCTTTGGATTAGCGTCCTAATTGGTTAATCAACTTCCTAACGCATAAAACCAACTTTGTTGTTTTGTTCCTTGAGGGCGCTCATGGACCATAAGAGTCTTGCTGAACTGTGAAGTGAGGGCACTACTTGACTGTAAACATCCCAACTTACTTGGCGATTAAAACGACTAAACTTCATGATGACGCTAAACAACAGTTAGCGTTTTGCCTTATTTTAAAATATTTAAAGTCACGAGGGCGCTAATAACGAGTAGGCGTCTTATGTTACATGCAAACAACAAGCGTACGGGGTCAAGTTACAATATAAAATCGATGAGATATCGGGTTGTCATCCTCTAGGATTGACACTCACACTAAATATTGTTTCACTAACCCTAACTTTATTTAGAAAATAAAATTCGTGTTATTAAGAGAAATAAATAAGCAATTAAATAACTAGAAAGTAAACTAAAACATGCAATAGAAATAGATAAAAAATTAGAGATAGAATAGTCTAGAGGTTTAATATCACCTCACTATCAACTATGCCTTTATATATATTTATCATTAAATCAGTTCTTTCGTTTATAAGTCAGAAATCCTAACGTTTCTAATTCCCTCTTTTGGAGCATTAATTAAAGCATATTATTATCATCTTGGCTTTACTCTTTCGATGAAAACCTAAGATGATAATAACTCATTAAGTTCTGTGATTTCCTTTTAACGACTTCAAATGTTCTCGATCTCTTTTTGAGTCTCACGATAACCTAGGTTATATTTCTCAAATTCCAACCCAAAGTACCCTATTTTGGAGCATCTACCTCAAGTCTATAATCATCTAATCCATGGCTAATGGATCAAAAGCATTAAACTAGAAAAAATATAAATAAACTAGAAAACTTCATTAACAATAATCAATCAATAAAGCCTACAACATAGTTTCAAGTTCGGATCAATCTACACCTCTAGATAAAGGATTTAGTTCATAACTTGAGAGATAAAAACATGAAATAACATGATGAATGTAAATCTAAAACCAGAAAAACAAAGTAGAAGGAAGGGAAAGTGTAGGAGAAATCTTCAATGTCTTCAATTTTGCTCTTCTCCTTGCTTTCAAACCCTAACCATCTTCCTTGCTCTTCAAAATATTTTCTCCTCTATTTGATGCTTTGAAAACCCTAAAACATGGTCTTTATATAGCTACAATTCCATAGGAAGTCGTCCAAGAAGTGTCCAAGTCGAACTAGGAAAGTTCGCAACAAAATAATAAAGTTTCTATTTTGAATTGCACATCCACTTTCTTCCTTACAGTTTTTATTCTTGTTCTCCACTCCAAATTGACCTAAAAAATATTTCATATTGTATTATTTCAAGTAAAGAATCCATAGATATAAAACCACATCCAATTCGGAGTTGAATTGAGAAAGTTATGGCCAAAACAAAAAAATCGCGCAATTATTTTTTGTGCAGCACTACGACGCTCAGAACGTATTTAGTGCGTTTTTCTTGTGGACTTGGTCAATTTTCAGCTCCTTTTTGACATGTATTCTTCATGCTTCTCCTTTACAACTTTTTGTACATGTTTTCATCATCCAAAACCATGACTAACACATCAAAACACCTACAAAACAAAGCAAATCAAATCAATAACACACTTAAATATGAAATGAATCAAATCATAAACTAATAAACCAAAATAATGCATAAAAAACTAAATTATTCTAAACTAACATATGCATCAAAACTAACATAAGCACATCAAACTAATGCATGGAATGTCCTAAAACACACCTAAAACATGCTCTAAAACCTATCTAAACATACAACTTAACATCCTGATATTTTAAAACATTTTAAAACAACTGAAAAACATAAAGGGTGCTACTAAATGATGAGTGTCCTAATATTTTAACTCGTAAAAACAATAAGTGCGCTGAAGGATGATCAACGTCTTGAAAGTTATTAAGTTGGTCTTTAAGCAAGGGCGCTCCTTATTAGGCAGCATCCTGATAGTTTTTCAACTTATAACTATCAGTGTCCTTAAAGATTAATTCATTAAAAGTTTGAAAAATAGTCAGCAAGCTGATATTGAATCAACATCCTGACAAGTTCACTAGTTGACTTAATGAGGGCGCTACAAATGAAGTAAGCGTCACGATAGATAAGTACTTATTCAACCATAAATTTTATCAGCGTCTTAATGTATCATCAGTGTGCTGACATACCAAGTCCAGGAGGGCGCTGCTGAGACATTAGTGTCCTTAAAGACATGTTAGTGTCCTGATGAACACTTAAAAACTATTTCTTAAAAATGATTTAAGCCTTTCAAAATTTAATCAAATCAGACAAATATTCGATCAAATCAAACATTTAAAACAATTAAGAATTTAAATCATTTGAAAAACCTTTCAAATATATCGATTAAAATATGCAAGAGATTTATGCTTGATTTTGAGAAATGTATGCAAGAGATTCGTGCGTGGTTTTGGAAAACATTTGAGCAATAAAGAATAAGGAAAGTTACATTACATTCTTTATTTGTTCCTCTCATAATTCATCAATTTTTTTGCACTGGGAGATCTTTCGTTGCTGAGTTGAGCAGTCATGAACTTCGATCGTGTGATGTGATTTCATAGTCCTCGATCGAATTGTTCTTCTACCTTTTGCTTTCTTGAGGTGCTGAAATATATACTTGATTGAAATGTTAGCACCAAACAATATATTGTTTGTTCTTGGTTGTTAGCATCAAAACCCTTAGGAGCGTGCTAAGTGATGAACCACTTAGGCCAACAACTAGAGCATAGCCTAATAACTTGGTAGCAACAAGCTTTACATACTTAGGGTCCTTTAGGTTCTTGTAATAAAAAACCTTTTCAATTTTGGTTAGCTAATCAACAAAGCGATCAGGGTGAAGTTTTCCATCAAACTCAGGAACATCAATCTTTATATCTCCATATTGATTCTTCTTTAGGACATGTAGAAAACAAATGAGATCAATGTTACTTGTATCATTCTAAACACGCCTTTGCCTTGTGTTGGCGTTTTGACGCATGAGAGGGGAGAGATTAGAGGCCAGGCTATACTGCTGGGGGATGCAGGGGGGCAGCGCCCCGACCCAAAATTTTTGCTCCTCGCGATGGTGAAAACGAGGCTTTCGGCTCCTTGGATGGTCATCTCATACTCGCCTCTACAGTCCCAGATGCTGAACAAAATATGGTGAAGAATCACGTTCATAATCTTCGCTATAGGCCATATTTCGATGCCAAATTGGTGCACCTAGGGTCATCGCGACGATTATATCACAACCTAGTTTTGACCCCTTCATCTACGTCTGTCGGTGTGGAACGAAGCTCACGACGAGGTTGTGGTGCAGGCAAGTGCCTGCAATGGCAACGATCCATGCGATCCAAATTAATCGCATAAGATTGGTTGGATTCGGACCCCTACTCCGAATCGTGGAATGAGACTGCATGTTTGTAGTGAGAACCAGTGGCCTCCTCCCTGTCTTGGACAACTACTGATTCGTGACGTTGTTGTTGCGACAACGTCAAGTGCGAAACAACTTTTGTTTGTTGATTCACAGTTTTGGCAGTATCGGTGATCAATTCTTCCAGTTTTCCTTTCTTCTTCGACGCCATTGTCAAAAAAGAAAATCTTCCATATGATCTTCTTCATCAACTTTTACATTTGAGTCATCTCCTTGATAGGGTATGATAGCCATATCATAACCCTCAGCATCTTGACATTTTTCACCACCAGACTCGGTCTTTTTCAAGTCTTGGGATTCCACTGATACAGGGATAACAAATGGAGATGGTGGCCTGGAGATGGTTTTAGTTGAGTCCTCACTGACTTCCTCTCTAGTGATTTCCTCCAAGATTGCATCAACATTTTCTGTCTCACTCAGATGTTCTTCAGCATGAACAACTTGTTCTGCATATTCAGTTTCCACATCATCAATTGAAACATGCTCAATGTTAGTTGTGCTAACAACTTCCTCATGCATAGCCTGTTCATCTTGAGTAGTCGAAGCATGTGCAACTTCTTTCTCCATTGCAGAGACATTTTCTTCTCTTGTTTCGTCTTTTCCACTAGATTCTCCCTCAATTGGAATGTCTGACATTGGAATCCATTTGTCCAATACAGGGACATAAGTGTATCTCATCAATTTCACAGTGGTTTGACCAATGTAATTGTATCTGCTGGTCTCCTTGAAGCTTTCTCCACTGAAATCAATACCACACTGTTGAACCAATTATCCTCACGTCCCTTACGAGAATATGTCCTTAACATGAAAGATATTTTGATGATTACAAACCACATTTTGTTTATGATATTACTACACATATGACATATCTAATCTTACTTGAAGGTTTCAAAGATTCAATGATGCATGGCAAACGTATTAAAAGATCTTCTTAAAGATCATGATCGTTTGAAGATGTTTAGTTGTATGTTTAGATTATGATAGGTTGTAAGACCTTCTATGTCATGTGATTCAACAATATTTATGCCTGCATGTTTTAATCGATCGGTTGCATATTCAATTTAATCCGGTTACATTATGTTTTATCCGGCTTTAATTGAGAAATCGAAAACTGCTTTTATAAAAGTCTTTCAGGACACTAATGTTTTAGCAACGCCCTCCTGGACTTGATGAGTCAGGACGCTGATAAAATATTAGGAAGCGCAAGGTTGAATTAAACTGATTAATAAGGACACTTACTTGTTAGTAGTCACCTTTCCTTTATCAACCTTTGAGAATGTCAGGACGCTAACTTAGTTTCAGCTCGCTGGAAGTTCTTTTTACTTTTTAAGTGATTTATATCTTTAAGGACGCTGATAACTTATAAGTTGAATAAATTATCAGGGCGCTACTTGTGTATGAGCGCCCTCATCTTTAGAATCAACTTAAATAACTTTTTGGACGCTTACCGTCCGTTAGCGCACTTAACATTGTTCTAAAATTATTTTAAATATCAAGACGCTTACTCTTGAGTAACGTCCTCGTGTGTTTAATGTTTTAAAACAAAGGCAGACGCTAACTGTGAAAATAACGCCCTCATGATTTAAGTTTTTTAATTGTCAAAGTAAGTCAGGACGCTTACTATTCAGTAGCGCCGTCACTTAATTGTTCAGTAGGACGTTGATGTTCTATGAGCGCCCTCAAAGGAACAAAAGTACAGAAAAGATATTTTTGCTGTTCTGACATTACTGCTATTTCTATTAACTTTTTAAAAAACATACGAATAATTTTTAAAACTTTTTAGAATCGTACAACTACTTTTTTAGAACTTTTTGAACGTTCTAAAACTTCGTTAGAACATTCTTCTTTCATGAAAGGATCAGATGATTCAGGTGCTGTCGCCGTAATATGCATTGAGCTGAATCGATCCATTTCGAGAAGGAATGTTAATGTTATATTTGAAATAACCTAAAACGCCAAAAATCATCAAGTCCATTATGCCTCTGTTATTCCTATATATATGTGCTGCCTTAGAGCAAAAAAACTACTAATGAAATATGAAACTGAGATTCATTCAAAACGTATTAATAGTTTTTGCTTGTGCTAAAACACTTTTTGAAAGTTAGCCGTCTTTCAGTTGTGTTTGATGTTACGATCTTTTGAAAGAAAAACTTCAAGTCTTCTAGGTTGATTGATCTTCATCTTCATTATTTCGAAAACCCATTGAAGAAAACAAAAGCTATTTGAACTTGTGTTCAGGATAAACTTCATCATACATATTTTGCTGAATCTGTGATTACAGAAGGTTCAATCCAAAGCTTTGTAAGTATCACTTTGATTATAAGTAAAGGGAATCATATTTCATCTTGTATTTAAACACTGGCAAGAGAAAGTGTTGCATATAGTTGTAAACAGTTGTCTGACGCCCGTAAGTTGAGAAAATGTTCTTTTTCACCTGTAAGTAGAGAATAGGTCTTCTCATACCTGCAAGTTGATAAACTGTAGTTCTCACACCCGTAAGTTGAGAAAGTGTTCCGGGTTTATCTTCACCCGTAAGAAGGTCCATAGTGAAGTTTGAATAAATCCTAACTGAGGAGGTTAGGTAGTGGATGTAGGCGCGACCGAACCACTATAAATCCTTTTTGTATTGTCCCATTTACATTTGCAGTATCTATTTGCTATACTTTGTTTAATTTGCTTTCATTATTCTGCACAATTTTAAGAAAGGTTAAAATCTGCTAAGTGTCCAATTCACCCCCCTCTTGGACATATCTGGGCCAACACACACATCTCGAACAGAATGGTGAGGTACATACCAAATGGCAGATCTCCTCCTCTACTAACCACTGTATTCATCATATGCATGAGGATGTAGGCGAGATTCACTTTCTTCTTTTCCAGAATGCACTAGATTAAGAATAAATCTAAGTCATTTACATTACCCCTGCTGCTAGATTTCGGCTGAATGATATGGGTAATGGTGTTGTGGATTATTCTCGGGATTAATTCAAAGGACTGATTTGTGAGTTTCTTGTCGACATTCGAGTGGTCCTTTTTCTTTGAAACAAGATATAGAGCAGAAAGGCTATTGTAGCCTAGATACTGGACTTTATTTTTAGCGAATGAAAGTATGTGGGCACTTTCATCACTCGGCAAAGAAAATGCTTCAGAAAAGAATATGGGTGAAATCTCAACAGATTTTTCCTTTACCATAGATTGTTTTGCAAATTCAGAACCGGGTTTATTGACCAAATTCAAATAGAATTGGCTGACGAGACTGAGGTGCCATTTCGAATTGAAGGTAAATAAATCTATCTAGCCTTGGAATTCGAATAGAGATAGGATGTCTAGGTGAGAGTTAATGAAGAAATCAAAATCAACAAAACATCCATCGATTATAGCTCAGTTAATGAGCTTATATGTTTTGTTTCCCTTTCTTCATATTTGGGTAGAAGAAGGTGGGTGAGATGCTCCAGACATGGTTTCAATAGGAGGTGTGGGTATAGATGATGTGGGTTCCTCAGCCAGTTTGACCTGAGTTGGTTCAGTTCTTGGTCTCATACTCCTATCTGGAGGCGATGATGGTGAACAACTCGTTTTCTTGCAGAAAAGGGGTGAAGCTTTTCGGGTTTGGGTGCCACTGAAAATCAAACGAAAAGAGATAAATAACTGAGGTAGTAGAGCAGGAACTGATACAATAGGAATCAAAGGATTCAAAAATGAACAAAGATCAAGATTTATCGAAGGTTAAAGATGAAGATTCAACAGTAACTTTTGGAGCGATTCCTATTAAGTTTTCGTTGAAGCGTCCTAGGGCTTCAAAAGAGAAAGTGACTGCTAGGTCACTTAAGATTTGATTTTATGATGCTAAAGCGATAAGCTCGCTCCTGACACTCACTCACACGTGTCGTAACCTATTAACTGAGGCAGTTTAATTTATCTATCATTTGTGACCGATCCGCGTCCTCCTTTTGATGAGTAATTTTTGAGCAACTAATGGCTACGAGCACATTAGCGTCCTCAAACATTTTTAGCATCCTCATTGATACTTAAATTTATCAAATTTGACCAATTAAATTTTAGTAACGTATGATTGAATAAACAATATCACAAATTATATTTCATCAACCAATCAACAATAATTTAATCATGAGCAAAAATATTTAAGCATTCTAAGCATTGCATGATTAAAGATAATCATTTATCACAGATAAGTATATTCTAATAATATCATCAGTGATGAGAGTTACTTTATACCTTTGCATATTTTTTGACTTTTACCTCAAGGTACTGTAAAGTCCTCGATTTGTGCACTCTGTCTCCTTTTGAAGCAGCTGAGATAATTCATTATCTTCGTTCTCCATGCTGACTTCTTTCCTGACGTTCTATTAAGAGGTTTTTCATTGAGCGTCCTGGATGTGCTTGCTGAGGATTGTTGACTCATTGTGTATATATCATCAACAGCTTCACTTCCATTCTCGCTTGGTGCATTTGCAAGAATGTCTTCTTTCTCGGATGAAGTTTCTAATCCCCTCAAAATATAATCAATTTCTTGAAAATTGATTTCAAATGGATTTGAAAACTCTTTTAGAAAATCTACTTTGTATTTCCAATTTTTAGGAAATCTATTTAGAAAACATTGTACTAAAGTAGAGTGAGAGATGGTTTTTCCAAGGTATTCAAGATAACTGACTCACTATCCAAAACCCTGAAGTGGATGAGTGGCTCCTCTAATGTTCTAACTGGGTCACTAGTCACATCTTTTTCGTCCATGGTTTCCAAGAGATCACAAAACTCTTTTAAACTCATTTCCCATGGTTCAACAGATTCAACTAATATAATTAGCTTATCATTCCATTTCTTTGGTAGCCGTAACAGATTGTTAAGTGCTGGTATATATAGACTTGTAGAGATGAAGTTGTTGTTCATTTGAATTTTAATTTCAAATATGAGCGTTTACTCACAACAACTAGAATGTATTACGAAAATGGCAACTGCACATTTCATGAACATTCTGATTTTCTCCAGATACACAAATAAGGAAAGTTTAAGAGACGTGGTTTGTTAACCTGAGAATATCTCTTACAAATACAGAAAGTTGATTTTGTACAAAAGGTTGTTCTAAAAGGAAGTACGTGTCAGAACATAGAAATGTCATTTTTGTTCCTTTGAGGGCGCTCATATAGCATCAACGTCCTACCGAATGATGAAGTGAGGGCGTTACTGATTTGTAAGCGTCCTAACTTACTATGACACTTAAACGACTTAAATCCTGAGGGCGCTAATCGACAGTTAGTGTCCTACTTTGTTTTAAAACATTAAAAGTTCGAAGACGCTACTCACAGGCGAGCGTCCTGAAATTTGAAAACTGTTATTAAAATAATATTAAGTATGCTGAAGGACAGTAAGCGTCCTGAAACTTATTAAGTTGATTATAAGGATAAGGGCGCTCCTATACAAGTAGCGTCCTGATAGTTTATTCAAATCATAATTATTAACGTCCTTAAAGATAGAAATTAATTAAAAACTAAGAGAACTTTCAGAAAGCTGAAGCTGAGTCAGCGTCCTAACACTTTCAAAGGTTGACAAAAGAGAGTTAGGTACTTACAAGTAAGCATCCTTATTAATTAGTTCAATTCAACCTTGAGAGTCCTAATATTTTATCAGCGTCCTGACTCATCAAGTCCAGGATGGCACTACTAAAACATTAGCGTCTTGAAAGACTCTGAAAAAATAGTTTTGACTCGCGATTAAAAATACGATAAATGTGAATAAAAACTCGATAAATTTCAAATTAATCGTAGAGAAGTTAAATCATTTGAAAGACTGTAAAACGTATGAACAAGATACGAAAATGATTAAATCTTGCTGAGAGCAAATTGATCTATACTTTACATTCTAAGTGCTGACAGACTCGAAACTTTACTTGATGATCAATAGGCTTGTGAGCTCAGTTCCTTGATTTTGATTCTTGATAAATCTGAAACACTTGGCAATATCATTAGATACACAGATTGGAGATATTTGGAATCATCAAAACATTCATGACATGGGGTTCATTGCGATAACAACTTTTACACCTTTCTTCTCCAATAAATGAAAGAGCATTGCAAAAGGTTTCATGCTCTAGGAAATATACCACACAGTAGAATGTAACTTACTGTTCATTGCCTTGAAGAGGTCTTCAAAGAAGCCTACAACTCCTTTTACATGATCTGCAACAGTAGTGACTGTGTATGACAAATCCATGATGCTTGTGGCAAGGAAAGACATCTTGTTTTCTAAGTTGTGAAGCTTCTCATGAGCACGAGTAACCAAGTGAAAAATCTTGGTTAGTCTGTTGTCCTCTGTGTGTGCTAGCCTGACAGAAGTAAAATTCTTCTTCAAACTTGAGATGGCCTGCAACACTGGATCAAGCGCTGTCTTGCTGGTCACTTGATCCAAGACAACATCCAAAACTGATTGCAAAGTGTTAGAATTGGACGTATCCTTAGAGGTGTCAACCACTTTCCCTCTTAAGCTTTGAATTTCTTCAAAAATCTTTTGCAAAGTTTCTACATTCACAACACTCGATGTATGGCTTGGTGTAGCTTGCACTGAGTGACTTTGTGATGCTTGAGGTCTGGCTTAAGGTGGTTGAGAACTTGATGATCTCGATTCAACTGATGCAACGAAGGCTTTCATGAATTCCCTTATTGTTGAACCAATTATCCTCATGTCCCTTCAAGAATATGTCCCTATTATGAAAGATTTTGATGATTACAAAACTACATTCTGTTTATGATATTACTGCACATATGGCATATCTAATCTCATTTGAAGGTTTCAAAGATTCAATGATGCATGGCGAACATACTAAAGATCTTTTTGAAGACCATGATCGTTTGAAGATGTTTAGTTGTATGATTAGATTATGATAGGTTGTAGGACCTTTTTTGTCATGTGATTCAACAATATGCATGTCTGCATGTTTTAATCGATTGGTTGCATATTCGATTTAATTCGACTACATTGTGTTTTATCGAGCTTTAATCGAGAAATCAAAAGCCATTTTTATAGAGTCTTTCTGGACGTTAATGTTTTAGCAGAGCTCTCCTGCACTTGATGAGTCAGGACGTTGATAAAATATTAAGAAGCTCAAGGTTAAATTGAACTGATTAATAAGGACACTTACTTGTTAGTAGTGACCTTTCTTTTTATTAACCTTTGAGAATGACGCTAACTTAGTTTCAGCTCATTGAAAGTTCTTTTTGTCTTTAAGTGATTTCTATCTTTAAGGACGCTGATATGTTATAAGTTAAATAAATTATCAGGACGCTACTTGTGTAGGAGCGCCCTCATCTTTAGAATCAACTTAAATAACTTTCAGGATGCTTACCGTCCGTCAGTGCACTTAACATTGTTTTAAAAACTATTTTTAATAGTTCAGGACGCTTACTCTTGAGGAGCGTCCTCGTGTGTTAAATGTTTTAAACAAAGCAGGACGCTTACTATGAAGTAGCGCTCTCACGATTTGAGTCGTTCAATTATCAAAGTAAGTCAGGACTCTTACTATTCAGTAGCGTCCTCACTTCATTGTTCAGTAGGATGCTGATATTCTATGAGCGCCCTCAAAGGAACAAAACGACAGAAAAATTATTTTTGCTGTTCTGACATTACTGCTATTTCTGTTAACTTTTTCAGAAACGTACGAATACTTTTCAAAACTTTTCATAATCGTACAACAACTTTTTCAGAACGTTTTAAACGTTCTAAACCTTCATCAGAACATTCCTGTTTAATGAAAGGATCAGATGCTTCAGGTGTTATCGCTGTAATATGCATTGAGTTGAGTCAATCCATTTTAGGAAAGAATGTTAACGTTATATTTGAAATAACCTAGAACGCCAAAATCATCAAGTCCATTGCGCCTTTGTTATTCCTATATATACGTGTTGCCTTAGAGTTAGAAAACTACTAATGAAATACGAAACTGATATTCATTCAAAACGTATTAACAGTTTTCGGTTGTGCTAAATACTTTTTGAGAGTTAGTCTTCTTTCACTTGCGGTTGATTTTACGATCTTTTGAAAGAAAAACTTAAAGTCTTATGGGTGGATTGATCTTCATCTTCATTATTTCGAAAACCTACTGAGGAAGACAAAAGTTCTTTGAACCTGCTGTCATCATAAACTTCATCATACATATTTTGTTGAATCTGTGATCACAGAAGGTTCAATCCAAAACTTTGTAAGTATCACTTTGATTTTGAGTAAAGGGAATCATATCTCATCTTGTATTCAGTTTGTGGTGACTGGCAAGTCACTGAGTTAGAACAAGTGTTGCTCAAAGTTATAACCGGTCTTCTCACACCCATAAGTTGAGAATAGGTTCCCTCTCACTTGTAAGTAGAGAAACAGTAGTTCTCACACTTGTAAGTTGAGAAAGTGTACCCGTTTGATCTTCACCCATAAGAAGGTCCATAGTTGAGTTTGAACAAATCCTAACTGAGGAGGTTAGGTAGTGGATGTAGGCGCGTCTGAACCATTATAAATCTTGTTTGCATTGTCTCATTTACATTTGCCGTATTTGATTGCTATACTTTGTTTAATCTGCTTTCATTATTCTGCACAATTTTTAGAAAAGTTAATCTGACGCCCCAAAAATTATTTCATCTAGCCCATTACCCAATTATTTTTTGCGTAAACTCTATGCGTTTGCCTTGATATGTTTAGTGTTTGTTTAATGTTGTATATTTGATGCTTGATAATGTATATAAATATGAGCATTATAAATTGTATATGGGTCATGTTAAATTAAAGTATAATGCATGTTTTATTATTTATGCATTAGCCCATTAAACCATGAATTGATATGGGTTAGGATTGATTGAATAAAAGGATAAATGAGAATGAAAATTTGGTGTATTAAATGGATTGGACATTTAAAATACATGGAAGCATGAGATTGGTTAAAGTACATGTGGTTGGTATGGATAGGATGAGACCAACACATGTCAAGTTGGTGCATGAGAATGGAAAAGTGTCCCATGTCCCATTTCTCTTCTCCAATACATGTCAAGTTGGTGCATGAAAATGGACAAGTGTCCCATGCCTCATTTCTCTTCTCCAACACATGTCAAGTTGGTGCATGAGAATGGACAAGTGTCCCATGCCCCATTTCTCTTCTCCAATACATGTCAAGTTGGTGCATGAAAATGGACAAGTGTCCCATGCCCCATTTCTCCTCTCTAACACATGTCAAGGTTGGTGCATGAGAGTGGACAAGTGTCCCATGCCCTACTTCTTTTCCCCAAAGAAGTCCTAGAGGGTGAGATGAGTGGAGAGAAAGGAAAAAAGAAGAGAAAGGAAAAAAGAAGAGAAAGGAAAGAAGAAGAGAGAGAAATAGGGAGTTGCTTTGAGGAAAGTCTCAGCAACGTTTTCATCAAAGAGCTGAATCTTGGTACTATATGGACAGATTGAGCTCAAAATTTTTCAGCAAGTTCGTATCTTATGGGTATTCATTCTGTTGGTGGAGATCTTGATTGGAGTTTTCGTCTAAGAGAAATAACCTCTCAAACAAAAGCTGGTCGGAAAGTTTGGATTTCTCGCGCAGTTTAGATCAAACTAATAGATATCCTAAATTTATCGTGGATGGATATGATATTTGGGAATGTGGTTTACAACTTATTTTTCTGCATTATGAACGATGGAGATGTTTATGGGTTAAGTATGTTGTGTGATATAGTCATCTGAGGTCGAGAATTTGCAGCAGGAAAGGAGAAATTGTCTGATTAGAGACTTGTTCATCAAAGAGGGTTATCGTTTTGGTCCACCGTTGGATTGAGCTGATTTTTGGACAGAAGGTTTGTTTCTTAACATACTTGAATCTGTACGGTTGATTTTGTGATTTAATATTTCTGTTGGTAGATTGATGCATCTAAACAGAATATTAAATGAAGAATTGGTAGGGTTACTTGTATTAGACCTAAATTTAGAATATAAACTTAGACCTTTCCAAATAGCTTGCATGTCAACTATGTTGACTTAGTTTCCATTGTTGATGAACCCATGATGCAAAATTAGTGATATACATCGCTGAACATGGTGACCTAGTGTAAATCGACAATATGGCCTAAGTATGAAAAATTTTATATTTTAGGGCTTTTGATGCTTTTGGCCTATAATCATTGAATTGATGCAACTTATGTTTAATTAAGCATGATTAGGGTTGATTATGTTACTGATTTGGTGGTTGTGACCATATCATGGGTTATGCCTACTTGTGATCAAATGGCCCAATTTGAGCATGTTTATGCCTAAGGAATTGAAAATCAGTATTTTTGATTTATAGAATGGTTTATGAATGAGAACTATGCATTAGAGGCCTAAGTCATGTGATTTGAGTTGAATGGTGGGATTAGATGGGATTTGGGCCTATTGTCTATATGTGGGCTGGTTTAGGGTTGATGTGTAATGTCTATGTGATTGAGCATAGAAATTGATGTATGGTTGGATATTGATGAATGTTTCAAGACCTTGATTGGGTTGATTCAGTTTGGTGTCCGTGTGTGGTTAGATACTCTCGCGAGGCTTGGTTGTGAGTAGACTTCATTTATGATTATATTATTTATGTCATCATATCACTTATATATATTGTATGTTGAAAGCATGAATGTGTCCTAATGTTTTGAATGATGCATTGATTTGAGAAAACCTTATGACTTTGGTTGGGCCCATCTATCTGGCTAATAGGGGGACTTAACCTTGTCATAGGAGGGTTTTAAAAAGGAAATATTTGGGGATGAGAACGGTACGGTGAAATAGACGTGCACTAGTAACCCCAATGCATGTGGAATGTGGATCCAAATTGATAAGCTTTTACTTGCATCGAACTTATTATAAATGTTTGATATCTATTTGTTATGAGCTTTTAATCATGTTACACATTGACATGCATACATGATATTTATTGATGAACATTGATAGCATATTTGAATTCTATTCACTGGGCACCGTTGGCTCACCCTCATTTTCCTCTTTCAGGTCCTTCTGTCCTGAATAAGGGCAAAAGGAGTAGCCATATCTTGAGGGCCTTGCCGGCGAGAAAATCCAAGGCCTCGATGTGAGTTAAGAGGCATTTTGATTGAACTGTGTTTTAAATTATGATGTATTATATTTTGTACTATGCAATTATAACACTTACCACATTGTAGTATGGGTGAGTTGGGACTTGTTAGATAGACCATGTGGACATATGACGGTTGTTTTTTGTACCCTTAGTTTTCGACTTTATGTGTATGTCAATCTTGATGAACTGTAGGGATTATGACGATTTTATTTATGGTTCATTTTATGGAGTATCTCTTGTCTTGGATGATTAATACCTGTTTATATTATGTCGTCGTTTGGGATAAGGCTCGTAGGGTCTCAACCCCTTCACGAGAGTTGAGGACTGGTTTGAGATGCCTACGTCGGGCGTCCCGCCCCGACATTTTGCATGCCATTCCTAGCGGGGTTGGTGGTCCGTGGTCGCCACAGTTAAAATTTTCTAAGTGTTCAATTCACCGCCCCTCTTGGACATATCAGGGCCAACACTTATCTATTGCATGTTATCTCGAATGTCCTTGACCAGATCATTATTGAGTGATGAAGTAGGAAAAGATTGCATGTCACTTAGTTGTTGGTCCATTTGTTGTGTCACTTTCTCTAGCAAATCAGTTGCCCAGATAAGGTGAGAGGTATACTCTTTCATCTCATTAGTTTTAATTCTCTCTTGAGACTTCATCTTTGACTTCTGCCAATATCTCATTTTTCAAATTGTATTTTATTCTGTTCCAAATCGTTCATCAACTGAGACATGACATAAATTTGATCTTCTCTTACTTTTCTCAAGAAGTCTTCCTTTATGAAGAAATCATCTGTTGGCTGGCTGGTAGAAGGATAAGAAGGTGGCTCATGATCAGATGATCTTTCCACATGAATATTTTTCATTTCATCTTCTACTTGAAACTCAACACTAGCCTCATAAAAATATTCAATATGATCCTCTTCATCAGCATTTACATTCATGTCATATCCTTGATAGGGTATGATAGCCAGATCATAACCCTCTACATCTTGAGGTTTTCCACCATCAGACTAAGTCTTTCTCGAGTCATGGGGTTCCATTGGTGGTGAAATATCAAATGGAGATGGTGGCGTGGAGACGATTTTATTTGAGTCCTTGCTAACTGTCTCTTTGGTGATTTCTTCCAAGATTGCATCAACATTTTTGAATCATTCAGATGTCCTTCAACAACGGCCTAAGCAATCTGGTTCACCTCTTCCATTAGATGTCCTTTAGGTTGAACAACCTGCTCTACATGTTCAGCTTCAACACCGTCAGTTTGAACATCTTCTTCTCTTGTTTCATCTTTTCCATAGGATTCTCCTTCAAGTGGAACTTCTGACATTCGAAGCCATCTCTCCAATGCAGAGACGTAAGTGTATCTCATTAATTTCATAGTGGTTTGACCAATGCAGTTGTATCTGCTGGTCTCCTTGAAGCTTTCTCTACTGAAATCATTACCACACATCTCAAATAGAGTAGTGAGGTACATACCAAATGGCAGACCTCCTCCTCTACTAACCACTGTATTCATCACATGCATGCGGATGTGGGCGAGATTCACTTTCTTCTTTTCCAAAATGCACCACACTAGAAACAGATCTAGATCGCTCACATTACCTTTACTGCCGGTTTTGGGTTGAATAATATGGGTAATGATGTTGTGGAGTATTCTGGGAAAGAGTTCAAAGGACTGATTCGTGAGATTCTTATCGATACTCGAGTGGTCCTTTTTCTTCGAAACAAGATTCATAGCAGAGAGGCTATTGTAGCTAATAAGTTGAATTTTGGATAGTGTTTCACATATTAATTTCATAGGTTTTTAGGTGCATTTAGTTAGTTTTTAGACATATTTGCATTAATTAGTTCATTTAGTGTTTTAGGTTTATTTAGATATTTTTATGACTTTTATAAGTTAGTTTTAGTAGTTTTCATGAATAAAATACATTAGGTTAATTTAGGATAATAATCATGATTTTTAGGTATTTTTCCTAAAGTCAATTGCATCATTTGTATATTAATTTTGTCACACTTTACAAGTTATACATAGTTTCATATAGAAACATAGATTTATACATGTTAATACATACTTGCATATAATATAGATCATTTACTTATGTTTTGTGTTTAGTCATGTAGGTAAATAAAGAGCCTAAAAGTGAGTTGAATGTGGATCAAATGGTGACAAGACCATGTTGAAGAAGTGCACAAAAGATGGAACAAAAACCAAGAGAAACTATAGAAGAATGGCTAAGTACAAGAGCCAATGAGAAGAGAATGTTCTTGGAGATAGAGATGTTTTGGGGGGCGTTTTGGTCTTTTTCATCTTGATTTTAAAACTTCATTTTTATTAGGGTTTAAGGATCGTTTTTTATCGGAGACAATTTGGAGATAGAGCAGAGAATAAAATAGATTAGGTTAGGGTTTTGAAGGGGAGGGAAGTGAAGGATTGAAGAAGAAGAAGAGTTGCAGGTTCGAGACAAGAAGAGGAAAGAGAGTCCACCATTGACAAAGGGGGTTTCTTCAGTTATCTTCTAATCTTAGTTTGTTTCCATGTTTTCTTCTTTAACTCTTTCTCTTGTATCTTTGGATTTGATTATGAACTAAATAGATAATTTAGAGATTTGATTTAGTTTTGTTGGATCTTGTGATTGAGTCATTGTTTGTGTGTTTTTAAATAATCTTTTGAGTTTATTTATGATTCTCCTTGCTTAATGCTTTCAAATTGCTGATCACTCTTTGAATGAACTTAGATTTGGTTTCTATCACCCGAGAGAGGGGATATCGAATTGGAGCAAGGGATTTGTAACCTAGGGTAGAGTAATGAGTCGAGAGACCTACAAAACCTTTTGAAATCCATTAAAATGAATCATAGAACCTAAGGTATTCTTGATCTAAAGGTTTATCACTCGAGAGAGGAAATTGATAGACTGAGAGTAGATATTTAAGCTATCACTCGAGAGAGGGGTTTGAATGAAAAAGGATTCAGGATTTATAAATTCCAGAAATTAAGTCATTAACACAATTATTAGAAATCATGAGGGACAACATAGTGCGATCTAAACTCTAGAACTATAAATCCATTGATTTCTCTCTAATTTTCATTTATCTTGTTTGTTTTTATTTACCTTTGTTTAATTGCATTTTATCATTTAATTCACTCCACTTTTATCACCTAGATAAAATCACTAATCATCGTAGAATTGAGAATGAAGATAGTAAAATTACCTTTTCTGTGGATACGATAACCCACTCACCGTGGGTATTATAACTTGATAATTTGTACACTTGCGAATTTAAAATTTTTGCTATCAAGTTTTTGGCGCCGTTGCCGGGGAAGGTGTCAATTTTGCTTTTATTAATACCAATTCGAAGTGATTTTGGTCTTAATTTAGGTATTTTAATTGTTTGTTATAAAAAAAATATTTTTTCTATATTTCTGATTTTTCTTTTATTTGGTTTTTTTTTGTTATTTGATTTTTCTTTTTATTGTTTCTTTTAGTAGAAATGGCGTATAATTACAAGTACTCAAATTTCCAAGATAATTTTGGGCGAGTGGACCCTCGTACAACATTATCGACATCACTTTCCTACCTTCAACATCAAATGGAACACCTTCAACATCAACTAGACAATATTATTGCTGCAAGATCTCAACATACTATGGACAGTATGGGAGCTGCAACCATGAGAGATTTTGGAATGTATTCAAGTATGGAGCAAGTTCCATATGGTCAACAATGGGATTTTAATTGTATGGGTAACCCTTTACCCTATCAATACCATTCGGGCATATACGACCATTAGAACTACTCCTACAATGACTCATGGAATGAATTGCAACCTCTACCGAGCATCTACAACCACGTGGAGAAGAAATCACCTTTGGAGGAGGCGTTGAGTTCTTTCATGAGTTGGAGAGTTCAAGAAGAGCCACTTACTTCAAACAACGAAGAAGAAGATGTTGAAGAGGAAATTTTTTTATGCCAAGACATGACACCACCACCACCACCACCACCACCACCGAGACAATTGACTATTCTAGAGGAAATGCAACGCTATGAAGCCTTGAAGAAAGAAGAAATGAACAGTCAACAGGTGGATGTGCTTGAGTGTGATGATCAAGGGGTGCCCATGAATGCGCAATCAATCGAACACATGATGCCATATGTTGAAGAGGTACCTATCAAGGTGGAAGAATGCTTGGATGTCAAGGAATATAATTTTGACTTTGAGGTTTCATTTGCTCAAGGGCTACAAGTTGAAGTTGTAGTGGTTAATGACAATGTTCATAGCCATTTCAAGGTGCTTGGAGGTCAACGTGTAAATCTTTGGAAAGCACAAATGAAGAATTTTGACGGCACTCCTTTGTTACATAGGAACGATGCTTCATCGAACTTTACATCTCTACTGGCGGATCACTCGTGTATCTTTTTGTGGGAGGAGTTCACGAGTCCGGTGAAGCCATCAATGCGACATAAGATGATGAGAGGATGCTCGAAATAATAAGGAAACATACGCGGTTCAAATAAAAAGAGAAAGTCTAGCTAAAGACTATAAAGAAGCGCTTGTTGGGAGGCAACTCAATCGGTTTTTTTTTAATCCTGTTTTGTTTTCATTTCTAGTCATTATAGTATAGTAATTACCTTTTGTGTTATCCGTTTAATACTAATTTCATTTTCTTTTTCTGGAAAATTCAAATTGGCAATGAAAGGAAGGAAGCGGAGATACTGTATATCTTAAAAAAGAAAAAGAAAAAGAAAATAAAAGGGGGGGTCGATATTTTTTTCAGCAAACCTCCCCCTCTCCCTTTCCTCCTCCGTTCTTTCCCTCTCTTCCTTCTTCGATCCCATCCTCTCTTCTCCGTATCTCCTTTCTCTCCACTCAACATCTCTCCATTGACATTGAAGGTTTCCCTTTCTCATCATCTTCAACGTTCTTTTACATCGTTTTAACCGTAATGTGTGGGAGAAACGGCGCAAGATCGAGTTCGGGCATCAAAAAAATAGGGCTTTCATTCTCATCTCTTTTGTAAGTTGTCGTTCATTTCTGAAGTTGTTTTGAGAAACATTGGTGATGGTTGAGATTTGTAATCAAGATTGGTGCAAATTGGGAAGATTTGGTTGTGTTTCTTGCTTCGAAATGATGAACACGACGTGAAAAGTAGTTGATTTTAGATGATTCTTTGTGGAAGTTGATTGTTGTGGGTATAAATTGTGCTTTGAAGTGAAGATTGATGTGAATAAGGCATATTTGAATATGTTTTTCATAGCTTTGGAATGGTGAAAATGGCATGAATAGTGCATGATTTTGGTTGAATTGATGTGGTAAGGAGCCATTTTGATAATTTTGTGTTTTTATTTGTTGAGCAAGTCTGAGCTCCGTATTTCGTTCGAGATTTGTGTGTGGTAATTGGGTTGCTTGATAAACTTGGAAACAAAAATAAAGGTTTTTTTTGGACATCTCATTTGGCGTGGTGTAATTGAGGATTCTTTGTGGTTTATTTGGTGTACTTGTGTTCATTTACTGATAATCTTGCAAGCATATTGGAAGCGCAAACTTTGGTTGCCAAGTCTATGTGAGAGGCAAGACAGTTTCATTTGATAGAGCAACCATCAATGCTTTTTATTGGCTTTCGAATATAGCTGAAGACGAGTACACAAAATAAATTGATCAAGGGATTAATTTAGAAGAAATTATCGACACTTTATGCAGCGAAGGGTCTGAGTGGAAATTTCACAAAGGAGTTCCAATTTCAATTCCCAAGAGTGGGTTGGATATTGTTAACAAGGCATGGCTTAATTTCCTAAGTGCTAAATTGATGCCAGGTGGTCATAAATCGGATATCACAAAGGATCGAGCCATGCTATTGTTTGCCATTGTTTCCGGCAAGTCTATTGACGTGGGGCAGGTTATCCAAGTGTCACACCCTGGGTTGCACAGCGTGCCCCCTACCCAGGTGTGGGCGCACCCCCTCGGGGCGAACGCCTAGCCATAGTACCACATAATATTGTCCCATCTCGGCCAGCCACGCCACACAAGGACGCCGGTCACCGAGATAATTTATCCATATTATTCACACTCCCATGAATAATATAGGGCCTCCCCCAAGTTCGAACTCGCAACCTCTTCCTCATAAGGTTAGATTTCGCAACTTGAGTACCCATTGAGCCAATGGTTCAATGGATACTCAAGTTGCGAAACCTAACCTTATGAGGAAGAGGTTGCGAGTTCGAACTTGGGGGAGGCCCTCCCTGTGCTGTGGATTGTGCAGGGGGATAAATGATCTCGGTGAAACATAAGGCCTTTTTGTCACACCCTGGGTTGCACAGCGTGCCCCCTACCCAGGTGCGGGCGCACCCCCTCGGGGCGAACGCCTAGCCATTATGGATCCATAATATTGTCCCATCTCGGCCAGCCACGCCACACAAGGACGCCGGTCACCGAGATCATTTATCCCCCTGCACAATCCACAGCACAGGGAGGGCCTCCCCCAAGTTCGAACTCGCAACCTCTTCCTCATAAGGTTAGATTTCGCAACTTGAGTATCCATTGAACCATTGGCTCAATGGGTACTCAAGTTGCGAAATCTAACCTTATGAGGAAGAGGTTGCGAGTTCGAACTTGGGGGAGGCCCTATATTATTCATGGGAGTGTGAATAATATGGATAAATGATCTCGGTGACCGGCGTCCTTGTGTGGCGTGGCTGGCCGAGATGGGACAATATTATGGATCCATAATGGCTAGGCGTTCGCCCCGAGGGGGTGCGCCCGCACCTAGGTAGGGGGCACGCTGTGCAACCCAGGGTGTGACAAAAAGGCCTTATGTTTCACCGAGATCATTTATCCCCCTGCACAATCCACAGCACAGGGAGGGCCTCCCCCAAGTTCGAACTCGCAACCTCTTCCTCATAACGTTAGATTTCGCAACTTGAGTACCCATTGAGCCAATGGTTCAATGGATACTCAAGTTGCGAAATCTAACCTTATGAGGAAGAGGTTGCGAGTTCGAACTTGGGGGAGGCCCTCCCTGTGCTGTGGATTGTGCAGGGGGATAAATGATCTCGGTGACCGGCGTCCTTGTGTGGCGTGGCTGGCCGAGATGGGACAATATTATGGATCCATAATGGCTAGGCGTTCGCCCCGAGGGGGTGCGCCCGCACCTGGGTAGGGGGCACGCTGTGCAACCCAGGGTGTGACACCAAGACTCCATCATCTACAGTATCAGGCTTGCTACCACTGGAGGCCTCACTCACCCATATTTGATAACAGCTTTGTGTTGAAATGCGGGGGTGACTTGGAGTAATAACGAGGAAATCAGTTCTCTTAGATCAGCCATTGACTCTGGAAACACGGTGCGAATAAAGATTCATGATGACGCAATAGCTCCTGGTTGGGGACCGAGTGATGGAACTTCTTCTCGGAAGCCTAGTGCGCAAGCATCTTCATTCTTTGAGCGACTCATGAATCTTGAGCACGAGGTGTAGACTCAACGTCAACGTATAAATCAATACATCGATTACTCTGTTGCATTCAATTCATCATTGATGCAAATGTTCAATGCCTGCAGCCTCAATGCCAGACCTGCTGCAGTCTAATTCCCCCAACCACCATAATTCCATGCACATCCGCCTGAAGAAGAGGAAAAGGAAGATGAGGAAAACGAGGATAACGACTGAGGCGGCTAGGTGAGTTTCTTGAACCTTTCCTTACTATTTTATATTCCATTGAGGACAATTCATCATTTAAGTTTGGGGGAGGGTTCAATGTTTTTTTTGCTTAGTGTTAGGTTGCATATTAGCATTTTATTGTACATTTTGAAAATTTTAGTTTTTGATTTGTGGTCATGAATAATTCCATATTCCATTATGAGCTTTGATTTGATTTGATCTTTTATGGATGATCTCGGATTAGATTAGCACTTATTTTTTAGTATAACCCTTGGAAAACTAGATTGTACTCTTAAGTCTGTGTGCTTAACCTACTTTGTCATGTTTATTGGACATTTTCATTGACTTTTGAGCATGAAATTGAGAACATGGGTTCCACTTGCTGGTTTAAATCGAGATTATGCAAGTTATGTACCTTTAGATCTCATTTTTAAACTGAACTTTAGAACTTGCTTCATCACTTCTTGCGGCGAGATCCTAGGAATCACACTATGAGAGATAATTGAGGCCATTTTTGGATAGATTGAGCCATAAAGCCTACCTAGCAAATTTATTTCCCCTCGTCACCCTATTTGAGCTATTTACCTTGTTTATTGTCACCAAAATTGATTAGCCAAGGCCTTTGATTGAAATTTCCTTGTTTTTACCTAGGCACTCTTAACTCTTTGAAAAATGTGAGTTGTGTTGGGTTTAAGTATTTTTGCATGGAAAAGTATGTGAATATGGGCTATGGAATGAAAATGTATGAGAAGGTGAAAAGAAAAGGGTCAAAATGTGTGTTTCATGGGAGAATAAAAAAAAGAAAAAAAAAAGAAAAAGAAAAAAGATGAAGAATGAAAAGAATAAAAAGAAAAGAAAAATCATGTTTCTTCGTCTATGTATGGAAGTGACATAAGTTTGGGGGTGTTTATGTGGGTAAGGTGAATGAAAAATGAGAAAGATCTAGTTTTGGATAATAAGTGGTTTTGGTTCATGTGTAAGGTATTGGATGTGTGAAAAATATATGTATCAAAGATGTTTTGTGTGCTTTGAACTTAATTTTTATCCATTTTGATATACCTTTACCCTTGACCTTACACTACAAGCTTAATAAAGACCTATTGATCTTGATTGGCGTGAATCTTACATTAGTGGAGAGAAGTGTGGAAAGCATGCCCATGAAGTTCATGTTTTGTTTTATGAGATAATGTTTCTTTCTTTCTTGCATCAATCTATAAGATTTATGAGTGGTCATGTGAATGATTCTTATGCTTGGTTGTCAATGAGGATTAAAAAGAAGACATGGCATGTAGGTTGAAATTTTAGACAACAAGTTTAAACTTTCAAGATTTCCTTGTGTTATGCTATAAAATGTGTGTTGTCTTTGAGATCAATTGAATCCATTTTTGAAAATCAAACCTTTGCTCATTCTGGAACATGTGAAAAGTTTTGCGTCCAACTTTCATTTTTCTTTGCTCGGGACGATCAAAGTCTAAGTTTGGGGGAATTTGATATGTTGAATTTTGGATAGTGTTTCACATGTTAATTTCATAGGTTTTTAGGTGCATTTAGTTAGTTTTTAGACATATTTACATTAAATAGTTCATTTAGTGTTTTAAGTTTATTTAGATATTTTTATGAGTTTTATAAGTTAGTTTTAGTAGTTTTCATGAATAAAATACATTAGGTTAGTTTAGGATAATAAATTGGTTCAAATTGTGAGACAAAAGCAACACGTTCTTGATCTCTTTGAATTGAAGCTGTAGTGGATACACCCTTTTGTGGATCTCCTAATATTTAATCTTTGGATAGACCTTGAAGCAATCTAGAGTTTTTAGATGTTTCTAAAGGCTTTTCAATCTCAAGATCTATGATCTTAGTTGTCTTGGGATCATCATCATCAAAGTTTAATTGCTTGATTTCTTCCTCAAGACTTTTCTTACTTTCACTTTCATCAAAATTTACAAGAATTGATTCTTCTACAGATTGAGTGAATTTGTTGCAAACTCTATAAGCTCTATTGTGAGAAGAGTATCCTAAAAATATTCCTATATAAAGGTTCAAACTTGTTTAAATTATCCTTATCATTAAGGATAAAACACTTACATCCCAATACTCAAAAGTAATTGATGTTACATGCTTTACCTTTCCATAGTTCATATGTAGTTTTGTTCAAGTTTTTCCTAATCAGTATTCTGTTCATTACATAGCAGGCTATGTTAATAACTTCTCCCAAAAAATGGTTTGCAGTGTTATACTCATTAAACATTGTTCTACACATTTCTTGCAAAGTCTTATTCTTCCTTTCAACTACACCATTTTGTTGAGGTGTCCTAGGGGCTGATAGATGGTGAGTGTAGCCTTGATTATTGTAGAATTCTTCAAGATTCTTATTAACAAATTCGCTTCCTCTATCACTTCTAATTATGTTGATTTTATGACTCTTTTCATTTTCAACTCTTTTACAAAATTTTATAAACAGTTCACATGCATCAGATTTATGAGCTAATAGAAATATCCAAGTAAATCTAGTAAAGTCATCAACAATGACAAATACATAAGATTTACCACCTAAGCTTTGGGTCTTGGTTGGTCTGAAGAGATCCATGTGAATCAGTTCGAGAACTCTAGAGGTAGATTGATGCCTCATTCTCTTAAATGATGATCGGGTATGCTTGCCTAGTTGACATGGTTCACGCACCTTGTCCTTTCAGTAAATTCCCTTTGGAATACCCTTGGAAAGATCGTGTTTAACAATTCTTGATATGTTATCCATACTAACATGAGCAAGTCTCCTATGTCAAAGCCATGCATCGTCACACGAAATAGCACCTAAGCATGTTACGTTTTGTTTCTCCATGTCATTAAGATTTGTACAATAAACATTTTATGTCTAGATGCCATGAATGCAATAGTTTTATCTATATGTTTAACAATGCACCTATTTGCTTCAAATAAAATGTCATAACCCATGTCACATAATTGACTTGTGCTCAAGAGATTATGCTTCAGTTGTCACACCCTCCCCGGATGCTCCAAAACCGGCAGAACACTCATGAACGGGGCATGAATGCATTATAACAATAACCGAGTGCGTAGGAATACAATTATGTACAGGTCTGATTTCATTAATTTCAGAATATATTTTTGTACATGAAATAGTTAAGGGAACATCCTCCCAGTCCACCCTACTCTCCTGAGAAAAATTTGATAACAACGGGGTGAGCTACTCGCTCAGTGGGTAAAATAATTCGTGAATATAACAATTACTAAAGGAAACTTCATAATCAAATATCACATAAACACATCATAGCATCATAATCAATACAACATGTATGTATGCATGACACCGTCTTGTAATGTTTCCATTATTGTACGTCGCCTGAGTTCAAGTACAAATGTCCATCCCAGGTAAACCTGGGTTCTCATTGTACGTCCCTCTCCAGAGAAATATTAATAATAGCGAGCATTGCTTCTAATTATTTTGTAGATCATAAACCACTTACGTACCTAAGTGGTGTTTATGTATGATGCCAATGCATGAGCAAGTCCGGTCTTTACTAACATTAGACAAGATTTGACAACGTCTGGTGATTCTTATCAGGTCAGTATCACCATGTGTAAAGTTAGGATGTTCAGTATCACCATGTGTAAAGTTAGGATGTTCAGTATCACTTGTACAAGCTGATAGCTTTCAAATAAGACCAACCAGATCAGTCTTTAGTTTGAGAGGAGAGATACGAGACGTACTTAAGTACCAATCGTCTAAAGCAGCATGCTGCCTCCCGTTCACTATTTAAAGTTACTGAGGACAAGACAATGTCTGGTTGAGTCAGATTGACCACTAATCTGGCATAGTAATAATGTAATACATGAACTCCAAATATACAGGCATAAGTATGATAAGTATGAACATTATATGCAATAATGCAGTGTAAATGAATAGTAGACATAATGAAATGAATGTAAACTTTAATAAAATTGATAAGACACGCAAACCTATGTTCTCCACCTTCAGATAATAACTCCTTCTTGAACTGGAGCCTTTCCCCGAGCAGAACTGCGTTGCACCGCGAAGAGAGTCTCAAAAAGGGAGTCGCAAAGAGGGAAGAGAAAAACTCAAGGAGAGTGAGTGAGAGAGAGAAATCACAAGTGATTGGTATGAAAAATGAGGGGGGAGGGTTTTTTTTATAGAAAAAAGTGCCCGAAGTTCAACATATATATATATATATTGAGTGCAATCCTAGGGTATTACACTTTACCCCCCCTAAAAGGATTTCGCCCTCGAAATTCAGTTTGTGTAGTGATGATTGCTGTCTGCATGGGATTCACCGCCGTCGTCATTACTCGAAAGATCAGGGTAGTGCTTATAAGGCCCGTGAATAGCATTGTGGCCGATGGAATCCTCTATATCATCAAACACTGGAGAACAAATGGAGTCGAATTCGTCCTCAGAAGGTTTCAATATTTGCCTCACAGATGGTGGCGTAGGGCTTTGCAAGTTGTAGCGTTTCAGGGGAGGTAGGTTGAGCGGCGGAATGCTTTTTTGTGTTGTTGCCCGAATCCGGCCCCCTGACAATTTTGGTAGGAGATCTTGCCAGAATGAGAATACAAGATTGTTTCGGACAAAATTGTTACAAAAAAGTCATGCACGCTCTGGCAGTAAGGATTGTTATCTGTGGAGCGATGGAGTTGGTGATGCAAAGTAGTTGTGGCTTGACTCAGATCCTGAAAGAGTCGCCCCAGGTTGCCGAAAAGGCCATTGCGTGTGTATCATTACCTCTATCGACATTATTTTCAGACATCTGCATAGTTATTTAAATGAAAGAAGTATATTGTAAACAAAGTTCCATCATTTTATTGATAAGTGAAAAGTACAATGTATCACATTATCAATTATTACTAGAAAATAATTCAAGGTATTTCTGTTTAATTGTTGCCTCTAGTTCCCATGTTGCTTCCCTTTCTCCGTGGTGATCCCAGAGCACTTTCACAAGTGGTATGGTACGTCGCCTTAGTTCTTGAGTTTTTCTATTCAAAATTTGTATCGCTCTCTTCTGATACTTATTTCTTTCTTCAACCCGAACCTCGACTAGAGGGATGATATGCAAAGGATCAGGACGATACTTTCGAAGCATGGATACGTGAAAAATGTTATGAACCTTAGACATGGACGATGGAAGGGATAGACGATAGACTAGTTTGCTAATACGTTCAATGATTTGAAATGGACCGATATACAGTGGGGAGAGCTTTCCTTTGACCCCAAAGCGTTTGACACCTCTTGTAGGCTGAACTTTTAGAAAAACCAAGTCCCCCTTATCAAATTCTAGAGGCTGTCTCCGCTTGTCAGCATAGCTCTTATGTCAACTTTGTGCTACACGAAGTCGTTCATTTACTAGTGTGATCTTCTCAGAAGTTTCTTGAACTAGTTCAGGCCCCAACTGCGATCGATCTGCCATATTTAACTAGCATACCAGATATCTGCAAGGGAGACCATAAAGTGCCTCGTACGGTGCCGTACCGATACTGGTTTGGTAGCTGTTGTTGTATGCAAACTCAGCCAAATGTAAGTACTTTGCCCATCCGTCATAAAAATCCAAAATGCAGCAACATAACATGTCCTTCAGGATCTGGATAAGTCATTCTAACTGCCCGTCAGCCTGAGGGTGAAAGGCTGTGCTCATGGTGATCCTGGAGCCTATCAGCGACGATGGTGAGTGGTATGCCATGGAGGCGTACAATCTCTCTTTCATACAACTCGGCAAGCTTGGCAGGGTTATTCATGAACTTTATTAGCAAAAATGTGCAGACTTTGTAAGTCTATCAATGATAACCCAGATAACATCTTGCCCTTTATTATTTTGAGGCAAGGCCGTAACAAAATCTATTAAAATGTTCTCCCACTTCCATTCTCCAAAAGGTAAAGGCTGGAGAAGTCCAGAGCGAAGTCTGCGTTCTGCCTTTACTTGCTGGCAAACAAGACATCTAGCAACGAAGTCTACAATAACCTTCTTCATTCCAGAAAATCAGAATTGTCGCTCGACATCCTTGTACATCTTGTCTCCCCCAGGATGCATAGCGAACCTTGAAAAATGCATTTCAGTTAGAACTTCTTTCCAAACCTCAGGATCGTTCGGCAGACAGAGGGGTTTTTTTTGTAAAAAATGGCCCCGTCTTCAAAGACCGACCAGTGTGGAAGGTCCTGTCCGCCGAGTAGAAGTTCTCATTTCTCCATTAACATAGGGTCATTGGCCTGAGCTGCTGAAATCTTTTAAACCAGCTCAGAGTTGGCTGATAATTGAGAGAGTCGTGATCTTCCTCCCTCCTCAATCAGTTGTAGGTTAAAACTTTCCATCTCTCAAGCCAACTTCCCCGTCTCGAAGTTAAGAGTGCAAGCAACATATGATTTTCTACTTAGGGTGTAATGCCCGTACCTTAGGATCAGGTCATTTTGACCCGTAGAGTACCCGTATACGTATTCATATACGTATTTGATGCTCGACACGTGTTGGTTCGAGTGTCTTTACATGCTTTTAAGTTGTTTAATGTGTGCATAAAGTTTCGAAATGATGTCAAAACATGTCAAAAACTATGTTTTGGAACAGTGGAGCTCGCTCCATGGAGGAAGAAATTTTTATCACCAATTATATCAATGACTTGATTTCCTAGATCCGTGGTCCGATTGAGCTGAAACTTTTTCGATTTATTCTCCTTTGATAGCTATTCATTATGAACGGTGAAGATCTTGATTGGTGAAGATCTTGATTGAAGTTATTTGCCGTGAGTTATAAGACTCCAAAAACTGTTTCACGAATTTGCAAATTTTCTTGCGCAGTTTTGATCAAACAGTTGGATGTTGCAATTTCACCGTTGGATTGAGCTGATAGTTTACCAGAATGTTGGTAACTGACTAATAAAACTTTTGATGGTTAAGATGTTAATTTGGTGAGTATATTGCAAAAAAATTATTATCTAAGTGAAAGTATTGCAACAGGAAAATTGATTTTTGACAGTTTTTGACAACTTTTAATTATGGGCCCAAGCTTGTCTATTTAAGCTATTAACACGTTTTTTTCAACTCATTTGCACATTTTGCACTTGAAAAAGAGGAGAGAAGTGCTGGAGGAGAGAAAGGAGAGGAAAAATTAGGGTTTGGTGGTTTCTTGCTCAAGAACACCTAAGGTTTGCATTTTTCCTCCATTTCTTCCTTGAATCTTTCTATTAGTTGCATGATAGCTTCATTTTGAGCATGAGGGTTTCATTTTGATGCATGCATTGTGATGAACCTCGGATGGGTGGTGTTCCAACCCTAGGTTGTAGTTGCATGTACCCCTTTTAGCTTGTTTATACCATTAATGGCCTTCCTCGACCTCAACCAACATCTAGTAAGTGTTTTCCAACCATTTAATCCCAGATTTGTGAGGGGTGGCGGAAAACCAAAGTTGGAGTTGAGTCTTGCATGTCACATATGTGTGATTAGAGAGTGTTAGGAGTACACTGGTGAAACCCCTAATTTTTAGCAAGAAATTGGAGGGGCTTAGTTTAAATGACCTATACTTAGTTCATAACCTTAGACTTTTCAAAATTTTTTGCATGTAAACTATGTTGACTTAGTGGCCATTGTGGATGATCCTATGTTGCAAGATCAATAAAATTCATGGCTGATCATGGTGGCCTAGTGTAAATTGGCAATATGGCCTAAGTAGAGAAATTTTCAGATTTTGGGGTTTTTGATACTCTTGATATAAAATCTGGAAATTTATGCAATGTAAGTCTAATAAAGCATGATTAGGGTTGATTGATGGTGAAATTCAATGGTTTCACTTACTGGAAACCCTAAGTGTTGTGTAAAATTGACCTAGGGCTTGATTTTGAAAAATTTTGCCCAAATTGGGGCTTTTGACTTAAACCAAGTCAATTGATTAAATTGGCTTGGGAATTGGCTAATTGGATCAAAATAGAATGAAATTAAGGCTTTAGAATGGTTGAACATGGGTTAGAATTGATTGACCTAGTTCAATTTGATCCTATGCCTATTGTATTGATTTTTCCCAAATTGGGGCATAGGCTAAGTATTGGTTTGACTTGGGTTTAAACATGGTGGATTAGCATGGACTGGTTTTCAGTTATGTGCACCATGTATAATGTAGGATTTTGATTGACCCGATTAGGCCTACTGATAGTCGTGGTGCATAGGAGTACTTTGGGAGCATCCTAGTGCTTGTTTGGTTGGAAATTGGATTGGCTAAGTCTAGCCAATCAAATCGTGAATGTTTCTCTACTTGTGATTTCTATATGTGGCATTGTAGTATAAAATGTTTTAAATGCTTATCTAATGTAGCATGCCCGATTTATTGAATTCATGAACTATATTTGAGCATAGTCAAGTGGGAAAACAGTTGAGTTATGTGCATTCCCTAAGCTTAGAAATTCTTATGGAATCCCATTAGGCTGACTGAAAATCCTCAATTGTGGACCTTGCAGAGGTTTTCTATGGGTTGTGTATGTTAGGATTCGCCTAGGCATGGTGCTTGCCTTGGTGGGCGAATCCTATGGTTCATGCAACCCTAGGAATCCTAATAGATACGGGTAAGAAATCGGTCGGGCATGCGTTTCGCACACACATGGCCTTTGTACTGATTCTTACTCAGGAGGTGTTTAGGTTGCATATGCATGTTTATAAATGGTATGCATTGTTTTGTTTATGACATCATACATTAAATTGGCATGTATGTAATCTTGCTTACTCTCATGATTATTTAAATGGTTTTAATGATCTTTCAATGTTTTAATTAAATGCATATATATGTTGCCACTTGTATAGAACATTCACTGAGCTTATTGTAGCTCACTCTTACTCTTATCCTTTCAGGTTCGGATAGGAAAGGGATGAGAAAAGCTTAGTTGCGGAGCGTTTTTTCGTACACTTTTTGATGTAGGTGTTTAGTACTTTTGTATTTTGTTAAATATGTACTAAATAACACCCATAGTATGTATTTAATACTTAGATGGGTTTGTAATTCATGGTTAAGTATTATTTTGTACTTTTGATCATTATGGACTTAAAAAAAAAACTAAAAATTATGGCTACATTTTGGGAACGTAATATTCTTTGATTATGTCCATATGTGTTATTGTTGTGTATTTGAGAATTATGGTGTGTATAGAAGGCTCATCGGGATGCCGTGTATGTCATGGGAGGATATACACGGGGGTTCATTGCCGGTCATGACGTCACGTATCGTGGGTCGTGACAACTTTAGTATCAGAGAGAGTGTGTTTTAGGTTTAAAATCCTTAAAAAGAATAAAAGACTTATAAGATATTATGATTTCTTTTATGGGTATGATTATGGGTAGTTATCTTAGGATAACAACTCTCATGGATTGTGTTTCTGATGGGCTTTTTCTTATTTGTGAATTTCAGATTTACAAGAGAGGAAATTGAGAACCAACCATGGACCCGGATGAGTGCTGTAGGCATATTGAGGCCTTACTAGTTACTCAGACCAAGGTATAGCAGCGACAGACTCAAATTCTCTCACTGCTTACCTAAGTCTAGGGTAACAGGCAACCGCAACCAGGTGTTCCAGTTGAGGGGGAGCACAATAGTGTTGGGATGGCCGTGGGGGATGGGGCTAGACCAGTTGAGGTTCATGCCGAGGTTCATGCTGATGTCCAGGTCGAGCTACAAGCTGAGGTATCGGTTGAGGCTATGGGTATTCTCGAGTAGAGGACTAAGTCAGAGCGTTATGAGAGGGTCATGAAGGCCTTTCGGATCATAGGCCTGACGGAGTTTACTAGAGGCCTTTGCATTGAGACACTGAGAGGTGGCTCAGGTGGATGAAAACTATTTTTAGTGACATGCAGGCTTCTGAGGCTGACAGAGTGAGGTTGGCCAGGTTCAAGCTTGTCGACAGGGCTGATAACTGGTGGCTGAGACTGGACTGCATGGTCGATGAGATTCAGCCGTGGACCAGGTTTAAAGAACTTTTCTATGAGGAGTTCTACCCAAGATCAGAGCACGATCAGAGGAGGATTGAGTTCATGCACCTGACCTAGGGCAGTCTGTCAGTGAGGGAGTACGAGCAGGAGTTTAACCGTTTGGCACTCTTCGCTCCTAAGATGGTGTCGATTGACTACCTTCACATGAAGAGGATATGAGATGGGTTCTGTGACCGTATCCGTCAGGGTTTAGTACTTGCCGACGTTCAAACTTACGCCCAGGCGATGTTACAGGCCACTGACTTTGAGACTGCAGAGGCTCACTCCCGGATGAGGACATCAGTCACAGTACAGGCACCTACAATTCCTTCAGGACAGACACAGCCAGCAGGTCAGTTTTACGGTAAGAAGAGTCAAAACTATAAGAAGTCGAGGTTTGGTGGCAGTGAATACGAGGTATCAGTAGCCTCCGCTCCAGTGTCAGTTGCACCACCAGTTCCAAGCCAGAGTGTGCAGATGTCAGGCAAGCATCAACAACAACAGAGTTCGGTTAGGCACAGTGGACAACAGACAACCAGAGAAGAGTCGCAGGCTGTATCATCAGCGCCTAGGGCACCAAGGCCGATTGTTTGTTTCAAGTGTGGTGTTTTGGGGCACAAGTGGATGAATATCCACGTAGGGCGTTTGCTACGCAGTTCAGTCCTACGCCAGTTGCTACCAGGGAGCAGGCCCGAGCTGTTACACAGGCAGATCTAAAGTCTAGCAAGCAATTGATCGAATGTACTATCATCATTTGTGATTCTTTGATGTATGTCTTGATTGATGCTGGTTCTACTATGTGGCGACCCCCCACCCCGGACCACCAACCCCACAGGGAATGGCGTGCGGAATGCCGGGGCGGGCCGCCCGGCGTAGGCATCTCCGACCACTCCTCAACTCCCGTGAGGTGGTTGAGACCCTACGAGCCTTATCTCAAACAACGACATAATATCAAAAGGTACTAAACAAGACTACCAACCGTATTAATCATCCAAGACAAGAGATAATCCATAAAAATGAACCATAAATAAAATCATAATCCCTACAGTCCATTAAAATCGACATACACATAAAGTCCAAAATTGTGGGTACAAATAAAAACCGTTATATGCCCACATGGTCTATCTAACAAGTCCCAACTCACCCATACTACAATGTGGGAAGTGTTATAATTACATAATCCAAAATATAATACTTCATAATTTAAAACACAGTTCAATCAAAATGCCTCTCAACTCACATCGAGGCCTTGGATTCTCTCGCAGGCAAGGCCCTCAAGGTATGACTACTTTTTTGCCCTTATTCAAGACAGAAAGACCTGAAAGAGGAAAATGAGGATGAGCCAACGGTGCCCAGTGAATAGAATTCAAATATGCTATCAATACTCATCAATAAATATCATGTATGCATGTCAATGTGTAGCATGATTAAAAGCTCATAACATATAGATATCAAGCATTTATAATAAGTTCGATGCAAGTAAAAGCTTATCAATTTGGATCCACATTCCACATGCATTGGGGTTACTAGTGCACGTCCATTTCACCGTACCGTTGACCCCAATCATGTTTATTTGGGGTTACTAGTGCACGTCTATTTCACCGTACGTTGACCCCAATCATTTCCTTTTTAAAACCCTCCTATGACAAGGTTAAGTCTCCCTATTAGCCAGATAGATGGGCCCAACCAAAGTCATAAGGTTTTCTCAAATCAATGCATCATTCAAAACATTAGAACACATTCATGCTTTCAACATACAATATATATAAGTGATATGATGACGTAAAAGATATAATCATAAATGAAGTCTACTCACAACCAAGCCTCGCGAGAGTATTTAACCACACACGACCACCAAACCGAATAAACCCAATCAAGATCCTGAAACATACATCAATATCCTACCAAACATCAATTTCTATGCTCAATCACATAGACATTACACATCAACCCTAAATCAGCCCACATATAGACAATAGGCCTAAATCTCATCTAATCCCATCATTCAACTCAAATCACATGACTTAGGCCTCTAATGCATAGTTCTCATTCATAAACCATTCTATTAATCAAAAATACTGATTTTCAATTCCTTAGGCATAAACATGCCCAAATTGGGTCACTTGATCACAAGTAGGCCTAACCCATGATATGGTCACAACCACCAAATCAGTAGCATAATCAACCCTAATCATGCTTAATTAAACATAAATTGCATCAATTCAATGATTCTAGGCCAAAAGCATCAAAAGCCCTTAAATATGAAATTTCCATACTTAGGCCATATTGCCGATTTACACTAGGTCACCATGTTCAGCCATGTATATCACTGATTTTGCATCATGGGTTCATCAACAATGACAACTAGGTCAATATAGTTGATATGCAAGCTATTTGGAAAGGTCTAAGTTCATATTTTAAATTTAGGTCTAATACAAGCAACCCTACCAATTCTTCATTTAATATTCTGTTCAGATGTATCAATCCACCAATAGAAATATATAATCACAAAATCAACCGTACAGATTGAAGTATGTTAAGAAACAAACCTTTTGTCCAAATATCAGCCCAATCCAACGGTGGACCGAAAAGATAAGAATCTTTGATGAACAAGTCTCTAATCAGACAATTTCTCCTTTCCTGCTGCAAATACTCGAACTCAGATGATAATATCATACAACATACTTAACCCATAAACATCTCCACCGTTCATAATGCAGAAATATCAGTTTTAAACTACATACCCAAATTTGATATCCATCCAACGGTATATCAAGGCGATCTATAAGTTTGAACGAAACGGCACGAGAAATCCAGACTTTCTGGTCAGCTTCGTTTGAGAGGTTAGTTCTCTTAGACGAAGCCTCTAACCAAGATCTCAACCGTCCAGAATGAACAAATATCAGTTTTAAACTACATACCCAAATTGGATATCCATCCAACGGTAGATTGAACAGACCTATAAGTTTTAGCAAAACGGCACAAGAAATTCAGACTTTCCGACCAACTTTGTTTGAGAGGTTAGATCTCTTAGACGAAACCTCTAATCAAGTTCTCCACCGTTCAGAATGCAGAACCATAAGCTACGAACTTGCTGACAAAATTTGAGCTCAATCTGACCATATATCCCGAAGATCCGTCTCTTTGATGAAAACGTTGCAGAGATTTTCCTCAAGCAACTCCTTCTTTCTTTCTCTTCTTCTTTCCTTTCTTTTCTTTTCTTTTCTTTTTTTTTTTTCCTTTCTCTCCACTCACCTCACTTTCTAGTACTTCCTTGATTCCCTCCACTCATTCTAGCACTTCCTTGATTCCCTCCACTCACCTTACTTTCTAGCACTTCCTTGGAGAAGAGAAGTTGGCATGGGACACTTGTTCACTTTCATGCACCAACCTTCACATGTGTTGGTCTCATACTACCCATACCAACCACATGTACTTTAACCAATCTCATGCTTCCATGTATTTTAAATGTCCAATCCATTTAATACACCAAATTTTCATTCTCATTTATCCTTTTATTCAATCAATCCTAACCCATATCAATTCATGGTTTAATGGACCCATGCATAAATAATAACATATGCATTATACTTTAATTTAACATGACCCATATAAAATTTATAATACACATATTTATATACATTATCAAGCATCAACTATACAAACATTAAACAATCATCAAACAAACACCAACCATATCAAGGCAACACATAGAGTTTGGGCAAAGTGCAATTGGGTTATGGGCTAGATGAAATAATTTTCGGGGCGTCACATACTCTGTCTTTTATTTCTAGTAGTATGGTATATAGATTGAGATTGTCTACTGTTAAGACTAATACATTGTTTATTTTGAGCATGACGGCCGGTGACATGGTATGTGTGGGATGCATTATGAGATTCGAGGGCCACGAGATGTTTGTCGACCTTAGAGTCTTGGAGTTTCTCGAGTTCGATGCCATTTTGGGTATGGATTGGCTGGCAGCGTATCATACTCACATTGATTGCTTCGGTAAGAGGGTTGTCTTTCAGATACTCAGACATCCAATTTTTATTTTTCGAGGTAGGATTGGATCGAGACCACCTACCCAGGGTAGATTAGCCACTGATGATAAGGTTGCTACGATGGCTAGTTTGAGGACAGTGGATGATGTGGGATAGGGTGTTCAGTTAGCAGACATTCTTGTAGTCTACGAGTACCCAGAGGTTTTTCCTGATGAGTTATCTGGCTTACTGCCTAAGCGAGAGGAAAACTTTATCATTGAGCTGATGCCAGGGACAAAACACATTTCCATCCCACCGTATCATATGGCACCGAAGGAGTTGAATGAACTCAGAGCCCAGCTTGATGAGCTGATGGGCAAGAGATTTATTTCCCCTAGTATGTCACCTTAGGGAGCACCTGTTGTCACGCCTGGGTACGGGGTGTTACACCTGTTGTCACGCTTGGGTACCATCAATTGAGGATTAGATATGAGAATGTTCCAAAGACTGCTCTTTGGACGAGGTATGGACATTACAAGTTCTTGGTGATGCCCTTCGGGTTGACTAATGCACCAGCTATGTTCTCTGATCTGATGCAGAGAGTATTCAGACTGTATCTCGATCAGTTCATCATAGTTTTCATTGATGATATCCTAGTCTATTTTAAGACTAAGGAGGATCATGAGCGTCATCTTAGAGTTACTTTGCAGACATTGTTGGAGCATAGGTTGTATGCCAAGCTGAGCAAGTGTGATTTTTGGATGACCGAGGTGAAATTTTTGGGTCATGTGGTTAGTGCAGAGGGTATTTTAGTTGATTCTGCTAAGGTTGAGGCTATCATTGCTTGGCCAAAACCTACCACAGTGACAGAGATTCGTAGCTTTCTGGGTTTAGCTGGCTATTATAGGAAGTTCGTGAAAGACTTTTCCACGATAGCTGCACCATTGACTAAGCTAACTTAGAAGAATGTGACCTTTACGTGGTCGGATGCCTGTGAGAAAGCTTTCAGTGAGTTGAAACAGAGGTTGACTACAACTCCAGTGTTGATTTTTCCAGGGCCTGGGAAAGAGTTGGTGATTTATACGAATGCATCACTCTTAGGTCTGTGATGTGTACTGATGCAGGAGGGTCGAGTGGTTGCATATGCATCTAGACAACTTAAGGTGCATGAGCACAACTACCCTGTGCATGATTTGGAGCTGGCCGTTATTGTGCTTGCACTGAAGCTATGGAGGCATTACTTTTATGGTGAGAGGTTCACTTTGTTTTTCGATCATAAAAGTTTGAGGTATCTTTTTGATCAGAAGGAGCTGAATATGCGACAGAGGAGATGGCTCGAGTTACTTAAGGATTATGATTTCTCTTGGGAGTATCATCCTGGCAAAGCCAATGTGTGGCTGACGCTTTGAGCCGTAGGCGAGCAGAGACTTAGGTGGTTGCTTTTCAGATAACCCAGCAGTGGCATTTACTTGAGAGAGTGACTATGATGAGTATACTCTAGGATGCACCATGCACTGAGATATGTGCTCAGATGCACGTGCAGCTTGCTAATGCCCATATTCTGCGGGTTAGAGATCTACAGGAACATTGTCCGGATTATGACATGTACAATAGATACGTAGACAGTGCTGACCAGGCCAATTTGTAGATAGGTCCAAATGATGTCTTGCAGTTTAGAGGGAGACTATGGATCCCATATGATGCTGAGTTGCATGCTGAGATACTTCGAAAGGCTCACAGGTCTCAATATACTGTTCATCCAGGGGCTACTAAGATGTATCACAACATGAAGAGATCTGTGTGGTGGCATGAGATGAAGAAGAGTATAGCTGAGTATGTGCAGAGATGTGAGGTGTGCCAACAGGTTAAGGCTAAACACCGGAAGCCTGGAGATCAGATGCAGCCGTTACCAATACCTAAGTGGAAATGGGAGCAAATCACGATGGATTTCATCATGGGATTGCCAATGTCTTCGGCCAGATTTGATGTCATTTGGGTTGTGGTCGATAGATTGACCAAGAGTGCACACTTCCTTCCTATGAGCACCAGAGACTCTGTGGATAGACTAAGCAGATTATATGTGAGAGAGATCGTGAGACTTCATGGAGTTCCCTTGTCTATCGTGTTGGATCGAGATCCACGATTTATATCGAGGTTTTGACAGACTCTGCAGACTCTATTTGGGACCCATCTCGGACACAGTACAACGTTTCACCCTAAAGCGGATTGTCGGTCCGAGAGAGTGATCCAGATGCTGGAGGATATGCTCAGGTCTTGCATATTAGAGTTCGGTGGTGGTTGGGGTGAGCATTTGCGTCTATGTGAGTTTGCTTACAACAACAGTTATCAGGCGAGCATCGGTATGGTACCGTATGAGGTTTTGTATGGAAGACCCTGTAGATCTCCAGCTTGTTGGTACGAGGTGGGTGATATGCAGCTATGGGGCCTGATGCAGTTGTTGAGCAGACAGAGAAAGTTAAGCTGATTCGACAGAGGCTGAAGTCAGCTCAAGATAGGCAGAAGAGTTATTATGATAACCGGCATAGGTCGTTAGAGTTTGCAGTGGGAAATCCAGTTTTGCTTAAATTCTCACCACGGAAGGGTTAGACGAGGTTCGGCGTCAGAGGGAAGCTTTCCCCTAGGTTCGTTGGACCATTCCAGATTGTGGAGCGGATTAGACCAATAGAGTACAGGTTGGCTCTACCTTCTTAGCTCGAGAGTGTTCATGATGTATTCCACGTATTGATGCTGAGGAAGTACATTGATGATCCATTGAAGAAGTCCTATCCCGATCCAGCTCATGTGCTTGATGTGAGCCATCTGCAAGTTGGGGAGGATACGACTTATGCGGAGTTGCCGATCCAGATTGTGGCTCGTCGGGTTTAGAAATTGAGGAATAAGGAGATCCCGTTGGTGTGAGTCAAATGAAAGTTCCACGATAATGAAGAACAAACCTGAGAGCGTGAGGACCAGATGAGGGAGCAATTTCCTGATCTTTTTACCGACTGAGGTTATTTTTCTTACTTTTATTTTTGAGGACAAAAATACTCTTATGTTGGGGAGAATTGTAATGCTCATACCTTAGGATGACTTCATTTTAACTTGTAGAGTACTCGTATACGTATGCGTATACATATTTGATGCTCGACACGTGTTGGTTCGATTGTCTTTGCATGTTTTTAAGTTGTTTAATGTGTGCGTAAAGTTTTGGAATGATGTCGAAACATGTTGAAAATGGTGTTTTGGAACAGTAGAGCTCGCTCCATGGAGGAAGAAATTTCTGTCACCGATTACATCAATGACTTGATCTCTTAGATCCGTCGTCCGATTGAGTTGAAATTTTGTTTGTTTATTCTTCTCTGATAGATCTTCATTATGAACGGTGAAGATTTTGATCTGCCTATCTACTATGAGTTATAAGACTCCAAACACTGTTTTACGGATTTGCAAATTTTCTTGCGCAAATTTGATTAAACGGCTGGATGTTACAATTCCACCGTTGGATTGAGTTGACAGTTTACCAAAATGTTGGTAACTAAATCGTAAAACCTTTGAACGGTTAAGATGTTAATTTGGTGAGTATTTTGAAAGAAATGGATTATCTAAGTGCAAGTATTGCAACAGGAAAATTGATTTTTGACAGTTTTTGACAACTTTTAGTTGTGGGCCCAAGTTTGTCTATTTAAGCTATTAACACGTTTTTTTCAACTCATTTGCACATTTTGCACTTGAAAAAGAGGAGAGAAGTGCTGGAGGAGAGAAAGAAGAGGAAAAATTAGGGTTTGGTGATTTCTTGCTCAAGAACACCTAAGGTTTGTATTTTTCCTCCATTTCTTCTTTGAATTTCTCTATTAGTTGCATGATAACTTCATTTTGAGCATGAGAGTTTGATTTTGATGCATGCACTGTGATGAACCTTGGATGGGTGGTGTTCCAACCCTAGGTTTTAGTTGCATGTACCCCTTTTATCTTGTTTATACCATTAATGGCCTTCCTAAACCTCGACCAACATCTAGTAAGTGTTTTCCAACCATTGAATCCCGGATTTGTGAGGGGTGGTGGAAAACCAAAGTTGGAGTTGAGTCTTGCATGTCACATGTGTGTGATTAGAGAGTGTTAGGAGTACACTAATGGTGAAACCCCCAATTTCTAGCAAGAAATTGGAGGGGTTTAGTTCAAATGACCTATACTTAGTTCATGACCTTAGACTTTTTCAAAATCTTTGCATGTCAACTATGTTGACCTAATGGCCATTGTGGATGATTCCATGTTGCAAGATCTGAAAAATCCATGGCTGATTATGGTGGCCTAGTGTAAATTGGTAATATGGCCTAAGTAGAGAAATTTTCAAATTTTGGGGCTTTTGATACTCTTGATATAAAATCTGGAAATTTATGCAATATAAGTCTAATAAAGCATGATTAGGGTTTATTGATGTTAAATTTTGTGGTTTCATTTGCTGAAAACCGTAAGTGCTGTGTAAAATCGGTGTAGGGCTTGATTTTGAGAAATTTTGCCAAAATTGAGGCTTTTGACCTAAACCAAATCAATTGATTAAATTGACTTGGGAATTGGCTAATTGGACCCAAATAGAATGAAATTAAGGGTTTAGAATAGTTGAACTTGGGTTAGAATTGATTGACCTAGTTCAATTTGACCCTATGCCAGTTGTATAGATTTTTTTCACATTGGGGCATAGGCTAAGTATTGACTTGACTTGGGTTTAAACATGGTGGATTAGCATGGACTGATTTTTAGTAAGGTGAACCATGTATAATGCAGGATATTGATTGACCCGATTAGGTCTATTGATAGTCGTGGTGAGTAGGAGTGCTTTGGGAGCATCCTAGTGCTTATTTAGTTGGAAATTAGATTGGCTAAGTCTAGCCAATCAAATCGTGAGTGTTTCTTTTACTTGTGATTTCTATATGTGGCATTGTAGTATAAAATATTTTAAATGCATAGTAAGTTGGGAAAACAGTTGAGCTATGTGCATTCTCTAAGCTTAGAATTTTTTATGGAATCCCATTAGGCTGACCGAGAATCCTCAATTGTGGACCTTGCAGAGGTTTTCTATGGGTTGTGTATGTTAGGATTCGCCTCGGCATGGTGCTTGCCTTGGTGGGCGAATCCTATGGTTCATGCAACCCTAGGAATCCTAATAGATACGGGTAAGAAATCGGTCGGGCATGGGTTTCGCGCACACATGGTCCTTGTACTGATTCTTACTCAGGAGGTGTTTAGGTTGCATATGCATGTTTATGAATGGTATGCATTGTTTTGTTTATGAAATGATACATTAAATTGACATGTATGTAATCTTGCTTACTCTCATGCTTATTTAAATGGTTTTAATAATCTTTCAATGTTTTAATTAAATGCATATAGATGTTGCCACTTGTATAGAACATTTACTGAGCTTGTTGTAGCTCACTCTTACTCTTATCTTTTCAGGTTCAGATAGGAAAGGGAAGGGAAAAGCTTAGTTGCGGAGTGTTCTTTCGTACACTTTTTGATGTAGGTGTTTAATACTTTTGTATTTTGTTAAATATGTACTAAATAACACCTATAGTATGTATTTAATACTTAGATGGGTTTGTAATTCATGGAAAAGTATTATTTTGTACTTTTGATCATTATGGACTTTAAAAAAAAAAAAAAAATTTATGGCTACATTTTGGGAATGTAATATTATTTGATTATGTCCATATGTGTTATTGTTATGTATTTGGAGGTTATGGTTTGTATTAGAAGGCTTATCGGGATGCCGTGTATGTCGTGGGAGGATATACACGGAGTTCCGTGCCGATCATGACGTCACATATTGTGGGTCGTGACATAGGGCATCTGCGACAACATAGGCTTACCGGGATGGTACTGGAGTTGAAAGTCATAATCTTTGAAGAATTTCAACAATCATCTTTGGCGAAGGTTTAAGTCTCTCTGAGTGTAGATGTACTTAGTGATCTGAGAAGACCTCAAACGTTCGCCGTATAGGTAATGACGCCGTAACTTCAGTGTGAATACGACAACTGCAAGTTCCAAGTCATGCGTTGGGTAATTACCCTTATGAATCTTTAGTTGCTTAGAAACATATGCAACAACTTGGCCTTCTTGCATTAGTACTGCACCTAAGCCTTGGAAAGAGACGTCGGTGTATAGTAAAAATCCAACTCCATTTCGTGGAGTGATTAGTACCGGTGCTGTAGTGAGGCGTTCCTTCAATTCCTGAAATGACGATTCACAGGAAAGATTCCAGATGAATCAGACGTCTTTCCGAGTGAACTTGGTCATAGGTTCAACAATCTTTGTGAAATCATTGATGAAGCGTCTGTAGTAGCCAGCCAAACCAAAAAAACTCCGTATTTGAGTAACTGTGGTAGGCTGCTTCCAGTTTAAAATCGCTTCAACCTTTAAAGGATCCACCTCAATGCCATTGCCTGAAACCACATGACCTAGGAATTGAACTCGCTTCACCCAAAATTCGCACTTATTCATCTTTGCATACAACTGGTGGCTTCTCAAGGTCTGGAGGACAATCCTCAGATGTATCTTATGGTCTTCCTCGGTTGAGGAATATATTAAGATATCATCCACAAAGACCACCACAAATCAGTCTAAGTATAACTTGAAGATGGGGTTCATCAAATCCATGAACGCTGCAGGTGCATTTGTTAGACCGAACGATATAACCAAGAACTCCTAATGACCGTACCGAGTCCTGAATGCCATCTTGGTAATGTCCGACTCTCTGATCCGGAGTTGATGGTAACCGGATCAAAAATCAATCTTAGAGAAGTACTTGGCTTCTCTAAGTTGGTCGAACAAGTCATCGATCCTGGGTAATGGGTATTTGTTTTTGATGGTGGCGTTATTAAACTTGCAATAGTCGATGCAAAGTCGAAACGAACCATCTTTTTTGCGAACAAACAAAACTGAAGCGCCCCAGGGTGATGAACTTTTCTTGATTAAGCCATTACTCTCCAATTCTTTCAGTTGCTTGTCTAACTCAACCAGCTCGACGTTGGACATTCTGTATGGTAGAATTAAGATAAGCCCGGTCTCAGGTATTAGTTTGATCTCAAAATCAAATTCCCTAACCGGAGGTAGACCATGAAGGTCATTTAAAAAAATCGTTAGGAATTCAGATATTACCGGGACCTCATGTACTTTGAGACGGTACAATGCTGGTGATTCATTGTCATCACCAAGGGATAGAGCTCGAAGCTGTGCCTTGAGAAGTGCAACAGTCGAGTTGTGTATTCATTTCCTCATTTCTTGAATCTTGACAAACTACCCAGTATGCAAGGAAAACTTAACTTGTTTCTTTATACAATCGATATTTGCATTCAGAGGTACAAGCCAGTCCATGCCAAGGATGATGTCAAAGTCTTTAATACCCATCACAAAGAGATCTGCATATATTATCTGTTCTGATATTCGAAGCTCACATCGAGAACACTGCAAATTCACGTTAGTACCAGATCCTAATGGTGATGTGACATGGATTGTGATGTCTGTTGCTTCAGGATGCAACCTCAAATGCCTTACCAACGCAGAAGATATAAAAGAGTGCGTAGCACCCGAATCAAACAGACATGCACCATTGTATTGAATAAGAAAAATGTACCTTCAATACGTGACGTCATGATCGGCAATAGCAGCAGGTGAGGCTTGTTGGACTGCAACAACGAGAACAGGTTGCCTCAGTTGCTGAGGGTGGGGGCAGGCATTTCTTACATGGCCTTGCTGGCCACAGTTATAACAAGTCGGCCTCTGCTGCTGAGGCGCCTGTTGCTAGTTCTGATAGCCATGCTGATTGTGGTGTTGACCACCACCCCTGCCATTGTAGTTTCGACAGCCCCCTGCTATTGCGACCTCCTCGACCTTGATTGCGAAAACCTTGATGGCCAGGGTTAGACGGTTCAGCTGGAGGTGCCGTGGCCTCATTCTTCTGAACAGGGGCTGGGAGGGATGTGTTTTGATTATAGTAGGGCTTCTTCTTGTTGCCCTGCTGCGAGCCTTGTTGGGAAAACGTTGCAGGCCGTTTTCCCCTATTCATTCTCTGCTCCTGTTCAATCTTTTCCTGCTCAAAGCTCATGGCCTTGTCAACGACCTCCCTGAAAATCTTGAGATCCAAGGTCGACAGGACTTGTTGGATGTTAGGACGAAGGTCGTTGTAGAATTTCTCGGTCTTATCTTGCTTCGTTGAGATTGTGGAGAGAGAGTAAATCGATAATTCTTTGAACCTGACAGCATACTCTCTGACTATCATGTTGTCTTGGTATAGCCTGGCAAACTCCTGGCGCTTTTGCCTCTTCACAGGGCTAGGAAAGTACTCATCGAGGAACAATGACTCGAACTGCTGCCAACTCATGTCTACGGTATTGACCCTTGGGACTTTCTTCACTATTATCCACCATGTATTTGCTCCACCAACAAGTTGGTAGGACGCAAGTGGAATCTTTCGACCCTCATCAACTCTCATCGCCTCGAGAGCCTTTTTTGACTCATCAAGCCATTTTTGCGCCTCTTCCGCATCCATGGTGCCAACAAAAGTAAGGGGCTGTAGCTTCTTGTACTTCATGATCTGGTCGGTTTAGCTCTCCAACCCAGATCTTACAGGTTCCTGTAATGTAACTACTTGGTTGACCGCAGTCTCACAAACGTCCGTCTTAACAGTTACCTTCATCGCCTCTATAAATTCGGCGAAAAAAACTTCCATGCTCAAAGACATGGCAAAGGATGTGGGCTGAGGTGGCACTGCCTGGCCAGAAGTAGTGGCAGTGTCATGTGTGGCTTGCTCTGTCCTCGGAGGTGACTGTTCCTGATTCTGAACTACAGGAGGTGCTTCCTCTGCTGGACGGACTGTGCGTACCCTTCCTCTCTTCCTGGCTTGCATTTTCTCACTGGCAAGGAGAAAATAAAATTATGATTTAGAAACTGTAGCCATGTATAATGTTATGATATTCTCAGCTATAAGTTCGAGAGTACTGCAATATAAAACCACCTATTTTTTCTAGGTATGGTGTAAGGTTTTTGTTGAGGAATCAAAGAATCTTATGTGCCTCGTATGTTTGGCCATTGTGTAAAACAAGGTTAGAGTGTTCATATAATAATTATAAAACACTACAAGTATTTCAAATGTTTTGGTTTTGGTTTTTGTGAACATACATATATATTTCTTTAAAAATTTATACGAGTCATAAAGGTTCTAAGATTTGCCTCGGTAAATATCATAATCTAACATTCTATCGCAATCTTATGTATTCAAACTCTTTCGTTTAGTCTTTTTGACTATTATCCAAATTCGTGTGTCCCATACCACATGAATTTGGTAATAAGGGTTTCAACCAAGTTAAGTTGTAAGAACACGGTCTCTACGAAACATTGACGGGAGAGGAATCCACTAATAGTATCGTCCAAGTTACTCGTCCCATACCTTTTAAACTTGGTGATAAAGTTAGTAATTTAACTTTTCCCAGATGTTTCTTTTCACACAAGGTCATGGGTTTTCTTACTTTCACATTTTATTTAGTATCTTCCAATTTTGTTGTGTCTCATACCATTGCAAAGTTAGTGATACAAAAGAAAGAATGGTTGTAAGTCGGCCCACCAGACATAGTCTCAAACAAACATTTCATTTATATATAAAAAATATAATTACAATGCCAGTAATCATTCTTAATTTTCCCGCCTACTACTGCTTCTCCTAGAACTTTTGTTAGTTACTGAACGACTACCAGAAGAACGTTGAAAAGATGTTCGCTCTTCTACATGCCTTTCACACATGTTATCAAAGCATTCTAGGTCTTCTGCATCCGAGCAAGACTAGATACAATCACATTTAGCTGGTCAAATGGATTTGTCGGTTGTCCCATTGATGGTTGGTAGGTTGTATGTCCCATAGGTTAAGGATAGACTGTAGGCATTGGTGAAAAATGTTGATCGTATGGTTGACTCATAGGTGGAGGGTAATTAGTTTGATTATATGAGGACTCCCTAACTGGGACTTCTTGAACAGTTGGATATGCTTGAGTCGGAACATTTTAAAATAGTGGACTTATCGGAATATCCTGTCTTCCAAAGTTTGGTGCTGTCCAATTTTGTTGCGGTTGGTTTTGTGGAACTGGATGACATGGTACCTTCGGAGTTGGAAACCTTGGGTACATTGTATTGGCTTGAGTTGGGAGGTTCTAGGAAGGTGGATTCGCCAGAACTCCCTATCCATTCTGATTTGGTTGTGGTTGACCCAGGTTGCCAAAAAAATCATTCTCGAAGAATAGATGATCGGTTTGATCATTATTCGGGGCTGGGTCTGTTGTTGTGTTCTAGTTTGGTTCATTGACTGGTGCTTCCCTAAATGGAATCTTGCGCTGACTTTTTCGTTGACAACGTCCATTGATATCTCTAGCTCGTCTACTATTTCCCCTGGAAGTCGCGCCAACTTTTTTTCGTCAGTCACCCCTTCCCTTGAGGCAAAAGTTTTTGAGATGGAGGATACTGTAACAACATTTGTAACTTGTTTCGAAGATTCATCAAAAGTATTGATGTTTGCCTCCCAAAGCATCCTCATGATTAAGACTCCGTAGCCGAGGAGTTCCTTCTTTGTAGGATTTTGAATCACCCGCAACATTTGCTAGATGATAATGTGAGGTAGGGAGACAGAGATTCGTTTTTCTAAGCAGTATAGCACAAGAAGTTGAGCTCTTGTCATGGATCCTCTGGTCACCAATTTTGGCAAGATGTTGCTGAATACGAACTTCCCAGGGCCTGCAAGAGGTGGTTTAAGGAGATTATTTGGGAGGTGGGCGTACGTCATTTGGGTGTATGGCTTGTTGGCAAGGAAATTGAACAACTGTTCCTTAGATTCCGCGATCTCTGCAACCGTCTGGGGTTCGTGTGAATCAATGATTTTTTCTCCTATTGGGATTTTCAGAAGTCCTGAAATAATTTCGACGTTGATGGAAATCTTTACTCCCTTGATCATTGCTTCCAAGACAGGAGTGATCCCATCTTCTTGAAGCCCCACGATATTTATGGATTCGTAAAAAGACTTCACCAAGTTGAAGGAGACGTAACCCTCAACTTTTTTTTATATTCAGGCACCCCAACTTTGAGAGTTTGTCGTGAAGGATAGGACTAAGGTGGAGAGTTCTATTGTCGATACTCCTCATAGTCATAACCTCAAGTTTGGAAAGTTCCGTAAGTCTTGTGGAAATCGGTTCCCGACTATCGGAAGTCGTTCATTCACTTGAGGCCATTATCTTGCTGAAAGGAAGATAAAACTTGTGAAATACATAAAAGATATTCCTAACATCTTTAAGATTTATGCCTTGTATATATATATATAGTTTTCATAAATCATAACTACATATATATATAAATTCTAACTATATAACAAAGCTATATAGTTATTTAGATATACATATTCAATATAATCTTAATTATATGTAATTCATATATATAGTTCTAAAGATATATATATATATCTAATATCAATTTTTCTTCTCCTAATTGGTGGACTTGGGCAGGCCGTGGACCTTTCGCTCTGACACACCTAACCAGGCAGAACACTCATAGACGGGGCGCGAATGCATTATAACAATAACCAAGTGCGTAGGAACACAATTATGTACAAGTCTGATTTCATTAATTTTAGAATATATTTTTGTACATGAAATAGTAAAGGGAACATCCTCCCAAAATCCCCAATAAATAAACAAAGGGTTACAAAATATGGGCCCAAAAACCTTCACCCAGTCCACCCTAATCTCCTGAAAAAAAAAATTGATAACAACGGGGTAAGCTACTCGCTCAATGGGTAAAATAGTTCGTGAATATAACAATTAATAAAAGAAACTTCATAATCAAATATCATATAAACACATCATAGCATCATAATCAATACAACATGTATGTATGCATGACACCGTCTCGTATTGGTTCCATGATTGTACGTCGCCTGAGTTCACATACAGATGTCCATCCCCAGGTGTAGCCGAGTTCTCATTGTACGTCCCTCCTCAGGAACAACACCCTGGATTCACGTACAAACGTTCATCCCCAGGTAAACCTAGGTTCTCATTGTACCTCCCTATCCAGAGAAATATCAATAATAGTGAGCATTGCTTCTAACTATTTTGTGGACCATAAACCACTTACGTACCTAGGTGGTGTTTATGTATGATGTCAATGCATGAGGAGGTCCGGTCTTTACTGATATTAGACAGGATTTGGCAAAGTTTGGTGATTCTTATCAGATCAGTATCACCACGTGTAAAGTTAGGATGTTCAGTATCACTTGTACAAACTAATAGCTTTCAAATAAGACCAACCAGATCAGTCTCCAGTTTGAGAGGTGAGACACGAGGTCTACTTAAGTACCAATCGTCTAGAGCAGCACGTCGTCTCCCGTTCACTATTTAAAGTTAATGAGGACAAGGCAATGTCTGATTTAGTCAGAATGACCACTAATCAGGCATAGTAACAGTGTAATACATGAACTCCAAATATACATGCATAAGTATGACAGGTATGAAGATTATACGCAATAATGCAATGTAAATGAATAGTAGACATAATGATAAATGAATGTAAACTTTAATAAAAGTTATAAGACACGCAAACCTATGTTTCATTCCCCACCTTCAGATAATAACTCCTTGAATTGGCGCCTTCCCCCGAGTAGAACCGCATTGTATCGCGAAGAGAATCTCAAAGAGAGAAGAGAAAAACTCAATGAGAGAGAGATAAAGAGAAATCACAAGTGATTGGCGTGAAAAATGAGGGGGGGGTTTATTTATAGAAAAAAGTGCCCGAAGTTCAACATATATATATATATATATTTTTATTTTTTTATTTTTTTGTGCAATCTTAAGGTTTTACATTAGCCCTTTGACATAAAACATATCAGATATGGATAGGTAATCGTTACCAATGATTATGATGCCTTCAATATCACCTTTGTTGTCGTCTCCAAATGTGACCTTTCCTCCTTTCTTCTTTTCAAGGCTCAAAAATTTAGATTTATCTCCAGTCATGTGCCTTGAGTAGCCGTTGTCTAGATACCATATATTTTCATTTTTCCTCATCTACACGATATAAAATACTTTTGACTTTGGTACCCATGCTACTTTGGGTCCATGCATGTTAGTATCAGTAAGGACATTCTTTTCAATCCATCCATATTTCTTTTTCTTTCCAGTTAGGATAGTACATCTAAGCATGGTATGACCTTCCTTATGACACTTATGACATTTCGGTCTTTTAGTCAATAAAGTGTTATACTCCTTTTGCTTTGACCTGTGTGTGTAACCTACGTCAACTTTATCAAATGTACATCTTTGTGATCCTAACATCATGTCAAATAATTTTTGACCATTGGTGAACTTGATCACAATGCAGTTTAAGTCTTCCTTTTCCTTTTTAAGTGTTTCATTTTCATTTTTCGGTTTCTCAACAACTTTCTTAAGTTGTTCATTGTCTAGAGACAGTTCATCTAGCTCTTCTTATTGAAACTCTATTTCCTCAAGAGCTTCTTCAAGACTGTGCTTGAGCTTCTCATTTTTCTTAACCTCTTTACTGAGTTTTAACTTAAGATCATGCACATGAATATCAAAAGCATTAATTTCATCGACATGTTCATATTTTACCTCTGTGCTTTCCATTAAGCACAGTGCAACAACATGATCTAAATTTGGTTCATCCTCACTTGAGCTTGTATCATCCCACGTGGCTATTAGAACTTTCTTTTCCTTCCTTCTTGAACTTGTGTTCTTCTTATGTCTAGTGGGACACTCACTTCTTACATGATCAGGTTTGTTACAGCCGTAACAAATCAACTCTACAGGTTTTGGCTCGGGTTTCTTTTCTTTGTGGAATTTTGAGTATGAGCCACTTTTATCCTTTCTCCTAATCAACCAGTTGAATTTTTTAGACAACATAGCCATGTCATGTTCTGGATCTGAGTCATTTTCAGAATCAGTTTCAACATTGAGGGCAATAGATTTCTTTTCTTTTTCCTCAACCTTGACCGGACACATTTGATTTTTTATCTTCATGTCGTTAAGCATTAATGAACCACATAGTTCATCAAAGGTATACTCGGCCAGATCTTTGGCTTCTTCAATAACCATGTCCTTGGGTTCCCAAACTCTAGGTAGACCTCTTAAAAACTTTCTAACAGTTTTTTCTTGGTCATAGCTCCTTCCTGGGTTCTTCATCTCATTGATATTTGTTGTAAATCGAGCAATAGCTTCAGCTATGGACTCAATTTCATCCATCCTATAGGTCTCGTATTTTTTAACTAGCATTTGGAGCTTTTCCTTTTTGACTTGCAAAGTTCCCTCATGGATGACCTCTAACTTATCCCAAATCTCCTTAGCTGTTTCACAGGCACTAACCCTATTGAACTCTTCAACTGACAAACTACAAAACAAGATGTTTACAGCTTGGTTGTTTAACAACTCTCTCTTCTTTTCTTTAGGACTCTATTCGTTTAACTCATTAGGGACATTGATACCATCTACGGTATTTGTAGGTGTTGGACATTTGTTTGTCACAACATCCCACATTTTTAAGTCTTAGGATTTTAGATAGAATCTAATCTTAGTTTTTAAATGTGAGTAGCTATCTCCTTTGAACAATGGTGGTCGATTGGTAAAGTTTCCTTCACCTGAAAGATAAGCATTCTTTATGTTTTGTCTTGCCATACTTAATCAAAGATTGTTAGATACTTTGATGATTAACCTGCTCTGATACCAACTGTTGGCCTAGATGTGTCCGAGAGAGGGGGGTGAATTAGACACTTAGCATATTTTAACATTTCTTTAAAACGTATGAAGTAATGAAAGTAGATTAAACAAGTATGGTAAATCAAACACAATATCTGTAGTGTTAACCTATGCGGTTCATCACTTAGCTCGTCCTTAAAATATGTTGTGATAAAGTATATTTTGATGATCACGAACAAAGTACTTTTCGGTGTTATACGTGCGTGTATCAAGATTTCGTCAAAGCACCTAAGGAAAGCAAAAAGTCAAGGAACGAGTCGATCGAGGAACTCAAAGATCACATCCAGCGGTCAAGCCTGTTTCAATCAAAAGAACTTCAACGATCACATCATGATTTCAAGATCACTTCACTCGAACGATTCGATCAAGCTTCAAGACTACATCTCTCGATCAACATTCAAGTCATTCAACTCCGCAAAACTCTTGTTGAAGATCTCATAATGAAGAGTTGGATCTAACGGTTATGAGAAAATAGAAATACACAAAGTATTTAAGGTATATCTTTCTCTAATCGTGATTGCTTAAAATATTTTTCAAAATCATGCATAAATCATCTACATTTGTTTTTCTAATCTGCATGTTTTGATTTCATGTTTTTCTAGTATTTCAAATGACCTAATACTATATAATTAATTTGAAATCTACCGAGCTTTTATTTGCATTTATTGTATATTTTATCGCAAGTCAAAACTGTTTTCAAAGAGTCTTTCAAGACACTAATGAAAGCAGTGCTCTCCTGAACTTGATAAGTCAGGACGCTGATAACGTTCAAGGTTGAATTGAACTGATTTATCAGGATGCTTACTTGTAAAGTAGCGGCCTCCTTTATTAGTCAACCTCTGAAGTTGTCAGGAAGCTGACTCAGCATCAGCTCACTGAACAATGTCTTAAGTTCTTCAAAGAATGTTTCTTTGAGGACGCTGATAGTTATAAGTTGAACAATATATCAGGACGCTATCTGGATAGAAGCGCCCTTACCTTTAGGAATCAACTTAGTAACTTTCAGGACACTGATTGTCCTTCAGCGTGCTTTTGTCTTTGTTTAAAATGTTTTTAACTGGTAGGACGCTTATATAGTTGTAGCGCCCTCATGTTTTGTTTTATGTTTTAAAGGCAATGGTTACTCGTAGTAGCGCCCTCATGCACTTAGTTGTTTTAAAAAGTAGTAGGACGCTAACTGTGCATTAGCCCCCTCAAGGTTAAGTCATTTAAGTGTCAAAGTAAGTCAGGACGCTTACGAGTTAGTAGCGCCCACACTTAAGTATTCAGTAGGACACTTATACGTAATTAGCGCCCTCAAGGAACAAAACGACAAAATTGACATTATGAGTCAGGACGCTGATTATGGAATCAGGACGTTAACTCAGCAACCGTCACTATTCGAACAAGTACACTACGTAAGTTTACATTTTCATAACAGACCTTTGCACAGAGTCCTTTTCAGACCTATCAGAGATTGTCTCTGATACATGAAATAAGTTTTTCTAAGACTTTCCTTTTTCATGAAATCTGAAAAGAACCAGAATGTTAGTGAAAATTGCAGTTGTCATTTTCATATAACATTCTAGTCGTTGTGTGTAAACGTTCATATTATTTGAACTTCAAATTTCTAATAGCTATGTCCCACTAAGTCTATAAATACCAGCACTTAAGATCAAACAACTTGCCAATCACTTTGTATTGTGCCAATACTTTTTGAAAGTTAGTCTATGTCCCACTAAGTCTATAAATACGAGCACTTAAGATCAAACAACTTGCCAATCACTTTGTATTGTGCCAATACTTTTTGAAAGTTAGTCTGTGTCAAAATGAATTTCATTTTCTAATCTTTCAAAGTATTTTTCACTGATACCTTATGTATTCAAATGATTTTCATATTGAGCTTATTTTCATTCTATCTTTGAAAATCTATTTGATCTAGTATGAACTCAAATTCTCAGCACTGATTCATATTTGGTATCATTCTTGCTGGTGATAAAATTTGAGAAATAGTTCAAGATATACAGTTGTACTTAATTTCATATCTTAAGTATTGTATTGAACTATATCAGTAGTTGGTTAACTACTGATCAGTGAACCAGAAGTTTTCATACTTATATTTTATATCTATTTCGAAAATTGTCTGTTTCTTTGATTTACACCAGTCCTTCGTTTTATACGTTAATCTTTATTCGATATTTATTACTTTCAAAGAAGCATTGATTTTCATATCATATCATTCATGCTTTTTGAAACTGCACTTGAGCAATACTGAACATTGAAAGATAAAGGACTGAAGGTGTATTTTAACTTAGCATTACCTATTTCATATCTTTGTAATGCTATGTAATGAGCTTAATTGTAAAGTGTTCTACATTGTTAGAACCAACATTATTTGAATTGTAATTTGCTGGTGTGTTTCAGTGTGAAACAACCAGGACAAGTGGACGTGGTTCACTTAAGTGATTTCAGGTTTGAAATCACAACGATTCTTCCTGATTCGTAAAAGGAACATGGGTTCTTCCTCAGCCCGAAAAAAGGGAACCGGTTCATCCTGATCCCGTAAAATGATAGGTGTGTCCTTAACCTGAAAAAAAGATAGGTTATCTCTTAGCCTTTAAAAGAAAATCGGTTCATCCTCATCCCGTAAAAGGATAGGTTATCTTTTGCCTGTAAAAGATAAACGGTTCATCCTTAGCTCGTAAAAGGATAGCTTTGCCTTTAACCTGTAAAAGGGCAGCTGTAACGGTTTGGTTCTCACCCGTAAGAGAATCCCTTAGTGATAAGGTTAAAATCCTAACTGAGGAGGTTAGGTATTGGACGTAGGCGCGGCCAAACCATTGTAGATCGTGTGTCACACTTTTATAATTTAGTTTGTGTTCTATTTTACATCCAATTCCAATATACTCATGTAAATCACTAAGTTATTAGAAAATATTTTTAAAATTGACCATCGCACCCAATTCACCCCCCTCTTGGGTAGACCAACAAGTAGGACACAAAAGATTTATAGTGGGTTGACCTTGCCTACATCCATTACCTAAGCTCCTCAGTTAGGATTTGTCCAAACTCCACTAAGGATCTTCTTACGGGTAAAGACCAAACCGTTACACCTTCTCAATTTATGGGCTTTGAGAATAACCTTTTCTCAACTTCCGGACGTGAGAATGACCGTTTACAACTTGAGCAACATTTACTCTAAACCAGTGACTATCCAATCACAAAAACCAAGGTACAAGATGAGATATGATTCAATTTACTTAGAATCAAAGTGATACTTACAAAGTTTTAGATTGTATCTTTTGTTATCACAGATTCAACAAGATATGTATGATGAAGTTGAGCTGAAAAACAGGTTCAAAAAGATTTCGATTTTCTTCAATGGATTTTTGAAATGATATAAATGAAAATCAACTAGTCCAGAATATTCAACAAATTTCAAAATGATCAAGAGTTTAAAGCAGCAAATAGAAGACTAACTTCTAAAAGTTTTTGCACAAGAAAAAACTGTTAAAATGATTTGAAACAGGTTTTCATTTTTCGTATTTGATAGTTGTTTTTGATATGCTCCAAGGTGGCATATATATAGAAACAACAGTGGCGCAATGAACTTGAAGTTAAGTAATTTTGGCATACAAAGTTATTTCAAAAACAACGAACACATTCCTTCCCAAAAAAGATTTGATTCGGTCTGTGCAACTACGACAACAACACCTGAATCTTCTGATCATTCATGAGAATAGGACGTTCTGATAAAGTATTAGAATATTTTAAAAAAGATTCAAAAATTTCTGAAAAAGTTTTGCTCAGTTCTAAAAAGGTTCTTCTAAAAGGTGCAGGGGTAAGCTTTGTGACAATGTTGGATTAGCGTCCTTGTTGGTCAATCAGCGTCCTGACGCATAATGTCATATTTGTCATTTTGTTCCTTGAGGACACTCATGGACCATAAGCGTCCTGTTGAACTGAGAAGTGAGGGTGCTACAAGAATGTAAGCATCTTGACTTACTCAACGATTAAAGACAACTAAAACTGTGAGAGAGCTAATCAAAAGTTAGCGCTCTGACACGTTTAAAACAAGTAAAGCATAAGGGTGCTGCTAAGTTTATGAGAATCCTGATATTTTTTAACGTGTTTAAACTCGTAAAACGATAAGTACGCTAAAGAACGATCAACGTCCTGAGAGTTACTAAGTTGATTCTTAAGTGAGGGCATTCCTATTCAAATAGCGTCCTGAAGGTTTTTCAACTTATAACTATCAGCGTTCTTAAATATTTTAATGATTAAGAACTCAAAAACTAGTTAGCGAGCTAATATTGAATCAGTGTCCTGACAAGTTCATTGGTTGACGCAATGAGGGCGTTATTGATAAAGTGAGTGTCCTTATGAATATGATACCAATATTGTCACGACTCCCCTGACGTAGGCTGACGTGACCGACACAATGTATTATACACTGTGTATACTCATATACAGTATACAATACACTGTTAGCCTTCACATAATCTCACAATCCTTTCCAAAATTTTCAAAAATTTCGACAGCACCTCCCCATAAAATGGACAAGTCACAATTTTTCCTGATATACCACAAATCAAATCAAATATATATATATATATATATAGATAATCATCATTCCATTCATTCACACAAACATTGTATAATCCAAAATATCAAATCAAAATCCATGTTTCCTTAACACCCATCTATGTGATAATATATATATAGTATGTGATAATTATACATATCAAAATAACAAAAATATAACCTATTTCCTCCAAGCATATATACACATACCAGACGAAGGCTCACGTGATTATCACTCACGGATTCTTCTTTTTCCCTTCGACTCAATACCTGAAATATTGGAGGAAATGGAGTGAGCAATCAACAGCTCAGTGAATATATTTCTTGATATGACAATTATATGCATTTAGGAAAATATGACATTTAAAATCATTTCAAACAAGTATTAAACACTTGCATCATTCAACGAATATATCATACATGGCAACAACATAAATTTCATGGGTTTTCAAGAAAACAATGCATTCTTTTTTTTCACAAAATCCACAATCTCCCTCCTTCAAGGCAAAAGAGCGGGTCTAACCCTTGTATGACTGTTACAAGGTAGCCACAACCTCTCATTACCCAATTCACAGTCATTTCAATGATCTTTAATCCTTGTTAGGACAGGCCTACTGACAATGAGGTTACGCATAACACTCATCCGGGTCTAATTCCTAACGAAATGACAACAACTTGCATTTGCAAGTCTCACATGCTCCAATGCTAAAAGGAAATAATTTATGAATGTAAATTAAAACACAATGCAACATTATATGCATAACATATTTACATTCGAACATTTCATATATTTAAAATGCCATACAAGAACCAAAATCAAGAAAATATACTCACAGTACATGACTTTTCAACTTAAATACCATCACCATCGCTTTCGAGTCCAGCTCCAATTTATATCCAACTAACTCAACCTGTCACAACCACTCCATAATTCAATTTCATTTATTCATATCTATTTACATCTTCAATTTCCCAACTCACTTCAAATCATTAAGAATAAAGATCAACCTGAAAAATATTATATCTGTGAATTTAGATTCCAACTCCATTTAGGACTCATAAGCAGTTGAAGAAACTATTATCTCGTTTCTGTGGTCAATCTAGATATTTCCATAAGAAAGAACAATGAAAACTGATTTCCTATTTCATATTTTCACTAATTCTCAGTTTATTTTTCTACTGGAACATATATCAGTTTTATTAAAAATCTAGAACATTCCTAAAATTATTTTGTTCACATCGACACGTGTGAAATCACTCATTCTATCATTCTACTACCTTCAACAGGTATTTTATTGAGGTTTTACACGTTCGCAAAGGTCACGACAGTAAATTTTACTCACCAAAACCATATATTTAGTTACTAAAAATATCAAATCATATCCAAAAATCATGATCTTAACATCGAAACTTCCGAAATTCAATTCTCTACGATTCTATGATCTCAAACCGGAGTTTCATTGGATTCTAATTCCATTTTATTCACTGGATATAATCATAGTACTAATGCTCTGATACTAATATTGTCACGACGCCCCTGACGTAGGCTGACGTCATGACCGACACAATGTATTATACATTGTATATACTCATATACAGTATACAATACACTGTCAACCTCAACGGACATGCATAAAAATTCTCATAATTTTCAAATATTTTGACAGCACCTCCCCATAAAATGGACAATTCGCAATTTTTCCTGATATACCACAAATCAAATCAAATATATATATATATATATATATATATATATATATATATATATAGATAATCATCATTCCATTCATTCCATTTATTCCATAAATCAAATCCCCACCTGATAAATATATCTGATCATCTCATTTCATCACCACAAGCATTGTCTAACCCAAAATATCAAATCAAAATCCATGTACAACCCATCTATGTGATAATATATATATGTAGGATGTGATATATATATTAATTTGAAAATAAAGCAAATATAATCCATTTCTTTCGCATACACGTACATTAACAAAATAAGACACTTATCTACTCTTGTGCTTTTCCTTTTAACTCTGTACCTGAAATATTGAAGGAAATGGAGTGAGCAAACAATAGCTCAGTGAATATATTTCTTAATATGACAATTATATACATTTAGAGAAATATGACATTTAAAATCATTTCAAACATTTATTAAACACATGCATCATTCAACGAATATATTATACATGTCAACAACATAAATTTCATGGGTTTTCAAGAAAACAATGCATTTTTTTTTCCACAAAATCCACAATCTCCCTCATTCAAGGCAAGAGAGCGGGTCTAACCCTTGTATGGTCGTTACAAGGTAGCCACAGCCTCTCATTACCCAATTCACAGTCATTTCAAGGATCTTCAATCCGTGTTAGGACAGGCCTACTGACAATGAGGTCACGACAGTGAGTTTTACTCACCAAAACCATATATTTAGTTACTAAAAATATCAAATCATATTCAAAAATCACAATCTTAGCATCGAAACGTCCGGAATTCAGTTCTCTACAATTCTATGATCTCAAGCCGGAGTTTCACTGAATTCCAATTCCATTTTATTCACTGGAAATAATTACAATACTGTTCACATCACTGTTCATGTTGTCGCTATTCATTGGAAACATGTAAATTTTTACTAAAATTGTCAAATGGTCTCCAAAAATCATGAAATTAGCATCGATGGACTCGCAACAGTTCATTCTGCCATTCTATAGCCTTCAACTGGAGTTTCATTGGGTTTTAAATGATTCAAAAGGTTTTCAATCTAAACTCTAACTTCCAACAAACTTCCAACGGCTATAAAAATTTCAAATGAACACATAAATTCAATCTAACCATATATTTAAGGTTCTTACAGCCTAGGAAGTGTTTTGCAACTTTCCTAGCGGATTTTCATTCACGTTGGGTTAAAACCCCAATTTTTGAAAACGCCATAAAATGGCTCCCACAGCAAAAATTACTTCGAAAGAAAGGTTACATCTAGCTTAGATATCAAGTTCACGAAGAAATAGAGTGAAAATCACTTATCGCGGGTCCCGATTTCGTGCAAATCCCGCATTCTCCCTCTTTTTCCTCTCTTCCTTCTCCGTTCTTCTTTCTCTTTCGTTTCAATCTGTAACTTCTTTCTATTCTTTTTTTTTTCTTTCTATTAGAAATGAGTGAGATGAGAGCTTACATTAAATTAGAAATTAGAGACGAGATGATAAGTTTATATAAAAAAATGATCCTACACCTCATCTCACTTAATAAACATCTCACTTAATAAAGCAACTCCCCCATCTTAATATTTAACTTTCATGCATTAAATCATACTATTCATTAATTCATTACATCATACTCCAATCCACATAGTTAATTAACCAACTCCATAAATTAATCAATTTACTTCAACTCAATTCACATATGTAATTAATCAACCCATTCAACTAATAAAACTTATATTATTCATTTAATCATTTGATTTATTTGCTCATACTCCTTAAATATAGCATGAATTTTTATACACGTGTATATTTGACTTCTACGTATAAAATACGTGTATTATACATCTCGATATACGCATAATTTAACGTATGTATTTAATTAAAACTACGGGGTGTTACATTGAACGTTTCAACCTTGAACTCTATCAGCAACTCTATCAGCATCCTAATATTTCATTAACGTCCTAACTTACCAAGTCCAGGAAGGCGTTGTTGAGATATTAGCGTCCTGAAAAACATATTAGCATCCTGACGGACACTTAAAAAAATGATTTTCCATTTAAAGCTCAATAAACACGATTAAATTCTTGGTACTTTCGGATCAAATCAAACATAAAAAATTCAATGTAAATGACCGAAAATCCACTCGACTAAATCATGCAATCATGCTTATTACTGAACCATATAATAAAATATGTTCTACAACCTACACACACTCTAATCCTATAAAAATATGTTTTCAAACGATCATGACCTTCAAATAGATCTTGATAGCACTTTCACCATGCATCATTGATTCTTCGAAGCCTTCATGCAAGATTAAATGTGTCATGCATGCAATATTATTATAAACAGAATGTGGTTTATAATTATCAAAATATCGTTCATATAAAGGGCATACTCTTATAAGGGATATGAGGATAATTGGTTCAACAGTCCTCTGTGCCAGGAAGGTGTAGAGGATGTGGCCCATTTATTTTTTAGATGTTCCTTTGCATCGCTATGCTGGTTTGGCTCCCCCTCCTCTATTATTACGAATCGGGTTCCTGGTTCTTCCTTATCAGAAATTTGGATCAATATTTGCGAGATCTTTTATTGATAGAGATGGAAGCTTTGAAGTCTTGGCATGGATTGCCATTGCTTTGTGGAGATTATAGAAGGCTAGAAATAAGAAGGTCTTCCAGGAAAAATCAACTAATCTTATGAGTGTCATCTCAGAAACTGATCTACAATGGAGGGAGTGGGTTGGAGTTTCTTTCTCAAATGAGAACTCTGCCCAAAACCGTCCAACAGTGCCGGTATACAACAATACAATGGAACAATGGCGCCTATTTTGTGATGTTGCCTAGAACATTTCTTCAAACTTTTTTCAATGCTCTTATGCGTTGTATATAAAAAAAGGTGTCATGTCATCAATATCATGAGACTTGCATCCTATATGACATAAAATATTACTTGATAGACAATCAAGTTAAAAATAGTCTCCAATGCTTCCACTTAAAATACACACTTTGAATGAGTCAACAATAGATATTTACAATAAATTTAAAATTGTTGATAGAGGTTCTTATTTAAATTTTAAATATTTGCTGAGTCAGTAATAGATGGTTGTCCTATAGACCCTCTGAAAGTAGACGGTCATGTTAACAACTATATTTTTTTCTTTGCCACCTCAGCTTGACAGTGAATGGTAATAGTTGCATTGAAAAAGTCTATTTTAATTCAATGTCTATCTATCCTATGTGATATTTGATTTTTTTCACAATCCATAAGACTTAGTAGATTGTATTTAAAAAAAAAAATGCAATGTCATTAATGTCTATTTGTCTTATGTAACACTTAAATTTTTTACAATCTATAAGATGCTCTTAAGGTGGATTCTCTTGGACGATCGTGGTTCGAGCAGCTGTCCATGTCAATTGAGGACGCGGAGGCGAGGACAATTTTGAAGGGGCTTCTTGATTCTTCGACTGTGACGTCTCTAATTCAACAGTCATGACAGATTCTCTGGCTATTTCTAAGGAGTTGGCTACTAAAAATGGAGCTTTAGCACACGTGTTCCCTATTTTGCAAGATATTTGGCAGGTGGCGAGTCAAGCTTTCAGTAATGTTTCCTTTTGCCATGTGTATAGGCAATGCAATTTAGTTGCTCATAAGTTAGCCAGAGCAGCGGTGTCTTCTAGATTATCTTTGACGTGGGATTGTTTTGTTGTACAAGGAGTCTCTTTGGATCCATTTTTATCCTCCATTAATATATAATTCCCTTCTTGACAAAAAAGAAACTCGCAAAAAACTTAATTTAATATCGGAAGTGACATAAACACATACATTTAATATATGGTACAATAGCTGATTGATTCGCTATCATAAATATAAAATTTCAAATTTTTTTTGTTCCTGAGTTTTGGGATGAGAAGAGATCGAATTGAGATGAATTGAAATAAAAAGATGGGGAAATTTGCTTTCTTCAAATTAAAACACCTTTTTTTCCCATAAAAGGTGGGTTATTATAAATAGAAAATGGAAATTTAATTAGCTTGTGAGCCAAGTATATAAGTATTTATTAAATTATATATACACCAAATTGTCCACGCAACGAGTATTTATAATATTATTATCTATATATATATACCAATTTAATGAAACCGATTAACCATAAAATAGGCAAACTGCATCTAGACACATTGGTAGTTTGGTACACGTAAATAAACTTGCTCAACATTTGCAATAAATGTGTCCAGCTCAAATAATTAAGATGCAATTAATTTCCAGGGCCAAAATTCGATCATTCTTCCGAAACCATACATTCCCTCAACATGGTGCATAACGGTTACGAGCGGTGGAAAATTCAGAACGAAAAATCTATATAAACTCATTGCAACAATGCCCTAGTTTCATACAGTCCATAAGAGAGCTTCAAGAGCTTATTCTATATATCAGATTAAATCCATATATTTATTTTAATAATGGCGAAGGAATCGTCCCAGGAGATCAAGTGTGCTGTGGACGAATGGAATGGGTTAGAGGGGAAGGTAGTAATGGTGACGGGTGCTTCTTTTGGGTTGGGTCGTGAGTTTTGCATCGATCTAGCAATGGCTGGTTGCAAGATTGTGGCAACCGCACGAAGAGTCGATCGACTGAAGTCTCTATGTGAAGAGATAAATAATGGGTTCAGTGGAAGCTCAATTTCAAGGGACGACGTTAGAGCAGTTGCTGTGAAGCTTGATGTCAGTGAAAAGGGGCCTGAAATCGAAGCCTCTGTTCGAAGAGCTTGGGATGCTTTTGGTAGGATTGATGTATTGATCAACAACGCTGGAATTATAGGTATTATTTACTTATTTATTTATTTATTAGTCCCTCTATCTAGGACTATACATTCAACGCCAAAGACTCAAAATTCAAAGAAACAACATAGTGGTAGGGTGAATAAAGGTCCAAAGTCACAATAAGGTACAATATGGCAACAACTACTGATCCTTACCTTTTTTAAGGTTGAGGGTCAAACCCTACCTCCTTTGAGCCAGGGAGATGCCACACAACTACTTCAGCAACTCAGTGTTGCCAATATATGCAACACTAACCCTAAAACCCTAAAAGTCGTTCTAAATGCTACAAATTTGATTTGATAATTCCATGTAAAATTTGCAATTAGACCTTTCGTACCATTGCATTCATAAAATAATAGAGTAAAGTCGTTTATCTTTTATTTCAGTTATTATAAAAAACGATAAAGGGCGGTGCTAGCTATATATACTCAGCTGTTAAGCTTGACTATTATACTCCTACCACCAAGTCTTTTAGATCATCCTAGAGGCATTCAATACATGTGTCTCTAGGATGATTTAAGGGATTTAATGGTGATAGTACACCATCTAAGGGTAAAACATGAGTGCCCTCATCATTTCCAAAGATAAATGGGGTTGCAATTATGCTTTACTCCATAAATAAGTTGAACTTTAGTAGAAATGACAATGGATTGGTTTAAACCACTGAACCTAAAGCGTAATGGTGCTTTTGGTTTAGTTTTTAATAAGTTTGAAAAAAGTATAACCTCATTGGTTTGGTTTAGGTTATAGTTTAAGACTTTAAAAACCCAAACCGAGCTGAATCAGTTTCAAAAGTGTTAATATTTGTATTTTAATGTCTAATTAAGATTCTTTTATGATATAAATATTGCCATAAAAAATTAGATCATCATCTTATATGTTAAAGGACTGTTTTAGATTTTGTTAAATATGCATTAAAAAATTTGAATTACTACAAACACACACACACACATGAAAGCACACACATATATATGGCTATAATTAATTATTTCAATTTATTTTATTGTATGTGCATCTAAAATTTTAAACCGATCAACCCAAATCAATATTATGTTCGATTAGGTTTAAATTGATAATTCTCAACTAAATCAATCAATATAAACTGAACCAAACTCGATTATATTTGGTTTGAATTAGCTTTGAGCATCAAATCGACGCAAACCTGATCAATACCCGTAAACTTTAGGGGCTGGTACAATATGCGTTGAGTAAAACCGTTGATCTTTTATTTCATTTGCCCTTGGCTATCAAAAAAATAAGAATAAATAAAGACTTACTATTAAACTTCTCTACGCATTTCTTGCTAATCTACCACTCAGATTATAATTGTAAATTTGACAAGAAAACTATCATGTTAGATTTTTATACGTAGCAATTGTTGTGGATTTTCCAATTCATCAAGTATTTCTCTCATTTGTATTCAAATTTCTGAATTTATTCATATCCTTTCGGATCTTATTTTAATGGTTAAATCCAATATTGGATATAACTTTTTAACAAGTCATAGTAGAATATCGGGAGTTGAGATACTAAGATCCAGCTCAAGCAAACCAAAGTCCAAGCGTGCCACCTTCCTTGGTGGTTGATTAGGACTATAATACTTATAGGGCTAGAGAAATACTATATGGCATGATTTGATATACACACTAATAAGTAGCTTAATTACTAAGTTAAGCATCTACCTCCTTACCTTACAAGGGTGCGGAGTTCAAATTTCCTCAACATCATAAAAGGTGAGGAATTGTTGTGCTCATATTAGATGTTTGTTGTGGCTATATTCAGTCTTGGTATGGGTATTTGTTCCTTATATTAATAGTTGGAATAATCCTTATCTTTAATTCAACATAACTCAATTAAGCATTTTTCTCACTACAAGGGGTCGGCTACATCAATCTGCTTCCTTCATTCCGTTATATTGAGGGCTAAATTTGCTTTCAAATTACAAGTTAGATTTTTCTTAATTATCTCTGTCCATACTATTTGATTTCTACCCTCTATTATTACTATCTAGGTGTTAATAGGCCACTCTTCTTAACTGGTGCATCTAAAGGCCTACATTGTATGTGCTTAAACCACCTTAGTTAGTTTTTTCTCATTTTATCTTCAATTGATACTATTCCTACCATTTTCCTGACATGCTCATTTCTAATTTTATCTTTTAAAGTTTTATCACATATTCATCTTAGTATTCACATTTCTATTATACTTAGTTAGTTAACATGTTTTTTAACTGCCCAACATTCTGCACCATATAGCATGGTTGGCCTAATATCAGACTCTACAAATTATTATTTTTTAACTTCAATTGGATGTGTCTATCATGTAACACTCTAAAAGCACTCTTCCACTTGACTCATCTTACTTTAACTCTATGATTCACATCTTCACATTTTTCTCCTTTTTTATGTATAAAGAATCTCAAATACCTAAAATTTTTACTTCTTCGTATCTTTTGACTTTCAATCTTCACTATTTAATCATTTGTATTTTCACTTCCACTAAAATTACATTAACATATTTGATTTTAGTCCTACTAATCTTAAACCCTTTAGATTCTAGAGTTTCTCACTAAACCTCTAGCTTAACATTTACTCCAGATGCAGTTTCATCAATCAATACTATATCATCAGTAAACGATATACACCATGAAATATCTTCTTGAATATGTTTTGTTAATTTATTCATAACTAGTGCAAAAAGGTCAGATCCTCAGTATAAACCTACTGTAATTGAAAATTTGTTAATTTCACGTATTGTTGATTTTACAAGGTTCTTGCCCCATCATACATGTTTTTTCTCAATTCAATGTACATATGCTTGATCTATAGATTTAAAATAACTTGAATGTACGTGATGATCCAATGTAACCAATACTATAGATTGACCCCAAAAAAATACACATTAATACAAGATAGTTGTAGCCTTTTGCCCTTCCTCAAATCACATGCTAGGACATGACTAATGTCTCAAATGAAATTTAGGCTTTACTCGTACTCTTGGTTCCCTAGCCGATGTTTCTTTTTTATTGCAGATAGCTTAGTTTGCATCCCTATCATAAATGGTGCCATTAATCCACTTAGAGTTATCACTTTTTAGCACAATTAGCATTTTATTACTTATAATGCAAACACTTTTCAAAGTCATGCTATGATTATTTTACGATAAATTCCAAGAACACCAACATATCTATGTACTATTATAAAGGGTTTTTGGGCAGTTGAAGGTGAAACCTTTTTGCCACCTTTCTACCCAAAATGCCCCTCAACTCTAAAAAATCAAGTGTAGTAAAACAACCTGTCTTTCAATGTAGTAAAAAATCAAGTGTAGTAAACAAGTGTAGTAAAATGCCCTTCAATGTCCATCACAAAAAGATCTGCATAAATTATCTGTTCTGATATCCGAAGTTCACATCGAGAACACTTTAATTTCACGTCAATACCAGATCCTAATGGTGATGAGACATAGATTGTGATGTCTACGGGTTCAAGGTGCAACCCTAAATGCCTTACCAATACAAAAGATATATAGGAATGCGTAGCACCCGAATCAAACAAGACATGCACCATTGTATTGAACAAGGGAAATGTACCTTCGACTACATTGTTATCGAGGAGGGGTTGCTGAGCGATAGCAAATGCTTTGCCCTAATGGCGTTGCCCCTGGTTTTGTTTGGGTTGGGCGTTAGTAGCAGGTGGGGCTTGTTGGACTGGAACAACGGGAACAGGCTGTTGCAGTTGTTAAGGGTGGAGACAGACATTTCTTACATGACCCTGCTAGCCACAGTTGAAACACGTCAGCCTCTGCTACTAAGGCGCCTGCTGATGGTATTGCTGGCCATGCTGATTGTGGTGCTATTGACCACCACCCCTGCCATTGCCATTACGGCGACCACCCCTGCCGTTGCGGCCACCTTGACCACTATTGCAAAAACCCTGATGGCCAGGGTTAGAAGCTTTAGCCACAAGTGCTATTGCCTCACCATTTTGTACAGGGGCTGGGAGGACTGGGTTTTGGCTATAGTAGGACTTCTTCTTGTTTTTCTGCTGAGTACCCTGTTGAGAAAATGTTGCAGGGTGTTTTCCCATGTTCATTCTCTGCTTCTGCTCAATTTTTTCCTGATCAAAACTCATGGCCTTGCCGACAAGCTCCCTGTAATTCTTGAGATCCAAGATCGATAGGGCTTTTCGATGTCAGGACGAAGGCCATTATAGAATTTCTCAGCCTTATCTTGCTCCATTGAGATGGTGGAGAGAGAATAGACCGATAATTCCTTGAATCTGACAGCATACTTGCGAATTGTCATACTGCCTTGGTACAGCTTGGCGAACTCCTGGCGCCTCTGCCTCTTTTCTGCGCCAGGGAAGTACTCGCCGATGAACAGTGACTTAAACTCTTGCCAAGTCATGTCGATGGTATTGACTCTTGGGTCTTCCATCACCGTTATCCACCATGTATTAGCTCTACCAACAAGTTGGTAAGAAGCTAATGAAATCTTCCGAGCCTCTTCGACTCCCAATGCCAAGAGAGCCTTCTTTGACTCATTGAGCCATTTCTCCACTTCATCTGCATCAGTGGTGCCCGCAAAGGTAAGGGGCTATAACCTCTTGTACTTCGTGATCTGGTCGGTTTGAGTCTCCTACCCAGATTTAACAGGTGCCTGCACAGTGACCACCTAGTTGGCCACGAACTCATGGACGACCATCTGAACTGTCGCCTTCATCGCGTCGATGAATCCGACAAAGAAGTGTTCCATGCCTGGAGGCATGACAAAGGGTATGGGTTGTGGCACTGCCTGCTCAGAAGTAGTGGCAATGTTGGGTGTGGCCTGCTCTGTCGTCAGAGGCGACGGTTCCTAATTCTGAATCTCAAGAAGTGCCTCCTCTGCTGGACGAACAATGCGTGACTTTCCTCTCTTTCTGGTTTGCATTTTCTCATTGCCAAAGAGAAAATAAAACCATATTTTAGGAACCGTAGCCAAGTATAGTGTTATGATATTCTCAGCAAAAAGTTCGAGAGTTCAATATAAAATCACTTATTTTCCTAGGTATGGTGTAAGGTTTTTTTGTTGAGGAATCAAAAAATCTTATATGCCTTGCATGTTTGGCCATGGTGTAAAACAAGGTTAGAGTATTGATATCATAACTCTAAAACTTTACAAGTATTTCAAATATTTTGGTTCATGTTTTTTTGTGAACATACATATATTTTTGAAAATTCATACGATTTATAAAGGTTCTAAGATTTGCCTCGGCAAATATTATAATCTAACGATTTATCGCATTCTTTTGTGTTCAAACTTTCCCTTAGTCTTTTTTACTATTATCCAAATTCGTGTGTCCCATACCGCGTGAATTTGGTAATAATGGTTTCAACCAAGTTAAGTTGTATGAACACGGTCTCTATAAAACATCGACAGGAGAGAAGTTCACTAATAGTATTGTCCAAGTTTACTCATCCCATACCATGTAAACTTAGTGATAATGTTAGTAATTCAACTTTCCCCGGATGTTTCTTTTCACACAAGGTCGTGGGTTTTCTTACTTCCACGTTTTATTTAGTATCTTCCAATTTCATTGTGTCCCATACCACTCCAAAGTTAGTGATACAAAAGAAAAAAATGGTTGCAAGTCGGCCCACCAAACATAGTCTCAAACAAACATTTCATTCATAAAAATAAAATAGTTACAATACCAGTAATCATTCCTAATTTTTTCGCCTACTACTGCTCCATCTAGACCTTCTGTTAGTTACAAAATGACTACCAGAAGAACGTTGAGAAGTTGTTCGCTAGTCTTTGACGATTTGCATACGCGTTAACAAAGCATTATGGGTCTCCTCCATCCGAGCAAGACTAGATACTATCACATTTAACTGGTCAAATGGGTTAGTTGGTTGTCTCATTGATGGTTGATAAGTTGTCTACCCCATAGGTGGAGGGTAGACTGTAAGCATTGGTGGAAAATGTTGGTCGTATGGTTGACTCATAGGTGGAGGGTAGTTGGTTTGATTATATGAGGACTCCCTAACTAGGACATCTTGGACGGTTGGATATGCCTGAGTCGAACAATTTTGAAAGAGTGGACTCTTCGGGACATCTTGTCTTCTAAATTTTGGTGTCGTCCAATTCTATTGTTGTTGGTTCATAAGAAATTGTGGAACTGGCTGATAGGGTACCTCAGGAGTTGGAAACCTTTGGTACGCCGTATTGCCATGAGTTGGGAGGTTCCAGTAAGATGGGAACTCCCCGTTTATCCTGATTTGTTTGAGGTTGACTGAGGTTGCCAAAAAGATCCTCCTCGGAGAATAAATGATCGAGTTGACCATTATTCGGGGCTGGGTTTGTTGTAGTGTTCTAGTTTGGCTCGTTCATTAGTGCTTCCCTAATAGGAATTTTGAGCCAACTTTTTCGTTGACAACGTCCATTGTTATCTCTAGCTCTTCTGTTATTTTCCCATGAAGTAACAGCTAATATTTCTTCGTCAGTCACCCTTCCCCTTGAGACGAAAGTCTTTGAGATGAAGGATACTGTAACAACATAAGTGATCTGTTTCGTAGATTTATCAAAAGTATTGATGTTTGCCTCTCATAGCATCCTCATTATCAAGACTCCATAGACGAGGAGTTCTTTCTTTGTAGGGTTTTGAATCACCCGCAACATTTGTTGGATGATAATGTGAGGTAGGGAGACAAATATTCCTTTTTCTAAGCAGTATAGCACAAGAAATTGAGCTCTTGTCATAGATCCTCTAGTCACCAATTCCAGCAAGATGTTATCAAATACAATCTTCCCAAGGTCGGCAAAAGGTGGTTTAAGGAGATTATTTGGGAGGTGGGCATACGTCAATTGGATGTACGACTTGTCGGCGAGGAAATTGAACAACAATTCCATGGATTCGGTGATATCAGCAACAGTCTGGGGTTCGTGTGGATCAATGATCTTGTCTCGTATTAGGATTTTCGTAAGTCGTGAAATAGTTTCGACGCTGATGGAAATTTTTACTCCCTTGATCATTGTCTCCAAGACATGAGTGATCCCATCTTCTTGAAGTCCTACGCTATTCATGGATTCGTAAAATGACTTGACCAAGTCGAAGAAGACATAACCCTCAACATTTATTATATTCAGCCATCCCAGTTTTGAGAGTTTGTTGTGAAGGATAGGACGGAGGCGGAGATCTCTATTGTCGATACTCCTCATAGTCATAACCTCACGTTTGGAAAGTTTCGTAAGTCTTGTGGAAATTGATTCCCAACTACTGGAAGTCGTTCATTCAATTGAGGCCATTATCTTGCTGAAAGGAAGATAAAACTTGTGAAATATACAAAATACATTCCTAATATTTTTAAGATTTATGCCTTGTTCGTTTGGACAATATTTTTTATTTTTTCTCTTGATGTTTATGCTATCAATGAATCCAAATTTTCTATTAGCAACAAGTTATATATATATATATATATATATTATAAATCTTAACTATATATATATATAGTTTTCATAAATCATAACTATATATAAATCTAAACTATATAAAAACTATATTGTTATCTAGATATATATATATATATATAAATCTTAACTATATATAATTCATATATATATATATAGTTCTAAAGATATATATATATCTAATATAAATCTTCTCCTCCTAATTAGTGGACTTGGGCGGGTTGTGGACCTTTATCTTTGATACCATTAAATGTTTAATGGTCATCACTGACACACATGCCTGTCTAACGACCGTGACCTACAAAGTCACGCGGCATATGAGCGTACCTTAGAGAAAGTTTTACGGCCAGCCTCTCGACTGCACCCATCACACTGGTGGCAAGCTAATGTGAACATGTCAGGGTAAGAAACGAGGCTTCGCCACCCTCACATCGTAAGAACCCTTGATCATGCGTTGAATTCGCCCTCTCAAAACCCTTCTCTGATACCATTAAATGGCACACCCCCCCCCACACGGACGAGCCTAAACTGGTGGAACACTCACAGGCGGGGCGTGAATGCATTATAACAATAACCGAGTGCGCAGGAACACAATTGAGTATAAATCTAATTATATTAATTTCAGAATGTATTTTTGAACATAATATGATTGAGAAACAACCTCCCCAAATCTCCTTTTAATTAACAAGGGTTACACAATGTGGCCCAAAAACCGCCGCCCAGTCCACCCTAATTTGCTAAGAAAAATTGGATAACAACAGGATGAGCTAATGCCCAGTAGGTAAAATAGTTCGTGAATACAACAATTAATAAAAGAAACTTCATAATCAAATATCACATAAACACAACAAGCATCATAAACAATACATCTATGTATGCATGCACCGTCTCGTAATAGTTCCATTATTGTACGGCGCACTAAGTTCACGTACAAGTGTCCATCCCCAGGTAAACCTGGGTTCTCATTGTACGTCCATCTCTAGGGAAATATCAAGAATAGTGAGCATTGCTTCTAACTATTTTTTGGATCATAAACCACTTACATCCTTAGGTGGTGCTTATGTATGATACCAATGCATGAGTAGGTCTGGTCTTTACTAACATTAGACTGGATTTGGCAGCGTGTAGTGATTCTTATCAAGTCAGTATCACCACGTGCAAAGTTAGGATGTTCAGTATTACTTGTACAAGCTAATAGCTTTCAAATAAGACAAACTAGATCAGTCTCCAATTGAGAGGTGGGACACGAGGTCCACTTCAATACCAATCATCTAAAATAGCATGCTACCTCCCGTTCACTATTTAAAGTTACTGAGGACAAGACAATGTCTGGTTGAGTCAGACTGACCACTAATCCGACATAATAACAGTGTAATACATGAACTCCAAATATACAGGCATAAGTACGACAAGTATGAACATTATACGCAATAATGCAGGGTAAATAAATACTAGACATAATGATAAATGAATGTAAACTTTAATAAAAGTTATAAGACACGCAAACCGATGTTTTGTTCCCCACTTTCAAATAAAAAATTCTTCTGGAACTGGCGCCTCCTCCCGAGCAGAATCGCGTTGCACCGTGAAGAGAGTCTCAAAAAGAGAAGAGAGAAGTCACAAAGAGAGCAAGTGAGAAGAGAGTTGGATTTGGTGTGAAAATAACCAAAGGGAAAGGGGGCTTTTTATAGCCAAAAGTGTGCCTAAACCTTTGAGCGGGCTGCCCGAAGGTTCAGGGGGGTGCCCGATGTTCAAAATTAATTTTTTTTTTGTGCAAACTTGGGGTATTACACTCTACCCCCCTTAAAGGAATTTTGCCCCTGAAATTCAGTCCGTGTAGTGATGATTGCTATCAGTGTGGGATTCACCGTCGTCGTCATTGATCGTAAGATCAGGGTAGTGCCCGTAAGGACCCTGAATAGAACTGTGGCCGGTGGAATCCTCAATATCATCGAACAATGGAGAGGAAATGGAGTCGGATTCATCCTCAGAAGGTTTCGACATTTGTCTCACAAATGGTGGCGTAGGGTACTGCAAGTTGCAGCTTTTCAGGGGAGGTAGTTTGAGCGACGAAATACTTTTTTGTGCAGTTGCCCAAATCCGGCCTCCTGGGAATTTTGGTAGGAGATTTTGCCAGGTTGAGGGCACAGGTTTGTTTCGGGCAATATTGTTACGGTAAATCCATACAGGCTTTGGCGATAAGGATCGCTGCCGTAGAGGCGAGGGAGTTGGTGATGCAAAGAAGTTGTGGTTTGCATCAGAGTCTGAAAGAGTCTCCACTGGTTGCCAAGCAGGCCATGGAGTGTATGACTCATTACTCCTGTCTGTGTTATTTTCAGGCATCTGCATAGTTAATTAAAGAAATTAAGATATTGTAAACAAAGTTCCATCATTTTATTGGTAAGTGAAATAGTACAATGTATCACATCATCAATTATTACTAGAAAACAATTCAGGGTACTTCAGTTTAATTGTTTCTTCTATTTCCCAAGTTGCTTCCTCTACTCTATGATGATCCCAGAGCACCTTAAAAACTGGTATGCTACGTCGCCTTAGTTCTTGAGTTTTTCTATGCATAATCGATATCGCTCTCTCCTGATACTTATTTCCTTCTTAAGCTCGAACCTTGACCAGAGGGATGATATGCGAAGGTTCAGGATGATACTTTCGAAGCATGGATACGTGAAAAAAGTCATGAACTTTAGACATGGACTATGGAAGTGATAGACGATAGGCTAGTTTGCCAATACGTTCAATGATCTGAAATGGACCGATATACCGTGGGGAGAGCTTTCCTTTGACCCCAAAGCATTTAACACCTCTTGTAGGATGAACTATTAGAAACCCAAGTCCTCCTTATCAAATTCTAGAGGCTATCTTCGCTTGTTAGCATAGCTCTTCTGTCGACTTTGTGCTACATGAAGCCGCTCCTTTTCTAGTGTGATCTTCTCAGAAGTCTCTTGAACTAGTTCAGGTCCCAACTGCGGTCGATCTGCCATATCTAACCAGCATACCGAAAATCTGCAAAGGCGACCATACAGAGCCTCGTATGGTGCCATGCCGATACTGGTTTGGTAGCAATTGTTGTATGCAAACTCAGCCAAATGTAAGTGTTTTGTCCATCCATCATGAAAGTCCAAAATGCAGTATCGCAACATATCCTCTAAAATCTGGACCAACCGTTCTGACTGTCCGTTAGTCTGAGGGTGAAAGGTTGTGCTCATGGTGATCCTGGAACCCATTTTACTCTGAAGCTTTGCCAAAATTTTGATGTGAATTGAGGGTCTCAATCAGAGACGATCGTGGGTGGTATGCCATGTAGGCGTACGATTTCTCTTTCATACAATTTGGCAAGCTTGGCCGGATTATTCGTGAACTTTATTTGTAAAAGGTGTGCAGACTTTGTAAGTCTGTCAATGATAACCCAAATAACAACTTGCCCTTTATTATTTTCAAGCAAGGCCATAACAAAACCATTATAATATTCTCCCACTTCCATTCTACAATAGGTAAAGGCTGGAGAAGTTTAGAGGGAAGTTTACGTTCTTCCTTTACTTGCTGGCAAACGAGGCATGTAGCAACGAAGTCTGCAATAGCCTTCTTCATTCTAGAAAACCAGAAATGTCGCTTCACATCTTTGTTCAACTTGTCTCCCCCAAGATGCCTAACAAACCTCGAACAGTGCATTTCAGTTAGTACTTCTTTCCGAACTTCAAGATCGTTCGATAGACAGAGACATTTTTTTATAGAAACAGCCCCGTCATCAGAGACTGACCAGTGAGAAAGGTCATGCCCGCTGAGTAGAAGTTCTCGTCCCTTCATTAACATAAGGTCGTTGGCTTGAGATGCTGAAATATTTTGAATAAGCTCAGAGTTGGCTGACAATTGAGAGAGTCGTGATCTTCCTCCCTTCCCGATGAGCTGTAGGTTAAAATTCTCTAACTCTGTAGCCAACTTCCCCATCTCGAAGTTAAGAGTGCAAGCAGCAACATAAGCTTTTCTACTCAAGGCATCAACCACAACATTGGCCTTACTCCGATGTCCATCCCTAGGTAAACCCGGGTTCTCATTGTACGTCCTTCCCCAAGGTCCTCGCCCTGGATTCACGTACAGATGTCCATCCCCAGGTAACCATGGGTTCTCATTGTACGTCCCTCTCCAGGAAAATATCAAGAATAATGATCATTGCTTTTAACTATTTTGTGGATCATAAACCACTTACGTCCCTAGGTGGTGCCTATGTATGATTCCAATGCATGAGCAAACCGGTCTTTACTAACATTAGACTGGATTTGGCAGCGTCTGGTGATTCTTCTCAGGTCAGTATCACCACGTGCAAAGTTGGGATGTTCAATATCACTTGTACAAGCTGATAGCTCTCAAATAAGACCAACCAGCAGTTGAGAGGTGGGACACGAGGTCCACTTAAATACCAATCGTCTAAAGCAACACGCTGCCTCCCGTTCACTATTTAAAGTTACTGAGGACAAGACAATGTCTGGTTGAGTCAGATTGACCACTAATCCGGTATAGTAACAATGTAATACATGAACTCTAAATATACAGGCATAAGTACGACATGTATGAACATTATACGCAATAATGCAGTGTAAATGAATAGTAAACGTAATGATAAATGAATGTAAACTTTAATAAAAGTTTACATTTAATAAAACTTTAAGACATGCAAACCTATGTTTCTTTCCCCACTTACAGATAAAAACTTCTTTTGGAACTGGCGCCTCCTCCCGAGTAGAACCGCGTTGCACCACGAAGAGAGAAGTCACAAAAAGAGAAAGAGAGAAGGGAGTTGGATTTGGTGTGAAAATAACCAAAGGGGAGCACTTTTTATAGCCAAAAAAGTGCCCGACCATCCGGGCAGGTGCTCGAAGTTCAATTTTTTTATTTTTTTTGTGTGTGTGCAAACCTAGGGTATTACACTATGTTGTCTCTCATGATTTCTAATAATTGTGTTACTGAATTAATTTCTGAAATTTATAAATCTTGAATCATTTTTCATTCAAACCCCTCTCCCGAGTGATAGCTTGAATATCTACTCTCGATCTATCAATTCCCTCTTCCGAGTGACACATCTTTATATCAAGAATGCCTTAGGTTCTATAATTCATTTTAATGGATTGCAGAGGGTTTTGTAGGTCTCCCGACTCGATACTCTACCCTAGGTTATAATTTCCTTACTCCAATTTGATAACACATTTCCCGAGAGTAAGGAACCAAATCTATGTTCATTCAAATAGTGATCAGCAATTTGAAAGCATTAAGCATGCATAATCATAAATAAACCCAAAAGATTGCTCAAAAACACATAAACAATGACTTAATCACAAGATCCAACATAGCTAAATCAAAACTCTAAATTATATATTTAGTTCATAAACCAGTCCATGGATACAAGATAGAGATTCAAATAGCAAATCATCGAAACAAATTGAATTAAGAAAGAAAGTAGAAAAACCCCCTTCAAAAATGAGATCTCCTTCTTCTTCTTCTTTTTCTCCAACCTGCAACTCCTTCTTCTTTTCTCTTGCCTCCAAAGTTTTTCTCTCTAATCTCCAAGAAAGGTTCCTACAAAAATGAAGGCTATATCTTTCTAATCTAACCCTAAGTAAATTTATATACAAAAGTGTGCAAAAGTACCAAAAAACCCCAAGATAAACCCTCAAAAATGCCTAAAATCTCGAAAACCCAAGACCTGAAATCGTCGTAGCGCTGCAGCGCTATAGGGGGTAGCGCTACACCGCTATTGTTTACACATTATGGGCACTGTAGTGCTTCCTTAAGTGTTGTAGCTCCCAGAGTGCTGCAAGTGCAAAAATTGCACTCATATGCGTTAGTCGATTTTTCCATTCTTTCTCCACTTTTGCGCACTTCTTGCTCATGATCTTGGCCACTTTTCTTTATCGTTTGAGCCTCGTTTCACTATACTTTGAAGCTCTTGTTCACCTACAAAACATCACAGAAAAGCAAGTAAATCCATCATACTAATCAAATGCTAAAACTCGAAGTGCAATTATGCACTAAAAATGCAACATGAAACATGATAACATGAAAATGACACTAATAATTTTTTAAAAGATTCCTAAAAATCATATTTATTTTCCTAAACTAACCTAATGCATTTTATTCATGAAAACCACTAAAACTAACCTATAAAACTCATAAAAACAATTTAAATGAACCTAAGATACAAAATATGCAAAATATGCCGAAAACACCTAGAAATTGGGAAAATGCTTCTAAACATCTATAAAAAATCATGCAAACGAACTAATCTAAAACTCAACTTATTATGTCAAAGACTTCAAATACGGGGGAACTGCGTCCTGGGGACGACTAGGTTGCCTCTTTGGGGAGTTCTACCAAACTGAGGCAGTCCACGGCTAACCTAAATATGGTCGAGATCGGTACGTCGACTTCTCTAGAAACTCCCCTTATGAGCATCCCTCTACTAGAAGTGAAGCTTCATCGGTTGTTGTCGAATTTTTCCGCCAATGATTACCCCTCCACGATTACTAACCCGAAGTTGCTATGGCTTTGGAGCAAACTGAAGCTCCCTGACCCAGTGTCCTTGTCACACCCTGGGTTGCACAGCGTGCCCCCTACCCAGGTGCGGGCGCACCCCCTCGGGGCGAACGCCTAGCCATAGTACCACATAATATTGTCCCATCTCGGCCAGCCACGCCACACAAGGACGCCGGACACCGAGATCATTTATCCATATTATTCACACTCCCATGAATAATATAGGGCCTCCCCCAAGTTCGAACTCGCAACCTCTTCCTCATAAGGTTAGATTTCGCAACTTGAGTACTCATTGATCCAAATGGTTCAATGGATACTCAAGTTGCGAAATCTAACCTTATGAGGAAGAGGTTGCGAGTTTGAACTTGGGGGAGGCCCTATATTATTCATGGGAGTGTGAATAATATGGATAAATGATCTCGGTGTCCGGCGTCCTTGTGTGGCGTGGCTGGCCGATATGGGACAATATTATGTGGTACTATGGCTAGGCGTTCGCGCCGAGGGGGTGCGCCCGCACCTGGGTAGGGGGCACGCTGTGCAACCCAGGGTGTGACAAAAAGGCCTTATGTTTATACAGAAGGATTACCCCTCACTGTACCACACAATATTGTCTCCTGGCCACCCGGCGCACGGATCGCAACCACCCTTTTGTCCACAACAGTGCATAGCACAGTGCGGGGCCTCCCCACGGTTCGAACACCGGACCTCCCCCTCGAGGAGTCCTCCGTCGCAACCGCAGTATCCATTGAACCACATAAGGCTTTTTTGTCACACCCTGGGTTGCACAGCGAGCCCCCTACCCAGGTGCGGGCGCACCACCACGACCTCAGCCGTGTGGCGAACGCCTAGCCATTATGGATCCATAATATTGTCCCATCTCGGCCAGCCACGCCACACAAGGACGTCGGTCACCGAGATCATTTATTCCCCTGCACAATCCACAGCACAGGGAGGGCCTCCCCCAAGTTCGAACTCGCAACCTCTTCCTCATAAGGTTAGACTTCGCAACTTGAGTATCCATTGAACCATTTGGCTCAATGGGTACTCAAGTTGCGAAATCTAACCTTATGAGGAAGAGGTTGCGAGTTCGAACTTGGGGGAGGCCCTCCCTGTGCTGTGGATTGTGCAGGGGGATAAATGATCTCGGTGACCGACGTCCTTGTGTGGCGTGGCTGGCCGAGATGGGACAATATTATGGATCCATAATGGCTAGGCGTTCGCCACACGGCTGAGGTCGTGGTGGTGCGCCCGCACCTGGGTAGGGGGCTCGCTGTGCAACCCAGGGTGTGACAAAAAGGCCTTATGTGGTTCAATGGATACTGCGGTTGCGACGGAGGACTCCTCGAGGGGGAGGTCCGGTGTTCGAACCGTGGGGAGGCCCCGCACTGTGCTATGCACTGTTGTGGACAAAAGGGTGGTTGCGATCCGTGCGCCGGGTGGCCAGGAGACAATATTGTGTGGTACAGTGAGGGGTAATCCTTCTGTATAAACATAAGGCCTTTTTGTCAGTCCCTGGGTTGCACAGCGTGCCCCCTACCCAGGTGCGGGCGCACCCCCTCGGGGCGAACGCCTAGCCATTATGGATCCATAATATTGTCCCATCTCGGCCAGCCACGCCACACAAGGACGTCGGACACCGAGATCATTTATCCATATTATTCACGCTCCCATGAATAATATAAGGCCTCCCCCAAGTTCGAACTCGCAACCTCTTCCTCATAAGGTTAGATTTCGCAACTTGAGTATCCATTGAACCATTGGCTCAATGGATACTCAAGTTGCGAAATCTAACCTTATGAGGAAGAGGTTGCGAGTTCGAACTTGGGGGAGGCCTTATATTATTCATGGGAGCGTGAATAATATGGATAAATGATCTCGGTGTTTGACGTCCTTGTGTGGCGTGGCTGGCCGAGATGGGACAATATTATGGATCCATAATGGCTAGGCGTTCGCCCCGAGGGGGTGCGCCCGCACCTGGGTAGGGGGCACGCTGTGCAACCCAGGGTGTGACAAATGGCTCAATGGGTACTCAAGTTGCGAAATCTAACCTTATGAGGAAGAGGTTGCGAGTTCGAACTTGGGGGAGGCCCTATATTATTCACGGGAGTGTGAATAATATGGATAAATGATCTCGGTGACCGGCGTCGTTGTGTGGCGTGGCTGGCCGAGATGGGACAATATTATGGATCCATAATGGCTAGGCGTTCCCCCCGAGGGGGTGCGCCCGCACCTCGGTAGGGGGCACGCTGTGCAACCCAGGGTGTGACAAAAAGGCCTTATGTATACATAAGGCCTTTTTGTCACACCCTGGGTTGCACAGCGTGCCCCTACCCAGGTGCGGGCGCACCCCCTCGGGGCGAACGCCTAGCCATTATGGATCCATAATATTATACATAAGGCCTTTTTGTCACACCCTGGGTTGCACAGCGTGCCCCTACCCAGGTGCGGGCGCACCCCCTCGGGGCGAACGCCTAGCCATTATGGATCCATAATATTGTCCCATCTCGGCCAGCCACGCCACACAAGGACGCCGGTCACCGAGATCATTTATCCATATTATTCACACTCCCGTGAATAATATAGGGCCTCCCCCAAGTTCGAACTCGCAACCTCTTCCTCATAAGGTTAGATTTCGCAACTTGAGTACCCATTGAGCCATTTGTCACACCCTGGGTTGCACAGCGTGCCCCCTACCCAGGTGCGGGCGCACCCCCTCGGGGCGAACGCCTAGCCATTATGGATCCATAATATTGTCCCATCTCGGCCAGCCACGCCACACAAGGACGCCGGACACCGAGATCATTTATCCATATTATTCACCCTCCCATGAATAATATAGGGCCTCCCCCAAGTTCGAACTCGCAACCTCTTCCTCATAAGGTTAGATTTCGCAACTTGAGTACACATTGAGCCAATGGTTCAATGGATACTCAAGTTGCGAAATCTAACCTTATGAGGAAGAGGTTGCGAGTTCGAACTTGCGGGAGGCCCTATATTATTCATGGGAGGGTGAATAATATGGATAAATGATCTCGGTGTCCGGCGTCCTTGTGTGGCGTGGCTGGCCGAGATGGGACAATATTATGGATCCATAATGGCTAGGCGTTCGCCCCGAGGGGGTGCGCCCGCACCTGGGTAGGGGGCACGCTGTGCAACCCAGGGTGTGACAAAAAGGCCTTATTGTCACACCCTGGGTTGCACAGCGTGCCCCCTACCAAGGTGAGGGCGCACCCCCTCGGGGCGAACCCCTAGCCATTATGGATCCATAACATTGTCCCATCTCGGCAAGCCACGCCACACAAGGACGACGGACACCGAGATCATTTATCCATATTATTCACCCTCCCATGAATAATATAGGGCCTCCCCCAAGTTCGAACTCGCAACCTCTTCCTCATAAGGTTAGATTTCGCAACTTGAGTACACATTGAGCCAATGGTTCAATGGATACTCAAGTTGCGAAATCTAACCTTATGAGGAAGAGGTTGCGAGTTCGAACTTGGGGGAGGCCCTATATTATTCATGGGAGGGTGAATAATATGGATAAATGATCTCGGTGTCCGGCGTCCTTGTGTGGCGTGGCTGGCCGAGATGGGACAATATTATGGATCCATAATGGCTTGGCGTTCCCCACACGGCTGAGGTCGTGGTGGTGCGCCCGCACCTGGGTAGGGGGCACGCTGTGCAACCCAGGGTGTGACAAAAAGCTCAATGGGTACTCAAGTTGCGAAATCTAACCTTATGAGGAAGAGGTTGCGAGTTCGAACTTGGGGGAGGCCCTATATTATTCATGGGAGGGTGAATAATATGGATAAATGATCTCGGTGTCCGGCGTCCTTGTGTGGCGTGGCTGGCCGAGATGGGACAATATTATGGATCCATAATGGCTAGGCGTTCGCCCCGAGGGGGTGCGCCCGCACCTGGGTAGGGGGCACGCTGTGCAACCCAGGGTGTGACAAATGGCTCAATGGGTACTCAAGTTGCGAAATCTAACCTTATGAGGAAGAGGTTGCGAGTTCGAACTTGGGGGGGGGCCTATATTATTCACGGGAGTGTGAATAATATGGATAAATGATCTCGGTGACCGGCGTCCTTGTGTGGCGTGGCTGGCCGAGATGGGACAATATTATGGATCCATTATGGCTAGGCGTTCGCCACACGGCTGAGGTCGTGTGGTGCGCCCGCACCTGGGTAGGGGGCACGCTGTGCAACCCAGGGTGTGACAGTCCTATCGTGCACCGCTCCTTAGGAAAAACCAAGCCAGCCTTCCCTAGGTTGGGTTACCTTTACTATCGATTTGTTCAAGTATGGAGTTTTCCTTTCGCTGCCTTATAAGGTGGCCTATACACTTTTCGAAATGAACTTGGCTCCTACCCAGCTATGACCTAATTTTTTGCGAGCTTAGTTGTTGGCCCATATATGTCCAAGAAAGGGGTGAATTGGACTTTTAGCAAATTTTAACCTTTCTTAATAATGTGCAGAATATTGAAAGCAGATTAAACAAAGTATAGCAAATAAATACAATAGATGTGAAAGAGACAATGCAATCAAGATTTATAGTGGTTCGGCCTCGTCTACATCCACTACCTGACCTCCTCAATTACAATTTGTTCAAACTCCACTATGGATCTTCTTACGGGTGAAGATCAAACCGGTATACTTTCTCAACTTACGGGTGTGAGAACTACTATTTCTCAGGTTACGGGTGTGAGAAGACCGTTTCTCAACTTACTGGTGTGAGAAGACCGTTACAACTTTGAGCAACACTTGCTCAAGCTCAGTGACTAACCAGCCACTGCAAACTGAATACAAGATGAGAAATGATTCCCTTTACTGAGAATCAAAGTGATACTTACAAAGCTTTAAATTGAACCTTCTGTTACCATAGATTCAACAAATTGTGTATGATGAAGTTCAGCTGAAAACAGGTTCAAATAGCTTTTGTCTTCTTCAATGGATTTTGAAAATGATAAAGATGAAGATCAATCAATCCAGAAGACTTGATGTTTTTCTTTCAAAATGATCGTAAGTTCAAGCACAAATGAAAGAAGATTAACTTTCAAAAGTTTTTCGCACAAGTCAAAACTGCTAATACGTTTTTGAATGAATATTAATTTTTGTATTGATTCGTTGTGTTTCTGTTCTAAGGAAACACATATATATATAGAAATGACATAGGCGCAATGGACTTAGTAAATTTTGACACTCTAGGTCATTTCAACTACAATGTCTACATTCTTTCCCGAAATGGATCGATTCAACTCTGTGCATATTTCGGCGATAGCACCTGAATCATCTGATCATTCACGAAAAAGGAATATTCTGACAAAGTATTAGAACGTTCAAAAAGTTCTAAAAAAGTTGTTGTACGATTCAAAAAAGTTTTTGTACGATTCTGAAAAGTAAACTGTAATAGTGTCAGTGTCAGAACAGTAGCATTGTTGAATTAGCGTCTTGGCGCATAATATCAACTTTTGTCGTTTTGTTTCTTGAGGGCGCTCATAGAGCATAAGCTTCCTGCTGAACATTGAAGTGAGGGCGCTACTAAACCGTAAGCGTCCTGACTTACTTTGTTGATAAAACGACTTAAATCATGAGGGCGCTACTTGACAGTTAGTTTCTTATTTTTTTTTAAAATACTTAAACGCACGAGGGCGCTATTCATAAGTAAGCGTCCTAAAATTTTAAAACAATTTTGAAATAATATTAGGCGCGCTAAAGGACAGTAAGCGTCCTGAGAGTTATTAAGTTGATTCTAAGGATGAGGGTGTGCCTACACAAGTAGCATCCTGACAATTTTTCAACTTATAACTATCAGCATCCTTAAAGATAGAAATCATTTAAAACTTAGAGACTTTTCAGTGAGTTGATGCTAGATCAGTGTCCTAACACCTTTATAGGTTGACTTAAGTGAAGCCGTTCCTATCAAGTAAGTGTCCTATTGAATAAGTGCATTTCAACCTTGAATGTGGTCAGCGTCCTGAAAGACTCTTAAAAACTGTTTTTGATTTTTCTTTTAAAGCTCAATAAAACACGATTATAAATCAGCTATGTAAATGATCAAAAATCAATTCGACTAAAACATGTAATCATGCATATTGCTGAATCAAATGAAAGAGAATGTTCTACAACCTAAACCCAATCTAATCATACACTAATGTCTTCAAATGATCATGGCCTTCAAGTAGATCTTTTAATACGTTCGCCATGCATCACTGATTCTTCAAAACCTTCAAGTAAGATTAGATACGCCATGCATGCAGTATTATCATAAACGAAATGTGGTTTGTAATCATCAAAAGATCTTTCACATTAGGGACATATTCTCGTAAGGGACATGAGGATAATTGGTTCAACATTTGTTCTACTGCTAGTGGGTTCAACTCCAGTGATAATTATTCCCACATCGACTATGTGTTATTTCAAGTTAAGACACATAAGAAGTTTCATCTCCTCACACTAGCAAGAGGCATTTTCCTAAAATGAAAAACAAAAGGCCCTTGGACTTGCCTTTATGGCACACTCTACATGGGTGTCCATAGGCCTGATGGCCCAATTTAGGGGCCAACCAAACTTGGGGACCCGTAGAAGGGACAATATCTTACAACATGTGGTGCGGGCCAAAATTGGCTTCAATAGTTGGCTCGTCTATGGGGACAGACGCATCCATATGAGGTGTTGGGACTGGGGGCCTACTGTTGGTGGGCTCAACTCTAGTAATTACTCTCACATTGGCTATGTGTTCTTTCAAGCTAAGACACATAAGAAGTCTCACCCCCTCACACTAGCAAAAAGCCTTTTCCTAAGGAGAAAAATAAAACCCCCGAGACTTGCCTTTATGGCATGCTCTACGTGGGCGTCCATAAGCCCGATGGCTCAATTTAGGAGCCGGCCAAACTTGAGGGCCCGTAGGAGAGACAATATCTTGCAACGTGTGGGGTGGGCCAAAATTTGCTTTAACACCATTAAACTGAGACACAAAGTTAGCAGAAGTAGTAGGTACATGAATCTGAGATGTGGCATTCAACTGTTTAATGCGTTGTTCATGTAACATGAGCGTACATTGAACATCTTGGAAAGTCATTGATCTTGCATTGTGAGAAATAACACTACAACTGGATCATATTCATGTCCAAGACCATTTATGGCACACAATCATTTTATATTCTGAGATTTCTTGATCAACAACTTTGATTGCATCTCCCATGTTCTTGATTTTCAACATAAACTCTCTAGTAGAAAGATTGTCTTTCTTGATGGTTTGCATTTGATTCTTTAACTGCATAACACGAACCATAGATGTTTGTGTATACAAACATTCTAAGATTTCCCAGGCTTCACGATCTGTTCTTGAATGATTAACTTGTCCAATTACTGATTCTCCAATTGTTGAAAATAACCAACAAAGAAGAAGTTGATATGCAAGTTTCCATGTTTTAAACTCTGAATTGATCTGCGTTTCTATCACAAATCCATTGCTATCAAGTTTCTTGATCATATTTGCAGGAGAAACTAATTTCAAGATGAAATTCTTAAGCTCAAATCCTTTAATTGCAGCAACAACCTGAGCCTTCCAATTGATGTAAGTGATCTTGTCGAGTTTAATAAGAATTTTAAAATTGAGAGTTCTAGTAAGAGATTGAAACTTTGAATTTGACATTGAAAAAGACATTTCAAGATCTGCTGAAGAACTAGATGCCATCTTTGACACTTGTCAAGAGGTTCTGATACCATGAACATTTTAGATTTGAGCTGAATATATATCTAAAACATAAGAGAATCAAACAAACGAGAAAGGAAGAAGAAAAAAGAAAACCAGAGAAGATGTTAAGCTTCTCTGGTCTGCTAAAGAAACAAAATTGTAAAATGAATTCTCAATCAATGATTTCATTAACCAAGCTTTACATATATATACACTTAGCAAAATAACTCCAGTGCCACACGATTGTAACTAACTAAGTTGCTTGCATCCTCCACCGTAGGATCATCTAACTAGCTTCTATTCTCAATTCTACAACTGTATATAATAGCAATGTTGATAACTCATGTTTTTGTTTCTTAAGAGAAGAGAATGTAGTTGATTGTCCTTCAACCAGTTGACTGCTTGTAATTGCTATTTTGAGAAGAATGTGATACACTCACAAAAAGAATGTAGAGGGTAATAAGCCTTCTTATTTCTAGAGATTTTTTTCGTTGATTTGAATTGCAAGGAAAAAATTTAATTTCAATTAAAATTTGACCCTTTCTTCTTCATAGACCTCTGGCGCTAACCGCTATAATTTTACGCAATCTGTGTGCATCTTTGCTTCTCCCCCGTTTCTCCCATTTGTGCCTGCAATTAGCCACTAATCGTCACTCATTTTTCGTCTCTTTGAATCCCTAGAACCCAAACTTTTTTTTTTTTTTTTAAAACCTAAAGACATTTTGCTTTTTGAAATTTTAGATTTTCTAATAATTAGTAATTGATTTATGTATGGTTGTCTATTTGCTTAAATTTATTTCTTTTTAGTTTTGTTAATTAATTAAATTTTGTAGCTTAACTTTCTCCAAATTGTTTTAACATCGTAATTGTGACATATTTTAGTTGGCTTTAGATTATGCTGGACTATTATCAATTTCTTTAAGTTTCTATTAATTTTTTTTTTGTTTTATTTACTAGTTCACGAGAACATTAGTTGAAAGTAACTAAAAGGGCTGAAAGTTAACAAAAAAGTTATACTAATAAAATGAGAGGTAAAAGTCATAAAAAAGAGGCTAAAACTTAAAAAACAGGGGGCTGAACTGAAAATGACAGAAAAATATAACTCTTATATTTATTAACATCACAAAAAAACCTTTTAACCCTTTATTGCCAAATAACCTATAAATGTACTTTTTATATAAATTTGTTTCATAGTTTTATATTAAAAAAAGTAGTAGGTAATTTTAAAATTTATGATAAAAGTAGTATATTGTGAGTTAAGATATTTCAGCTTTATAAATGGTATAGATATTTTATAAATTATGTACCGACGCATAATTTGAGGTAATCTAATAGTGTATATGGGTGATGTATATTTTAGATGTAGATATTAGATGTCAACGTAGCATTACTCTTTAACCTTTCCCATATTTTTATATTTAAATTAGTTGCGTTGAGTGTTGACAACTCTTTATTCATATATTAAATTAACCTAATTAAAGGATTTCAGGTTCTTGTATTTGGTGGTTCAAATGCTAAAATGTTATATATAATCGGTATTTCAATTAGTTTATTGGAGCCGTTCCTCTATAATTAGAATCGTACCTAACGATTGAAGTTATGAAGTGGGGTATGTCATTTATCAATCTCAGTTTCATCTAACTCAATGTTAGTGCATTAAATGATGCAAAATAATGAACGATTACAGGGTAAAGCCATTTTAGATTAGAAGAAACTTTATTGAAGGAAGAAGTACTAGTTCAATTGATTAAATTATTTCAATGGTTTATTATTTATTTTTTATCTGTTTTTGTGCGTGGATAGGCAAGTGGTGGGAATTGAATTAAGAAAAAAGTTTTAATTACGTTGGATATCAACGTCATTTTTCGATACTAGTACTCCCTTGAATGTTTTTAGAATACTCGTATATTGAGCAACATCCTCAACATCTAATGGAGGCTAGGTGCCAACATCGAAAAATAACATTGACACCTAACATATCTTTAACATTATTCTTGAATTAAGGACTTCAATGCACTTATCAAACCACTGAACCAAGAGCTCAAAACCAGAAGCTCAACTAAGTTATTTGAAGTTTCAACTTCAAACGTATGTTATATAACAGTATTGACTCACACTTTGTTGACAACTTACATTAATTCCATGGGTACATGCGATGTATTTGTCACACCCCGCCCGGACGCGCCTAAACCGGCGATACACTCACGGACGGGGCGCGCATTTGGAACAATAATAATGGTAACAACAGAGTGCGCAGCGGAAATACGGTACACACAGTACAAATCTGATTTCATTTAATTCAGAATACTTTTGTACATAAAATGGTCAAGGGAACATACTCCCAAAATCTCCAGTGAATCATACAAAGGGTACAAAATGTTGGCCTCATACCTGCACCCAGTCCACTCTAATTTCCTGTGAAAGATTGGATAATAATGGAGAGAGCTTAACGCGCTCAGTGGGTAAATAGTGCATGAGTATAACAATTAATAAAGCATACTTCAATATCAAATATCTTAAATACACATGTGAGCATCATAATCAATCAATATGAATGTATGCATGACACCGTCTCGTAATGGTTTGATGAACGTACATCGCCTGAATTCACGTACAGGAACGATGCTCTGAATTCACGTACTGATGTCCCTCCCCGGGTGTAGCCGGGTTCTCATGTACGTCCCTCTCCAGAGAAATATAATGAATAGTGAGCAATGCTCCTAACTATTCTATGAGTCATAAACCATATACGTCCCTAGGTGGTGATATGTATGATGCCAATGCATGAACTGGTCTAGTCTTTCTTGACATTTAGACTGACTTTGGCACGTCTGGTGATCCTTATTAGGGTCGGTATCACGACGTGCAAGATTAGGACATTCAGTATTACTGTATAAGCTGATAGCTTTCAATAAGACCAACTAGATCAGTCCCCAGTTGAGAGGTGAGACACAAGGTCTGCTTAAATACCAATCGCCTAGAGCAGCCCGCTGCCTCCCGTTCACTATTTAAAGTTACTAAGGACAAGACCGAGTCTAGTTGAGTCAGATTGACCACAAATCTGGCATTATAACAGTGCAATACATGAATTCCAAATATACAGGCATATGTGCAGCAGTATAAACAGTATATGACATAATGCAGTGTAAATGAATAGTAGACATAATAATAATTGAATGTAAACTTTAATAAAAGTTATGAAACACGCAAACCTATGTTTTGTTCCCCACCTTCAGATAAAACTTCTTCTTTCAGATCTGGCGCTTTCCTCCGGACAGAACTTCGTTGCACCGCTTTCAGATCTGGCGCTTTCCTCCGGATAGAACTTTGTTGCACCGCACTGAGAGTCTCGCACAGAGAGTCTCAAAAACTTAGAATGCGTGGAAAGGAGAAGAAATTCACAAGAGAAGGTGATTTGGTGTGAGGAATGAGAAATGAGGAGGTTTCTTATCCTGAACGTTCGGACATGCGCCTGTACGTTCTGGCATGCGCCTGAACGTTCTGGCATGCCTTGCGCCTGAACGTTCTGGCATGCGCCTGAACGTTCGGGTGTTGCCCAAATAGTAATTTTTTTTTTTTTGTGAAATACAGGGTATTACACTAAAAAAAAAAAATTATTTGATATATCTAAAACTATATATATATATATATATATATGAATTATATATATAGTTAAGATTTGGATTAAAAACAACTATATATGATTTTTATATAGTTTAATTTCAAATATATATATATATATATATATATATATATATATATATATATATATATAGTTGATTTATGGGAACTATAGTTATCATTAAATATGTCTATACATTCATATGTGAATACGACATATATACATCAAATCACTAATGAAGAAACTTTCATGATGGCATAACCATCAAAAGAAAACTCGAAAATAATGTCTAGCAAACAAGGCATAAAACTTAAAAATGTTAGGAATATATTTTGTGTTTTTCACACAAATTTATTTTCCTTTCAGCAAAAATGGCCTCAAGGGAAGGACCAACTTCCACTAGCAGTGAACCAATTCCCACTAGACTCAAGAAATTGTCCAAAAGAGAAGTTATGACTATGAGGAGCATCGACAATAGCGATCTCCGCCTCCGCCCAATCCTTCACGACAAACTCGCAACTTTGGATTGGTTAAATATAACCAAAGTCGAGGGACAAGTCTCTTACAACTTGGTCAGATCCTTCTACGAAGCCATAAATTACGTAGGACTTCCAGAAGAGGGAAACAACCCTGTATTAGAGACAACAGTTATGGGGATAAAAATTTCTATCAACGTCGACCTTATTGCTCGACTTTTGGAGATTCCGAATGAGGAGAGGATTATTGATCCACATGAACCCCAAATAGTTGCAGAGATCGCAGACTCTAATGAACAATTGTTCAATTCCCTCGCCAAAAAGCCATACACTCCATCAACATACACCAATCTCCCAAACAATCATCTTAAGCCATCTCTTGCCGGCCTCGGAAAGATTGTATATGGCAACATCTTGCCAGAAAGGGGTACTAGAGGCACTATGTCAAGGGCTCAACTTCTTATGTTATACTGCATAGAGAAGAAAATTACGGTCTCCCTACCTCACATTATTATCCAACAAATGTTGCGGGTGATACAAAACCCTTTAAGAAAAGAATTCCTCGGCTATGGAGTCTTGATTATGAGGATACTATACGAGGCAAACGTCGCCACTTTCGATGGAACGTCAAAGCTCATCACTGAACCAGTTACAACATCCTCTATCTTCAAGACATATGGCACAAGTGGAGGGGTAACTGACGAAGAGGTATTCGGCACGACAATAAGAAATGCCGAAAGAATGAGAGACAAGCATGGGCGTTGCCTTCGCAAAAGTCGACGCAAGATGCCCGTCCAAGAAGGGCCAAATAATGATTCAAATCCAAATCCTACATCAGACCCAGCCCCGAATAGTGATCCAACCGATCGACCATTCACTGACGAAGAGTTATATGCCACACTAAATCGACCTACACAAAGTCATGATAGACAAGGTACGCAAGCAAATCCACCAACGTGGAACGTGCCCACTCCAGGCACCACTTCGTACCAAAGATTTCCAACTCCTACGGTACAGTATCCGCCAGTTCCACAAGTTGCTGTGAACCAACAACAACAATATTGGGCGTCACCAAATCTTGGCGGACAAAACATCCCAATAAGCCCATTGTTTCAAATTTTTTCACCACAAACAAATCCAAATATCCATGGGGTTCCAGTAAGGGGATCCCCGCACAATCAAAACAACTACTTTCCACCTATGAACCAATACTTTCCCCCAATGTCTATGGCCTACCCTTCTCCTACGAGACAAACGACCCATCAACCACCAATGGGACAACCGACTAACCTACTTGAACGGTTAGATGAAATGGCATCCAATATTGCTATACTGAGAGAGAGCCACAATAATATATTAACCCGGTTGCAAAACTCCGACGCAGAGCGTGCACACTCTCAACCTTCCGTTAGTAGTCGTTCTGTACGTAGCAGTAGATCTCGAAGGAGCGGTAGTAGACAAGAAAGTCACAATTAATTACTGGCATTGTAAACTTTTCTTTGATATATATAAATGAAATTGTTTTGTTTAAAGACTATCTTTGGTGGGCCGACTTACAACCATTTTTTCTTTTGTATCACTAACTTTGGAGTGGTATGGGACACAACAAAATTGGAGGATACTAAATAAAATGTGGAAGTAAGAAAACCCATGACCTTGTGTGAAAAGAAACATTTGGAGAAAGTTGTATTACTAATATTATCACTAAGTTTACACGGTATGGGACGAGTAACTTTGGACGATACTATTAGTGAACTTCTATTCAGCCAATGTTTTCGAGACCGTGTTCATACAACTTAACTTGGATGACACCCTTATTACTAAATTCATGTGGTATGGGACACATGAACTTGGATAATAATCGAAAAGACTAAGAGTAAGCGTCTGAATGCATAAGATTGCGATAGAACGTTAGCTCAGGCTATTTACCGAGGCAAATCTTAGAATTCTTATGACTCGTATGGATTTTCAATGAAATATATGTATGTTCACAAAGACCAAAACCAAATCTTTTGAAATTCTTGCACAATTTTGTACTTATTATATAAACATTCTAACCTTGTTTGTTTTTACACCATGGCCCCACATACGAGATATATAAGATTCTTTGATTCCTCAACAACAACTTTACACTCTACTTAGAAAAATAGGTGATTTTAATATTACAGTACGCTCGAAATTGTTGCTGAGCATACTATCACATTATACTTGCCTACAGTTTCTTAATCTTGGTTTTATTTTCTCCTTGCTAGTGAGAAAATGCAAACAAGAAAGAGAAGAAGGCCACGTACTGTTCGTCCCACAGTTGAGCCACCTCCTAAGATTCAAGAACCGCCGCCTCCGACAACAGCACAGGCCACACCCGACACTGCCACTCCATCTGGGCAGGCAATCTCACCCCCACCCGCACCCTTTGCCACGCCTTCAAGCATTGAAACCTTCTTCGTTGGATTTATTGAGGCGATGAAGGCCACTGTTCAAACTGCCGTTCGAGAGACTGCAGCCAGTCAGGTTGCCATGGTTCAAACACCTGTAAAATTTGGGTCGGAAGCTCAAACCGATCAGATTACTAAATACAAGCGGCTACAACCTCTTACTTTCGATGGCACCATTGATCCTGATGAGGTGCAAAAGTGGCTGGATGAGTCAAAGAAGGCTCTTGATGCAATGGGAGTCGATGAGACTCGTAAAATTCCACTAGCGACCAACCAACTTGTTGGTGGAGCAAACAAATGGTGGATCACAATGAAAGAAGCCCACGAGTCAACATAGCCGATCTGACTTGGCAACAGTTCGAGTCAATGTTTCTTGATGAGTATTTTCCCAGCGCCGTGACGAAGCAGAAGCGACAGGACTTCGCGAAGTTATACCAAGGCACCATGACCGTCATATTTTTTTTTTTGTGAAATACAGGGTATTACAGTATTTGTATATGATTAATGACCCTTATTGAAATCATACTATACCCTACATAGTCCACAGATTTATTTCTTGAAAGTCCAAATCATCCACCACAAATCGATTTGGTAGAGTGGTAGAAGAACCAATATCTTCCTACGCGGTCTCAAGTTCAACCCTCGAGGGTAGACTTTTGTCTTTACCGCATGGTGCGGTGGCGCAACCTTTGCTTGAGATGAAACCTTTGTATCTTGATCACATGTGAGGACGCTCATACGTCATAGACTAGAATGTCATCATATCCCTTTAGTGATTCTCGTTACAAGTAGAATAGTCTACAGGGTGTGGGTAAGTTGGCTCACAATGCAAGGTATATAAGTGTTAGAGACTCAAAGTGATGATATTCATAAATGATAAAATCACCATTGTAGTTAATAATAATTCATTGTGGGAAAATTTATTTACATTAATTATATATTTCTTTACTTTGAAATTTGCGAAGGTTAACTTTAGAAATTTCACCAAACTCACAAAGTCGAAAAATAGATTATTTGGTACTTCTAACTTTTAAGCAATTTCAGGTGGTGTGCATTCTCCGATGGATTTGACTGAGGAGGAGTGGGGTGATGTTCTAAGAACCAACTTAACAGGAACATGGATGGTATCCAAGTATGTAAGTCGATGCATGTGCGATGTAAATAAAAAAGGATCAATTATCAACATATCATCTATAGCTGGCATAGATCGCGGACTTTTACCAGGAAGCGCTGCTTACTGTGCTTCAAAAGCAGGTCTAAATATGTTAACCAAGGTAATTCGTTTATCTTTCAAGATGTTTATTAAATGCAACTACTAAAACAAGCGGCTACGTAGCTAACAATGCCTAATCATGTATATCTAAGTAATATATAACAAATATTTTTCCCTTACATATAACCTCATCCTACAACATAAAACAAGATAAAAGTATGGACAAATATCAATTTTTTTTTTTTTTGACATAAAAACAATATTATATACCTAATACCCTTCTCACTCCGGATGTGGGTATCTGCCCCGTCGGGACAAATAATTCCACACCAATGACATTATAGTTGAGGGGAGAATCGAATTCAAGACCTCTCAGTCCCCACACTATTGAGATAGTTGATCAAGTCATCAAATCAATGCCTCATTGACAACAAATATAAATGAAGAATATACAAATGTTAATAAAGGGATATAAAGCCATGACCTCTTATTATGTGTTCCTACCATATTAACCTGCCATAATAATCTTAATAGTTTGATCTTGTTCAACTCTTCTTGTTTGGTTTCACATCTTTTCCTTTCTTTTTCTTGTTAACTGTTATGCTCTTATATGAATGGATAATTTGTCTCGGTGACTAAGAAAATAAATCATGCATTAGTTCATATATACTAAGTTTAATTATTTTCATATTCAAAATACTAAGTTTTCTTATATGCATTAGTACATATGTATGAGTTTTATATGAATGAATAATTTTCATGACTGTATATACTTGAGATTTGTATAGGAGGAAAATTAAGAATAGATAAAACTATTTGTATCATAAGTTGAAAATATAATTTTCATTGATACTGCAATTTTTTATATGGTATATGTGTATTTATGTTTTTCATTTGGTTCCCTAATTCGTTCTCTTTTCTTTCTTTTATTTTAAGAAATTGGTGTTCATAGTTATATTAATTTCCTTTTATATACTAACAGGTTATGGCTTTGGAGTTGGGGTTACATAATATCAGAGTGAACTCAATATCACCCGGAATTTTCAAGTCCGAAATCACAAAAGAACTGGTGCAAAAATCTTGGCTTGACAAGGTGAACATGAGAATTATACCTTTACAAACACTAGGGACAACCAACCCAGCATTGACTTCACTTCTGCGCTATCTCATCAATGACTCTTCCCAATATGTTTCTGGCAACATATATATTGTCGATGCTGGGGCTACCCTTCCTGGTGTCCCTATCTTCTCTTCCCTTTGATTTTTCTATCTCGAAGTATGTGTCGTTATTTTGCATCACTAAAATTATTGGGACATTGAAATACAAATAAGTTGCAATCAAATATTGTTTTTATGATGATGATGAAGATGCAATTTGACGTTTTAATAGTAAGTGTTTTTTACTTTAAATGATACTTGTATACAAGACCTGCAAGAATATGCAGAAACTAAGGAAAAACATAAAGAGCATTACAAAGAAGAAATTCAAAGAAGGATTTCTATTAGAGAGAGAACTTAGTGCTGAGCATACATCTGTACATTTGTATATATATAGTGCACTTAATTGATAATGTAACAACTATTTAATTAGACAACTACCAATTACAACAGAATAACTAACTAGTTAACTACCAAACTTACTAACCAACTAACTAACTAACAAAGGTAGAACGAACTAACAAAAGTATGGGCTAACAGAGTTGTATCTTAACTAACTAACTAACTAGTGCAAAAGGATTCTCTACGGTGAGTTTGGTTCTTAGTGACTAGAATCGAGTGCTAGAGATGGTTTTTGTCAAACCATCAGCAACTTGATTAGCAGTAACAATACGTTGGATGACGATAGTCTTCTGCATAACTTTCTCCCACACAAAACATAGGTCAAGTTCAATATGCTTTGTGGGAGCCTGTTGGACAGGATTTGCAACAAGCATCACAACACTTAAATTGGCATACCAAACATTAAATGGAGTAGATGAAGGAACATGTAATTTATATAAAAGAGATATAATCCAAGTTAACTCAACTATAGAATTGGCTAATCTCCTATATTCAGCTTTAGTTGTCACACCCTGATTTTTTACTCTTAAATTTTAAAATAATAATAGATAAATATTTTGATTTTATCGAGAAAAATAATCAAAAACTAAGGCGTCATATTCATTTACTTTAACCCAAATACATCATACAAATAGTAAAATTTTCAAAACTCAATATATATTCTAAACCAATTCACAAATTAAGATAAATGAATACCCTTTTAAATTGCATGCCAAGGACAATATACATGTTCATTAGACAAATTTTCTTATTGAACCAGGGGAATTTTGACCCTTGTTCATCCATCATAGACCTAACATCTTAAAATATTCATTAGAGTCGCAACTACAATAATAACAAATACAAGTATAAGTCCAACGCATACTTATATAAAAACGAAACCCCATGACCTCTTTACTAATTATAATGGGGTTCCATAAAATTATTGAATGTCAGTACAACCTATTTTCAAATAAAAAGGTTTACAAAATTAATAAAGTATTTAATCCATTTTATCAAATAAAAAGGTTTTCAAAATTAATAAAGTATTTAATCCGTTTACTAGAATGCTACCTAAATTACTAAGTCAACCTCCACTACTTAACTTGGTCCTAAGCTCGCAACTTTATTCTCTTATGTACCTGTATGTAAAAAAATAGGGGTGAACTTGAAAGTTAAGTGGGTGCTCCATACACATTCACACCATTTTGCTCAGTTACAAAATGAGAACATAAACACAAGTTGCAAACATAATTGTTACCCACATTAAGTTGTTTCCGAGTTAGAAAAAACCTTTACCTTTAGGGGATCTACCTCAGGGTAGTACTTCTTCCAAAAATATCTTAATTTTAGTATCCTATCTTAGGGGAACTGTCACAACCCCTCACAGGGTGACGTCATGACTGGCACAGTACCCCAGATAATGCTACTACTCGACAAAACTTGAGGCACTGATAAACCTTTACACGGAAAATACCTAATAAACACAATACACAACCTTTACATGAAAAATATAATTGAACCGAAATAAAATTCCATCATCCAAAAGAACGAGATCAAATCCATCACAAAAAATAAATATCACAAGGTTCAATATCAACAAACATTCATATGGAACTCGAGCAAGAGTCCAACATCCCAAAAAGTCATATACACTCCATCCAAGTGTTATATACTTATATACGGTGATAGTTATATATACAAGTTCAAAATAACAAAACAATTAAAACTAAACCCAAGTCCCCAAAAATATACAAAACCTATATCCAAAAAGTAGAAAGGAAGGCCACTCGCACGTCAAACCTTGCCTTTTCCTTTTGGATCTGAACCTAAAATACATAGGAGAAAAGGGATGAGCTCAACTAGCTCAATGAATAATTCTCACAATAATCTCCACAAATGCATTTATAAAACATGTATACCACTGAGATAACATTTATAAACACAAATGCATCAATTGAAGTATAACATACATAATTCAAACTAATCATATGGTTTATGCATCATATTCATAAAAAGTATGCAAGCGCCTTTATGAGGTCACAACAGGATAATATTGCCTACACTTCCCCCATTTGCACTATAGGGTACAAGTTAGCATATTACCCAAATAAGTTCTCCTACCCTTACATTCCTCGGTAGACTGGAAAATCCCCACCATGGAGTATCAATCCAAGTACTCTGGTGGCACTATACCCCGATGAACAAGTAAATAGGAAAACCACAAATCTCCGAGTATTCAATCCAAAGTACCCAGGCAATGCGATGTATGAAATTTCATTCGCATGATCATAAATACAATGCATATATACAATAGGATGCATACATTCAACAATTTCATTTCATGTAAGTATAATGCCATATCAAATTGGCCAATCAAAACACAATGACCTAAAATGAATCAAATTCACATATGATCGATTCCAAGTTCAATTATGCCCAATTGCATAATTCTCATAAAATCCCCAAATCCCTACAATTCAACACTCAACTCCAAATTATCAATGTCCAACCCATAGGCATTCATCATGCCAAATTACATGATCATACAAAGTCTAGGCCTAGGTCAACATAAATCACTTGCATTCTATCCCATGCTCAATTTACCAATTCCAAATCAATTGCATCAAAATCCCCAATTTAGGAAAATCTCTACAATAGACCAACATGACCAAATTAAACTAATCAACAATCCATAACATGAGGATTCCTCAATTGGCACTACCAATGTTTCAAGCATGCCAATTTATGCAACATAGGTCACATGCATTCTAAATGGAAAGTTATAGGTCACATTTCTAGAGTTAGGGTCAAATACATGGCTTCACATGCAAACACCTTTAATAATGGAATTAGAAACATTAATTACACTCCTAATTCAATGCACCGTTCGGATGTAACAAACTGTCAAACGAAATATCCAACAAGTAAATTAACCATTCAGATTCAATAATATCAAGAGAAAAACCTTCTATCCAAAATTGAGCTAAATCCAACAGTAGATCAAAGAGATATGCCTCTTTAATTAAGACAATTTAAATTAGATGGTTTCTCCTCTCCTGTTGTAAATACTTGAACTCAGATGGTTATATCTAACAAAATTCTCATCCAGTTAACATCTTAACCGTTCATAATGTGAAAAGATCAGTTTTAAACCATCTTCTGAAATATCACATCCAACCAATGGTAGATTTTGGAGATCTAGCAGTTTGATCTAAACTGCGCAAAAAATCTAGATTTTCTGGCTTGTTGTATTTGGAAAGTTATAACTCTTAACATCATACTCTGATCACGATCTCCACTGAGCATAATGAAGAGATATCAAAGATGAACAAGCTGACTAATTGTAAGCTTGATCTAACTATAGATCAAAGAGATCTAGCCTCTAATGTTAAATGTTGCAAGGAAGCTTTCTTCTCTCCTTTCTCTCTTTTTCTATCTTTCCTTTCTCTCAACCTTACTCTATCAAAAACGTTCCCCAAGGAAGAAAATGAGAGATTGAGGCACATGTTACACCCACATTGTCACACCCTGGGTTGCACAGCGTGCCCCCTACCCAGGTGCGGGCGCACCACCGCAGTGGAGAACGCCTAGCCATTATGGATCCATAATATTGTCCCATCTCGGCCAGCCACGCCACACAAGGACGCCGGTCACCGAGATCATTTATCCCCCTGCACAATCCACAGCACAGGGAGGGCCTCCCCCAAGTTCGAACTCGCAACCTCTTCCTTATAAGGTTAGATTTCGCAACTTGAGTATCCATTGAACCAACTTGAGTATCCATTCAATGGATACTCAAGTTGCGAAATCTAACCTTATGAGGAAGAGGTTGCGAGTTCGAACTTGGGGGAGGCCCTCCCTGTGCTGTGGATTGTGCAGGGGGATAAATGATCTCGGTGACCGGCGTCCTTGTGTGGCGTGGCTGGCCGAGATGGGACAATATTATGGATCCATAATGGCTAGGCGTTCTCCACTGCGGTGGTGCGCCCGCACCTGGGTAGGGGGCACGCTGTGCAACCCAGGGTGTGACAGTAACCCTTTTCATTTCGACTCTCTTACAAAATTTTATAAATGTTTCACATGCATCAGATTTATGAGCTAATAGAAATACCCATGTGAATCGAGTAAAGTCATCAACAATCACAAACACATATGATTTACCTCCTAAGCTTTGAGTTTTGGTTGGTCAGAAAAGATTCATGTGAATCAGTTCGAGAGCTCTAGAGGTTGAATGATGCCTCTTGCTCTTAAATGATGATCGAGTATGCTTACCAAGATGACATGGTTCACTTACCTTGTCATTTGAGTAAGTTCCTTTCGGAATACCCTTCGCAAGATCATGTTTGACAATTGTAGATATGTTATCCATATTAACATGAGCTAATCTCCTATGCCATAGCCATGCATCATTACAAGAGATAGCACTTAAACATGTTACATTTTGTTTCTTCATGTCATTAAAGTTTGTGCAATACACATTCTTAATTCTATATGTTATGAATGCAACAGTTTTATCAGCATGTTTTACAATGCACCTATTTGCTTCCAATGAAATGTCATAACCCTTATCACGTAATTGTCTTATGCTTAAGAGATTATGCTTCAACCCTTTAACATAAAGTACATCAGATATGAATAGAAAATCGTTACCAATAGTTCTGATGCCTTCAATGTCTTCTTTGTTGTCATCTCCGAAAGTGACTTTTCCTCCTTTCTTCTTTTCAAGGTTCATAAATTTAGATTTATCTCCAGCCATATGCCTTGAGCAGCCGCTGTCTAGATACCATATATCTTCATTTTTGCATATCTACACAACATAAAATACTTTTGACTTTGGTACCCATGCAAGTTTGGGTCCATGCATGTTAGCTTCAGTAAGAACATATTTTTTAATCCATGCATATTTCTTCTTCTTTCTACTTAAGACATTACATCTAAGTATGATATGACATTCTTTATGACATTTTTGGCATGTTGGTCGTTTGGTCAGTAAGGTATTGTATTCCTTTTGTTTCGATCCATGAGTATAGCCTAAGCCAGTTTTGTCTAATACACATCTTTGTGATCCTAGCATCCTGTCAAAAAACTTTTGACCATTTGTGAATTTAGTCATAGTGCAGTTCAGGTCTTCATTTTCCTTTCTGAGAGTTTCATTTTCAATTTTTAATTTCCCAACAACTTTCTTAAGTTGTTCATTGTCTAGAGACATTCTGTCTAGCTCTTCTTGTTGGAATTCTATTTCCTCAAGAGCTTCTTCAAGACTATGCTTGAGCTTTTCATTTTTCTTGGTCTCTTTACTAAGTTTTGTCTTAAGTTCCTGAATATGAGCATAGAGCTTATTAAGTTTGTCAATGGGTTCAAATTTTACCTCGGTGCTTGCCATTAAGCACAGTGCAGCAATGTGATTTGAATCCGCTTCATCTTCGGTTGAACTTGAATCATCCCATGTAGCTTTGAGAACTTTCTTGTCCTTTCTATGTGAGCTTGAGTTCTTTTTATATTTAGTGGGACATTCGCTCTTTACATGACCTAGTTTGCTATAACCATAACAAATTAACTTTATAGGTTTAGACTTGGGTTTCTTTCTTTTGTGAAACCTTGAGTAAGAGTTATTCTTACTATTTCTCCTAAGGAACTTATTGAACTTTCTAGATGACATAACCATGTCATATTCTGAATCTGAATCATTTTCATAATCAGTTTCAACATTGAGGGCAATAGATTTCTTTTCTTTTTCCTCAATTTTGACCAGGCTCGTCTTATCTTTTAACTTCATTTCATGAACCATCAATGAACCGCATAGTTCATCAAAAGTATATTTAGCCAGATTCTTGGCTTCTTCAATGGTTGTGGCTGATAGTTGAATATTTAGATAGATTTTAGAGCTTGTTTTAGGATATTTTATACATTAGTTTAGTGTGCTTATGTTAGTTTTGATGCATTTGTTAGTTTAGGAATAAATTAGATTTTATGCATTATTTTGGTTTGCTAGTTTATATGTTGGATCGATTTATGTTTAGAGTGAGTTAATTACTTGTTTTTAATTTGTTTTGTAGGTGTTTAGATGTGTTGGAAGTGAGAATGAATGATGGAAGCAACATGTGAGAAGCTTAGAGGATGATTCATGAAGAACCCAAGTCAAGAAGTAGAAGAAAATTTGCTAAGTCCACAAGAAGGAAGGCAAAAACAGGAGTGAAAATTTGGCCAAGTCCCCAAACTCAAGCAGAAAGAAGGCTCGGAGTGCTGCGACACTCAAACAATGCTACATGTGCTGAGAAACGAGGCTCGGAGCGTCGTGGCGCTGGAGGTATTAGCGCTGTGGCGCTAGGGTTTTTGGAAGTTGCGTTTTGGCAACTTCCAATGGCTTTCTAATTAGGATTTTGGACAAAAAAAAGGGGGCTTATTATATATTAAACTGAAGGGTTTTTCGGGAGAGAAGATATTGGAATATAGAGAAGAGAACGAAGGTTTGACGGCTAGAAGAAAAGTGGAGAAGAAGATTTGTATTGAAGATTTTTAAAAATCTCTACACCAATTCTAGTTTGTTTTCCTTTGTTCTGATTCATGTTTGAACCAATAGTTATTGTTTTATGTCTTTAGTTATGAACTAAAGCCTCTTCTAGAGGTGTAGATTGATCCAAACTCGAGACTATGTCTTAGCTTTTATGATTTAAATTATTGTTAATAAAGTTTTGTAGTTTATTTATATTTCTCTGGGTGTAATGCTTGTAGTCCCCTGATCACGGATTAGATGATCATAGATTCGAGGTAGATGTTTCAAAAGAGGATACCTTGGGTTCGAATCTGGGAAATATAACCTAGACTATCGTGAGACTCAAAAGGAGATCGAGAACCTTTAAAGTCATTAGGTGGAAATCATAGATCTTAATGAATTACCGTTGTATTTGGTTTTCATCGAAAGAGTTAAATCAATACAACGATAATATGCTCTAGTTCTGCTTCAAAAGAGAGAATTAGAAACGTTAGGAATTTTGACTTATAAGCTAGAGAATTGATTTAATAATAATACATATATCAAGATATGGTTGAGAGTGAGGTGACATCGAACCTCTAGTTTAATCTCAAATTGATTTACTATTTGATTTGCATTGCATTGTTAGTTATTAATTAATTAGTTTAATTTATGTCTTAATCATTCAATTATCCGATTTTGATTTTCTAGATAAAATTAGGGTTAAAACGCAGTAGATAGTGTAGTAAATATTCCTGAGGACGATACCCGATTTCTTATCAGAATATATTATAACATGACAATCATTCACTTGCGGTTTGTGTGCAACAGTGGCGTTGGGTTCCCATGCTCTGGTAGGCCTCTTAGAAACTTTCTAACAGTTTCTTCTTGGTCATAGATTTTTCTAGGTTCTTCATCTCATTGATGTTTGTTGTAAATCAAGAAATAGCCTCAGCTATCGAATCAGTTTCCTTCATCCTATAGGTCTCATATTTTTCAACTAATAGTTGGAGCTTTGCCTTTTTAACTTGCAAAATTCCTTCGTGGGTGACCTCTAACTTGTTCTAGATTTCCTTAGCGGTTTCACACGCACTAACTCTATTGAACTCTTTGACTGATAAACTGCAAAATAAAATGTTTACAGCTTGGTTATTCAATAGTTTACTTTTCTTTTCTTTAGTACTCCATTCGTCTATTTCCTTTGGGACAGTAGCACCGTCAACTATTTTAGTAGGCGTTGGACAGTCGTATGTCACAACATCCCACATCTCTAGATCTTGGGCTTTAAGGTAGTACGTAATCTTAGTTTTTCCAGTGTGAATAGTTTTCTCCCTTGAACAATGGTGGTCGGTTGGTGGAGTTTCCTTCTCCTGAGAGATAAGTACTTCTTTCGTTTTGTCCTGCCATACTCAATCAAAGATGGTTAGATATTTTGACGGTTAACCTACTCTAATACCAATTGATGGCTCAGATATGTCCAAGAGGGGGGTGAATTGGACACTTAGCAGATTTTAACCTTTCTTAAAATTTTGCGGAATAATGAAAGAAGATTAAACAAAGTATAGTAATTTAAAGACAACAAATGTAAATGGGACAATGCAAGCAAGATTTATAGTGGTTCTGCCGCGCTTACATCCACTACCTAACCTCCTCAGTTAGGATTTGTTCAAACTCCACTATGGACCTTCTTACCGGTAAAGATCAAACCGGTACACTTTCTCAACTTACGGGTGTGAGAACTACCGTTTCTCAACTTACGGGTGTAAGAGGACCATTTCTCAACTTGCAGGTGTAAGATGACCTATTCTCTACTTACAGGTGAGAGAGAACCTATTCTCAACTTACGGGTGTGAGAAGACAATATACAACTTTGAGCAACACATTCTCTAACTCAGTGACTTACCAATCACCACAAACTGAATACAAGATGAGATATGATTCCCTTTACTTAGAATCAAAGTGATACTTACAAAGTTTTGGATTGAATTTTCTGCCATCACAAATTCAGGAAAATATGTATGATGAAGTTTATGCTGAAAGCAGGTTCAAAGAGCTTTTGTCTTCTTGAGTGGGTTTTCAAAATAATGAAGATGAAGATTAATCAATCCAAAAGACTTTAAGTTTTTCTTTCAAAAGATCGTAAGATCAAACACCGGTGAAAGAAGACTAACTTTCAAAAAGAGTTTAACACAAACGAAAACTGTTAATACGTTTTGAATGAATATCAGTTTCGTATTTCATTAGTTGTTTTTCTACTCTAAGGCAACATGTATATATAGGAATAACAAAGACGCAATAGACTTGATGATTTTGGTGCTCTTGGTTATTTCAAATATAACGTTAACATTTTTCCCAAAATGGATCGATTCAGCTCAATGCATATTATGACGATAGCACCTGAATCATCTGATCATTTCATGAAAGAGGAAGGTTCTGACGAAGTTTTAAAACATTCAAAAAGTTCTGAAAAAATTGTTGTACGATTATGAAAAGTTATGAAAAAGTATTCGTACGTTTCTGAAAAAGTTAACAGAAATAGCAGTAATGTTAGAACAACAAAAATATATTTTCTGTCGTTTTGTTCCTTTGAGGGCGCTCATAAAACATTAGTGTCCTACTAAACAATAAAGTGAGAGCACTACTAAATAGTAAGCGTCCCGACTTACTTTGACAATTAAACGACTTAAATCATGAGGGCGCTACTTAGCAGTAAGCGTCCTGTTTGTTTTAAAACATTTAACACATGAGGGCGCTACTCAAGATTAAGCGTTTTGAACTATTAAAAAGAGTTTTAAAACAATGTTAAGTGCGCTGACGGACGGTAAGCGTCCTGAAAGTTATTTAAGTTGATTCTAAAGATGAGGGTGCTTCTACACAAGTAGCGTCCTGATAAATTATTCAACTTATAACTAATCAGCGTCCTTAAAGGTAGAAATCACTTAAAGACAAAAAGAACTTTCAGCGAGCTGAAACTAAGTCAGCGTCCTGACATTCTCAAAGGTTGATAAAAAGAAAGGTCACTACTAACAAGTAAGCGTCCTTATTAATCAATTCAATTCAACCTTGAGCTTCTTAATATTTTATTAGCGCCTGACTCATCAAGTTCAGGAGGGCGCTGCTAAAACATTAGCGTCTTGAGAGACTTTTATTAAAGCGGTTTTTGATTTCTTAATTAAAGCTTGATAAAACACAATGTAGCAGGATTAAATCGAATATGCAACCGATCGATTAAAACATGCAGGCATGCATATTGCTGAATCACATGACAAAGAAGGTCCTACAACCTATCATAATCTAATCATACAACTAAACATCTTTAAACGATCATGGTCTTCAAGAAGATCTTTTAATACGTTTGCCATGCATCATTGAATCTTTGAAACCTTCAAGTGAGATTAGATATGCCATATGTGCAGTAATATCATAAACAAAATGTAGTTTTGTAATCATCAAAATCTTTCATAATAGGGACATATTCTGGTAAGGGACATGAGGATAATTGGTTCAACACTTTACAAGAAGAAACTCCACCATAACTGTGGTTCGGTGTTATTCTTCTCTTGTTTTGTCTAGAAGAGCAATCCTCAATTCTGGCATAATCCCATCTCCCATAAATCTGATCAGCGGGACGTCCACCGGGGTGAGCTGCATTTTTGCAATTCCCAACTTTTGAAATGCCGACCAGTAGAGGATGTCGACCGAGCTCCCATTGTCGACAAAGATCCGATGGATTTTGTAGTTCGCCACATCCAATGTTATCACCAAAGCATCAGAATGAGGTCGGTAGATGTCTCGAGCCTCTCATTCTGTGAAGGTAATAGAGAAGTCTGTTATTTTTTGCTTTTCTGATCGGTTAGATAGGTTCATAACATCCGTCCAGCTCGGGCGTGAGCTTTCAATGCTCGGTTTGATGTCTTGGTTGAGGTCTCCACCAAAATGGTTCTAATATCCCTAGACTGGTCGGCTCTTCCCTTCTTTGGTGACTGAGCCCTTCTCTAATCCGGGCCCTTCACGTATTCTTGAAGACGACCTCGACGGATAAGAGTTTCAATATCCTCTTTCAAGTCGAAACACTGGTCAGTGTTGTGACCATGATCCTTGTGGTATCGAAAATACTTCCTCTTGTCTCGCCGATCAGAATGAGTGCTAAACTTTTTTGGCTATTTGAGGTATTCCTTGTCTTGAATCTCTAAGAAGATCTGCTCTGTCGAGGTGGTCAAAGGCGTGTAAGTCGATTAAACGATATGGATGCCCTTGCTTTTTTGGTCCCGTCGATCTGTATTGGACTTATTCCTGCCTCAGTTGTCCTCCTTGGCTTCATCATCTTTTCCTCTTCTTATCCTTCTCCGAACTGTTGAAAGGATTATCTTCTTCTCTTTTGGCTTCAACCTGCTCATCCTCATTGATGTACTTCTGAGCTCGATCTAGGACTTCCTTATATGTTTGGGCTTTCTTCCTTCCCAAGGAGTAGTGAAATTGTCCAGGCTTCAACCCGACCATGAAGGCTGTGATAGCTATTTTGCCATCACAGTCGTCGACCTCAACTAAGGCGTCATCAAATCGCTCTAGGTAATCCTCGATATTTTCTCCTTGCTTTTGTCGATTGGCCAGCAGGCTATTCACTAATTTTTCCCTTTCTTTTTTATTAGCGAAGTATCCGATAAATTTGTGAGCAAGATGCCCAACGAGCAGATCGACCCCGGTTCTAGCTTCCAATACCACTTCCTAGCTGGTCCTCCGAGGGTAATTTGGAAGCCTTTGCACATTGTAGTTTTCGACATGCTTTTTCGGGTCAATCTTTCCTTTGTATGTTTTGACCTCCGCCGTTTTGACATTCTTTGGTAGTGGGGCTTGAAGTACCTCTTCAGTGAAGGGTGAAGGGAAATCTTGGTACTCCGCATGAGATCAGGTTTGGATGCTCCTAGAAGGCCAGGTCAGCCTGGATTGCATGGACCGAGACGACTTTGTTGAAGGTAAACCTATTTTTGGGAATCTTGTCGAGGTCGACCTGGTTGCAGCTGACCTGGCTGGTGTTGATCTTGGTGGAGGACAACGTGATCTCTTTCGTGCTGACTGAACTTGAAAAGAGCTTGACTCGTGCTTTTTTTTTTTCGCCTCTAAAGAGTAGCAAAGATCTTCTATGGAAATAAATCTTTGTTTTGATCTGTCCAAGAAGCTTGCTGCTGCTTTTCGAATATTTCGGTTGAGAGTTGATACTCCGGCAACGACTTCCTTTATCCTTTTGAACCTTTGCAAGTCGTGGTGGTGATGAAAGAAGAACTGCTCGTAGTACCTCGTTCTACTCCAACATTAGGTGAGAGATCTTCTCTACCTTATTCTCAATGTTGTTGATTTTTGCGGGCTTCTGAGCAGAGTCTTTCTTCTTTTTGGGAGGTCTTCCTCGTTGGGCCTTAGGGGGCTCCGGTGAAGCCAACAACTCTTCAAAATATGGGAGAATCTGCCTCTTGACTCATTGCTGGAAAACAATTATTGGCTTGATAAGTCGATCCCCACAGACGACGCCAAATGTTGGTGCAAAATTTGACCAACACCAAGTAGATGAACACGTGTAGGAGATGATGGGATCTGGAAGTATGAACTCTCTGGCTCTGGCAAGGGTTTATCAGCTTGATCTGAGAAGAAGAGAGAAAGAAACAGGGCTATCGTAAGGAACAACGGTGTGGTGCCGACCAAAAACCCTCTGATGCCTAAGCTAGAGCTTGTTCCAAGACTGTAACAATAACTCTTGTAGAAAGTTGTTCGTACCTTATGAGGAGGGTTGTAGGTCTTATTTATAGAGGAGGTCCTTTGGCCAGAGTGGCTAGCTGCCCTATAGGCATGTGCCTCGTGTCGTCTTGTCGTTGGTTGAGATGAGCTGGATGAGCTCATCTATTCCGGGTTGGTCGGATCGGATGATCCTCATATTCCTGGTTTGTCTTGGAGAAGGAATCTCACCCCGTCTCAGATGATCACTATCTTTTAGGTTCGTTTTGGAGAAGGATATCTTTCTAGTTCGTCTTGAAGGAGGAGTCTCATTCTGTTTCTATGTCGAAGTCCATGTTTGATACGTACAGCTATTCCAGATTCCTCGAGGATGTGGTGTGCTAGGAAGGATTCCCTTATTTTCTTTCATCTCATCTAAAATGATCAGCTTGGCTCAAGACCGAGTTGTCAACCCTGAGTAATAGACACCGAGCTAGGCAAGGCCGAGCTATCGTCACCATCGTGTTTTCGGAGTTTTCGTAAACATTATCCTGCTAGATCAGCTCGGACGGTTTTCGCTGGTTGAGTCAGATATGGGCCTGCCGAACTGATCTGTCGGTCGTATCATCGAATGCGATTTCTACTCCACCACCTGGCTCGCCAGTGCATTCACGTGACTTATACTTTTTTAAATGCCAGGTCAGGTCTACTGATGTCCAGGTCAGCTCATGCCGAGATGACCATCCAACACATATTTTTTTTAATAGTTGTTCACTTTATTTATTTTTTTCTTTATTTCACATTTTGTTTTTTTTATTTAACAATTTTTTTTTATTAACAAAAAAAAAAGCTTTTTCATTGACTCATATTCAAAAGCTTTTATTGTTTTTTTTTTTGGTGCAATGGGCGGCATGCTCGCCACCCATTCAATTTAAAAAAAAAAAAACTGTGGGCATGTTTTGAACAAGTTGGCGCTGATGTGGTAGCAACAACGTGTTTTTTTTTACCTAAATATGAATATATTATTTTTTGCTACCTACATTTAGATTTAATAAAAAAATCATACATAAATTTGCCAAAAATCCCTTGGCTTTCCATTTATAACCATCGAATAAAAACTGATCCACACACCCAAGTATCCACTTCATCCACCTTTCATCAAAGTCAGACTTTCTCATCACAAACATTAAAAATCCCCAATCAATTGTTTCATATGCTTTGGCGAAGTTGACTTTGAATACCATCCCTGACGGCTGGCAAATCTTGTAGTCTTCAACCGCCTTGTTAGTGTTTAGTGATTAAACTTTCGATATATCTTTTGATGTTGCTTTAATATTTTTCTTATTATAAAACATTAAATTTAAAACCGAAGTTCCTAACGTTCATATTAGCAGCATCAACAGGACACTACATCAAACAATCTTATTGTCCACCAGGAGAAACCACGTGGCGAACTTTCGAATCGGTTGTTTGGTTTCCAGTTCACCCACCGTTGCATATGGGAAAATCTCGATCACCTCCGCCACCATCCCACCTTTGCTCGTTTCCGATTTGAATAAAGCTGCTCTGCTCTTTTCTCTCTTCCTCTTCAACAGATTTTCAAACTCCTCCCAATCAAACTCTAATGGCGTTCCTGTAGCCCTTGCCTTCTGATTGAATGGTCAGACAAATTCTTCTTCTTAATCTTCTCTCTATCTCCCATCATTATTGTTATTATTATTATTATCATTATTATTATTTCCTTAATTCATTTTAACGATCTTGCCATAAGATTCATGGATTCCTTCAAGAATTAGGTATAGAGAGGTTGTAATCTGACCTAATTTCGAATTCTCTTCGGATATTTGAATTAATTTTGGTGTTAATCGTATGTTTCCTTCCTTGGCCTCAATGTTATTAAAATAAAGTTTGATTGAGTAACCAATTAACCAAGTTGTGCTTTTACGTTACGAAAAACATGTTAGGGTTTCATATCCTGTGCGTCCAAGCAGTCGAAGTTGTTGTTTTTCGATTGGTTGTTCTTTGAAACCGGCGTGGGCAGGCGATCTGTTAGGGATCTGCAATAAATTGTTTGAGATCGTGCCTCTGGAAACTGGGAATTGTCAACTGCATTTGGAAGTTAAACGATTTCTCGAGCTTTCATTGAGATGTTTGGTTTATGGCGGCATAGGGTTTAATGATTTTGATGTTCTTTTAGCTATGAAATCTGCCTATGTTTAATGGGAGAAGTGGGTTGTGTTAATTAGGGTTTTGATTTTTTTTTTCTTACTTATTTTTTTGCTCTTTTTGACAGAAGAGTGGAATTCTAAATGGCTTCAGCTCAGGTTTTACCCAACTCGGCATCTTCTTCGCGTAAGCAAGGGCATCTTGAAGCTGGGAAACGTCGGGTATGCTTGCAGATTTTTGGTTGTTCTGATAATGAAAAATTTAGTTTATATTCATAATGAAATATATTTGAAAAGAATTTCCTAAAGAACGTAGTGGTATTTCATTTTGTTTATCATCTAATTCTTGATGCACATTTCCTCTGCATATGCCCATCTTTAATTCTGAGTGTGTGTGTGTGTGTTATATAATATCTTACATCTTGTGGATGATTGAAAGAAGGTTATGGGGGTATATCTAGGTTGTTAAATTTTCTATGTCACATTTGTGTTATTATGTTTACTAGTGTATCAAGGTTGCCTAGTCACACGCCTCGAGCTAGTGCATTGCCCTGGCATCTGCTCTAGATCCAGGTAGGGCACATCATGTGCATGCCTATGATGCCACTGAATGTGTTCAAAGGGCAAGGGAAAGGCAAAGGCAACACTTGACATGGATTGATAATTGAGGGAAGACATAGTTGTGTTCAGTTTAACATTCCCTCATTCAATATGTTGTAACTCCTCAAGGAGAGAGAAATAATTTATGTTTTTTAAAGATTTAGGTTATTTGCATATTCATTCTAATGTTGCTGAAAAAGTGTTCATAAGCTAAATGTTTCTTTATTAAGTTTTTGTTTCTTGTTTACCTGGTTGCTTCGGTATTCCATTTTAAACAAGTAAACCTACTGGTGAACCAGATACATCATTACAAGACCTTTCCTTTGTTGGTGTTGTTACTTTATACTGGTAGTTGTAAGAATTTTTATCACCGATCCTCATAAAACTTTATCGATTTATTCCTCTTTCTCCAACTCTCTCTTGGTTGCAGCTGGAGGAATTCCGGAAGAAGAAGGCTGAAGGGCGAGCCAAAAGGGCTGCATCAGTTGGCCAACTGCAGTCCATTGATGACAGTCATGAGAAATTAGCACAAGAAAATGAATTCAATAGACTTCTTGATTCAGATGGAGTTTCAACAAGTGAAGTAGACTCTCTTGCTGGTAGCAAACTGCCTGGGGTAACAACCTTTGATCACAGCAAAGCAAATGATTCAGCCACAACCACTGCACCAGTTTCCTCTGATGTAGCAAATACTACCCCTCCCGTCTCAGCCACTAGTGGTAATTCATTTTATACTGATTCGGTGCAGAATCATGCAAAGGATCAGGAATCTGAATGGAGCTCAGGGTATCCCGAGCCACCATATGTTTATCATGGTTACCAGGAAGCAGAGAAGAAACACTACATTGGTGATTATGGTGGACCTCAAGGATCTAAAGCTTTTGAAGGATATGATCAGTCCATTGATCTTAATCCACAAAGATTGGGAAAAGGTGATAGGAGTTTTTACCAATCTAGTCATTATAACCCCGATGAAGCTCTAACAAAAGCAGATGAAATTTATTCAAAAGAAAGCTCAGGCATATCACGTGCTCCTTTTTCAAGCATTTTTTTTGAGAAGCCACACAGTGATCCAGTGCAAAGTGACATTGGCTTTGCCAACATATCATCCAGCAATGAATACACCGGTAATATATAATATTTGAATTTCATTGAACAGTCTTGAATTTTTTGATTGAACTATTATCCTTTGCTATTCTATGTGTGTGCATATATATAACTACTTCACCAAATTGATTAACTGTTGAACATTTAATTTCTTGTTATATGTTGTTTGGTAGATCCAATTCATTCAAATGCCAAATTTGAAGAGTCTGTTCCTGAGATTGGGCGATACAGGCATGGTGTGGAAGCTAATGGTCCTACTGTTTTTGATATGGAGGGCAGGACGCATAGTAGCTCTCTTAATCATGAATCTGGTATAAACGGTATAGCTTCGAAGTCTTCACCAACACTTCCTACAGGTATGAGTTCAGATTTCAGAAGTTCCTCTGATCACAGTCCTCTGTACTCAGCATCAGCTATTCCTGAAACTGGTAGTCGTCGTACGCGTCCATCTTTCCTTGACTCCCTTAATGTGACAAGAGTCTCATCTGTACCTCAGCCGACATTTACTCAATTAGAGAAAGCTGAAAATTCTTTGTCTAAGAGTTCTGAAGTTCAAAACATGGATATTCTAGCTTCATCTTCTTCAAAGCTGCCATTCTTAGATAGTATAAATGTTGGGTCTTTTGACAAGTTAAGAGCTTCAAATCTTCCAAGCACGCACGAGCATTCCCTTAGTTCATCGGCTTTTGTTGGTGAGGAGGAGAAGGCCCTGAGCTGGAGTGTTAAAGACAGCAGCATGACGAGGAAGCAGGATGAGGATTTTGCTGCTTTGGAGCAGGTTCTTTCTCTTATTTTCCTTTCAGGGTTGTCTTTTACTCTATGATGCTCTTTCACCTTTTGTTTTATTGCTTATGCATGTCTACCCTTTGATATTAAAACTAAACTTATTCAGAATTTGATACTTTTCATTGTTCTACCTGGCTTGAGACATATCTTCTGGATGTTCTTTTAAGGAATCTTTCTGTATTAGTTTACCTTCACTTTTTATTTTATTTTTTTATTCTTTTCAGTTTATTTAAAGTTTGTTACAGCTTAAATTATTATAATTATTATAATCATGAGTGCAAATGTGGTTATAACTCTGTCTGTGCAGTGTTTTTAGCACACTGGATTTACTGGTACCATGGAGTAAAGTAGCTGAATAATGTTTATAGCTGGTACACATAGGAAATATGGTCATCAAATTCTCCATTTATTAGTAGAAGCAGGAATATTCTTGTGGCTATTCTTAGGGGTGGTTTGGGGGTGAGATTGGTCCAAAAGGTGTTTTTTGCATGTTGTATTCCCATGCCCCAAGCGCATGCTTATACACCTTCACAAGTTCTTTTTTAAGAGTTAATTGAAAGCCATCATTGTTTCATGGATACAATAATTGAGAAGCCTGTTTACTGATATAATATATATATATATATATATATTGTTTTGTCTAAAAAAAAAAATTGAGAAGCCTGTTTAAAAGACTTGGTATGAATTGCATTTTGTGTTGTCTTCCTGGTAACAATCAAATTGTCCCTTTGAAGTTGTCAAAAATCCATTAAGAAACCTGAAAGTATTGTTAGATTTTGTGCCTCTCTGAAGACAACCAAATATAAGAGAAAGCTGTTTCAGATCAAATGAGGAAACCTATAATTTCTTTTAGCCTGGTAATTTTCTAATGTAGAGAGAATTGGATAGAGTTGATAATTTAGAAACCTGGTCATATTTTCAGCTTCATCTTTCTCAGTCTCTTTGGTAGTTTTACCTTGCAGGAGGTCATACCACCCAGTATGACATTAAATTTTAGAGGCCTCCCTCATGGGAATTGAAGAGAATTTTATTTTACTTTGTGGAAAATGAAAATTGCCCAAACAAAAAACTAGTGCAATACAGTTTGTTCAGTAGACCTGCTTTTGAAGGTGGGTGTTTGGTAATGGATATATAGAATTCAAAAAGAAGAATGAGGAGAAACAGTAGCTTAAATTCCTGGTAAGGAGAGGAATTATCTTGTATTCTTGGAATGTCTTGGACCATGGATATACCAATCCATCTTGCTTACCCTCCCCCATCCTTTCAAAGGCCTGCTTGTTTCTCTCTAGCCACAAGCTCCATAAAACTGTGAAGCATTATTGCTGATATATGGGACTACCTTTATGTGGCAAAGGCTTTGGTGTTTCAGTACATCACAGTTGGGCTTTTGACTCATCTATCATCTTGTTTTGCTTTGATCTCTTTCTCTCTCTTCTCCCATTTTATGTTCTCCTAAACATTTTATCTTTCAGAAAGTCTGTCATCATCACTATTTCTCTGATGTGTTTGGTGTTTTGTTTAATGCGCTCATTTTCTTATACTGGCTACCTTTCCTTGCAGCATATTGAAGATTTGACCCAAGAAAAGTTCTCTCTGCAGCGAGCTCTTGATGCTTCAAGAACTTTAGCAGAATCATTGGCTACTGAAAATTCATCACTCACAGATAGCTATAACCAACAGGTGGGCTTTAATATATGTTTTTTTTTTCTTTTTGTTCAATGTTTTTGGTGCATGGACCTCTCAAGTCTTATCTCTACCTATCTGTAAGAGGATTAGAGAATCAATTGATGTTCTCAACCTAGGGGGTGAGGGGTATTAATGGGTCAGGAACGCGCCTAATACCTCTCTGAGAGTGCGGTTTGGTGACCGAGCTGGTTATACAACTAACTACTACGAGGATTAGAGAATCAATTGATGTCCAATTTCTCACAAACTTTGCTATTTTTCTCTTACACTCTTACATACTTCAATTATCAGCCAAGGATTATGCTGGAAGCCATTTTTGTTGAAGATCTTATGATTCTTTTCATGAAGCTACGTATTTAGTCCAAGCTTCCCTGGAGATATGTTGGCAACTTTGAGAGGAAAGGAATCAGGAAATGTTGAAGGATTTGAGTTTCAATTGTGACCTTGATGCCAAGGGTTAAAGTAACTAATAACTTATATGGAACAAGAGGTCATGGTGTCAACTTTTTTGTGGTTCTTTCGTATTTCTTTTAGAAAACGGAATACGTACATTTAGTTGGGGGAAGAATCCGCACGAATTGGATTTTTTGAGGAACGTATTGAGAGAGAATTGAATTTGGTTAGACAATGTGTGGTTGGTAAACAAGGATTGGTTTTTTTAGCAAGGTACTAAATGTATCTTCAAATATGCAATATGATTCCATACGATCTATTTTCTTTCAAGTAACAGATTCTAGCCAATCGAAGGGATCTTTTGATCAATTCATAGATCATTGTTTAGATGATTTAGTTTTTAGATTAGAGTTGCAAGTCATGATCCAAGCACTTTTTTAGATAGAGATTTCAGGAACTCTTCTTCTGTTGAAGTCTATATGTCAATGAATTTTCTGTCATTACCACTATCTTAATTCATTCATAAAGAAGTCATATATTTGATTAATCTTACAATTACACACTCGGTTTAGAGGTTCGACTATACTACTGTGCTTCTTAAACTCAATTTTTTTGATGCATGAAATGCTTCCTTCTTGATGTTTATTGTTTCTCTGAACCCTTATTTCTATTTTTTTTGGCAATCAGGAATTAGGCAATTTTTTGTCATACCATCGTGGTCTCTCTTCTGTGTTCCTATTATAAGTATTGTACCTGTGAACTGCTTATCTCACCATGATTTTGTGCTTTTTACTACGGTGTAGTTTTCAATTCTGTTTATCCTTATGATTGTAAAATCAATTCAAAGGATCATTCTGGATGCATCATAAGAAATCACTGACCTCTCCATATTTTATATTGCATGTTCCATATCTGTACTGGAGGTTGTCGTTTGGTTGGTTCCTCATTATCACAATTTATTCTTGGATTGTATCAGGGAGCAGTTGTCAACAAACTAAAATCTGACATGGAAAGGTTACAAGAGGAGATCAAGGCCCAGCTGGTAATCATCCCACACTCTGTGCCCTATGGTGCTAAATGTACATTTGTTAGCTGGTAAACTGTCCCCAACTAGGATGAAAGAATAGGAAATGTTGAAAAGGTGCATGTATTTAATATCATTGTTCAACCATCTTGCCCATGTTCATCTTATAGCAACCTACAATTGCATGACTATTCTTTTGTTGTGCCCAACAGCCCAATCTCCTCTGGGGATAATTAGTTTTACATGGTGTACATGGAATACTTTCTTATCTGATTACTTTTCGTAATGATTTGAAAGCTGTTCTAGTATCTCAAATTAAAATGTCTGGCTGTATCACCATATTACAGTTCAAGGGAACTGGGAACTATTATTGTTACTTGCTCATTCTTGGTTGGCCTGCAGCAGCTGTCGACATTTAAGTGTGAGGCACTGGTGGCATCTTTGATGCACATACTAAGTACTAACTTGCTAGAATTATGCAAATGAAGAATGTGCCATGTGTTTTGCTTTTCTTCTTCTTCTTCTTTGCTTTTTTTTATTTTGTGTTTTTTTTGGGCTAACTGTGGGTATCCTATTGGTATTAGACTAGTTGTCCAGGGCATGTGTGGTATTACCTGGCCATATTTGACCCTTGGGATAACTCTAGACCGTTTCATATGGCTGTGATGAAAGCTGAAGTCTAGACCCTTGGGATAAGTCTAGACCATTTCTTAGGTTCAATGTTGCCTCTAGGCAAATCGCTTTTGGGGTTTGAATTTGCTGTTTATTTGTTCTTCACCCAAGTTTGCTATTCCATCTTCAGTTTAGACGTCTCTAGTTCCTTAGTTCTTTCAACTTGATATGTTCATGCTATCTTTATTGTCTTAATAGGTAGTATAAGTTTACAATTACTGTGTTTTGCTAATATTGTAACAGCTGGAACTCGAGTCTTTCAAAATGGAGTATGCTAATGCACAACTAGAATGCAATGCAGCTGACGAACGAGCGAAAATATTGGCTGCTGAGGTCATTGGCTTAGAAGAAAAGGTAACAGGTTTTTAAATAATTTGATTGGCATATTTTATATTTTATTTTCTTTAATATATTTCATCTTTTGAATTTTTAAATTCTTTAAACACTAATCTAAATAAAGACTCAAATGTCTTGTAATGGACTCTCATTTCTGTCGTTAATCCCTTTCTTTCTGTAGCCATCTTTATCTGCTTGTATTCTTTGATCAGATTAGGTATCTACCCTTCACTTTGCCTTTGTAACCAATAGGCTTGTGTTGCTGGTCCCAAGTCCATAAAAGAAGAGGGTTGCTGAGGTTGACAGCTACTGTAAATAAATATCAAGACTGCTCATCTCATCAATCCCTTGGGGTTAGGCTTTGTGCTAGTGTTATTGTATAATTACATATGCTACTATTATTTTAAAGGCTGTAATGGTGATATATTATAAGAATGGTGACAACGTATTTTATCGTAGTGAAAAATTACTAAGTGCTTGGTGATGCAAGGATTTTTTTACATTTTATACAATTAGTTATACCCAATGAAATTTCTGGTACATTTGTAATTGATAAGAAGGCTTTTAAAAGTTCCAGTATATGCCAAATATTTTTTAGCAGCTATTTTGTACATCAATCTTATTTCCTTTACCTGCATCTGCAATGTTTGTCTTAGATAAAACGGCTTATTTTCCCCTGTTTAATTGTTATTTTTTTTCTCTTTCTACTAACATTTGATTAAAATGCATTATTCATTATGTTGTTTCTAGTCAAAAAAATAAAAATAAAAAAAAGTGCATTATCCATTTAGTTTTTACTCTAAAAGTCTATTGTATGTCATTGCTGCTTATATCAATTTGTTGTTAGAACATTCATGTAAAATTGTTTGGCTAGGCTCTCAAGCTTAGGTCCAGCGAGCTAAAGCTGGAGAGGCAATTGGAGAATACAAATGCAGAGATCACTTCATTAAAGTATGTTCTACACTTTCATTGTCTTATTGTTGATTCTTGTATGAACGTTTTATGATGAAATCAGCTGATATTAAGTAGGTAATCTAACATATTTCTTTGTTTGCTTATTCTTTATAAGATTCTACCTCTACTTTTCATTGGATGCGTAGTTACCAAATAATCTAACTTTACTAACCTCTTTTTTTATTAGATGATACTCGATAGTAAACTCAAACTCTAACTAACTCAAGAGAACAGGGCAACTTTGTGAAATTGGTCTGAATGCCCTTTCCTTAGGGTTTCCTTTCATTATATAGAAGAGAATGTACATTAAAGTTGCCATATTTGTCGGCGTACAAGATAAATATCATCCCTATTTACAGCCTAATTATCTTCTATTTACAATCTTGCTTTAATAGAAAACATCCCTAAAATATCGCAAATCAAATATTCTCTGATCCTAAATTATCTCCGTAACATCCCCCCTCAAATTGATGCTGGTAGATCAAAAAGCATCAATTTGTCAATCAAGAACTGATGTCGATGCCGAGAAAGAGCTTTAGTGAAGATGTCGGCAGTCTGATGTTCGGTAGAAATGTGAGGAAGAGTAATCACATGTTTGTCAAAGGCTTCTCGTATGGAATGGCAATCGACTTCGATATGTTTTGTACGCTCATGGAAAACCGGATTAGCAGCGATCTGAATAGCACTTGTATTATCAGCATGAAGAGGAGTGGAATGTAGTTGAGGAAAGCCAAGTTTTCCTAATAACCCACGAAGCCATGTGATCTCAGAGCAAGTGGAAGACATAACACGTACTCAGACTCAGTGGAGGACTTGGAAATTCTGTCTTGCTTCTTACTCTTCCAAGAAATGAGTGCATTGCCGAAGAACATGCACCATCCAGTAACAGAATGACGAGTATCTGCACATCTAGCCCAATCACCATCACTATATCCCACCAACTGTAAGGAAGAATCCTTAGGAAAGAACAACCCACGTGAAGAGGTGCCCTTCAGATATCGAATAATACGACGGACAACAGCTAGATGAAGATGTTGAGGGGCCTGCATAAATTGACCGACCTGCTGCACAGTAAAAGAAATGTCAGGGCGAGTAATCGTCAAATAATTCAAACTCCCAACGAGCTGCCGATACAAGGATGGATCTGAAAGAAGCTCGCCTTCCTCACGAAAAAGCTTGAGATTAACTTCCAAGGGGGTAAGAACAGAGTTACCCGATTGGAGACCAGCTAAGGAAATCACTTCTTGTGTGTATTTGTGCTGATGTAACAATGTACCAGACGGAGTAATTTGGACCTCAAGACCAAGAAAGTACTGCAAAGGACCAAGATCTTTCATATGAAAAGAGGTCTTGAGATGTTGTTGCAACTGCTGACGTAATTCAGTATCAGAGCCAGTAATCACAATGTCATCGACATGTACCAGAAGCAACACAATTCCTGCAGAAGTCTTGCGAAGAAAAAGAGAGGAATCAAACTGACTTTGAGCAAACTGAAAGGCAAGCAAAGTAGAGCGGAATTTATCAAACCATGCGCGTGAAGCCTGTTTCAGTCTGTACAAGGAACGGCGTAGCCGACAAACCTCCGAGGAAGGTGTAGTAAACATGCCGGGAGGTGGAGACATATAGATTTCTTCCTTTAGGTCTTCATGTAGAAAAGCATTCTTCACATCCATCTTCCTGAGAGACCACCCCTGTGAAGCAGCAAGTGCTAAAATAGTCCGAACAGTAGTCATCTTGGCAACGGGGGCAAATGTTTCAGCATAATCAATGCCATACTCTTGACGATTTCCAAGAGCCACAAGACGAGCCTTATATCTGTCGAGTGAGCCATTAGATCGAAACTTAACTGAATACACCCATTTACAGCCAATCGGTTTGACACCAGAAGGACAAGTCCCAATATCCCAAGTGTGATTCTCTTGAAGAGCCTGAATCTCTTCTTGCATGGCCTGCTGCCAACATGCTTGGGAAGCTGCCTGGGCATAAGAGTGAGGACCAGAAACAATATCGAGAGTGGCAGTGAGTGAGGTATGAGGAAGACCATACCTATCAGGTGCATGTGTAACCCGAGTGGAGCGTCGAGGTATAGGAATCACAGAATCAGGTATCGGATCAGTGTCTGGAATTAGCGTTGGAGAAGGTGGAAGACGTCGCTGATACACCAGACTTGGTTTAAACCGCTCAATAGAAGGAGACATCATCAAAAGCTGGAAGAAGAGCAACAAAGGGATCGGAAATAACCTGAGATTGAAAAAAATATTGATTTTCGAAGAAAATCACATTCCGGGAGATTCGAAATTTATTTGCATGAGCATCATAACAAATAAATCCTTTTTGAGTAGAGCTATATCCCATAAAGGCACACGTGACAGACTGGGCAAGCGATCAACAGGGGGTAAATGAACAAAACAAACACACCCAAAAGTATGAAGGGATTGATACTCAGGAGAAATGCCAAACAAACGAAAATAGGGAGAATCATAATTTAGAGTGGTAGTAGGCAAGCGATTGATCAAATAGACAACAGTAGATAAAGCTTCTACCCAGAATTTAGACGGTACAGACGAATCAATCAACAAAGTACGAACGACATCTAAGAGATGACGATTCTTACGTTTGACGACTCCATTCTGTTGAGGGGTATAAGGACAAGAACGCTAAGAGATAATCCTTTTTTTTTGAAGATACGTCTGAAACGAATGGGACATGTACTCTCAATAGTATTCTCAATTGACATGATGAAAATTATGGAGATAAAAAAAATTCAGACAGCCACGGCAAGGGAAATGCCGAAATCACAGTTCGATGAAGTCGTACCCAGAACCGACGTCACAGAGGTTGCCGACCACCTTGCAACCACTACAGAAACGGCCGGTCACCACCACAGAAGGGTCGACTGCCATAGAGAAGGCCGATGGACACCCAGCCACCGAGAGAGAACCACCGAAAAATAGAGAACCCGCAAGAGAGAACGATTCTCTACCCCAAAACCAATCGCCGACAGCTACAAAATAGTGAACCCACAAAGTGGGATGATCCAGGAGCAAGATGGAACTTGCAGAAATAGAAAAGAAATTCTTTTCTCGTCGCACACGAAAGATTGAGACCACAGAGATGAAGATCAGAGTAGGGGCTCTGATACCATGTCAAATTGGTCTGAATGCCCTTTCCGTAGGGTTTCCTTTCATTATATAGAAGAGAATGTACATCAAAGTTGCCATATTTGCCGGCGTACAAGATAAGTATCATCCCTATTTACAACCTAATTATCTGCTATTTACAATCTTGCTTTAACAGAAACCTAAAATATCGCAAATCAAATATTCTCTGATCCTAAATTATCTTCGTAACAAACTCTTTGTTATTGCTATGTCTTGAGAAACATATTTTGGCTATCCTCCGAGTAATTGATACTATGCTGCCCTTTTGTTTACATTTATTTATTTATTTATGAAATGATTTTGGTGGAACTATGGATGAGTGATGAGCATTTTTCCATTGACTACCTTTTTTTGGTTTGCTTTTCTCTTTGTGATTTTATATATGTCCACCATACCAATGGGTGATAAGAAGTACTCACCAGTGAATCCATACAGGAAGAAAGTGCACAACCGAGAGAAGGAACGTCAAGATTTGCAATTTACAATTGATGCCCTACAAGAGGGTATGAATTTCTTATCATGTATTTTATAATTTCAACTGGGATATTATTTGGGGCATTTGCATAAAACTAAGCCCTCCATTTTTTTATCTTTCTTCACCTCTTTGATCAGCATTTCTAGGGTCTTGGTGAGTCAAATTGAAAAGATTTTGTTGGATGATTTTTTGGTAGTTTGTAGATTTAGTCAAAGTTGATTTGCTAGTCCTATGTAGATGAAGCTGCTAGGAAGGCTGCGGCAGCTTCATGTTCGCTTGAATCATAGTTAGCGATTTCGTATATTCGTGTGGTAAGGGAAAAAATATAAGGCTGCGTTTAGTTTGTGATTTGAAACCTGAAATACAATCTGAAAACTGAAAATTCAGAAAATGACTTTTTATTGTTTTCTAAAAACATGTTTCGCGAGTAAAATCTTGAAAAAATGTTTCTGGGTTCATCTAACAAAACGCGTTTTTCGTGTTTTCAAATTTTCCGATATAAAAAACTGCATCCAAATTACAAACCAAACGCAGTCTAAGCATAATTTATATCTTCTTTTAAATATCTGTTGAAAAAACTGGCAAAAAAAAAGATGAAAAACAAAACAGCACATTAAAGGAAAAAAATGATTGCAAGTTTATATGAATTTCGTAGCATTTTCTAATAAAAGGCAAATTCTTTTTCAATAATTTGCAACATGTGTATAATTTGTTAAGGCATGTACTACAGAAGAGACAAGAACTTCTTTTGTCATAATGTAACACAATAGCTTTTTGTGTCATAATATATGCATTCTGTACTTTTTTTTATATGAAACAAAGAAATATTATTGCCTAGCCGTTCAGATCACCTTGGAATCCTTGTCATACAAAGTCTGCACAACCACCTTTCTGGGTTAAAGTGCTCTTTTGAGTTTTAGCTACATTTCTCCATTTCTAATATTCTATGTGATGTCAACTTTCTAATTGTTCACATCTTTTACGGCCCAAATGCTCGTTTGACTTCTATTTTGGTTCTTCTAATGCTGCTTGCCATGTTCAGAAAAGAAGTTATTGCAACTTAAGCTACGGAAAGCTTCTTCAAGTGGGAAATCTATTGATGTTACCAAGACTCCCTCTGTTACGAAAGATGTGTCAACTTCAACAGAGGATTTAAGTATGTGCAATAAACTTCTCTGTATGCTTTTATATTTTGATCCAAAAAATATTAAATACTTGTCTAAAACTTTGAGAAGTTTAGGGCCTAGGGAGGAATGAAATCTTGCATTAGATGTAATGGAATGTCTTTGCTACACTATGACATAAGCAAAGCGCCAAGCAGTATAACTGGCTCTGTTCTTAGTGGCAGAACCATTTGTGTTGCTGGTTTGGTCTCCGTCCAATGAATGTGCCACTTATAACCAAAACTTATACGGATGAGACATAATGGTTGGACCAATATAATGAGAATGTTAAATGGGACATGTTTCAAATGAAGTTCTGGATTCACAAAGCTGTTTTTGTTTTGAATCTATGTTATACAACAATAATTTTTATTATTCATTCTTGCATTAAGCATTATTTCTCACAGCTCTTGATTTCTACAGTTGCTGAAGCCTCTAATTTGGTTCGTTCAGAAAACAGTGATATAGAGGCGCAAAACACTTCTGATCAAGAGATGAATGACCTCACAACTATTTTCCTCAGTGATCGATCCACTTCACAGTTCAATCTTCCAGCTTCCTCTGTGGCCATTCCACAGGATCAGTTGAGAACTATTGACAACATTAATTCATTGATTTCAGAGGTAGTGTGTTTTCTGATATTTGTAGGCATCCTTTGGGGTTTGAATGTGTCAAAACACATCTTCAATCGATATTAAACCACAATCGATATTAAACCACCTAAAGAAGACATTCTCCTTGGTTTGCAGCTAGCATTAGAGAAGGAAGAGTTGATGCGATCTTTGGCTTCTGAGTCATCTTGTAGAACAAAACTTCAGGTAATCTTTAGCTGATGGACCTTCATCCCTTTTTTTTTGAAAGGTAAAGGAACCTTCATACGTTTTTATTTCTGCGTTCCATCCCTTATATTCATATTTGTTTCTATGACCGAAGGAATTGAATAAGGAGTTATCGCGGAAATTGGAAGCTCAAACTCAAAGATTAGAACTTTTGACCGCACAAAGTATGGCCAATGACAATATCCCTGCAAGATCAAGAGACTCGCAGCCCATGCATGATGATGCTTCGTACACAGATGAAGGGGATGAGGTAAGCATCATAAACATAGCAGCACTTTCTCTTAAATATTCACTTGGATTTGTTTCATGCCATGAGAAATATTGTAGAGCACATACAATGGAGACATTGATTGGCTTGCCATTTGAATTTGTCGTATAACTGGTTTGTTTGAAGTTCTCACCTGTTGCCATGACCTAGAGTTCTTTTTTTCCTCTGAAATAAAACTTGCTGTCCTTTTTTCCATCATTTACACTGCGTTTCATTCATAGGCAAAGCTGTTCATGCTGCTGGCTGGATTTTTTTATTTTTATTTTATTTTATTTTATCTCCTGGTCCAAAAGGGGGTAGCCCAGTACATGAAGCTCCTGATGCGGGGTCTCGGAGAAGGGTTGGACCACATTTGGTCTTTGTTCCGCGGAGAGCATTAATTGAGCAATTTGTGCTAGGAATTGTGTATTCTATGAAGAAATAATGGGTTGTTCTGATACTAATTGTTTCTTCAACAACAGGTTGTAGAAAGGGTCTTGGGTTGGATAATGAAGCTCTTCCCCGGAGGTTCATCAAAGCGCCGAACCAGCAAGCTTCTGTGATGTAATAGATTACACCAACTAGTTATTGGTTACATAAAGTCATTAGGAGAGTGGTCTAAAGGGCCATACGATCTCAGGGCTGCTTCAATTCCTTGTAGCTAAGTGGGAGAACGACCCTTGATAGCAAATTCATTGGTGAAGGATTTGACAGTTTTGAGAGAATTGAGGAGTGGGAGATTTTGGTGAACATGTGTGGATGTAACCCGGGAAAAAACAAAAAAAACAATTTGATGAGTGATTCCATTTATTTTATTGACCTCAGTCATTGATTCAATGTGTAGTAATAATTCAATAAACATGAAGGTGTAATTTCACGTGTTGTTGTACTTCTTAGTAGTTAGAATAGTGTCACAAATGACAAGGAAAATTAATGTTCTCTGCCAAATTCCATCTCATCTTGAGAATCAACGTTGAGTAGCTCTTTTTTATTTTTAATATTTTTGCCAAAAAGGGGTTAACTTGTTTTAGAAATCTCCAGCAGCCAAGTTGCAAGAATTTAACCATATACAATTTTATTTTTGCCAAAAAGGGGTTAACTTGTATTAGAAATCTCCAGCAGCCAAGTTGCAAGAATTTAACCATATACAATTTGCTCTCGTCCTGAGAGCTCTATTTACCAGAAAATGGGCAACACAGTTGCCGGTTCTAGGGACAAACAAAAAATGGACCTCCTGCAAGGAATAAGTTACAAACATTATATCATAACAAATAGCAACCACAAGAAGCAATCTCTTTGGACTTTCATGAGAGGGCATCAATGACTATTGATGAGTCAGCAGATTGATAAGCTATGAATTCCAGACATTTTCCAAACCCCAAAGTACCTCTTTTTTATTACTAACCTCCGCTTATGCTCTTTAGGGGTGTTAGTCCCACAAATCAATCGACCCGAACCTTATGGGTTGTGTTGGGTTAAGAATTAACAACTTGATCAAGTTTGAGTTGGGTCAATATTTTACAAATTAACCTGATCAATTTGAACCAGCATAAACTCATAAAGAATATTAAGTATTTTTTTAGTTTGTATTTTTATTAGAGTTACTTATTGTTATTAGATCACATAAAATTTTATGAATAAAATAACATAAATAAAAATATTATTTAAAATTATATTTATATTCGTATTTGACCTAAAAATTTTATAGACATTTATATTTGACTTAAAAATCAACTTAGGAAATGAGAATTTATAATCAATACATTAAAGTAGATCAACTAAATCAACCCAGCCTGAAGTTATTGGATTGGATTTAGGGGTCCCATTGGGTTAGATTGGTTTAAAATTTTTACAACCCTACTTGATTGGATTCGGTTAGTATTTGACCTCAACTCAATCCAACCCAACCCAACCCGTGAACACCCTTATTGCTCCTCATCGTTTGTAGTTTACAAGGAACTTAATCTAATTAAAGTAATTTATATAAAAAAAGTTCATCTATCTCAATACATGAAATTTTGGAGCACCATCTTTTTATTTCTCACGTTTCACTTCAGCATAATGGTCTCGTTTAAGAGAGCTTTTCCAAAAGCACTTTTTTGAGAAGTGCTTCCACCCAAAGCCCTTTTTTGAGTAGTTAGAATAGTATGTCACAAATGACAAGGAAAATTAATGTTCTCAGCCAAATTCCATCTCATCTTGAGAATCAACGCTGAGTAGCTCTTTTTTATTTTTAATATTTTTGCCAAAAAGGGGTTAACTTGTATTAGAAATCTCCAGCAGCCAAGTTGCAAGAATTTAACCATATACAATTTGCTCTCGGCCTGCGAGCTCTATTTACCAGAAAATGGGCAACACAGTTGCCGGTCCTAGGGACAAACAAAAAATGGACCTCCTGCAAGGAATAAGTTACAAACACTATATCATAACAAATAGCAACCACAAGAAGCAATCTCTTTGGACTTTCATGAGAGGGCATCTATGACTATTGATGAGTCAGCAGATTGATAAGCTATGAATTCCAGACATTTTCCAAACCCCAAAGTACCTCTTTTTTATTACTAACCTCCGCTTATGCTCTTTAGGGTTGTTCGTCCCCCCTATCAACCTGACCCGAACCTTATGGGTTGTGTTGGGTTAAGAATTAACAACTTGATCAAGTTTGAGTTGGGTCAATATTTTACAAATTAACCTGATCAATTTGAACCAGCATGAACTCATAAAGAATATTAAGTATTTTTTTAGTTTGTATTTTTATTAGAGTTACTTATTGTTATTAGATCACATAAAATTTTATGAATAAAATAACATAAATAAAAATATTATTTAAAATTATATTTATATTCGTATTTGACCTAAAAATTTTATAGACATTTATATTTGACTTAAAAATCAACTTAGGAAATGAAAATTTATGATCAATATATTAAAGTAGATCAACTAGATCAACCCAGCCTGAAGTTATTGGATTGGATTTAGGGGTCCCATTGGGTTAGATTGGTTTAAAATTTTTACAACCCTACTTGATTGGATTCGGTTAGTATTTGACTTCAACTTAATCCAATCCAACCCGTGAACACCCTTAATGCTCCTCATCGTTTGTAGTTTACAAGGAACTTAATCTAATTAGAGTAATTTATATAAAAAAAGTTCATCTATCTCAATACATGAAATTTTGGAGCACCATCTTTCTATTTCTCACGTTTCACTTCAGCATAATGGTCTCGTTTAAGAGAGCTTTTCCAAAAGCACTTTTTTGAGAAGTGCTTCTACCCAAAGCGCTTATGAAAAAACTGGCCCCTCTCAGCTTCTTCTAAAAGCTAAAAACTATTTTTTCCCACCTCAGTTTTATTAGAAGCAGGTGTTGCCAAACACCTCCAAAAGTGCTTTTGTTCCAAAAGCACTTTGAAAGACAATGTGATAAAAAACTATTTATGTTACAGAAAAAAAAAGTATTACAGCACCCTTACCTACTTTGCTTCGAAAGAAATAAACACGTCTTTATGCGTGCTTTTATTACCCTTATGAATTGTTGAATGCCTTGAATCACATGTTATTGTGATTGGGCTGCAATCGCAAAATCTAGTTTTGCGTTTTTTTTTTAATTTAGAGTAAAATTTATTTTTAATCCTATCCTATATTGCACAAAACGTTGGGGATAACATTAAAATTAGTCCAATCCTATCCAATCTAAGTCAATTCCATAAAAATAATCCTATCATATCCTGTGCACCAAATGGACCCTAAAAGTAAGGGTGTAAACCAACCCGACGGTTTGGGTTGGGTTGAAAAAACTCAACCTAAACTGTTCGTGTTGCGTCACGGGTTGGGAGCCTAAAAAATCGACCCAACCCAATCCGAACCGAACTAGTTAGGTATTATGATATGATGATGGATGAATGTGATTTTATTTAAAATATCTTGATATTTTATGGTTAATTTGAAATGATTGTCAAATTTACATGTCCATATGGTTGTATTTGAAATTGAAACATTACATACTTGATGTTTATTAGTATAAAATTTATATGTAAAATTTACAAGTATAATTTAACCCATTTCAAGAGTCAAAAACCCGAATGACCAACCTAATTCAATCCGAACTAGTTTGGCTTGGGTTGGGTTGAAGGGCAGTTTGGTTTAGGTTAGGTTCCAATTTTTTCAACCCGAATTAGTTTAAGATGGGTTGAGGTTTGGCTCTAACCCGATCCAACCCAACCCGTTATACCCTACCTAAAAGTAATAAGTTCAAATCTGGAAATAGCTTTTTCATAATGGCGCTGTGTCCACTGACCCACGCTTGGCCTATTCTCCAGACCTTCCCATAGTGGGATCCTTGGCAATCGACAACACCTTGTTCATTATTAGAGATAAGTCTGCATTATCAGATTATTACAGATGATCTCAGCAGAAAGAGGATTTTTCATTTTAATTTTTTTTCCCTTATAAATTTCAATAGGACGAGGGTTTAGTTAAGCTTGACAATGAAGATCAGATATCAAGGAGTGATCATTTTTTATAACTTCCCCTCATTGATCAATGAAGAGTGATGCTCAGAAAGCTAACCAAGTCAGATTAAGGGCTCACGCGTTTGGTTGGTTTGTATGATTAACAGATACAAAAATTACTTGACAGCTATAGGACGAGATTCTCTATTTAGGTGCTCCTTTTGGTTTTCCTATTGGCACCTAGAAGGCTGGAACACAATCATTAGTAGCTAAGAAACAGTGAATCTATGAATGAGAAAAGGACGTTTAGATGGATCATGGATGGTTGTAAAAAACCAGAAAACATAGAATTCTAAACGAACCTAGCTATATGATTATACACAGCATTTGTTGGGGATGACATGAGAGAAAGCGAACTGGGCTGGTTCAGCCATGTCCAATGAAGGGTAATAATGACTGGGCCAGTGATAAGTATAGAGATGTGGAGGTTTAAGATTTTGAAAAGCAAGGGCTTTTCTGAAGTAGTAAGGAACGACTTGGATGCTTGTGATGCAATAAAAAGTGTGGTCCTATGAAGTGTACAATGGTGACGAGTTTCTTATAAATTAGTTCGGATATATTAGGCTTCATCTTGTTATTAATCAATTTATGTATATATCTTTGATAGATTAGCTCGGGCTTGAGCCTCTGATCTCTCGCTAATCTCATCATTCTTAAACCACTCAACCTTGAGCCCCGCTGCTATCCTTTCTTGTTATTGCAGTTACAGAATGTTGGGCTTCTTAGTTATCATTTTTATTGTATTTTGATAACATAATTTTCTACAGCTCAAAACTCCATCAACTACATGACCTCATATTAACACTGCACTACATGTAATTCTAAATTTTTGTATGCAACATGTCAAAGCTGCAATCCCTAAAGTTTATTCTTATATCCTGATGTTCATGCTTCCCTTGTACCTTGTACTAGTCTCCCAAACAACGTATTAATACAGCAAAGATAGTTACAGAAATTTTTTGAACCTAATCCTTCACGTGTAGGTTGCTATATTAACATATGGGTGACATATATAGCTGTAGACCAGCCCCTAAACCATGTCACCAATTGCTTATTACTCTTTCCTTGGTTCACAGTTTTGTGGTCTGAACCCCTAAACCATTTTAATTGCTACTGTTTCGTTCCTTGTCCAACTGGTGCTGCTCGCTTTATGTGTTGGATATTTTTAGCTTTATTTTATTTTGATGTTTTAATTTATAGCATATCTATCTTAACATTAGAATTTTCTTGTACTTAATATGAACTTTGTCTCTTTATTGCCCAACATTTTTGTCAATAAAGCATGGTTGATGTAATGTTCTTTTTAACTTTGATGGGCGACGTCAATCATATAATACTCCAAATCACTCCTCCACTTAACATAACATGCTTTAATTGGCATCACTTTTATATCTCCGTCCTAATAGCTAATGAAGCCTAAATATCTAGGAGCATGTTTGGTTCAAAAACAGTTTTTGAAAACAAAATTGTTAAACCAGTTTTTTACAGCTTTTCCGGAAACGATCTTGTTTCCTCACAAATTTTAGAGTGTATGACTGCAGTATATTTATTTTTTCAAAAACTGTTTAATCGAACTCTTCAACAGATGATTTATGTTTCCAAAAAAATAAAAAAAAATAAAAATAAAAATTGAATTCTTAACCAACCAAGCCTTAGATGTGATGTTTCACTCCTTAGCGTCTCTTGGTTTTCAGTCTTCATGGTTTCTCTACCTCAATATCTGTTCTCACTTCAATTACATTTAAGGTTCTCAATATTAGTCTTAGTAATCTTGAGCATTTTAAATTTGGAAAATTTACCAAAATAACATCTTAAAAATATCATTTTTCAAGAATAACACATTTTGTTTTAAATTTATATGTATAATAATATGTTGGACCTTGTAAAATGTCTAGAATGCCCTATTTCTTTTAACTTAAACACAACTCTCTCACACTCATTCCAAAATTACGCCATTTCACCATCACTCAACGGTTTCTCCCTCCTCGTCTTCATTCTCATTCCACCATTAACGTTCTCCTCTCTCATTGTGCTTCTTCTTCTTCGTCTGCAACTATTTCCCCTCCTCTCTTACTGATATAACGATTCTGATACTATTGATTAATCAATTCTCCCTTAAAATTGTACAAATCTAGTCGACTGGCTTGAATTGGCCATAACGTTATTGATTCGTTTCTTTTTACAACTGATATATTAGTTCTGATATGACTGATAAATCATTTCTCCTTTATGAATGTAAAACATATACAACTGATACCTCGGTTATGATATTACCAATGTATTGATCCTGTTATTTTTTAAGCAACATAATATCAAAAAATAACTAATGTATTGGTTCTGATAGTATCGATACATAAGTCGTGTCACACCTCGCCCCATTGATCCAGAGCGAGGTACAACAGTTAGGGCCTCGAGTGCTTACTCCACTGGATTAGTGTCGAACATATAGAAGCATAGTGACTCGCATTAACAATAATACAATATAGATTACTTAGGAAAATATGGTTATATTGCACATATAACATTTGTTAATTATTACATTCCTTAGAGCAAAAAGATAACAAAAAGGTAACAAGGGCGAACCCGTACAAAAGTATCAAAATGACAAAAGAGGAGTAGTCAAAAAAGGCATTTAGAAATCTGGAACCATCGCCACCATCATTAAACCGATTTGATAGGACCTGAGGAGAGTACATACACAAAGGTCCCAACATAGGTCGGGTTTGGCCATAACCCCCAGAATAAATCCATCCTGACCCATCTTAATTCCCTGGAAATATTAACAACGGGGTGAGCTCAACAACTCAATGAGATCAAGCAGGGTAAGCAAGTCTTACATGCATAATAATGAATACATAACAACAGTCATCAAATAGTTATGACACAACAATACAATCAAACAATGATATGATTGAACCTTGGTCACACGACATCACAGGCCAGGTAACATTCACTCGCAACCTGTGATCCGAAGCACCAGTAATATAACCAGCAATTGAGAGGTCTCATGAGTTCCAGTGCCAACCACTGACAACGTCACTCTGCCAGGGCCAGCGTAATGGCATAACATCCAATAATATAACCAGTGACAGCGCCACTCTGCGGAGCTACTATTGCACCCAATAATATATTATTTTGAAATAGACACCCTCATGCATGAAGTAAAACATGGTAACAAATATGATGTATGATGCTATGTAATTCAATATTAAACAAGTAAGAAATGTAAACCTAGCCTTCATTCCCCACCTTAACACACTTGTAGTGGTGTAACGCTTTTTTCTAACTTATTGAAGTGTGCAGGGACGCGAGATAACTCAAAATGGCGAAGGAGAGCGAGGGGGTCAGCGAGTGAACTGAGGGGGGCAATTCCAATTTATAGGGTGGCCCCTTGAGGCTGGCCCCTCATGGGGATGGTCCTTTCTTTGGGACCGTCCCATTATGAGGGTCTACATCTTTCTTTGAGGGGGGCTTTTACCCCTTATTGAAATTACACGTGGACAGTTTTCAAGTTGTTGAATTTGTTTCTACTGTAGAAAAATTGGGGGGTATTACAGTCAACCCTCCTTAAAAGAATTTCATCCTCGAAATTTAAATAAGGTAGGATGATTTTTGAAAAAAATGTTTTTGGCATCTAAGTAAAATATTTACTATTCATCATCTTCTTCAATACTCATATTTGCATCCTGATTTGAATTTTTGCTATGTTAGGATGGTTTAGAACTGTAACTTGTTGAATCGTCAAACATCTGTGCCAAAGACAAAACAAGAAACCCAAGAGCATAGAATAAGAACATAAAGTATTTTATTTATATGTAAGAATGCAAGTGCTATACAAACTAGTGAGGGTATTTTTGCTTGATCTCTTGCTCCAATTCCCACATTGCTTCTTATATTCTGTGATGGTTCTAGAGGATTTTTACTAACGGAATGCTCTTGTTTCTCAAGTCTTGTGTCTTTCTGTCCAAGATTTGCACAGGATATTCTTTATATTTATTTCCTTCCTCAATTTTAACTTCAAAGGAGGGTATGATGTGTGAAGGATCGTGAAGATATTTCTAGAGCATGAATACATGAAAAACATTGTGTACCTTGGACATGGATTGTGGTAAAGACAGACGATATGCAAATTTGCCGACTTGATCAATAATTGGAAATGGTCCAATAAACCTTGGAGACAATTTTCCCTTAGACTTCAAATCTTTTCACACTTTTAAATGGTTGGATCTTTAAAAGAACCGAGTCGCCAACTTGAAATTCTAGAGGTTTTCGTTGCTTGTCTGTGTAACTTTTGTGTCTGCTTTGGGCGGTACGGAGTTGTTCTTTAACGAGCTTTATTTTCTCAGTGGTTTCTCGGATGAGATCAAGACCAAGCTGTAGTCGATCAGACATATCTACGCAACACAAAGGTGATCTACATGGTCGTCCGTACAGTGTTTCATACAGAACCATCTTAATGCTTGTCTGATAACTATTATTATATGCGAACTCTACTAAATGCAGGTACTTTGTCCATCCATCGTTAAAATCTAGGGCACAACAACGTAGCATGTCTTCCAGAATTTGTATAAGCCACTGAGACTGTCCATCTGTCTGGGAATGAAAGGCAGTACTCATAAGAAATTTCTTACCCAGCCTGGCCTAAAAGCTTTGCCAGAATTTGGATGTGAATCTAGGGTCTCGATCACAGACGATGGTTAGAGGAATACCATGGAATCTGATGATTTCTCGTTCATAGATTTCAGCTAACTTGGATGGAGTATCGGTAAGTCTAACTGGTATAAAATGTGCAGCTTTGGTTAACCGATCAACAATTACCAAGTCCTTGAAGCAATGCATCCGTGTACAGTATGAAACCAATCCCATCCTTTGGAGTGGTCAGAACAAGTGTTGAAGTCAGCTTTTTCTTGAGTTCTTGAAAGGCTGATTCACAGGATTCACTCCAAATAAAACGCTTGTCCTTTCGGGTTAGTCTAGTGAGTGGTTCAGCAAGTTTGGAAAAATCCTTGATGAACCGTCTATAATATCCATCTAATCCGAGGAAGCTCCTAATTTCTGTGACATTAGTTGGTTGTTTCCAACTAAGTACCTCTTCTACCTTGGCTAGATCTACTTTGATGTCATCATGGGACACGACATGACTGCGGAACTTAACCTTAGTCATCCAAAATTCACACTTGCTGAACTTGACGTACAACTCATGCTGCTAAAGGATACTAAGTACAGTTCGCAAGTGTTTCTCATAGATGTCCTCTATGGGAGAGCATATCAGAGTATGTCATCGACAAATACAACGACAAAGTGATCTAGGTATGGTCTGAAAATGTGATTCATTAAATTCATGAACGCCGCAGGTACATTTGATAGGTCAAATGACATTATAGTGAATTCGTAATGACCATATCTGGTTCGAAAAGCTAATTTTGGGATGTCTTATTCCTTAACCCGGAGTTGGTGATACCCCGAGCGAAGGTCAATTTTTGAAAAGAATCTTGCTTCCCTTAATTGATCGAACAAATCTTCTATTCAAGGTAACGAGTATCTGTTCTTAATAGTGACTTTGTTCAGCTTTCTATAGTTAATGCAGAGTTGAACTGAACCGTCCTTTTTCTTGACAAAAAGAATTGGAGCACCCCATGGTGACTTGCTCTTTCTTATAAACCCCAGCTTTTCCAATTCCTTTGACTGTTTATCCAGTTCAACTAATTCTACATTAGGCATACGGTAAGGTGGAATGTAGACAAGTTTCGTACCAGGAATCAACTTAATTTTAAAGTCAAATTACCGAGGAGGAGGGGGTCCTGGAAGTTTGTCTTAGAATACCCTTGGATATTCAAGAACAACTGAAATATCTTTCAAGCTGGGAGGATGACTGGATACTATACTTTCTTTATCCTAATCAAGTATTAAAAGAGCTTGCATTTGAGATCTTATAAGGGACACAGTAGAATGATGAACATGTCCACGGACCCCTTGGCTTTTTAGGTTATCACCATTGGACAATGTCAGTCGAACTTGCTTCTTCTAACAATCTATTTGAGCGTGTAAAGGTGTTAACCAGTCCATACCTAAGATAATATCAAAATCAGAGAAATCCATTACTAGGAGGTCCGCTACCAACTGATGATCCAATATTGTAAGTTCACAATTAGAACATATTTGATTTATTTTTGTACCTAGTTCTATTGGCGTGGATACCATAATTGTAACGGGAGTAGGCTTCGGTTGTAGTCCTAATTTCTAGACTACATGGGTAGCAATAAAAGAATGCGTAGAACCCGAATTGAACAAGGCATGTACCAACATGTTAAGAAAAACAAAGGTACCTTCCACCATGTTATTTTTTGGCATCGGTCTTTCAGCAACAATGTAGGCGTGTCCTTGTTTCGTAAGGCCTTGTTGCTGTCTGGGTGGTGGTGGAGCTATCAAGGCTGTTTGCTGAACCAGTGCAGCTGGGGTCCTGAGTTGGCCAGGGGCTAGGAGAGGAAAATTTTGTCGAACGTGACCCACCTGGCCACACTTGTAGCACACACAATCTCGATCCTGTCGTTGTTGATTTGGAGGAGGTGGTGGAAACGTCGGTTATTTCCATTTCTTTGGCCTGCTTGATTTTGGCGATTGCGAAGGTTCCTTTGGAAATTTGGTTGTGCTGGAGCAAGTGGAGCGAACTGGAGACTAGGGTTTTGCGGGATTCCCATGTTGAGGCGAGCGTTTTGATTTGGCTGGTAAGGTCGCTTCCTACATACTGGCCCAACGACTCTCTTTCTCTAGTTGCACATATGTTCGTGCTCAAGGTTCTCCTGCTCATAATTTATAGCCATATTCACCAATTTTCTAAAGTTATCAAACTTCAAGAAGGCAAGGGCCTGCTGAATGTCGAGCCTCAATCTGTTAAAAAACTTTTCGGCTTTGTCCCTCTCGGTAGTGATGGTAGCAAGAGAAAAAGTTGAAAGTTTCGTGAATTTGGCTGCGTATTCCTGGATTGTCATACTTCCTTAAAAGAGTCTTGCAAATTCCTGTCTTTTCTTCCTCTTGACAGCATTAGGAAAATATTCATTGATGAATTCAGCTTCAAATTGTTGTCATGTCATGGTACTGACATTTACTTGAGGATCTTCCTTAACTGTTTTCCACCAGAAGTTGGCATTTTCAGCTAACTGGTAAACAATAAGAGGAATCTTTCTTTTTTTAGACGCTCCCATTGCCTCGAGCGCCTTTCGAGTTTCTTTGAGCCACTTGTAGGCTTCATCAGAGTTTGGCTTTCCATCAAACATGATGGGATGACGTCGTTTGTATTTGGTAATTTTATTGGTCATCTGATCCCTCTTCTACTTAGCCGGTTCTAAGTGCGGCTGAGGGACCGCAGTCTGACGATCAGCAACACTATGGACTGAACCTCTCATGGACGCCTTCATGTATTCAGTAAAGACTTGGAAAAATTGCTCCATACTAAATCGTACGGCTACTCCATTGGAAGAAGCTGCAACATTTTGTTCGGCGGTCGGGGCATTAACGTTGTCGTCCATCGCTTGTTCTGATGTTGACGGAGTAGGTTTAGATCCAACGTCCTCTTGCGGTTGCATAAATACAGACGCTTGTCGAGAGGAGCTAGGGTCGTGTTGACTTCTTGTTTGTACCGGCATTGTCTACAAATTGACTTGATGGTAGCACAAAATGTACGACATAACTTCTGAGGAAGTCAGGAGGATTGATTCGTGATGCAGTGCACATGCATGGTTCTTGAGTGACATGTCATAGGTTTTAACCTCCTAGTTTTTTAGGCTAGGTAATAGGGAAAAATGAGGAACCTTAGAGCACCGTGGCACTATACTTTTAGGTTGGTCTAAAAACAAAACCATGAATGTGATTTTTAATATTTTTAAAGACTATTATAGTAGTATTTGCGTATTTAAAACACTTTTAAAAAAATTTCTTGTGTATTTGACAGAATAATTATGTTGTTGAACATCAGTACATGCCACATATATTTCCTCAACCTTTTCTTTGTGTTGTCACCTACATATACATGTCGCAATTCCTTTGCACTTGTTTATACTATGCTCACCTATCACCAAGACTTGACGATTCCTATTATCGTCCAAATTCATACGTCCCATTCCGCATGAATTTGGTGATAAGGGACGTGGTCCAGTCTAGGGGATCTGTGCGCGGCCTTTTGCAAATTCCTGTGGAAAATCGTTTACCATAATTATCTTTCAAGTTCTCGCGTCCCATACTATGTGAACTTAACGATACTGATGGTAAGTCAGACTTCTGCCATGAACTGCTACACAACAGGTCCGTAGGTTACCTCATCTCGCGTTTTCGTCAGTATTTGTGTGAGTTTGTTGTGTCCCACACCACGTCAAACCCATTAATAGCCAAAAAATATGCTGGACGAGTGGGCCTACCACAGATAGTCTAGCACACAACATCATATAATGTTTAGTATATTATGAGCTAAAAATTCGACATGTAGTTCTTTTTTTTTTTTTTTTACAAAGTTTGACAAAATATTTCAACTGCTACAAGGATATCTAAAATACCTCAAACTACTTCAACCTACTATGAAGCTATGTTAGATTACTGAAAATTTAAAAACGTATTCACTGTGAGTAAACTATTGAGGAGGTGCGAGATCAAAATTAAAATTTTCAGAGGAGAATTGAGATACTGACTGTTCCATACTGGGAGAGTATGGAAGAGTTTCCATAACTTGCCTAGCAAATGCTGGGTTAGGAAACTGGGAGGCCCTAATGTTGAGGTTAAGATTCACCGACGAATCTTGAGCCTGTTGGGACGACTGTCCAAATTCTCTCTCACCTGACACCGGAGGAACGATCTTTGGTAGTGCAGCGTAGCTTTCTGCACGCCACTTAAGCAGTGAGTCGATAACCTCTTTTTGTTCTCTGAGGCTGCAATTTTGTTCTTCAAGACTACAATTTTGTTTTTCGAGGGTGCGATTTTGTACTTCAAACTAGTCTTTCATGTTTTTCATTACTCGCTCCTCGGTTGCCAATATCATTTCTCGCATTTGATCCACAAGTTGTTGTTGGGTAACAATATTGGTTTCTTGTGTTGTGGATGGAGAAACATATTCTTCTGTAGGAAGGTCTGCCTCCTCTTCCAGAATATCGGAAAAATTGAGGTTAAAGTCCTCAAGGTCTTATGGAGAAGTGTCTTCCTCGATGTCAGGAAAATCTTCCTTCTTAGTTGGCACATTTCCTTGCCTCTTAACCACACGACTTCCCTTGGGTCTACTTGAGTTCAATACACTTACGGTGATGTCGCCGTACAAGGGAGAAGTTATCTCGGTTGGGATAGGAAAAACTCCAAAACGACGGAACACTTTATTTAATAGTGGTTCGACTGCTCCTACATCCACTACCTAGCCTCCTCAGTTAGGATTTGTTCAAACTCCACTATGGACCTTCTTACGGGTGAAGATCGAACCAGTACACTTTCTCAACTTATGGGTGTGAGAATTTCTCAACTTATGTGTGTGAGAACTACCGTTTCTCAACTTACGAGTGTCAGAGGACCGTTTCTCAACTTGCGGGTGTGAGAGAACCTATTTTCTACTTACAGGTGAGAGAGAACCCATTCTAAACTTACGGGTGTGAGACAACCGTTTACAACTTTGAGCAACACTTGCTCTAACTCAGTGACTTGGCAGTCACTACAAACTGAATACAAGATGAAATATGATTCCCTTTACTTAGAATCAAAGTGATACTTACAAAGCTTTGGATTGAACCTTCTGTGATCACAGATTCATCAAAATATTTATGATGAAGTTTATGCTGAAAATAGGTTCAAAGAAATTTTGTCTTTTTCAGTGGGTTTTAAAAATAATGAAGATGAAGATTAATCAACCCAGAAGACTTTAAGTTTTTCTTTCAAAAGATCGTAAGATCAAGCGCAAGTGAAAGAAGACTAAGTTTCAAAAAGTGTTTAACACAAACGAAAATTGTTAATCCGTTTTGAATGAATATCAGTTTCGTATTTCATTAGTGGTTTTTCTTTTCTAAGGCAACACGTATATATAGGACTAACAAAGGTGCAATGGACTTGATGATTTTGGCGCTTTAGGTTATCTCAAATATAACGTTAACATTCCTTCCCGAAATGGATCGATTCAGCTCAATGCATATTACGACGATAGAACCTGAATCATCTGATCTTTTCTTGAAAGAAGAATGTTTTGACGAAGTTTTAGAACGTTTAAAAAGTTTTGAAAAAGTTGTTGTACGATTCTGAAAAGTTCTAAAAAGTATTCGTACGTTTATGAAAAAGTTAACAGAAATAACAGTAATGTCAGAACAACACAAATATCTTTTTCGTCATTTTGTTCCTTTGAGGGCGCTCATAGAACATCAACGTCCTACTGAACAATGAAGTGAGGGCACTACTGAATAGTAAGCGTCCTGACTTACTTTGAAAATTGAACGACTCAAATCGTGAGGGCGCTACTTCGCAATAAGCGTCCTGCTTTGTTTTAAAACATTTGACACACGAGGGCGCTACTTAAGATTTAGCGTCCTGAACTTTTAAAATAGTTTTAAAACAATGTTAAGTGCGCTGACAGATGGTAAGCGTCTTGAAAGTTATTTAAGTTGATTCTAAAGATGAGGGTGCTCCTATTCAAGTAGTGTCTTGATAATTTATTTGAGTTATAACTTATCAACGTCCTTAAAGATAGAAATCACTTAAAGACAAAAAGAACTTTCAGCGAGCTGAAACTAAGTTAGCGTTCTGACATTCTCAAAGGTTGATAAAAAGAAAGGTTGATAAAAAAAAGGTCGCTACTAAAAAGTAAGCGTCCTTATTAATCAGTTCAATTCAACCTTGAGCTTCCTAATATTTTATCAGCGTCCTGACTCGTCAAGTCTAGAAGGGCGCTGCTAAAACACTAGCGTCCTGAAAGACTTTTATTAAAACGATTTTTGATTTATTAATTAAAGCTCGATAAAACACAATGTAACTGGATTAAATCAAATATGCAACCGATTGATTAAAACATGCAGGCATGCATATTGCTGAATCACATGACAAAGAAGGTCTTACAACCTATCATAATCTAATCATACAACTAAACATCTTCAAACGATCATGGTCTTCAAGAAGATCTTTTAATACGTTCGCCATGCATCATTGAATCTTTGAAACCTTCAAGTGAGATTAGATATGCCATATGTGCAGTACTATCATAAACAAAATGTAGTTTTGTAATCATCAAAATCTTTCATAATAGGGACATATTCTTGTAAGGGACATGAGGATAATTGGTTTAACAATCTTCCCCTTTTTGATGATTTCAAACACATTACTGTAGGCTTTGAAGCAAGCTAATAAAATAATATGTGTATGCATGAGATGCAGTACTAATGTTTCTTGTTTCATATGATATGAGTGTATTACCAGTGAATATACATAAAATATCACTAAGACTCCTCCTTAGTGTTAAACTCCCCCTGAGTTTATGATGCTTCAATGATAGTACTTTCTCCCCCTTTTGAAATACCAAAAAGAGTAAAGTAGCATGAAATATATCTCCCCCATATAGAGGTAAGCACCAAAGTATCACATATCGGTCTCAGAGAACATCCCAAGCTCTCTGTGAATATGAACAAACTGGTCTTTTGGTAAAGCTTTAGTAAATGTGTCAGCCAGTTGTTCTTTGGTTCCAATATGAGATAATACGACTTCTCCATTTTGCACATGATCCCGTAAAAAGTGATGTCTTATTTGAATATGCTTAGTTCGGGAGTGCAATACAGGATTTTTATTCATGTTAATAGCACTAGTATTGTCACACAATATTTTAGCACATTGAATAAACATTTGATAATCCTGAAGTTGTTGTTTCATGTATAGAACCTCAGAACAAGAACTTCCAGCTGTAACATATTTTGCTTCAGTTGTGGATAATGCCACAGAATGTTGTTGCTTGCAAAACCAAGAAATCAAAGAATTTCTAAGAAAGTGACAAAATTCGGAGGTACTTTTCCTATCAGTTAGACTACTAGCATAGTTAGAGTCTACATAACCTTTGAGATCAAAAGTAGTACCTTTGGAATACCAAATTCCTAAGTGTGTTGTGCCATTTATGTATCTGAATATTTGTTTGACACACTTTAAATGAGATTCTTTAGGTTCAGATTGAAATCTTGCACAAAGACACACACTGAACATGACATCAGGTCGACTTGCTGTTAAGTACAAAATACTTCCAATCATGCTTCTATAAAGTTTTGAATCAATTGATTTACCTTTTTCATCCTTATCTAATTTGATTGCAGAGGTACAAGGAATATCAATCGATTTCAAATTGTGCATTTGAAACTTTTTAACCATTTCCTTAATATACTTTGATTGGCTTATGAAGGTGCCTCACATAGTTCTTTGTTCGATGCACCAAAATGATGTCATCCACATAAATTTGAACAATAAGCATATTGTCATTGTGATGTTTGATAAACAAAGTTGGATCTAGTTTTCCTTTTTGAAACTTATGATCTAAAAGAAATGAACTTAGTCGATCATACCAAGCTCTTGGAGCTCGTCTTAATCCATTTAAGGCTATGTGGAGTTTGAACCTGGAGGTTGTTCCACATATAACTTTTCGTTGATGTATCCATTTAGAAAAACATTCTTTACATCCATTTGGTATAAGAAAAATCGTTGTAACAAGCATAGGCAAGTAACATTCTTATTGCCTCTAATCTTGCTACTGGGGCAAAGACTTCTTCGAAGTCTATGCCTTCTTCGAAGTCTATGCCTTCTTCGAAGTCTATGCCTTCTTCGAAGTCTATGCCTTCTTCTTGGTTGTACCCTTGTGCAACCAATCTAGCCTTATTGCGGACAATGATACCTTGTTCATTCTTTTTGTTTCTAAAGATCCATTTGGTTCCTATAACAGATTGGTGAAAAGGTCTAGGAACTAATTCCCATACTTTGTTTCGCACAAAGTGTCCTAGTTCTTCTTGCATAGTAAGAATCCAGTTTTCATCTTTCATTGCCTCTTCCACTTTAATTGGTTCAAATTGTGATACAAAAGCAACAAGCTCCTGATCTTTTTGAATTGAAGCTCTAGTGGATATACCCTTTCGTGGATCTCCTAAAATTTGATCTTGGGAAAGACCTTGAAGCAGTCTAAAGTTTTTAGAAGATTCTAAAGATGGTTCAGGCTCAGGATCTATAACCTTGGTTGTATTGGGTTCATTGTCATCAAAATTTAATTGCTTAAATTCATTCTCAAGACTTTTCTTATCAATACTTTATCAAAGTTTACATGAATTGATTCTTATACAGTTTGATTAGATTTGTTGAAGACTCTGTAGGCACTACTGTGAGAAGAATATCCTAAGAATATTCCTGTCTTATTTAGGTTCAAACTTATCTAAATTGTCTTTATCATTAAGAATAAAACATTTACATCCGAATACTAGGAAGTAACTGATGTTGGGTGTTCTACCCTTCCATAGTTCATATGGAGTTTTATTCAAATCTTTTCTAATTAGAACTCATTTCATCACATAACAGGCAATGTTTATAACTTCACCCCAAAAATAATTTGCAATGTTATACTCATTAAGCATGGTTCTACAAATCTCCTGTAGAGTTCTATTCTTTCTCTCATCTACACCATTTTGCTGTGGTGTCCTAGGGGCTGATATATGGTGAGTGTAACCTTGATTGTTACAAAATTCTTTGAGATTTTTATTGACAAATTCACCACCTTTATCACTCCTAATTATGTTGATTTTGTGACCCTTTTCATTTTTGACACTCTTACAAAATTTTATAAATGTTTCACAAGCATCAGATTTATGAGCTAATAGAAATACCCATGTGAATCGAGTAAAGTCATCAACAATCACAAACACATATGATTTACCACCTAAGCTTTGAGTTTTGGTTGGTTCGAAAAGATCCATGTGAATCAGTTTGAGAGCTCTAGAGGTTGATTGATGCTTCTTGCTTTTAAATGATTATCGGGTATGATTACCAAGTTGACATGGTTCACATACCTTGTCATTTGAGTAAGTTCCTTTCGGAATACCCTTCGCAAGATCATGTTTACAATTCTAGATATGTTATCCATATTAACATGAGCTAATCTCCTATGCCATAGCCATGCATTATTACAAGAGATAACACTTAAACATGTTACATTTTGTTTCTTCATGTCATTAAAGTTTGTGCAATACACATTCTTAATTCTTGATGCCATGAATGTAACAGTTTTATTAGCATGCTTGACAATGCACCTATTTGCTTCAAATAAAATGTTATAACCCTTGTCAGATAATTAACTTATGCTCAAGAGATTATGCTTCAGCCCTTTAACATAAAGTACATCAGATATGGATAGAAAATTGTTACCAATGGTTCCGATGCCTTCAATGTCACCTTTGCTGTCATCTCCGAAAGTGACTTTTCCTCCTTTATTTTTTTCAAGGCTCGGAAATTTAGATTTATCTCCAGTCATATGCCTTGAGCAGGCGTTGTCTAGATACCATATATCTTCATTTTTGCTTATCTACACAACATAAAATACATTTGACTTTGGTACCCATGCAAGTTTGGGTTCATGCATGTTAGCTTCAGTAAGAACATATTTTTCAATCCATGCATAGTTCTTCTTCTTTCTACTTAAGACATTACATATAAGTATGGTATGACCTTCCTTATGACATTTTTGGCATATTGATCGTTTGGTCAGTAAGCTATTGTATTCCTTTTGTTTTGACCCATGAGTATAGCCTAAGCCAGTTTTGTCTAATACACATATTTGTGATCCTAGCATCGTGTCGAAAAACTTTTGACCATTTGTGAATTTAGTCATAGTGCAGTTCAGGTCTTCATTTTCTTTTCTAAGAGTTTCATTTTCAATTTTTAATTTCCCAACAACTTTCTTAAGTTGTTCATTGTCTAGAGACATTCTGTCTAGCTCTTCTTGTTGGAATTCTATTTCCTCAAGAGCTTCTTCATGATTATGCTTGAGCTTTTTATTTTTCTTGGTCTCTTTACTAAGTTTTGTCTTAAGTTCCTGAATATGAGCATAAAGCTCATTAAGTTTGTCAATGGGTTCAGATTTTACCTCGGTGCTTGCCATTAAGCACAGTACAACAGTGTGATATGAATCTGCTTCATCTTCGCTTGAACTTGAATCATCCCATGTAGTTTTGACAACTTTCTTGTCCGTTCTATATGAGCTTGAATTATTTTTATATTTAGTGAGACATTCACTCTTTACATGACCTAGTTTGTTGCAACTGTAACAAATTAACTCTACAGGTTTAGACTAGAGTTTCTTTTCTTTGTGAAACCTTGAGTAAGAGTTATTCTTTCTCTTTCTCCTAAGCAACTTATTGAACTTTCTAGATAACATAGACATGCCATCTTCTGAATCTGAATCATTTTCAAAATCAGTTTCAACATTGAGGGCAATAGATTTCTTTTTCTTCAACTTTGACCGGGGTTTTCTTATCTTTTAACTTCATTTCATGAACCAACAATTAACCGTATAGTTCATCAAAACTATATTCAGTAAGATTCTTGGCTTCTTCAATGGCTGTGGCCTTGGGTTCCCATGCTCTGGGTAGGCCTCTTAGAAACTTTCTAACAATTTCTTCTTGGTCATGAATTTTTCCTAGGTTTTTCATCTCATTGATATTTGTTGTAAATCGAGCAATAGCCTCAGCTATCGAATTAGTTTCCTTTATCCTATAGGTCTCATATTTTTCAATTAACAATTGGAGCTTTGCCTTTTTAACTTGCAAAGTTCCTTCATGGGTGACCTCTAACTTGTTCCAGATTTTCTTAGCGGTTTTACACGCACTAACTCTATTGAACTCTTCGACTGATAAACTGCAAAACGAAATGTTTACAGCTCGGTTATTCAATAGTTCTCTTTTATTTTCCTTGGTACTCCATTTCTTTATTTCCTTTAGGACAGTAGCACCGTCAACTATTTTAGTAGGCGTCGGACCACCCTATGTCACAACATCCCACATCTCTAGCTCTAGGGCTTTAAGGTAGTACCTAATCTTAGTTTTTCAGTGTGAATAGTTTTCTCCCTTGAACAGTGGTGGTCGGTTGGTGGAGTTTCCTTCACCTGATAGATAACTATTTCTTTCGTTTTGTCCTGCCATACTCAGTCAAAGATGGTTAGATACTTTGACGGTTAACCTGTTCTGATACCAATTTTTTGGCCCAGATATGTCCAAGAGGGGGGTGAATTGGACACTTAACAAATTTTAACCTTTCTTAAGATTGCGCGAAATAGTGAAAGCAGATTAAACAAAGTATAGCAATCTAAATACAACAAATGTAAATGGGACAATACAAGCAAGATTTATAGTGGTTCGGCCGCACCTACATCCACTACCTAACCTCCTCAGTTAGGATTTGTTCAAACTCCACTATGGACCTTCTTACGGGTGAAGATCAAACTTGTACACTTTCTCAACTTACGGGTGTGAGAGGACCGTTTCTCAACTTGTGGGTGTGAGAGGACCTATTCACTACTTACAGGTGAGAGAAGACCTATTCTCAACTTACAAGTGTGAGATGACCATTTACAGCTTTGAGCAACACTTGCTCTAATTAACTGAGTGACTTATCAGTCACTACAAATTGAATACAAGATGAGATATGATTCCCTTTACTTAGAATCAAAGTGATACTTACAAAGCTTTGGATTGAACCTTACATGATCACAAATTTAGCAAGATATGTATGAAGAAGTTTATGCTGAAAACATGTTCAAAGAGCTTTTGTCTTCTTCAGTGGTTTTCAAAATAATGAAGATGGAAATTAATCAACCAAGAAGACTTTAAGTTTTTCTTTCAAAAGATCGTAAGATCAAGCGCAAGTGAAAGAAGACTAAGTTTCAAAAAGTTTTTTGCACAAACCAAAATTGTTAATACGTTTTGAATGAATATCAGTTTCGTATTTCATTAGTGGTTTTTCTGTTCTAAGGTAGCACGCATATATAAGAATAAAAAAGGAGCAATGGACTTGATGATATTGGCGCTTTAGGTTATTTCAAATATAACGTTGACATTTTTTCACGAAATGGATCAATTCAACTCAATGCATATTACGACAATAACACCTGAATCATCTGATCCTTTCATGAAAGAGAAATGTTTTGACGAAGTTTTATAACGTTTACAAAGTTTTGAAAAAAGAAGTTGTACGATTCTGAAAAGTTTTAAAAAGTATTCGTACGTTTATGAAAAAGTTAACAGAAATAATAGTAATGTCAGAACAAAACAAATATCTTTTTTGTCGTTGTGTTCCTTTGAGGGCGCTCATAAAACATCAACGTCTTACTGAACAATGAAATGAGGGCGTTACTAAATAGTAAGCATCCTGACTTACTTTGAAAATTGAACGACTCAAATCATGGGGGCACTACTTGCAATAAGCGACCTGCTTTGTTTTAAAGCATTTGACACATGAGGGTTCTACTTAAGAGTTAGCGTCCTGAACTTTTAAAACAGTTTTAAAACAATGTTAAGAGCGCTGACGGACAGTAAGCGTCCTGAAAGTTATTTAAGTTGATTCTAAAGATGAGGGCGCTCCTACACAAGTAGCGTCATGATAATTTATTGAACTTATAACTTATCAGCGTTCTTAAAGATATAAATCACTTAAAAGACAAAAAAAACTTTTCAGCGAGCTGAAACTAAGTCATCGTCCTGACACTCTCAAAGGTTGATAAAAGAAAGGTCGCTACTAACAAGTAAGAGTCCTTATTAATCAGTTCAATTCAACCTTGAGCTTCATAATATTTTACCAACGTCCTGACTCATCAAGTCCAGGAGGGCGCTGCTAAAACATTAGCGTCCTGAAAAACTTTTATTAAAGCGATTTTTGATTTCTTAATTAAAGCTCGATAAAACACAACGTAACCGGATTAAATCGAATATGCAATCGATCGATTAAAACATGCAGGCATGCATATTGCTGAATCACATGACAAAGAAGGTCCTATAACCTATCATAATCTAATCATACAACTAAACTTCTTCAAATGATCATGGTCTTCAAGAAGATCTTTTAATACGTTCGCCATGCATCATTGAATCTTTGGAACCTTCAAGTGAGATTAGATATGCCATATGTGGAGTACTATCATAAACAAAATGTAGTTTTGTAATTATCAAAAGCTTTCTCAATAGAGACATATTCTCGTAAGGGACATGAGAATTATTGGGTCAACAAAGTCGAGATCCTTTGCCAAGGTGAAGTCATCCTCAACTGCTGCTCTGCTCATGATTGAGCTCGCAGCAAGAGGGTTCAAGGTAAGTCGAGCAAAATCGATCGTCTAGCCGAGGTGGCCTTCTCAGCCAATGAAGCAATTGAGGCCGAGTCTGAGTTTAAGTTTGAGACCGAGTCAGACTAAGGAGCCGAGGTGGCAGGTCCTTCTTTTTCTATTGATGAATTCTCTTCCTCTGTCACATGCCGAGTTGCCTTGAGAAAGGTTAGGTAACCTTTTACACGAGTTATTTTAAGTATGGGGCCACTTTTCCTTTACCCAAGGTCGTTTACCGCCTTTTGGATGACCTGAGTGTTGCCCCAGCTCTGCTCAACCCCAATGTTTGGCGAACCTTTCTCGGCCTGATGGTGTTGTGAAAAGAGAGTGGTTGGCCAGACTTTAGTTTGACAGAGTTTAAGCTCGGCTACTAGCTCAAACTTCACCCCTCGCTGTTCTGGCTGGTATTATGTGAGCACATGGGCGAGTGGGGACAAACATCCCGCCCTTATCGCCAAGAACCCAACAGCGACACTTGGTTCCTTGTTTTAGGGAACTGGGCTAAGGAGGTTGGGGTGCCGACCAGGTTTAAATAGCCAGGTACCGAGCTGACCTCCGTTCTTCATTCTTTATTTCTGTGTTTTTCTGATCAGCTCGGCTAACTCTTGCTCTGCCTTGTAGTTTACTGGGATAGCCCGAGAAAAATAGACGGAGTCGACTTTTCTAAGTTAGATGAGATTTATCAAAGGGGCCATTCGGACCATTCTTGTGGGTGCATCTTGACTCTGGCTCGCCTTTTTGTAGCAGGCCTCATTCACAAGCCAAAACTTTTCACTAGTAAGTGACACTTGTTATTTACGCGGGTTTTTGAGTCATGTACTTAGCTGATTTCAGTTTATCTGCAGGTTACCTGGCCGAGCTAATGTCTGCCCAGAAGACGAGCACCAGGGCCTTTAACATTGAGCCGATGAGAGCTTTCGAGCAGGCTCAAGCAACTGGTTGGAAGACGGCCTCACCCGCCGAGTAGAAGGCTTGGTCTCGGCGGGCCACCCCAGTTGGCAACTCTTCTACTATTTCCCTAACCTCTCCTGCTACTGTTGCTCTTGAGGAGGGTCTAATTTGACGTAGGAGCAAAAGTAGAGTACCTAACCCTATCGATCGCCGACCTGGGAAAACACTCCCTGAGATGGGGCCTCCTATTACTAAGCTCGATGATCTAGATCTCGTAGTTTGGGGGTACCAAATCGGACTACCCTGATCTGAGGTCGAGACGAGGAAGGAGGACCTAGGCTAGGACAATGCCTCTTAGGCCTTCGCAAAATGTGTTGTGGTAAGATGCATTTTCTCGATGTTAATTGTAATTTCTCGTCATGCTTGGGTTGACTTGTGCATTTGTGCTTGTTCAGGCTACCCATCAAATTTTCTTGGCCATGAAGAAGGCCGATGAGCTGTCCATCTCTGCTGAGGCCTAGCAGTGGAGGCTGAAGAAAAAGACAGAGAAGAAGGTGGAGAAGCTCAAGATCCAACTTGCCAAGACCGATTCTGAGCTGTCCTTCACTTCGTCAAGGCTACAGAGGTTGGCCTTGGAGAATGAGGTGTTGAAAGCGAAGGTCGTTTCTCTTGAGTCCGAGCTGGCTAACTTGGCTCGTTGAGCTGTTCGGGAGTTTAAGGCTTCTCGAGAGTTTGGCGACCTGAAGCGGGAAAAATACGAGCTGGGTTAGATCCATATGAGGGTAGACTTCTGCAAGTACTTTGCTAACAAGGTTGATATGGCAGCCTTCTACAATTTGATGGTCGAGTAGCAATAGGATGAGCCTGTAGGAGTCGAGGAAGAGCCTGTTGCTGGGGGCGTTGCTGTAGCCTAGCCGGGGGTCCAAGCTGAGAGGAAAGACTAGGATGAAACTGAGGGCGAACAAAAATTTGTTGCTGGGGTTGAGGTTGTTGTGTTAGGTTCCTAAGCCTATATTTTTTCCATCTCCTTTTTTAATCATGCTCGGGTTCCGAGCTTAAACATTTAATCATCTTTTGAATGAATCTTGTTTTTTACCTGTTGTTTTTTCTTTCTTTACTTGACTTAAGCACTTACAAAATTACTTTATACATGTTGTCTTGTGAGCTCGGCCAACATGGTACATGAGACTTAGAAGAATATTGTAAAACTAAGCCCTGTGAGCTCGGCCATAATCCAAGCTTGTCCATAACCCGAGCTTGAGGTGCTCCCTGGGACTTAGTCGTTTTTACGAAAAAATAAGTCCCGTGAGCGCCGCTTGGTGAGCCCGATGAGCTCGGCTATAATTCGAGCTTGACAAAGACTTAGTCATTTTTTTGTAAAAATAAGTCCCGTGAGCCTGGCTTAGTGAGCTCGATGGGCTCAGCTATAATCCGAGCTTGAGGCCCTCCCTGGAACTTAGTCATTTTTTTTGTAAATATAAGTCCCCTGAGCTTGGTCATAGTCTGAACTTGAGGTGCTCCTTGGGACTTAGTATTTTTTTTTGTAAATCTTTCGTCCTGGCAATAATTCGAGCTCTAATGAGCTAGGACCCTAAGGTACTTGAGAATGAACTCCTTCTCGGCTATAATCTGAGCACTGACGGGCTCAGATCCCAAGGTACTTTAGGCCTTAACCTTCATCCTGGCAATAATCCAAGCTTGAGCTCGAACCCCAGGGTACAATAGGCTTTCGGCCCCTTCTCGAGGATTATTCGAGCAAGGCTCGCATCTCCGAGGTATTAGTTGCTTTCAAGGTATCGGTCGCTTTCTTTCTTGCCATCTCGTGTCGATAGTTGTTGGTAAAGTCACGCAAGGTTGTTAAGAAACAAACTAGTTTATAAACTTCAACAAAAGACGACGAAACGATAGGTTTAAGTTGAGCAGGTGATCCTTGCTAGCTCTTCCTATTGAGCTACTCCTACATGCTACAACTACTAGTAGTAAAACATCAGATGCTCTGCATTCCATGGCTTGGTGAGCCATCTTCCATCGAGGTTTTCCAACTCGTAGACTCCGTTCCTCGGTATGGAAATGACCATATATGGCCATTCCCAATTTGGGCCGAGAGCCCCTGCTCCAGCCTCTTCGGTGTTGAGCATGACCTTCCTCAGTACTAGGTCACCAACTTTGAAACTACAGGGTCTCACTTTAGAATTTTAGTACTTCGATGTTCTTATTTGGTATGCAACTAGTTGAAGTTGTGATTGCTCTCTTCTTTCTTCTAAAAGGTCCAGCTAGGCTTTCTGTGCTTCTGAGTTCTGCTCTTCGTTGAAGTACGAAGTTCTCAGAGTTGGAATTCTGAGCTCTACTGAAATAACAACTTCCATTCCAAATGCCAGAGAAAAAAGAGTTTCTCCGGTTGCCATTCTGGACGTCGTTCTATAAGACCACAATACTTGGGGGAGGTCATTTGCTCACGTTCCCTTCTTCTCCTCGATTCTGGCCTTTAAAGTATGCTTGATAATTTTGTTGACGGCTTCGACTGGGGATGAGCTGGTGTCAAGAAGAAGTGGCAAATTTCGAGTTCCGAGCAGAGTGAGCTGAACTTCGCATTATCAAACTGCTTCCCATTGTCCGATATTATGGCAAATGGTACTCCGAATTGACAAAATAATTGACTGCCAGATAAACTTTGTGGTCTTTTGCTTGGTTGTGTGAGCAACAGGTTCTTCTTCCGCCCACTTGGTGAAGTAATCCACTGCCAGAATGGAAAACTTAACTTGACCTCTGCACATTGACAAATGCCCAATCAGGTCACCCCCCATTGAGCAAAAGGCCAAGGACTTTGAATGGGAGTCAGATTTTCAGGAGGAGCTCTTATGATCGTACCATGTTGTTGATAGCTATCGCAGTGCCGAGCTGTCCTCAGGGCATCATGATTAATCGTCGACCAGTAATATCCCTGACGGCGTACTTTATACGCAAGAACTCTTCCTCTAGAGTGATTTTCGCGTATTCCCGCGTGTACCTCGTCAAGGGCGAGCTGAGCTTGGTCTTTTCCCAGGCATTTGAAATATGGCAAGTTGTAGCTAGGTTGATACAACATGTGGTCAATGAGCACGTACATGGCCGCTTGTCACTGTATTTTCCTTGCCAGTAATTTGTCCACTGGGAGCTATCCCATTTTTAAGAATTTAATAATAGGGTCCATCCAGGAAGAGCTGACCTCTGTGAGGCCGACCTGGCTGCCCTCCCTGATACTCTTGCTAGGCAGATATTCTACTGGTACTTATAGAATGAGCTTGTCCCCAGAAGAGGAGGCGAGCTTCGAGAGAACATCTACAAGGGAGTTGTCGGCTTGAGGGATTTGTATGACCTCATATTCTTCAAAGTTGCTCAGCAACTCTTTCACAATCTGCAGGTAAGCCTGCATGCAATCATCATTTGCTTGGTACTTGGCGGTGACCTGACCTGGAACAAGTTGTGAATCACAACATATTGCGATCTTACGTACCCCCATATGAGCGCCATTCGTAGTCCAGCTAGAAAGGTTTCGTATTCAGACTCGTTATTTGAGGCCGAGAAGCCATAACGGAGAGCTGCGAGGTGTTTATCACTTTTGGGCCAAAACAAAACAATGCTGACCCTACTTCCTTGTTTGCACGATGAGCCATCGACAAACAATTTCCATGTTAGCTCAAGCTCGGCTTCAATGTCATCAGCTTCTTTCTGCATGGATGAGAACTCCTTTACAAAATCAGCCAGTGCTCCCCCTTTGATAGATATTCTAGGTCGATATTCAATATTGAACTTGCTGAGCTCAATAGCCCACTTGGTTAGCCGACCTAAGGTTTTTGGTTTCTACAAAACCTGGCGCAGCTGGTGTCGTGTGAGCACGACTATGGAATGAGCTTGGAAGTATGGTCTGAGCTTTCGAGCTGAGGTGATGAGGGCAAGGACCAATTTCTCTATTTCAGGATATTTTGTTTCTGCATCAAGCAATGACTTGCTCACATAGTAAACAGACATTTGTATCCCATGCTCTTCCCGGATGAGAGCATAACTCACTACCGCATCAGATATTGACAGGTTGAGGAAGAGTGTCTCTCCAAAAATTGGTTTTGAGAGCATAGGTGATGAGCTGAGGTAAGCTTTGAGCTCTTGAAAAACTTTCTCACACTCGTCATCCCATTCAACAGTTTTCTTCTTTATTAATTTGAAGAATGGCAGACACTTATCTGTAGACTTTGTCACGATCGGTTCAGTGCAGCTATGCACCCTGTCAAGCGCTGTACCTATTTTATGCTTTTGGGTGCTTTCATATCTAGGATAGCTCGGATCTTGTCAGGATTTACCTTGATCCCTTTCTGGTTTACCAAGAAACTGAGGAATTTTCCTGCCATGACTCTGAATGTGAACTTGGTCGGGTTCAGCCTCATATTGTAGTACCTGATTGTGTCGAACACCTCTCTGAGATTGTGAGGATGACCTGCCGATTTGATGCTTTTCACTAGCATGTCGTCGACTTATACCTCCAGGTTCTGCCCAATCTTCTCTTCAAAGATCTGGTTCACCAGCCTCTGATATGTCACACTAGCATTTTTAAGGCCGAAGGGCATTACCTTGTAGCAATACAGCCCCCGGTCTGTTATGAACGAGGTATTCTCTTCGTCTCTGTGGTACATCATTATCTGGTTGTAGCAAGAATAAGCGTCCATGAAGCCGAGCAATTCATGTCTAGCAGTAGCCTTCACGAGCTGATCTATTGTAGGGAGAGGGAATCTATCATTCGGGCAGGCCTTGTTTAGGTTTGTGAAATCAACATAGGTCCTCCATTTGCCGTTTGGTTTTTTAACCATCACGACGTTAGCTAGTCACCTCTCTTCATTCGTCTTTTGCATCGAGACTGGAGGTGTTTTCCCATGAATTGAGGTCTTGATCCAGAGCAATATCCATTTTCATGAGCTTTTCCTTGGCAGATCAGAAGCTCTACCTTTCCGAGCTTTTGCTCTTCATCGCTTCCTCATACGACACCTACTCCACACTCAGCTGGGAATTTGAGTACTAGATGGTATGTACATACCATGACTTTCAGATTGTTGAGGAGAGGTCTGCCAACGATGGCGTTGTAAGCAGAATGTCCCTTTACCACGAAAATTTTACTATAATCGTAGCTCGGTGCTCTTCATCCCCTGCCATGACAGGAAGAGAATCCTCCATTCTAGCATAATCCCATATCTTGTAAATCTGATGAGAGAGACGTCCATAGGGGTGAGCTCTGTTTTCACAAGCCCCAACTTTTCAAACACCGACCAGTAGAGAATGTCGGCCGAGTTGTCATTGTCGACGAGAATCCGATGGAATTTATAGTTCGCCACGTCCAACGTTATCACTAAAACATCAGAATGAGGTCGGCAAATGTCTTTAGCCTCTTCCTCTGTGAAGGTTATAACCTGTTCTCCTCGGCATTTCTGGTCGGCTCGACAGGTTCATGACGTTCGTTCGGGCAGCTCGGACGTAAGCCTTGAGTGCTCGGCTCGACATTTTCTCTAGGTCTCCACCAAAAATGGTTCTGATCTCCCTCAAATTGTCAACTCTTACCTTTTCTAGCGACTGAGCTTTTCTCTGATCTGAGCCCTTTACGTACATGAGTATATTAGAATTTGTTGCAAAATAGAACACAAATTAAATTGCAAACTGTGACACACAAATTTATAGTGGTTCGACAAAGCCTACGTCCACTACCTAATCTCCTGATTAGGATTTTCTCAATCCACTAACTGATTCTCTTACGGGTGAGAACCAAACCGTTGCAATTGCCCTTTTACCAGTTGAAGGCAAACTTATCCTTTTACGGGCTAAGGATCAACCGTATTTCCTTTTTTCAGGACCAGCAAAAAACCCATGTTCCTTTTACGGGATAAGGAAAAACTATTTTTTCTTTTTGCAGGATGAGGAAAAAACCCATGTTCCTTTTACGGGATAAGGAAAAACTAATTTTCTTTTACGGGATAAGGAAGAACCGTTTCTCTTTTACAGGTTAAGAGATAACCTATCTTTTTATGAGATGAGGATGAACCGGTTTCCTACTTGCAGGTGAGGATAAACCTTTTTCTCTTTTACAGGTTAAGAGATAACCTATCCTTTTTCAGGTTAAGGACACACCTATCCTTTTACATGATGAGAATGAAAACCTTACATGATTTCAATCCTAAAATCCTTAAGTGAATTTCATTCACTTGTCCTGGTTGTTTCAGTCCAGAAACACGCCAACATTACAACACTAAAGATGTTGGTTGGTTCTAACGTAGTAAAACAATTTACAATATAACTCAGTACATAGCATTACAAAGATATGAAATATGAAATACGTAATGATAAGTTGAAATACACCTCCAGCCCTTTACCTTTCAATGTTCGGTATTGCTCAAGTGCAGTTTCGAAAAGCATGAATGATATGATGTGAAAGTTAGTGCTTCTTCGAAAATAAATATACCAAATAAACATTGACGTATAAAATGAAGAACTGGTGAAAATAAAAAACACAGACAGTTTTCAAAGTTGATATTAGATTTAAGTATGAAAACTTATGGTTCAATGATCACTAGTTAACGCAACTACTGATATAGTTCAATACAATACTTAAGAAATGAAATCAAGTACAACTGTATATCTTGAACAATTTCTCAAATTCTATCTCTAGCAAGAATGATACGAAATATGAATCAGCGCTGAGAATTTGAGTTGATACCAATAAAAATAGATTTTCAAAGATAAAGTATAATTGAAGCTCAATATGAAAATCTATTGTAATCGTAAAGGTATCAATGAAAAATACTTTGAAAGATTAGAAAATGAAATTCATTTTGACACAGACTAACTTTCAAAAAGTATTGGCAAGACACAAAGTGATTGGCAAGTTGTTCGATCCTACGTGTTGATATTTATAGACTTAGTAGGACATAGCCGTTAGACATTTGAAGTTCGAATAATTTGAACGTTTACACACAATGGCTAAAATTTTATATGAAAATGGCAACTGCAATTTTCACTAACATTCTAGTTCTTTTAAGATTTCATGAAAAAGAAAAGTTTTAGAAAAACTTATTTCATGTATTAGGGACAATCTCTGATACGTCTGAAAAGGACTCTGTGCAAAGGTCTGTTTTGAAAAAGTAAACTAATGTAGTGTGCTTATTCGAATAGTGATGGATGTTGAATTAGCGTCCTAATTTCGTAATCAATGTCCTAACGCATAATATACACAATGTCGTTTTGTTCCTTAAGGGCGCTTATTACGTATAAGCGTCCTGTTGAGCACTTAAGTGAGGGCGCTACTAACTCGTAAGCATCCTGACTTACATTGACACTTAAATGACTTAAACCTGAGGGCACTAATGCACAGTTAGCGTCCTGCTATGTTTTAAAACAATTCAATGTATGAGGGCGCTACCATTCGAGTAAGCGTCCTGCCAGGACGCTACAATTATGTAAGCGTCCTACTAGTTAAAAATATTTAAACAACGACACAAGCACGCTGAAGGAAAATCAGTGTCCTGAACGTTACTAAGTTGATTCCTAAAGGTGAGGGCTTCTATCCAGATAGCGTCCTGAAAGATTGTTCAACTTATGACTATCAGCGTCCTCAAAGATACATTCTTTGATGAACTTAAGACATCTTTCAGTGAGCTGATGCTGAGTTACCTTCCTGACAATTTCAGCGGTTGAATAATAAATGAGGCCACTATTATACAAGTAAGCGTCCTGATAAATTAGTTTTATTTAACCATGAACGTTATCAGTGTCCTAATGAACTATCAGCATCTTAATTTATAAAGTTCAGGAGAGTGCTTTTAACGCATTACCGTCCTGAAAGATTATTTAAAAATAGTTTTGACTCACGATAAAATATACGATAAATGCGAATATAAACTAGGTAGATTTCAAGACGCTCACTTGTATAGTAACGGTCTTATATATTAGTCAACCTTTGAAGTTGTCAGGAAGCTGACTCAGCATCAGCTCATTGAAAGATCTTTTAAATTTTTTTTCAAAGAATGTTTCTTTGAGGATGCTGATGGTTAGAAGTTGATTAAACTATCAGAATGCTTATTGAATAGGAACGCCCTCACTTTTGAAAATCAAATTAATAACTTTTAGGACGTTAATTGTCTTTCAACCTGTTTCTACATGTCTTAACTTGCATGATGCTTACATAGTAGTAGCGCCCTCATGTTATGTGTTTATCTAGTAGGACGCTCATGTAATGTAGCGCCCTCATGTTTTGTTTTATGTTTTAAAGGCAGAACGCTTACTTGGATACTAGCGCCCTCATGCAATTAACAATTTTAAAACACAGCAGGACGCTAACTGTGCATTAGCGCCCTCATGGTTTAAGTCGTCTAAAGTCATAAGTAAGTCAGGACACTTACGAGTTAGTAGCGTCCTCACTTAAGTGTTCAGCAAGATGCTTATACATAGTAAGCGCTCTCAAGGAACAAAACGAAAAAGTTGACATTATGCGTGAGGACACTAATTACGGAATCATGACGCTAATTCAACTATGGTCACTGTTCTGACACACACACCATATCGGTTTGCTTTTCAGAACAAATATCTCACAAGAATTTTTCAGATAAATCAGAGATCATCTCTGATGCATGAATTAGGGTATCCTGAAATTCTCCTTATTCATGCTATCTGGAAAGAACCAGAATGTGTATGAAAATTGCAGATGCCATTTACGTATACCACTCTAGCCATTGAGTCTCATCGTTCATCTTGAATTTGAAATTCAAGTGTAGAACGACTATGTCCCACTAAGTCTATAAATACCAACGCTTAGGACCAAACAACTTGCCAATCACTTTGCGTTGTGCCAATACTTTTTGAAAGTTAGTCTGTGTCAAAATGAATTTCATTTTTCTAATCTTTCAAACTATTTTTCACTGATACCTATACGATTTTCATATTGAGTTTCAAATATATTTCTATCTTTGAGAATCTATTTTTTATATTGGTATCAACTCAAATTCTCAGCACTGATCCACATTTGGTATCATTCTTGCTGATGTTAGAATTTGAGAAATAGTTAAAGATATACAGTCGTACTTGATTTCATATCTTAAGTATTGTATTGAACTATATCAGTGGTTGCGTTAAACTACTGATCGTTGAACCAGAAGTTTTCATATATATATTCTATATCTATTTTGAAAACTGTATGTGTTTTTGACTTACACTAGTCCTCTATTTTTAACATCAATATTTGTTTGGTATATTTTATCTTTCAATAAAGCACTGATTTTTATATCATATCAGTCATGCTTTTCGAAACTGCACTTGAGTAATACCGAACATTGAAAAGTAAAGGACTGAAGGTGTATTTCAACTTAGCATTACCTATTTCACATTTCATATCTTTGTAATGCTATGTACTATGCTTAATGTAAAGCGTTCTACTGCGTTAGAACCACCCAACATCTTAGTGTTGTAATTCTGGTGTGTTTCTGGATTGAAACAACCGGGACAAGTAAAGGTAGTTCACTTGACGATTTCAGGATTGAAATCACACAGGTTTTCTCTTAGCCTTTAAAAAAGAATCGGTTCATCCTCATCCAGTAAAAGGGTAGGTGTGTCCTTAACCTTAAAAAGGATAGGTTATCTCTCAGCCTTAAAAGAGAAACCGGTTGTTCCTTATCCCGCAAAAGGATCACGGTTCTTCTTTAGCTAGCAAAAGCAACATGGGTTTCTCCTCATCGAGGAAAAAAAAAATTTGGTTCTTCCTTAGGCAGTAAAAGGAACATAGGTTTTTCCTAATACTGAAAAAAGGAAAATGGTTCATTCTTAGCCTGTGAAAGGATAGGTTTACCTTTAACCTGTAAAAGGGCTGTTGTAATGGTTTGGTTCTCACCCATAAGAGAATCAGTTAGTGGATTGAGTAAATCCTAATCGGGAGATTAGGTAGTGGATGTAGGCTTGGCCGAACCACTATAAATTTGTTTGTCAAACTTTTGCATTTTAGTTTGTGTTCTAATTTGCATCATGTTCCAGTTAACTTATGTAAATCACCTAAGTTATTGAAAGACCTTTAATTTTAAAATTGACCATTGCACCCAATTCACCCCCCTCTTAGGTGGACCAACAAGTTGTGTCAGAGCTGGTTCTCTGAGATTGGTCTAACAACCTAGAGTCTAGATCCTATGGTCAATTTAGGGTTTGACTTAGGGTTTTCGTTTCTCGTGCATTAGAATTAGAAACCCTAGCTATCATCGGTGATCTGCACATTTTGAATTTTGCATTCCATGTGTAATCATCTCAATGACGTCAGCTCATCACCTGCACGCTACCCAACATTTATTGCTAGACCACCTTTGAGACGTTTTATAAAAATCTGTGCTTCGTCTTCACTTGCACTATTTGCAGTGAAACGTCTCAACGTCTCATATCCTAATTCCCTCCAATGGCATCTGGAAACCCTGTATCCCAAAAGAGTTCATAAGAAGAATCGTCTTCTTCAAGTGGTTTTTCTCTATCTTCTTCTTCCGACGACTCGGTTGAAGTTGTTGTAGGTTGTAGGCATCCGAGAACTCAACCCATGCCTTCTCCAGGTTTTCCCACAACTGTATCACAACTTCCAATAAAGACAAAACCAGAACTAGAGCAATCCCATGCCGATTGCGGAGAATCTTCAATCAAGAATCTCTTAAGCCAATCCTCCGAGTCCAACTCTGCCAACTTTTAGTTGGTTGTTGAGCTGCTCTTCGAACAAGAGAAGAGATTAAGGGAACTTGAAAGAGTCAACAGACTTCAAAAGGACACGCTATTTATTCTTCTCAAAAAGGTGGATAAATCTGAAGCTGTTCTTGAAGATGCAATCAATGGAAGCTTCGCCTTTGCTATGAGCCAGATTAGAAGGCTCGGTCCAGTGCTTGTGCATATTGAACACATAAGTGCAAGAATGGCCGGAGCGCCTCATCTGCCGAGATCTAACGCACCTCGATCTCATGATGCTCAAGGCTCTCTTCCTCAAGCTTGATTTCCACCGCTCCCTACTCATGTCTGTCGTCCGGGTGTAATATTTCTTTGTTAAGAACTTTTTTTTGCTTAAAATGGTCCGCTAGACCCTGAAAAACTTGTTACAATGTTTAATGGCTACTTCATTTCTCAATTACAAAAAGTAGTTCATTAAGCTATTTTCTATCTCTCATTCATTTCTTAATGCTTTACTATATTTGAATGACTGATCTATTTGAATTTGAGTGATTGCTATATTACATATTCTTACTGCACACACTAATCATTATTCCCAATTTGCTTGATTTATGCTCTGATATGCCTGCTTTTATGTTTGCAAAATTATTTTCGAATATTTCTGTTGCATAAATATGCTGCTTCCTTGAACATGATTATATGTCATCATACTAATATCATCTTGTTCATATTTTTTGATAAACTGCATCTTGATGAAATCTTACTATGTCTAAATGCAATTATTAGTTTATTGATGACATATTTCTTAACCAGTCACATCTATCTTGAGTATCTGATATGCTTATCCGTGACTGTCTGATAAATATCATGATATTACTTATCTTGCATCTTATATATTATCATGATTATTTATGCTCATTTTGAGCTTGTGATATCTGATTATCTGATGATCAGGTAACACAATAGCCAGGCTGTGCGTTAATACTTTATTTTTGCTTATGCTAGTTCATATCATGATCATGCTTACTCTGAACTTAGAATATCTTATCTATGCATGATTCATGTGTTTGCAAGCATATATAGGCCATGTACACAACTCTTTATCATATGCGTATATCTTGAACAAAAGTTTTCCTACACTCATGACCATTATATGTTGGCATTATTCGTTCAAAGATTTCCTGATGTTGATGCATCTGCTTCATACCATAACATGTTAGCATCAAACTCATGGATATCTGATTTCTAATGAGTACATACCCTTTCAAATGCCTTCTCATTAGAATCAGTGAATCAAACAATCTAGGCCATGCTTTAATTGAAATTATGCCTAATTTTTGGTTTAGTGAATGTATGCTATTGCTCAAATGCCTTCTATGAATCTCAACATATATTCGGTACGTTTAGCCGTTGATATTCATCATATATATCTTCAAATGTCTAAACTGTGGAAAGTTTATAATTTTTCATTTCACATGCCATTGATGTTGCTATTTAATATTATACCTTATATGCATCAATTGACTGTGATTTTTGGTATCTAATAGATGCCATGTACTTCAACTATATACTCTGCATCTTATTAGAATCATAATAGCTAGGCCTTGCTTTATCATAAATTCTTTGCCTATGCTATAAGTATGCTTGTGCTTGTTCATTTTAACGCATACTCTGTGTTTGGTTTGGTTTAATTATCAAATTTACATTTATGCCAAACATTAAGGAGAATAACTGCCCACGATTAAAAATTCCCTATGAATTCATTTATCGACAATTCTTTCTCGATCCCTCTAACTTCGATTCTCGGCTGTCTTTGTGAAATGTTTTCCAATATTAATAGCCTATGAATAAGTCACTCTATTTCTCATTGTGCTTAAAAACAAGATCCTTCTGTCACATGATAGTAGACCTTACGAAATCTCACGTACCTAACTATGACACGATGACATAAATCATCTTGAGGGTGAATGCACAAAGTAAGGGGGAGCTTCACTACTCTACTAATCACGAGGGCTGATCTTAGTTCCTCTTTCTTCACTTTTTGATGATATCAAAAGGGGGAGAAGAAAAATAAAGAAGAATAAAGAAAAATAAAGAAGAATATGGGGGAGAAAAAAAAAGGAGAAATAGATCAAGGGAAAAACCTTTTTGCTTAATATGCTTAATTTTTTGATTTGTTTGTTATCATAAAAAAGGGGGAGATTGTTAACCTTTATGGTTCATCCTTAGCACATCCCTAAAGTATACTTGATGAAGTATGTTATGATGATCACAAACAAAGTATTTTTCGGTGCTAATGAACATTTTTCAAGAACTTATCTATGCAGCAAAGGAAAAGCAAAAAGCCAAGGAACGACTCAATCAAGGAACTCAAAGCTCATATCCAACGGTCAAAATCGTTTCAACTTACGGACTTCAACGATCATATCCTAATGTCAAGATCATCTCACGTGAATGACTCGATCAAAGAAAAACAAAGACATATAAGTCGTGAAAGGACTCCAATTATCACATCATAAATTAAAAAACGGTTTGATCAAGCTTTGTGACAACATCTTCCGATCAACGTTCAAAGTCATCTCCAGCTCAAAGATCAACAAAGAAGTCACAATGAAGAGTTGGAAGTACCGATCAAGAGAAATGAGAAATACACATGGAAATCAAGCTATATATTTCTCTGATCGTTATTGCTCAAAATGTTTTTCAAAACCATGCATATATCATTATCATATGTTTTCTAAATCTGCATGTTTTGATTTCACGTTTTTAACTATATTTCAAATAATTTAATACTATATATTTAATTTGAAATATTCCGAGTTTTTATTCACATTTATCGAATATTTTAGCACGAGTAAAAACTATTTTCAAAGAGTCTTTCAGGACACTAATGAAATAACAGTGCTCTCTAGAACTTGTTAAGTCAGGACGCTGATAATGCTCAAGGTTGAAATGAACTAATTAATCAGGACGCTCACTTGTATAGTAGTGGTCTTATATATTAGTCAACCTTTGAAGTTGTAAGGAAGCTGACTCAGCATCAGCTCACTGAAAGATCCTCTAAAAAGTTCTTCAAAGAATGTTTCTTTGAGGACGCTAATGGTTATAAGTTGATTAAACTATCAGGATGCTTACTGAATAGGAGCGCCCTCACTTTTGGAAATCAACTTAATAACTTTTAGGACGCTGATTGTCCTTCAACGTGTTTTTAAATGTCTTAACTTGCAAGACGCTTACATAGTAGTAGCGCCCTCATGTTATGTTTTTATCTAGTAGGACACTCATGTAATGTAGCGCCCTCATGTTTTTTTTTTTTTTTATGTTTTAAAGGTAGCGCCCTCATGCACTTAACAGTTTTAAAACATAGTAGGACGCTAACTGTGCATTAACACCCTCAAGGTTTAAGTCGTCTAAAGTCATAAGTAAGTCAGGACGCTTACGAGTTAGTAGCGCCCTCACTTAAGTGTTAATCAGGACGCTTATACGTAATAAGCGCCCTCAAGGAACAAAACGATAAAGTTGACATTATGTGTCAGGACGCTAATTCAACTATGTCTCTGTTCTGACACGTACACCATATCGGTTTACTTTTAAGAACAAATCTCTGCACAGAACTTTTTAGATAAATCAGAGAACTTCTCTGATGCATGAATCAGGGTATCCTAAAATTCTCCTTATTCATGCTATCTGGAAAGAACCATAATGTATATGAAAATTACAGATGCCATTTTCATATACCACTCTAGCCGTTGAGTCTCAACGTTTATCTTGAATTTGAAATTCAAGTGTATAACGGCTATGCCCCACTAAGTCTATATATACCAACATTTAGGACCAAACAACTTTCCAATCACTTTGTGTTGTGCTTATACTTTTTGAAAGTTACCCTGTGTCAAAATGAATTTCATTTTTCTAATCTTTCAAACTATTTTTCACTGATACCTATACGATTTTCATATTGAGTTTCAAATATATTTCTATCTTTGAAAATTTGTTTTTATAATGGTATCAATCAAATTCTCAGCACTGATTCACATTTGGTATCATTCTTGCAGATGATAAAATTTGGGAAATAGTTAAAGATATATAGTCATACTTGATTTCATATCTTAATTATTATATTGAACTATATCAGTGGTTGCGTTAAACTGCTGATCGTTAAACCAAAAGTTTTCATACATACATTCTATATTTATTTGAAAATTTTCTGTGTCTTTCACTTACACTAGTCCTTTATTTTTAACATGAATATTTGTTTGGTATATTTTATCTTTCGATAAAACACTGATTTTTATATCATATCAGTCATGCTTTTCGAAAATGCATTTGAGCAATACCAAACATTGAAAGGTAAAAGACTGAAGGTGTATTTCAACTTAGCATTACCTATTTCACATTTCATATCTTTGTAATGCTATGTACTGTGCTTAATGTAAAGTGTTCTACTATGTTAGAACCACCCAACATCTTAGTGTTGTAATGCTGGTATGTTTCTGGATTAAAACAACTAGGACAAGTGAAGGTTGTTCACTTGACGATTTTAGGATTGAAATCATAAGGTATATCTTTCTTAAAACCATGCATAAATCATCTGCATATGTTTTTTAAATCTGCATGTTTTGATCATATGTTTTACGGTATTTCAAATGATTTCATTTTATATATTTAATTTGAAATATACCGAGTTTTTATTCGCATTTACCGAATATTTAATCGCGAGTCAAAACTATTTTTAAGGAATCTTTCACGACGCTAATGAGTTAGCAGCGCTCTGCTGAACTTGTTAAGTCAGGACGCTGATGACTCATTAGGACGCTGATAACGTTCTAGGTTGAATTGAACTAATTTATTAAGATGCTTACTTGTATAGTAGCGACCTCCTTTATTAGTCAACCTCTGAAGTTGTCAGGAAGTTGACTCAGCATCAACTCACTGAAAAATGTCTGAAGTTCTTCAAAAAATGTATCTTTGAGGACACTGATAGTTATAAGTTGAATAATCTATCAGGACGCTACCTGGATAAGAGCGCCCTCACCATTGGGAATCAACTCATTAACTTTCAGGACGCTGATTGTCCTTTAGCTTGCTTGTGTCTTTGTTTAAAATGTTTTTAATTGGTAGGACACTTACATTGATGTAGCGCCCTCATATTTTGTTTTATGTTTTAAAGCCAGGACGCTAACTGTGCATTAGCGCCCTCACTTAAGGGCAAAATGACATTGTTGATATTATGCGTTAGGACACTGATTACAAAATCAGGACGCTAATTCAACAACCATCACTGTTCGAATAAGTACACTACATCAGTTTACTTTTTCAGAATAGACCTTTGCACAGAGTCATTTTCAGACCTATCAGAGATCGTCTCTGATACATGAAATAAGTTTTTCTAAAACTTTCTTTTTTCATGAAATCTGAAAAGAACCAGAATGTTAGTGAAAATTGCAGTTGCCATTTTCATATAACATTCTAGCCGTTGTGTGTAAACGTTCAAATTATTTTAACTTCAAATGTCTAACGGCTATGTCCCCCTAAGTCTATAAATATCAACACGTAGGATCAAACAACTTGCCAATCTGTTTGTATTGTGCCAATACTTTTTGAAAGTTAGTCTATGTCAAAATGTTTTTCACTAACTAAAATTTCAAAGTATTTTTCACTGATACCTTTACGATTATAAAAGATTTTCATATTGAGCTTCAATTATAGTTCAACTTTGAAAATTTGATTTTACTGGTATCAACTCAAATTCTCAGCACTGATTCATACTTGATATCATTCTTATTGAAGAAAGAATTTGAGAAATAGTTCGAGATATACAGTTGTACTTGATTTCATATCTTAAATACTGTATCGAACTATCTCAGTAGTTGCGTTAACTACTGATCACTGAACCAAAAGTTTTCATACTTATATTTTATATCTATTTTGAAAATTGTCTGTGTTGTTATTTTACACTAGTCCTTCTATTTTCAAATCAATGTTTATTTGGTATCATATTATTTATGAAGAAGCACTGATTTTCCAATTACAAGCTTTTCGAAGCTGCACTTGAGCAATACCGAACATTAAAAGGTAAAAGACTGTAAGTGTATTTCAACTTTGCATTACCTATTTCATATTTCATATCTTTGTAATGCTATGTACTGAGCTTAATTGTAAAGTGTTCTACTACATTTGAACCAACCAACATTATTGTGTTGTAATGCTGGTGTGTTTCTGGACTGAAACAACCAGGACAAGTGAATGTAGTTCACTTAATGATTTTAGGATTGAAATCATGTAAGGTTATCTCTAAACCTGTAAAAAAGAAAAAGTTTCATCCTCACCTGCAAGTAGGAAACCTGTTCATCCTAATCCCGTAAAAGGATAAGAGAATCCTTAACTTGTAAAAGGATAGGTTATCTCTTAACCTGTAAAAGAGAAATGATTCTTCCTTATCCCGTAAAAGGAACATGGGTTTCTCCTCATCCAGAAAAAAAGAAATTTGGTTCATCCTTAGCCCGTGAAAGGATAAGTTTGCTTTTAACCTGTAAAATGGCAGTTGTAACGGCTTGGTTCTTACCCGTAAGAGAATCAGTTAGTGGATTGAGAAAATCCTAATCGGAAGATTAAGTAGTGGACGTAGGCTCGACCGAACTACTCTAAATCTGTGTGTCTGACGTTTGCAATTTAGTCTGTGTTCTATTTTGCATCCAATTCCAATACACTCATGTAAATCACTAAGTTATTGGAAGATATTTTTAAAATTGACCATTGCACCCAATTCACCCCCCACTTAGGTGGACCAACAGATCTGAGAAGAAAAAAGAAATCAATAGGGCTATCGCAAGGAACACCGGTGTCGTGCTGGCGGAAAACCCTTTGATTCCTAAGTTACAGCTCATATAAGACTATAGCAATAACTTTTGTAGGAAGTTGTTTGTACCTTATGGTGAGGGTGATAGGTCTTATTTATAAAGAAGGTCCTCCGTCCGGAGTGGCTAGCTGCCCAGTAGGCATGGTGCCACGTGTCATTTCTTCGTTGGTCAAGATGAGCTGGATGAGCTCATCTATTCCGAGTTGGTCTTGGAGAAGGAATCTCATCCCGCCTTGGATGATCCTTATCTTTCGGGTTCATCTCAAAGTAAGAATCTTATCTCATCTCGGATGATCCTTATTTTTCTAATTTGTCTCGAAGAAGGAGTCCTATCCCGTCTCTATGTTGAAGTCAGTGTTTGAGAGTACAACTATCTCGGATTCCTCGGGATATGGCATGCTAGGAAGGACTCTTTAATCTTATCTATTTCATCTAGGCTGATCAGCTTGGCTCAGGTCCGAGTTGTAGATTCTAAAGATCGAGCTTCTAGCAAAGAGCTGGGTTGGGCCGAGCTAACGATATCATCATATTTTTTAAATTTTCGTAAACCTCACCCCGCCTAGTCAGCTCTTCCGGTTCTAATGGTCTAGGTAAATCTGATTCGACTGAGCACACCTGGCGGTCTTATCATTTTATGCGATTTTTACCTCGCCACCTCGGCTCGTCTGCCCCCACAAGTGGCATATGTTTTCTATATAACCAACTCAACTTTTTGGTATCTAGGTCAGCTACTATCTGAGTTGACCACCCAACACACTTCAAGTAAAGAGCTATAAAGAGAACATATGAAACTAGAACACCATGAAACAAAAATCAGATCGACATCCCCAAACACATTATCATCACTGCGTATATCAATTCCCCTAACTTCCATTTGAATCACCATCACTACCACTCCTTGGGTAGCGAGAGACGCCACTGCTGCCTCCATATCCACGATCATGTCCACCACTATTTCCACCACCACCGCCTTCATGCTAGCCTCTTTCCATATCCACCGTCGTTGTCGCCACTGTATCCACCACCACCACCACTGTGAAGTCTCCCTCCATCACCGCCGCCAGCATTCCCTCGCGAATATCACAAATCCAAAAGCCTTTCGATCTTCTAATCTCGCGATTGTTAATAATCTTTTGATTTGAGGAGGGTTTTGAGTAAGGGCGTTGGAAAGGGAAGAAAAAAAAAGGAAATAAACATGGGTTGGGTTTTGTGGGTTCGGTTTCACATAAACCCTCAGACCAACCAGACCTGGTCGGGTTTACTTAAATCTCACCCGACCAACCTGACAGTAGCTTGAAACCCGGTCCAAATTGACCCAGAATGGTCGGGTTTGGTCGGGTCGGATGGTCGAGTTTGATTACACCCCTACTTAATATACATTGTTGGCCTTCTACCTATTCAACTATAGCTTTTGGGTAGAGTGGTTTCTAACAATTAGAACTGTTTCGTTTGAAAATAATACATTTAGTTGGGGGAGGGGATGATTTTAGTGGCATGATAATGATACTTTTATCATACCCATTCTTTGTCCCTCGCTCTTTGATTTGGCAAGCTAAAACACCTTCAAACCAAAGGATTTTGGGTTGGCTCATCAATCATGGGAAGTTATATACATTGGACATTCTTTAACAAAGGTTGACCACTAAATGCATATCTTCACGTTGTTGCATTTTATGCAAGGAGAATGGGGAATCAATAAACCACCTCTCCCTTCATTGTTCCTTCTTGGCAAAATTTGGGATAGGTAGTGTTACATCTTGTCTAATTAATCTGCCAGGTCAAGAAATCTTTCTAACCTTTTAGGTTTGGTCGTGATGATGGTATGACCAAGTGTGCCCACGAGCTAAGAAGATTTATCATTATGGCTGCCATTTGGTGCATTTGGCTAGAGATAAATCAAAGGATTTTCACGGAGGGTTCAAGATTAGTAGAGCTAAGCTTGAATACATTAAATGCAATTTTAGTGAAAGTAGAAATATAAATGAGATCCATTATACATAAAGAATGAGAAATAGGTGAGGATGTGAATTATACAGTTAAAATAGGATGGCTCTAGTGGAGGAGTGCTTCTGGAGTGTTATATGACAGGCGCATTCCATTAAAGATAAAGGAAAAAAATTATAGAGTTGTTATTAGGCCAACAATGCTATATCGTATAGAATGTTGGACAATTAGCAACATGTTAACAAACTAAGTGTAACAGAAGAGTGAATGCTAAGATGGATATGTGGTAAAACTTTCAAAGACAAAATTAGAAATAAGCATATTTGGGAATGGTAGGTAGGAGTAGCACTAACTAGAGATAAAAGGAAAAATAATTGACTAAGGCGGTTTTGACACACACAACATAAGCCTTTAAATGCACCCATTAGGAAGAATAACCTTTTAAAACTGCATGGAAACAAAAGAGGTAGAGGCAAACCTAAAATAACATGGATCGAGATAATTAAGAAACATTTAACTTCTTGTAATTGAATGCCAACTTAGCCCTTGATAGAGTGCAGTGAAGGAAGTAGATTCATGTAGTCGGTCCCATGAACTTGGGAAAATGATTAGTTGAGTTTAGTATTGTAGTGTTGGTAGAGTTTGGGAGAATGTTTCTATTTTAGATTGTCCGAGGGTAGCAAACTTATAATGCTTTAGACCATAAATTATTTATGCTTGTAGCCTTGCACTTGAATAGTTTTCCTTGCCCCTAAATAATTCAATTCCAATTCAAGACTCTAAGAATTGTGGTTCTCAAAACAAACTCATGCCAATGCAATTTATGAAAAATTAGAAACTTATATGAAATCAATGATCACTTACAATTTGAACAATAACTTGATTATCTTACAATTATTGGGGTTGCACGCAGTGCACAAGGCTCTTGTTGTTATGAGGTTTGGGGAGAGGACAACTGATGCATGCAAATCGCAAGTGTATGGTTGCCAAATTATAATATGAACCGATGAGAATCGGGTATCGTCCTCAGGAATTGATTTACTACATTAATTATATCGTTCCTAGCCCTAATTTTATCTAGAAAACCAAATTGTGATGTTCAATGAACTAAAATAATATTTAAACTAAAACACTAATTAAAATAGCAATTTTTTAGAATTTTATGGAGAGAAATCAATATTAAAAACACCTAGAGATTAGATTTCACATAATTATCAAATATGCAATATTAGACATGATTGTTATCAAATCCTTATTCAAGTTAATAAGTCAAAATCCTATAGTTTCTAATATTCTCTGTCGAGTGCCGCATTAGAATCTATTACCAAAACATTAGTTTCGATCTCTCGATAAAAACCAATATATTAGCAATGCATTAAGCCTTGTGATTTTCTTACAACTTCATAAAACATCGCATATCTATTCATACTACGATAATCTCATGCCATATTTCTCATGTTCCAACCTAGAGAACCCTCTATCGAGTGCCACCCCTGAAGTTTATGATCAATGGATTTGTGGCCAAGAAATCAATAACATTAAGCATGGAGATAAATAAACTATGAATAATTCATTGATAATAAATAAAAACTAATGTTATTGCATAATCTCTAATATAGGATTCATCTCATCTCTAGACTAACAAGTTAGTTCATAACTTGAAATAACAAAAACCAAAACATGTAGAAAAATAAGAAATTAAACATCAAAACCCAAAGTAGTTGCTATTGAACTTGTAAAATCCTCCTTGTCTCCAAGTCATCTTCTTCATGTTCCTTTGCTCCTAGCCGTTATTCTCTCTTCTCCAGTGTATTCCTCTCGAAAAACCCTAACTTTTGATATATAATATGCTCCAAAGTTGTGTGGAATTGGAATTGGAAAGTGGAGAAAAATCCCCTGAAAACTTACTAAAAATGCACGTTAAACACCCTTTTAGCGCCGTGGCGCTCAAAATGTCGTTTGGCCTCATTTTTTGTGGACTTGGCCAATTTTCACTCCTTCTTGACTTGGGTTCTTCATGCTCTTCTTTTGCAACTTCTTGTACATATTTTCATCGTCCAAAACCATGACTAACACATCTAAATACCTAAAAAACAAAGCAAATCAAATCAAGAACACACTAAAATATGAAATGGATCAAATCATAAACTAATAAACCAAATTAATGCATAAAAACCCAAATTATCTTAAACTAACAATTGCATAAAAAATAACATAAACACTTGAAACTAATGCATAAAATGTCCTAAAACACACCTAAAACATTCTCTAAAACCTATCTAAATATGTAACTATCAACGATGTATGCAGCCTTACCCTACCCTCTGCATTTAAGAGGCTATTTCCAAGTTCAAATCTATGGCCTCTAAGTCACAATGGAGAGACCTCAACCCATTATAATGAACGCATTTTTTGTGAGGACAATCTCCTTGGTGAACTTTGAAGAGGAGCCCATTTTGGAACTTTAATTTAGACCAAATATCCATTAGTAGAATTGTAAATCTAATTTTATGGAAGAAAATGATTCGTGCTTCTTACAATTTATCAATTCATATCCTAATCTGATTCCAAATGTCACATACAATTCAATTTCTTTCAAAATTATGAAAACTTTGGATTGAATTGGGCCCCGACTGGATAATAGAAGTCTTTCCTATGACCAATTGTTAATGTAAGATTAAGGAATGAGTGCCTTAGAGAGTCCTGTAGGTGTCTATGGGGCGCTCCATTATCTGGAATTTGTCAAGGATTAGACACCTTCAGAAGGATGATTTTGTCAGAGTGGATAATGGCCAACTCAACATTTCCCGTATACCTGTTTTATCTAAATGGTGCATCTTGGGTTAAGTTCTGCCAGCTCTTCATGATGACTATCTCTATTTTGTTATCAATAAAATCTAAACTAGAAACATCTTAGTTGTTTACTTCTTGTGAATTTTCTAGGCTTCAGGAAACATTAGAATGTTTTGGTGCTAAATTAGAATCCATATACACTGCCTCAGGGGGAGAAAAATAAGCATTATATCCCAGTCAATGGGAGGTTTGCTGGTCAAATGTTTCATGTGTCTATACAGTGACGTAAGGATTCTCTCAATTTATTTATTTAGTTTCCTTCATGAGTCCCGCCTTTCTGGATAAGTGCTCATAATTTGAAAAATATCTACATCTTCAGTTTATTGTTTTATGCATGTCTGTGTTAGGTAGCATTCTTAAAATCTATGTCCAATTTGGTTCTTACATTTCTTTTGTGCATTTTGCTATAGATTTTTGAAAAGTATGTGAAGAACTGGATTGCAATTGCTGCACCATTTCGGGGTAAGTAATAGCTTTTTTTATTGCCATATTTTTTATAACACTGGACGTATTTTCCCAAAACACGTTCGAGAAGAAAATGTGAGTTTTATTTCCCCTTTTGTCGAAGTGATTGAGTACCGAGAAGAAAAATACGATAGTGCTTGTTAAAGGTAATCTAGTGCAGCTCCTATACAAAGTGGTTGTCTTTTAGACTTGAACCTGTATTTTCACTCTTGTTGGCTTGGCAAAACCCATTCTCAAGGATTCAATGGATGAGGAACCGATGTTAGATGATAGTTGGATTTGTTTAAGTTGGAAGTCAATTAAGATTGATATGATTGTAAATGTTAGGAAGTGAGGAACCGACAAAGTAAGGGGTGAAGGTTCCTACGGCAGGGAATACCTTGGTAACAATATCACTGCAAGTAGATTCCATTCTCCCTTCATAACTATAAAAATTGTTTTATGATTCATGCCTATATATACTATTGAATGATGCTAGCATGAGATGTTGATAAATGATTTTATTTACATGTATGAGGCAAACAAGTACGCCTATTATGTATCTTAATTGTTTATGAATGCTATTGTATCTGTATTGGGGTAATCTTACTTATGTTTCACTTGACGTAGAAAGCATGTTTAGGATACCTTGATGATGTTTTCCATGCTTATGGACTATTTTGGAGTATTAGCATGCCTTCTTGCTTACAGTACGAGTTGTATACATGATGAACTTATCATGCCATGAACATATACTTGCATACATTTGCCATGCATAAACTTTTGGTATGGTTCCATGTGGTTGGTTGTTGGAAGTGGCTGATACTAAGAGTATGAGAGTACACTCACAACAGAGACGTCATCGGCTGGACATCTGGAAGACTTCCATTGACAACCAATCATCAGAATAGGGAACCCAGATGTGGTCATGGAAATATAGGTTTGATACTTCGTAGGCTAGGAAGTATCTAGGATGCACCTATGTGATATGACCTGTGTGAGACACGGTTTTGAGCGATGGAATTTATGCAAAGGTTAAGTACTTTATGGATTAATCTATTTTCCCAACTTGCACATGTGATAGTTATACTGATGACTTCTATGATGATTGATATGTGCATGGTTTTAAATCTATTGATGAGCATGTGATGGTGGATATGCAAGATCATCTCACTAGGCTATAAGCTCACTCTATTTATCTATATTTCAAGACCCAGTAGTTGATAAGGGTAAGATTATCGCTTACTGACCTTCTCTCCTCTGTGTTTACTCCATCGTTTCTTATTGGTGAGTGCTTGATGGAGCAAGAGGCACTTGATTTACTCGTTAAGAGTTGTTTTCATTTAATTTGAACTTTGAATTATATTTGGACATGGATAATTGTAATAACTCTCATTTACTTTTCTTCATGAAATTTTGCGCTTTGGTTGATTATTAATGTCTTGTGTATATCTATGCCTTGTGTGACTTGTTCATAGTTGTTTATGTGTGAGAATGTTGGCATGAGTAAAGGTTGAGGGTTACTAGCACTCTATTAGAGAGAGTACTAGCCTAGGCAATTCGATGCTTCCTTGTTGGGAATTAGGGTCATCATATTTATACTGTATGAGATAGATTTATTAGCCAATATAAATGTTACTAATTAATTGTGAGCAAAAAATAGAAATATTACTAACAATCTCCCACTTGGTTCACAATAGTAATATGGCCACATACTAAAATCCAACCAATATGTACTCAAATAGATATTTATAACATGAATCATGGCGATTAGGTTTTATTTACAAACATTCTCTTCCATATATCACAAGTATAAAGTGTCTAAACGAGTACTTACTTTATTCTTTATGAATGAACTTTCTATAAGTCATTTAGAGTCCAAGTTTATTAATCCCAATGGATTTTACAAAATAAATTCTTTGTGCACAAATGAAAACTTTATTCCACCAACTGAAATAAATAAGAAACTGTTTACAAAGGCCAATAAATAAGAAAACTAAGCAACTGAGCTAATAAGCCCTATGTTGGCAACATGATCTTGATACTAATTAGTCGGTAAACATTTAGTCATAGGATCTGCTAACATGAGATGAGTCTTGATATGTTCAATGACAACTGCATGTTCCTTGATGTGATCTCTAACAACCAAGTACTTTATGTTGATATGCTTGCTACGACTGCCACGCTTGTTATTCTTAAAAAAGAAAACTACAACCAAATTTTCCCAATAGATCTTCAATAGCCTTTGTATGGTATTGAATCTAAAGGTTTGAGACAAAATTGCTCAACCATAATGCCCGTGCTATAGCTTTATTGCATCCAATGAATTCTGCTTTCATAATGGATGAAGTAACTATTGTTTGTTTAGTGCTTCTCTGTGACACTGCACCATCAGCTAGTAGGAAGATATAATATGAAGTAGACTTCCTAGTATCAATGCATCCAACAAAATCAGAATTCAAATATCCAACCATCTCTAAAAGGTCAGAATGACTGTATGCCATTATGAAATCCTTTATTCCTTGAAGATATCGTATCACCTTTTTAGCTGCCTTCTAGTGCTCCATGCATGGATTGTTTCGAAATCTACATGATAACCCTACTGCAAAACAAATATCAAGTTTAATGCAGAGTTGGACATACAAAAGGCTCCAAACAACTGATGCATAAGGTATGCTCTTTATTTCTTCTCGTTCCAACTCACTTTGTGGGCATTGATCTTGATTTAATTTATAACCTTTATTATAGGTGCTATTGATGATGGACATTGTTCCATTCTAAATCTTTTAAAAACATTTTCAATGTAAGCCTTTTGAGACAACCCTAATGTCCTATTAGACTCGTCTCTGTGAATTTCTATGCCAATGACATAAAAATTTTTACCCATATCCTTCATATCAAAGTTTCGCTTAGAAAATTTCTGTCTCAAATAGCAACCCAAAATCAGGCAAGTAGAATATCATCCACGTAAAGGACTAAAAAGACATATTTTGCTCCTACTGACCTTAAGGTATATGCATTGATCAACAATGTTTTCCTCAAAACTATATGAGGAAACGACATTGTGAAACTTTAAATACCATTGTTGGGAGGCGTGTTTTAGTCCATATATAGATTCCTTTAGAACCAAGTGACTATCTTGAGTTTCATTGAAGCCTTTAGGTTGTTTCATACATACATCATTTTCTAATTCTCCATTCAAGAATACAACTTTCACATCCATTTGATGCAGCTCTAAATTAAAATGAGTTACTAAAGTCCTGATTATTCTAAATGAAACTTTCTTAGAACCAGAAAAAAATGTTTCATTGTAGTCAATGTCTTCCTTTTGAGTGAAATCTTTGGCTAAAAGTCTAGCCTTATATTGGTTAATGCTACCAGATGCATTTTTTTGGTCTTATAGACCCATTTACAACCAATGGTCATTTTACCAGATGGTAACTCAACGAGATCCCGAACTTTATTTGAAGGAACATATGTCATTTCTTCCTCCATGACATTGTACCACGACATGGAAGTTTCTCAAATCATAGCTTGTGAAAACTACTGTGGTTCATGGTCATGGCCAACATCAATGTCAGACTCTTGGAGGTATACTACATAGTCACAATTTTTTTTGGCCTTTTAACCCTTGAGGATATCCTTTTAACTCTTGGCTCATTACAAATTCAAAACAGGAAGTTATGTATGTTCAGTTGGAAGTGTACATTCTTGAATTAGTTCTTCCTCAACTATATTAAATGGATTCCTATGAAGAGGAATCAATTCACCTAAATGAGAGGATGAACCAATGGTATCCTATATTTCCTGAAACTCAAGGTTCCTAGGAAATTCACTCCCACTGGCTTCAAGATCCTTTAAAAATTTAACATTTCTAGCTTCAATAGCCTTTGTTGTGTGTGAGGGACAATAAAATTTGTAGCCTTTGAAGTTTACTGGATAGTCAATAAAATAACCACTAATTGTTCTAGGGTCAAATTTTTTTTATTTCAACAACTTTTGTTGTATCTGAGGGAAAATAAAACCTGTAGCCTTTGAAGTTTATTGGATAGCCTATAAAATAACCACTAATTGTTCTACGGTTCAATTTTTTTTATTTGAGGATTATAAACCTTTACCTCAACTTGGCATCCCTAGACATGTAAATGTTTTAAACTAGGTTTCCATCCATTCCATAACTCAAAAGGAGTTGTTGGAATGGCTTTAGATAGAACCCAACTTGAGATACAATGATTTTTAAAGCTTTACTCAATAGAGATAGAGGGAGACTTGAATTACCAATCATACTTCTAACCATGTCCAAAAGCGTTCAATTTCTCCTCTTTGCTACACCATTTTGTTGTGGTGTGTCTAGCATGGTATATTGAGAAATAAGGCCTTTTTTTTGGACAAACATAGCAAACAAGCCAAACATTTGTCCTTTTTCTGTGTACTTTCCATAATATTCTCTACCTCTGCCATATAAATCTTAAAGGCATCTAGTGCCTCGTTCTTATGATTAAGTAGGTAAAATAACATATATCCACAATGGTCATCAATAAATGACATAAAATATCTCTGACCATTCACATAGGGAGTAGGAAATGGTCCACAAATATCGGTCTGCATAACGTCAAAGATGTTAGAACTCCGTTTGGCACCTTTTATGAACTTGTTTGTCTGCTTTCCATTTATGTAGTCAATACAAGTCCCAAAGTCTGTGAGATCAAGGTTCTGTTGAACTTCTTCTTTCACCAATCTTTTAAGCCTGTCAATGGACATATACTGTAATCTTTTGTGCTATAACATGGATGAGTTCTCATTAATAATACGATGCTTTATGCCAATGATGTCGTTTTGCAAGGCCATTAAACTAGATTCATGATTTGAATCTAAAAGTAATTTATATAAGCTATAATTCAAGATTCCATCACCAACTATGACATCATTTTTAAATAAACAAAAAGTAGAATTTTCTAAAATAAATTTATATTCAAGTGGTAACAATCTTCAAACAAAAATTAAATTTCTACTAAACTAACCCTAAAGGTTCCAACAACCTTGATCTTTGAACACATCTTGTTTCCCGAATAGATGCTTCATTCATTTGTCTTTGGAGTCCTTAGGTTTAGGAAACCCTAAATGACATTGGTAACATGAATTGTAGTTCCAAATTCAATCCACCATATATTATTAGGAATCTCAATTAAATGAGATTGAAAGCACACAAAGGATGATGGTATACCTTTTTTTTAGCCATTTCTTGTATTTGATGCATTCCTTTTTAAAGTGTCCTTTCATTCTATAGAAGAAACAAGTGACCTTAGAGCCTTCTTTCTTCATGGGCTTCTTGTTCTTTGTAAAGGAATCACTCTTTCCTTTATGCCCATTATTATGAGTGGCCAGATACAAAGTTTCAATTTTCTAATTATTTAGTCTCTTTTCATCTTGAACACACATGGCCAACAATTCATTAACTGTCCACTTTTCCTTATGTGTGTTACACGAGATTTTGAAAAACACGTATGATAAGTTGAGTTTTAGGAGTTAGTTTGCATGTTAATTTGATAGATTTTTAGGTTCATTTAGTTTTTAGGTATTTTTACATGATTAGTATACTTAGTTGAATTAGATGCCTTTAGGTTTTATTTTAGGTTTTTATCATGAATAAATGACTTTTTTTATACATGTTAATATCGTGGAAGTCACATGTTTTGAGTATATTTCATTGTAGTTAATACTTTGATTAATTGCATAAAATTTACATTTGTTTACACTTTGTTTTGTAGGTAAATAAAAAGCTCAAAAGCGGGTTGAAACAAGGTTCAAATGGTGTTCAAAAGAAGTCAAGAACATGTGCAAAACATGTGCAAGAAGTGTGCAAAAAAGTGGAAAAATTGGCTAAGTCTATAAATCAGCACCACAAAAACCCGAGACTGGGCGCTGTGGCGCCCAGATGCAGAGAAGGGTGCTGGAAAACAGTGTGTGGGCGCCGGTGTTCGCAGAATTGCAAGACTTCATTTTTTGAGCGAATTTTCATGCCCATTTTGGTATTTTGACCCACTTAAGTGTAAAACACGTTTTAGGGTTGTTGATTATGAGAATCAAAGTAGAGAATTAGGTTTAGGGTGTGATAAAGGAGGCAAGAAAGCAAGAGGAGAAAAAGGCTTTGGATTGATTGCTCGAGGGAACCAAGGAGAAAAAGAAGATCAAATCCACCTTCGAAGGGGGATTCTAACATTTAATTTCAGTTTCTTGTGTCTAGAAATGTTTTCATCCATTGTTTTATTTCTTTTTCATCTTGTATTCATGAACATATGAGCTAAATTTCTAATCTAGAGGTTTAATGGATCTTTGTTGAATCTTATGGTTTGATTATTATTATTTGTTCTCGATTAATTTTATGGGTTTATTTGCAATTTCCAACCCTTAATGCATACCAATTGCTGGCCACATTTTGTATGATCTTAGATTTGATATCTATCACTTAGAAAAGGCGATATTGAATTGGATTAGGGAAATTGCAACCTAGGGTTATTGTATCGTGTTGGAAAACCTACGATTCCCTTGGAAATCATTTAAAGAAATGGATCCCAAATCTTAAGGCGTGTTTAATTCATTGGTTTATCACTTGGGAAATTGAATTAATGTGTTGAGCATAGATAATTGAACTATCACTTGGAAGAGGGGTTTAATTGAATTAGATCCATGATTTATTAATCCATGAATTAATCATTTGCATGTCTTTTTGAAAACCATAAGTGAAAACATAGAGATATTAATCCTCTAGAGCTTTTAATTATTGATTTCTCTAATTTCTATCCAAATTGCATTGTTTAGTTTTGATTCTTGCTTATTTTATTTGATATATTCAAATCATCAAACATTGATCATCTAGATAAAATTCAGAGTTTTTATAATTTTGGGAATTAAAATATAGTTTTTGCTAATCCTTGAGGATGATAACCCGATATTCACCGGTATATATTATAACTTGATATTCATGCGCTTGCGAATTAAGATTTATCACCATCAACGTACTCTATTAGAAGAGAGTTCACAATGAAATATATCAAAAGTGACTCGGGTATATCTATCTCCAATTGTTTCAGCTGAGTAGCAATATCCCTCATTTCCATGATGCCTGCCCTCACACCCTTAGAGTTGTTGTGTTTCTTCAGAGAGTGTGTTCATTAAAGTGCTAGCCAAGGCTTTATCAGAGGTAACAAATTGTTTCTCAATTGCCTTTAAGAAGTCCTTGACCCTTGTACACTCAAGAATGGAACCCCAAATGCACTTTGAGATGTAAGACTTTATCAACATAAGGCTACAGCGATTAGATCGCTCCCACTTATCATATGCTACCTTCTGAGATGGTCCATAGCCAAAGGAGGCTCATCAATATAGAGTGCTGCCAAATCAATTTCCAAACATCCTAAGTATAAGAGGAGTTTTTTTTTTTTTTTTTTTTCCATTCAAGGAAATTATCACCACCCAACATTGGAACAAGAGTAGATTCATATGCTTGAATGTCAAGAAGTGTTGCATACAAATACTTTATTAATGTTATGAAATAAAATTGTATACAAAATTAACCAATGTCAAATTCAGTGAATAATATCAATTTCAACCTTCTGTGTGTCAGGACCCCTTCACAAATTCCCAAGGCATCCTGACCGACACATGAATCTAACCATCATATCAACAATAAGACCATTAGACCCATGTTAACCTTCAACCAGACTCTTGCAGAGTCTCCTCTGTAAATTGGACAATTCTCACAAATCAAATCACTTGATAATCTGTCCAACACTTTATATATATCCACATCCACTAAAATCCAAACCAAAAACATTTAACAGTTGATAAGTTGAGTTTTAGTAGTTAGTTTGCATGTTAATTTGATAGATTTTTTGGTTCATTTAGTTAGTTTTTAGGTGTTTTTACATGATTAGTATATTTAGTTGTTTTAAATGCATTTAGGTTTTGTTTTAGGTTTTTATAGGTTTTTATCATGAATAAATGACTTTTTGATACATGTTAATATCATAGAAGTCACATGTTTTTAGTACATTGCATTTTAATTAATACTTTGATTAATTGCATAGAATTTACATTCGTTTATACTTTGTTTTGTAGGTAAATAAAGAGCTTAAAAGTGGGTTGAAACAAGGTTCAAATGGTGTTCAAAAGAAGTCAAGAACATGTGCAAAACATGTGCAAGAAGTGTGCAAAAAAGTGGAAAAATCGGCTAAGTCCACAAATTAGCACCACAAAAACCCGTGGGTGGGCACCGCGGTGCCGATGTTCGCAGAACTTCAGTACTTTATTTTTTGAGTGAGTTTTCACCCCCATTTTGGTCTTTTGACCTACTTGAGTGTAAAATATGATTTAGGGTTTTAATTGAGGATTATCAAAGTAGAGAATTAGGTTAAAAAGAGGCAAGAAAAGAAGAAGAGCATTGGAGGCTTGAAGGAACCAAGGACAAGGATAAGTTAAGCTACCGTCAAAGCGGGATTTAAACCTTTGATTTCACTTTATTGTATCTTGAAATTTTTTATTCCTTTGTTTTATTTCTTTTTCATCTTGTATCCATGAACATGAATATGAGCTAAGTTCTTGATCTAGAGGTTTGAATGATTTATGTTTGATTTTATGGGTTAATGCTTATTTTTATGTTATTGAATTGATTTATGAATTTATTTGCAATTCCATATACTTAATGCCTTCAATTTTCTAGCCACTAATTGAATGAAGTTAGATTTGATTTCTTACACTCGAGAGAGGTGTTATAAAATCAGATCTTGGAATTTGTGACCTAGGTTATTAGTATTGAATGGAGAGACCTACGAAATCCTTTGAAATAAGATAACATGAATCACAAATATTAAGGCATGCTTGACTTGTTAGTTTATACTCGAGAGAGGGAATTAATAGGTTAAGTGTAGATTTTCAAATTGACGCTCAAGAGAGGTATTTGATTGGGATAGGATTCATGATTTATTTATTAACTAAATTAATAACAAACCCTTTTGAAACCCTTAAAGTAAAACATAATGATTTCACTCCTGTAGAATTTTCATTCATTGATTTACGCCCATTTTCAATTATTTTTGCTGTAATTCATTTTAATTTGTTTATATTTTATTCCAGTACATAAAATCACCCATTTTGATCACCTCGATAATATTAAAATCTTAGTAGTTTTTGACATTATATTAGTAAAATTAGTTTTTCCTGAGGACGATAACCTGACTTCCTCGATTTTATAACTTGACTATCATACACTTGCGATACAAAATATTCATGATCAAGTTTTTGGTGCCGTTGCTGGGGAAAAATGGTACAGCAACACCGGTTTGGTGGAGTACCTCAAGAAGATCCAACGGTCCATATCAACACTTTCTTGGAGATGTGTGACACAATGATGATAAATGGGGTCCCAGGAGAGAAAATAAGACTGAGATTGTTCTCGTTTTCATTAAGGGACAAAGCAAAATCATGGCTCCAATCTCTACTACCAGGGAACATAACTACATGGGAAGAGATGCTCCAAAAGTTTCTTCAAAGATTCTTCACACCTGCAAGGATATCACAACTGAGAGCAGAGATTAGTCAATTTAGACAATTGGAGCCTGAATCTTTATATGAGACTTGGGAAAGATTTAAAGACCTACTGAGAAGATGTCCACAACATAGGTACCAAAAGTGGTTGTAGATTCAAATGTTTTACAATGTCATGACCTTATCTACAAGGTCATTAGTTCATGCTGCAGCTGGTGGTATTCTTATGGGAAAGACAACAAATGAAGCCCTCATGTTGATAGAAGAAATACTCTTATGAACACTCCAATGAAAGGGCTCCAACAAAAAGAGTGGCTGGATTGCATGAAGTGAATCAAGTGACAACTTTATCAGCACAAGTATCTTCACTGCAACACCAAAATTCTCCTAGGAAATCCTTCACCTTCGTCTTCCATAGCATCCATTGCAGTAGCAAGTTCAATTCCTCAAGGTTTTGGTGGTCAAGAAGAGCAAGTACAGTTTGTGAACAACAGATTGTACAACTATAGAGGCAACCAAGACAATTACAGAGCGAACCAAAGTGGCACTAAATTATCAAATTAGTACCATCCGGGGGTTAGGAATCATGAAAATTTTTCTTACTCAAATAATAGAAATGTGTTGCAACCGCCGGGGTTTCAAAACCAAGTTCAAGAGAAGAAATCAAGTCCGGAAGAAGCAATGACTAATTTTCTGAATGATTCAAAGAAGAGGTTCGCTAAAAGTGAAACGAAGTTGGATGAATTGGCGGCTCACATGGTTAGTCAAATGAGTACAATGAGTCAAGTGATAACTCAAGTGGGAAACTTGGGTGCCTTTGTAAAGAACTTGGAGACTCAAATTGGGCAAGTGGCTACACAAATAAGTGCCCAACAACATCAGCAAAATTCCTTCCCAAGCAAGACAAAAGTGAATCCAAAAGAGAGGTGCATGGCTATCAAAGTAAGGTGTGGCAAAAAAGTTGAGAGTTCGTCTTTATCGAACAAGGTCAAGCTGAGTTCATTTCCTTATCACCATCCATTCCATCATATTCACAAGCTCAAGAAGAGGTTGAAAAAGAAGTTCAAGAGGAAGTGGCACAACAAGGCAATGGGGTTACCAGTGTCAAAAGATAAGAGGCTACAAAGAGGGCCTTTGTTCCAGGTCGCATCACATTCCCGAATAATCCACCTATCCTAAAAACCCCCATTTCTTACCCTCAAAGATTTGCAAAACAAAAGCTTGATGAATAGTCTGCAAAATATTTGGAGATTTTTAAGAGGATTCACATCAACATTCATTTTGCAGCTGCTTTGGAGCAGATGTCCAACTATGTCAAGTTCATGAAGGATGTGATGTCTAAGAAGAGAAAGTTGGAGGAGTTTGAAACTATCAAACTCACTGAGGAGTGCAGTGCCATTCTGCAGAAGAAGTTGCCCCAGAAACTCAAAGATCCAGGGAGTGTTTCTATTCCCTGTGTTATTGGTCCATCTTCTTTTGATAATGTTTTGTGTGATCTTGGTGTAAGCATTAATTTGATGCCCTTGGCTATTTTCAGGAAGTTTGGATTAGGAGAGGTGAAGCCCACCATTATATCCCTTCAACTAGCCGACCGTTCAATCACATATCCATGGGGCATTGTTGAAGATGTGCTAGTCAAAGTGGATAAATTTATATTTCCTGTGGACTTTGTGGTGTTGGACAAGGAGGAGGACGAAGAGTTACCACTCATCTTTGGGAGACCATTCTATTCGTGATTTTATTGCAAGCGCACGACAGTCAAGTTATAATATACCGATTGTGAGTCGGGTTATCGTGTCCACAGAGAATTGTTACCTTATCAACTACCATTTCACAGGTTTTAAACTTTATCTAGATAATCAAATGGAGATATTAAATGAATTAAAGTGCTGGAAATTAAATGAAACTAAAGAAATTTAAAGTAAGGAAAATTCAATTATGAAATGGATCTAGAGAATCGACTTCACTTAGTTTCAAATTAGAATTAATTTGAATCATTCATTGTTAAATTCATTTTCCAAATTTATAGATCAAATTCAATGGTCATCAATCCCCTCTCTCGAGTGTCGGATTGAAATCTATAATTGAAATTGGGTCTCGATCTCTCGATAAAGATCCCTTTCTCAATTATGCTCTAAACTCTAGGCATTTTTAAATGATCTCCTAAAATCCTATAAATCTCTCGATCCTATAGAAATTTCATGTCACAATTATCATTTTCCAACCTAAAGAACCCTCACTCAAGGGCCGCTCCTTAGATCTAGGTTCATTCAATTCATGATCAGTAAATCAAAAGCATTAAATACAAAAAATCATGAATAAACCATAGAAAATTGCATTAACAATGAAATAAATCACAATCAATCCATCAAAAACAACTAAGATCCATCTATTCTCTAGAATTCAAATTTAGTTAATAGCTTGGAGAAGAAAACACAAAACGAGATAGAAAACATCAAAATCCCCTATAAAATGTGCAGAAATACTGTAGATCTTCGATCTGCCTCGCTTTCGAAGCCAATCTCTGTTTCCACAACAACCTGGCCGTCTTCCTTCCTTCTCCAATATGTTCCCCTAAAAAAACCCTAAAAAATGATATATAATATGCACTACTTCACCTAAGACTTGAATTGTCAAAATTGCCCAAATACAAGGATGAAAATTCCAAAAATGCGCAGTAGCGCTATAGCACTCGAGGGGGTAGCGTTGCAGCGATCTGAGGCAAAATTTAATATTGATTTTCTCACGTTCTGGGGGCTGCAGCGCCCTCGCAAGTGCTGCAATGCCCAGAACTTCTTGTTTATACTTCATTCTTGCACACTTCCTTGTATACTTTTTGCACATGTTCTTGGCCACTTTGCATCATTGTTTTGACCTCATTTCACCACACTTTAAAGCTCTTATTCACCTACAAAACATCACACAAAAGCAAGTAAATCCATCATACTAATCACATGCTAAAACTCGAAATGCAACTATGTACTAAAAATGTAATATGAAACGTGATAACATGAAAATGATACTAATAATTTTAGAAAAAATTCCTAAAAATCGTATTTTTTTTCCTAAACTAACCTAATGCATTTTATTCATGAAAACCACTAAAACTAACCTACAAAACTCATAAAAACACTGAAATGAACCTAAGACACAAAATATGCAAAATATGCCAAAAACACCAAGAAATTGGGAAAATGCTTCTAAAAAACTAATAAAAATCCTACAAATTACTATGTATAAAACTCAACTTATCACATTCCTCGCCATGGGGAGAGCTTTGATAGATGTTGAGGGAGGAGCACTCACATTGAGAGTGAATGACGAAGAAGTCAAGTTTGACATTTACAAGTCTCCAAAGCTTCAAGAAGAGAAGAGTGCTTGCCATAGAGTTGAGGTAATGGAGAGTAATGTTCAAGAGAGCATGATGGTGACAAGTACTTTGGAGCTAGACATGGGTCAACCAAATTATGAAAAATTAGTGAAAATTGAGGAGAAGAAGCATTTTGAGCTGCCATTTGTGAGCTATGTTGATGAAGCTCCTAAACTCAAGTTAAAATATATGAAAAGTGTAACTCTTGCACCTTTGAGTTCTCCTTGGAGTGGTCTGTTGCAAGAGGGAACACCCCATTTTTGGAAGTAACAAGTTTTTCTTGATGACATTTTTTATAAATGGGGTGATCCTTTGTTCTTTCAAGGAAGCAAAAATCAAGCTACCATGCAAAGTTTGCTTGAAAAAGGAGTACTACAGATTCTTCATGACTGTCATGCTTCATGTTGTGGCGAACATTTTAGTGCAACAAGGACAACTTTAAAGGTCCTTCAAGATGGTTTCGATTGGCCTACTTTGTTTGAAGATGCAGAGATCTTTGTGGAAGCATGTGCTAAATGCAGTCAAAAGACGCACTATTTTTGCCAAGCCAACCGGAAGGAGGAGATGTTCTTCTACTATGAACCGCCATGAGCAAGAGAAGAGAGAGTCTAGCTAATGACTATAAATAAGCACTTGTTAGGAGGCAACCCAACCGGTTTTGTTGATGCTTTTGTTTATTTCTAGTCATTGTAGTATATAAGTTGAGTTTTTACTTTTCACTAATGGCATCTCTTTATGCCATTCCCTAGGTTCTCATTCAAATTTGGAAGTCCTCATCAAAACAAGAGAAGGAGAATCATTGTGGAAGCCTCTACCCAAGTGGTTTAGGGGAGTTTCGTTATCCTTTATCTCTTTATCTTGCTTTGTAGTTGTTTTGCATTGAGGACAATGCTTAATTTCAGTTTGGGGGAGAGTTTGAAATTTATGTCTTAGTGAAAAAGTTGAGTGCATTTTTTTGAAAATTTAAATTTTTGAGTTTTGATTATAAATAAATCCATATTCCCTTATGAACTTTGATGTGATTTGATCTTGTATGTATGATCTATGAAAAGGCTAGCACTTGGTTTTGTACATGATCTGTGGAAAATTAGAAAGTACTCTTAAGTTAATGTGCTTGATTTGCTTCGCCATGTTTATTGGAAATTTTTGTTGACTTTTGAGTATAAAATTATGATCATGAGTTCCATTTTCTATTTAAATTGAGATTTTGCAAGTTAAGCTTCATTGAATCTCACTTTTAAAACTGAACTCTAGAACTTGTTTGATCACTTATTGAGACGAAATCGTAGGAATAACACCATGAGATGTATGATTTAGGCCATTTTTGGATAGTTTGAGATATAAAACCCACCTAGATGTGTATTACCCCTAGTCACCCTATTTTGAGCCTTATATACTGTTCTTTGTCACCTACAATGATTAGCCAAGGCCTTTGATTGATATTCCCCTATTTTTCACCCTTACACCCTTAACTCTTTGAAATAGATGAATTATAATGGGTTGGGTCATTGTCATGGGAATTTATGTGTAAATGTACTATGGAATGAGAATGTATGTGAAGGTGATGAGAAAAGATCAAAAAGGTTCAAAATACGTGAAAAACAAGAAAAAGAAAGATGAAGAAGAAAAATAATGAAAAGAAAAAGTACAGTTCTTCATAAATGAGTGAATTGAATAAGTTTGGGGGAATGTAAAGGGTGATGTAATGATTCATTTTGTAAGGCACGAGATGTTTAAAGGTGCTGGCTATAAAAGATGTTTTGGGTGTATTAAACTTAATTTTATCCTTGTGATCAAACCCTTAACCTTAGCCTTACATTACAAACTAACGAAGTCCTATTGATCTTAATTGGTGTAAGTCCTACATTAGTGGAGAGAAGTGTGAAAAGCAAGCATATGAAGTTCATGTTTTGTTTTGTTGAGATTATATTTTTATCTTGCTTGCATTGGTCTGTATAATTTATGAGTGGTCATGTGAATGATTTCTTGTGCTTGTTTGTCAATGAGGATAGAAGAGAATGCATTGCTTTGCAAATTGAAATTCTGGACAGCAAGTTTAAACTTTCAAAGTTTTCCCTGAGTTGTGTTGTATGGAATGTATGTCGTCTTTGAGATCATAAAAACTCATTTTTGCAAGCTAAATCTTTGGTCATTCTGAAATATGTGAGAAGTTTTTTCGATCAACTTTCATTTTTCTCTTTGCTCAGGACGTTCAAAGTTTAAGTTCTGGGGAATTTGATAAGTTGAGTTTTAGTAGTTAGTTTGCATGTTAATTTGATAGATTTTTAAGTTCATTTAGTTTGTTTTTACGTGTTTTTATGTGATTAGTATATTTAGTTGTTTTAGATGCAATTAGGTTTTATTTTAGGTTTTTATCATGAATAAATGACTTTTTGATACATGTTAATATCATAGAAGTCACATGTTTTGAGTACATTGCATTTTAATTAATACTTTGATTAATTGCATAGAATTTACATTTGTTTATACTTTGTTTTGTAGATAAATAAGGAGCTTAAAAGTGGGTTGAAATAAGATTTGAATGGTATTCAAAAGAGGTCAAGAACATGTGCAAGAAGTGTGCAAAAAAGTGGAAAAATTAGCGAAGCACCACAAAAACCCGTGGGTGGGCGCCGCAGCGCCGGTGTTCGCAGAATTTTGGGACTTTGTTTTTTGAGCGAGTTTTCATGCCCATTTTGGTCTTTTGACCCACTTAAGTGTAAAATAATATTTAAGGTTTTAATTGAGGATTATCAAAGTACAGAATTAGGTTAGAGAGTGTGAAAAGAGGAGGCAAGACAAGAAGAAGAGCATTAGAGGCTTGAAGGAACCAAGGACAAGGAGAAGATTAAGCTACCGTCAAAGCGGGATTCGAACCTTTGATTTCACTTTCCTGTATCTTGAAATTTTTTATTCCATTGTTTATTTCTTTTTCATCTTGTATCCATGAACATGAATATGAGCTAAGTTCTTGATCTAGAGGTTTGAATGATTTATATTTGATTTATAAATTTATTTGCAATTCCATATGCTTAATGCCTTCAATTTGCTGGCCACTAATTAAATGAAGTTAGATTTAATTTCTTACACTCAAGAGAGGTGTTATCAAATCAGATCTGGGAATTTGTGACCTAGGTTAGTAATATTGAATCGAGAGACCTATGAAATCCTTTGAAAAAGATAACATGAATCACAAATATTAAGGCATGCTTGAGTTGTTAGTTTACACTCGAGAAAGGGAATTAATAGGTTAAATGCAGATTTTCAAATTGACGCTCGAGAGAGGTATTTGATTTGGGATAGGATTCATGATTTATAAATTTATTAACTAAATCAATAACGAACCCTTTTGAAACCCTTAAAGTAAAACATAATGATTTCACTCCTTTAGAATTTTCATTCATTGATTTACACCCATTTTCAATTAGTTTTGCATTAATTCATTTTAATTTGTTGAAATTTTATTCTAGCACATAAAATCATCCATTTTGATCACCTAGATAATATTAAAATCTTAGTAGTTCTGGGCATTATATTAGTAAAATTACTTTTCCCTGAGGACGATAACCCGACTCACCTTGTTTTTATAACTTGACTATCGTATACTTGTGATACAAAATATTCACGATCAACAGTATATATCTATCACAACTACCTATTATATACATCCATCTACTTAGTTTCATCTGTGGGGTATTAAATACATATATTTACATAGCCAAAATTGTCAAACTACATGTATACCACCATCAAAATCAACCTTTTATTCTGGCAAGGCACTTAGATCTCACTGAAATGCTATTCCCTTGTCCTTATATGCAGTTGAATGACCTGAAAAATTGGGAATAGAATGAGCCAACGGTGCCCAGTGAATAGAATTTAATAGTATCATCATCTACACATCTACATCACCATGTATGCTTGAGTATCTTATGCCAAATCAATATGCAAATATCAATATATAAGCACATTCGATATACAATGCACTTCACATCCATATGCAACACACAACTTTTCGGCCTCATTCAAGTTTGTGACTAACTTTCCCAAGACTTACATATAGTCAATAGGTACTAGTTTTACATTCTTAAGTCACAATCTAGTCTCATCTACACATTTCAACTAGATGTACTAATGGACTAGTTCTTTGTACAATCCAATACTTATCAATTAGTGTTCTAAAGAGCAAATGTAAACTGTACTCTAATTCTGAGAAAACATCCCTCTTTTTGAACGTAATTAGTTTTCCTTGCATATAATACTAGAACAACATCTCGCTTTCCAACTAAATAGATTTCTATATAAACCTTTAAATCTAACTAGGATCACTAGACCCAGTTATTCTTGTAGGAATTACTTTAACCTACTCGATTATGTCCAAAAGTCTAGCTCCCATAGATTTATTAGTCTATACAGATAATCTCTACATTTTCCTCATTCCACAAGCAAACATACACATGATCAAGCATCCAAATATAACTAATATGATGATATAAATGAATAATAAGATTGAATTGCTACTCACAACTAATGCCAGGATACGATTCCCACACTGTCAACTTACTCCACTACCTTTAATAGAACCTGCACATATCACTGTTTTACATCAATACAAGTATTCAACACTCCTTTTCCATTCTCATACAAACATCCTAACATTTTCATTATTTCAAATGGTGGAAATTCACCAATTTCATTGCTAAGCTCAATTACAAGTCACATAACATTAGAAACAATAGAAATCATCATTCAATCCAATTTCAACATGTTTCCACCTTCAATTCAACCAATTTCCAACTAGTTCAACCATCGAATTGAGTTGCTCATCTATGCAACCTTAAATTTGATGTATAAACCCTAAATAAACACAATTCCTAGGTGATTTAGGTTCAGGAATACTAATTCCACAATTCCCAAATATTTTCCAACCAAGAGCACCGAAACCCTAACTTGGAAAACACCCAAAACATCATCTATTTCGAAATTTATACCGAGAGATAGGTTAATTTCATGAAAACCAACAATTTCATGAAAAGAAATTGAAAGAAAACACTTACCTCGGCGTCAATTCTGTGTGATTTTGGTCCGAAAACCTCTTTATCCTCTTTTCCCCTTTCCTTTCTTTCGTTCTTGCTGAAATGAACGAATGAAATCAACTTTTGGGGTTTTAATTCACAACACCGCCACACCGACCAATTTAAAAAATTAAATTTTAACGTGAGGAGCGCACTTCTTGCGTTTTCCTAAAATTATTTTGCTCTCGGGTCCACGCAAGGAACGCGCTTCTCCCCTGCCCAAAAACTTAATTGTTTCCAATCATTGAGGAGCGTGCTCCTAAGCCCATTTTACTTTTATTTTCACCTATTTCTTCCCTCAGTTTGTCTCCCAATCAATTCTATACTAAACACATAGAAATTAAACATCACAAAACAAACAACACGCACTTTAAAAATTTTGGGGTCCCATTTTACGAAATTGAGGGTCGTTACAGCCTCCCCAACTTAAGAACAATTTCATACTCAAAATTTAAAGTTAGGAAGCATACCTCACTTCATAAATTCTAAAAAATGATCCTTGTAATCTTCACGCTCCAAGGTATATTGTTCCTCACCATGAAATTGCCACTTGACCTTGACCATAGGAATTTCTTTATTCCTAAGTTTATGCACTTTCCTTTCAAGAATCACCACTGGCATTTCATCATAGGTTTCATCCTGCCTCAAGACTAGATGTCTCCAATCTAATACATGGGTAGGATCTGGATAATACTTCCTCAACATCGAAATATGGAATACATTATGCACCATTGCCAGCTGAGTTGGTAAGGCTAACCTGTAAGCAACTAGACCAATCCTCTGAAGGATCTCAAAAGGTTCAATGAATCTAGGAGCCAATTTTTCTTTCACCCCAAATCTAGTTTGCCTTTTTCTGTGGTGAGAACTTCGCTAGTACATGGTCTCCTACATCAAACTCTAGGGCCTTCCTTTTGTTATCCACATAACTTTTATGTCTATCTTGGGCTTGTTTCATGTTTTGTCTAATCTGCTTTATCTTCTCAGTGTGTTTTTGCACAAAAATGGGACTCATCAAAGCGGTATCCCTACCTCAATCCAACATACCAGAGATCTGCATGGCCTCCAATATACCACCTCAAAAGGATCCATACTGATATTGAACTGATAACTATTATTATATGCAAACTCACACAGATGAATGTGTTGATGTAACTACTCTCATCCAGTTTTGTTTTGATGACTGCAAACAACCTACCTGTGTTATCTAATCTCTTTGACGTAGTTGTTACAATACTAACTAAATATATCTAATGGATTCAACTGCATTGTCAAAATATGTGGAAGGAACAACACCCCACGAAGATTCAAGAGCTTCATGGTTGTATTACTTTATTAGAATCTTAGTGCTACAGAGTAACAGTTACTTGTTCCAACCACACTTGATTTGCATTTTTTTAAAATCATTCATATAGTTTATTATTCTCATGCATGCACATAATTTAGTTTAACAATTATGCTGGCACTTAGCCATAATTGTTTGTCATACATTCATCTTGTCAACTTTGCATGGTTTTACCGTTTCATGTGTATTATACTTATTGCTTTAATTATTAGTTTAATCGATCGGATCACTCATGTTTAACTATGTTAATTATACCTTAATCGTGTCAAAACTGTTTTAAAATGTTAGTCTATGTTTTTGACAATGTCGTAAACCTATAATGATAAAAAATCGAGTTTGTTTCACTTGTCAGTGAAGGAACGTGCTCCTATAGTGAGGAACGCGCTCTTGAGCTTTTTTTCGAGACTCAGTGATTATTTATAAGGGTTTAAGGAACGTGCTCCTTGTAAGAGAAACGCGCTCTTATTGCGAAGAGTAAAATAGGAAAAACTTTAAGAGTTAGTGGTTCTTATTGAAGGAACCCGTTCCTATGCCCAATGGACATATTGAGGAACGTGCTCCTTAATTGGAGGAAAATCTAAAAAATTTTAGATTTCAAACCAAAAATACGCTCCTGTGTTAAGGAACGCGTTCCTGTGCCTCGGTGTGGTGTTTATCTATAAATATCACACTTGCTTATTTGAAGAGCAACTTTTGCAAAACTTTGAGAACTTGTGTACTTTTCATTTCAGTCTTTATACAAGCTATAAACAAGTTCTTGAGTGATTTAAACCTTCTTTAAAAGCAAAAGTTCAACAACATTTGATCATTTGATCCAATCTTCCGAATAGTTCTCCACATCTTTCAAAAGCTTGAGAAATTTGGAGAGTTTCTCTTGTGCAAGTGTTAAAGATGATTCAAGTGTTTCTACATCATCTATTGAGTCTTGATCGTGATTTCTATCATCCAACTTCACACAAGAAGAATCTTGGTGCTTTAACCTTATCGAGTGCGGTATACAATTCTAATCTAGATTCTTGTGATTTTGGGTTTAGACAAATCATTTTTGTGTTTAGATTATAATCTTTAAAACTGATTTTTAATTGATTTTATTTGTGAAACCCTATCTTGATCTTCGCAACAAAATACCTTGTTTAGTGGTTTCATAAATAGTTTGAGATATCGATTCATGTGCTAATATCATATTATATTGAATCAAAGTTTTTGATCATACTTGAGTTGTTTTATTCTTGATCTTAATCACATATTCATTTAGAATCATCAAGTTTTGATCATCATGATATATTGATTCTCAAGCTTTAAAGTTATCATTATTTAGAACCAATATCTTGATAGTTGTGCATATTCGATTCATTATTTTACATTACATATATTTGAATCAAGTGCATTTGAGAAAAACCTATATCAACACTTTGCATCATTTAGAATCATAGTGGTTGAGAGTGTTGTTGTGTACTTCTCTATATCTTTGTAATCTCGATGTATTGTTGACTTGGTTAAGTAAACCAAGATATTACCATTATTTGTATCACCTGTAACAACTCCCGTAAGTAGGTTATAAGTTGTGGCTTTCTAGCCAAGCCCTGGTGTAGGCTAGTTTGTTGCTTTCTAACCAAGCCCTGGTGTAGGTTAGTGGTTGTGGCTTTTCTAACTAAGCCCTTGTGTTGGTTAGAGTGTAAACGGAATCTAATCACACACGTAAGTGATTAGCCAATAGTGTATTGGGAAATTCGTATCATGGTGATTGGGTAGTGGACATAGGTTTAAGGGGAACTAAACCACTTTAAATCCTTTGTGTTCATTAATTTTTTTGCATCTATTATTTGGATTGTTACCTACTGCACACGTTACTTGTTTAATTAACATATCCAAAAGGTAACACAAAAATCTGCCAAGTCCAATTCACCCCTCCTCTTGGACTATAATACTGGGCCAATAGAATGTACTCCTCCCAATGTTGATGTAACTAATCTCACCATGTTTTGTTTTGATGATTACAAACAACATACTTGTGATCACTAATCTCTTTGACGTTGTTGTTTCAGTGCTAACTAGCTATATCAGATGGATTCAACTATATTGTCAAAACATGTAGAAGGAACATCATTGTACGAAGATTCAAGAGCTTCATGGTTGTATTTCTTATTTAGAATCTTAATGCTGTAGAGTAACATTTAGATGTTTCTACCACAATATGATTTGCATCTTCTAAAAAATTATGCATATAGTTTGTCATACTCATGTATATACACTATTATAGTAACATTTAGATGTTTCTACCACAATATGATTTGCATCTTCTAAAAAATTATGCATATAGTTTATCATACTCATGTATATACACTATTATATTATTGATCATGCATGCACACTCATTAGTTTGATAATTATGCGATCACATAGTTAAAATTGTTTATCATGCATATACTTATCAGTGATTAACATGCATTCATTTTACCAACTTTGCATGGTTTCATTATTTTACGTGTATTGTATTGAATGTCTCAATCATATGCTTAGTTGATTGATTTACACATATTTAACCTTGTCAATTATACTTTAATCTTGTCAATTATACTTTAATCTTGTCAATTATACTTTAATCTTGTCAATTTTTTTTTAAGTTAGTCTATGTATTTGACAATGTCCTAAACACATTATGATAAAAAAATCGAGTTCCTTTCACTTCACAGTGAAGGAACGCATTCCCCTCCTAAGGAATGCACTCCTGAGTATTTTTCCTTAGACTCATAATTTTTTATTAGAGTTTAAGGAATGCGCTCCTGTGGTTTTTCCCGAGAGTCAGAATTTTTTAATCAGGGAAAAAGAAACGCGCTTCTTCAAGTAGGATCGTGTTCCTTTTGTCAAGGGCAAAATAAGAAAGTTTATAGAGTCAATGGTTCTTGATGAAAGAGTCTATAGAGTCAGTGGTTTTCTTGATGAAAGAGTTTATAGAGTCAGTGGTTCTTGATGAAAGACCTTGCTCCGATGCCCAACGGACACATTAAGGAATGCGCTCCTCATATAAGGAATGTGCTCCTTGATTGGAGAAAATCTGACATTTTTCAGATTTCAAAGCAGAAACGCGGTTCTTCTTTGAGGAACATGTTCCTGTGCCTTAGTGTGGTATTTTACTATAAATACCACACTTACTCATTTGAAGAACAACTTTTGTAAAAACTAAAGAACTTGTGCGTTTTTCATCTTAGCATTTCTACAAGTCCAAACACAAGTTCTTGAGCGATTTTAAACTTCTTTTACAACAAAGTTCTGTTGGCCCAGTATTATAGTCCAAGAGGGCTGAAGAATTGGACTTGGCGGATATTTCATAAGTTGAGTTTTAGTTGTTAGTTTACATGTTAATTTCATAGGTTTTTAGGTGCATTTAGCTAGTTTTGATATATAATTGCATTAATTGTTCATATTTAGTGTTTTAGGTCCATTTAGATGTTTTTATGAATTTTAGAAAATAGTTCTAGGTATTTTCATAAATAAAATGCATTAGGTTAGCTTAGGAAAATAATCTTGATTTTTAAGTATTTTTCCTAAAGTCATTTGCCTCACTTCCATGTTAATATTTTCATACTTTACATGTTAACACATACTTTGCATTAGATTTTTGTCACTTGATTAATATAGATCATTTACTTGTGTTTCTTGTGTTTTGTTTTGTAGGTGAATAAAAAGTTTAATGAGGAGCAATTGAAGCCAAAATTAGGTCAAGAACATGCCCAAGATGTGGACCAAAAGCCAACAAATATGAGACAAGAAAAATGCACAAAATGTTCATTATGCACAAACCGGGCGCCGCGGCGCGAGGTTTGTGCATTTTTTAGGACTTAGACCTCATTTTTTAGCTAGGTTTTTGGGGGCTTTTTGGTCTTTCAATCTCACCATTGTATATAAGCTCACTCTAGGGTTTTTATTAGGAGAACTTTTCATTTTATCTTACAAGTTTTAGACAATTAGATAGAGTTAGTAAGGTTTAGAGAATAGAAAGGAGGCAAAAAGAAATCACTGAAGAGGAGAAGTTACAGATTGAAGAAACTTGAAGAAGGAGATCATCTTGTCAAGGGGGTTTCTAATTTCATTTTTTCTTTCAATTTGTGATAATCAACACTTCTTTAATTTTCATTTCTGTATTGATGGATTTGAGTATGAGCTAAACATTTCATCTAGGGATTTGATGGATCTATATTTTGATATTATGAATTGATATTTTTAAGTGTTATTTGATTGATTCTATTTATTTATTTATGTTTTTCTAATCTTAATGCTTTCAAATCACTGGCCAATTTTTGAATGATTTTAGATTTAGAATCTATCACTCGGGAGGGGGGATTTTGGATTGGAATGGGAAGAACATGACCTAGGAAATTTATGTTGAGTTGGGAAACCCATAAATTCCTTTAAAGTTGCTAAAAAGAATCATAGATGTTAAGAAATTTTCTATTGTGTTGGTTTTATGACTTGGGAGAGCGAAACTAATATTTTAGGATTATAAATTCAATTTATCACTCGAGAGAGGGAATTGGATGAATTGGGATTCTTGACTTATAAATTAATGAATTAATCAGTGATGCATATGTTTTAGCAATTCATAATTGATAAATATAGTGAAATCATCTCCCTAGAACTATTCATCCATTGATTTTTCTCCAATATATATTAGATTTTGATTAAATTTCTTTGATTTGGTCCGAGTTATATTTTTAGCAATTAATTCATCACAGTTTGATCACCAAGGTAAAATCAAGATTAAAGTAGTTTTGGTCATTTTGAACAGTTAAATTAACTATCCCTGAGGACGATACCCAACTCACCGTCGGTCTATATTATTACTTGACTGTCGTGCAATTGCGATACAAATATTCACTATCAATATTTGCATTACCTTTTGGATATTTTAATTAAACAAGTAAAGTGTGCAGTAGGTAACAATTCAAATAACAAATGCAGGAAAGATAAAACAACACAGAGGATTTAGAGTGGTTTGATTCCCTTTGAACCTATGTCCACTACCTAATCACCAGTCAGGATTTCTCAATACACCATTGGCTAATCACTTATGGGCATGATTAGAAGCCGCTTACATTCTAACCTACACAAGGGCTTGGTTGGAAAAGCCACAACCACTAACCTACACCAGGGTTTGGCTAGAAAGCCACAACTTGTAACCAACTTACGGGCGTGGTTACGTGCATTATAAAATAAGGTAATGTCCCGGTTGACTTGATCAAGTCAACAATACATCAAGATTACAAAAGATATAGGGAAGTGTACAATAACATTCTCAACAATGTAAGCTTACAATCTTAAATGAGTCAACAATATTATTCCAACCACTATGATTTTAAATGATGCAAAGTGTTGAAATACGTTTTTCTCAAATGCAATCGATTCAAATATATGTGATGTAAAACACTGAATTCAATATGCACAACTATCAAGATATTGATTCTAAACAAAAGTTTAAAGCACGAGAATCAATATATCATGATGATCAAAAACTTGATGATTCTTAATGAATATGTGATTAAGATCAAGAATTAAACAAATCAAGTATGATCAAAAACTTCAATTTAATATAATATAGTGTTAACACATGAATCATTATCTCAAACTATTCATGAAACCACTAAACAAGGTATTTTGTTATGATGATCACGATAAGGTTTCACAAACACAATCAACACAAATTTAGTTTTGAAGATGATAATATAAGCACAAAACTGATTTGCATAAAGCAATATCACAAGAATCTAGATCTAAAAATGTATACCCCACTAGGTAAGGTTGAAGCTCCAAGATTCTTCTTGTGTGAAGTTGGATGAGAGAGAACACTTGCACAAGGGAAACTCCCAAGTTTCTCAAGGTTTTGAAAGATGTGGAGAAATTCTCGAAAGATTGGATCAATAGGTCAAATGTTGTTGAACTTTTACCTTAAAAGAAGGTTTAAATCACTCAAGAACTTGTTGTTGGCTTGTATAAAGACTAATACAAAAAACTCACAAGTTTTCTAAGTTTGGAAAAGTTGGTATTTCTAAATAAACACCACACCGAGGCACAGGAACGCGCTCCTTAACACAGGAGCACATTTATGGTTTGAAATATGAAAAATCTCAGATTTTCCTCCAATCAAGGAGCGCGTTCCTCAACAAGAACCACTGACTCTTAAAGATTTTCTTATTCTGCCCTTGGCAATAGGAGTGCGTTCCTTCTTAAAAAAACAAGTTCCTTTTCCCTGATCAGAAAAATTTTGAGTCTCGAGAAAAACCATAAGAGCGCATTCCTCTTACAAGGAACGTGTTCCTTAAACCTAGATAAAAAATCACTAAGTCTCTCAGGCACGCGTTCCTTACTAGAAGAGCGCGTTCCTTCGCTGAGAAGTGAAAGTAACTCAATTTTTTTATCATAATAGGTTTAGGACATTGTCAAAAACATAAACTAACATTTTAAAATGTTTTTGATATGATTAAGGTACAATTAGCACAGTTAAACACGAGTGATTCGATCAATTAAACCAATGATCAAAGCAATAAGTACAATACATGTGAAATGGTAAAACCATGCAAAGTTGAGAAGATGAATGCATGTTGAACACTGATCAATATATGTATGATACACAATTATAACTAAGTGATAGCATAATTATCAAACTAATATGTATGCATGCATGATTAATCATATAATAATATATATGCACGGGAATGATAAACTATATAAATGATTTTAGAAAAGATGCAGATCATGTGTGGTTGGAACATGTAAATGTTACTCTACAGCACTAAGATTCTAACAAAGAAATACAACCATGAAGCTCTTGAATCTTTGTAAGGTGTTGTTCCTTCCACATCCTTTGAAAATGCAATTGAATCCATTTGATATATCTAGTTAGCACTAAAACAACTACGTCAAAGAGATTAGTTATTACAGGTATGTTGTTTGTAATCATCAAAACAAAACTGGGTTAGAGTAGTTACATCAACAAGTTCACCCACATTTGATCTATTGATTCATGCTTTCAAAAAGTTTTCCAAATCTTACAAAACATTGAGAAACTTGTGTGTTTCCATTGATCAAGTGTTCAAGACGTTTTTGAGTGTTATCTACACATTTTGTTGAGTCTTGAGCATTCTTGAACGTCGTATCTCTCATCGAACATCACACTTGAAGAATCTCGGAGCGTCAACCTTACCTAAGTGGGGTATATTTTCTATATCTAGATTATTGGGATTTTGGTTTGAGCAAATCTGTTTTGTGCTTATGTCAACATCTTGAAAACTGATTTCGTTTTGAGTATTGTTTGTGAAACTCTATTTTGATCTTCATATTATTGTATCTTGTTTAGTGGTTTCATACATATCTTGTGGTATCGATTCATGTGTTAAAGTTATACTATATTGAATCGATTTCATAGATCAACACTTGGTTTATTTGATTCTTGAACTTCATCATTTACACTTTTAGAATCATCAAGTTTTGGTCATCATTATATATATTGATTATTGTCCTTTAAACATATCATTGTAAGAATCAATATCTAGATACATGTGCACATTCGATTCTTGAGTTCATATCATATATATTTGAATCGATTGCATATTTGAGAAAAACTATTTCAACACATCGCATCATTTAAATCATTGTGGTTGGAATAGTGGTGTTTATTCATTCAAGATTGTAAGCTTAATATTGTTGAGAGGGTTGTAGAACACTACTCTCTATCATTTGTAATCTTGATGTATAGTTGGCATGTTTGTCAACCAGGAACATACCATATCTTGTACTTCTCGTAACCACGCCCGTAAGCTGGTTATTGTGTGGCTTACTAGCCAAGCCCTTGTGTAAGATAGAGTGTGGCTTTTTAATCAAACCCTTGTGTTGGCTAGTGTGTGGCTTTCTAACCAAGCCCTTGTGTAGGGTGTGTGTGGCTTTCTAACCAAGCCCTTATGTTGGTTAGTGTAAGGCTTTGAGCCAAGCTTTTGTGTTGGCTTTTGTAAACAGCTTCTAGTCACGCCCGTAAATTGACTAGCCAATAGTGTATTGGGAAATCCAAATCGTGGTTTTAGGAGAACCGAACCACTCTAAATCTTTGTATCCAATTATCTTTCTTGCATTTGTTTAATTGTGACCTACTGCGCACTTTATTTGCTTAATTATATTAACCAAAAGGTCACGCAAAAATTCGCCAAGTCCAATTCACACCCCTCTTGGACTATAATACTAGGCCAACACCCAACTCCCACCAAACTCTAAAATGCAAGATCTAAGCATATCCTCTAATATCTGAATTAGTCTCTTTGTCTGACTATCAGATTGAGGATGAAAAGTTGTACTGAGATTCAGCCGAATGCCGAGCTGCCTTTGTAACTCCTGCCAGAATCTCGAGGTAAACCTCGGATCCCTATCTGATACAACTAATACTGGCATTCCATGTAATCAAACAATCTCACGTACATACAACAGACTCAATCTTTCTACTGAATCTCTAGTATTCATCGGAAGAAAGTACGTAGATTTAGTCAACCTAACCACTATAACCCAGATGGCATCATGTCCCTGGTGAGATCTTGAAAGTCCAAATACAAAATCCATGGCAATATGCTCCCACTTCCACTCAGGAATAAATAGTGGTTGCATCTTCCCTCCAAGTTTCTGATGTTCAACTTTCACTTGCTGACATATCTCACATTTCCTAATATCCTCTGTTATATCTCTTTTCATACCAGCCCACCAATATGCTCGTTTCATACCTTGATACATCTTGGTAGCACCTGGATGAATAACATATCTGGATCTATGTGACTCTTGAAGTACCTCTCGTCTAAGCTGTGGATTTGTAGGAATCCATAATCTCCCTTTGAATCGCAAGACACAATCCAAAGTTAACGACCAGTCCTCACGACTGTCATCTTCAGCCCAAGTCTTAAACATCATGTAATCAACATCTAACTGTTGCTGATCTGCCACCTCCAGAATATGAATTGGTCGAGTTCTCATCTGAGCACATATCACGATATTTGTAAAGATAGGATGAATACTCATAATAGTACCCTGCTCTAGTAGTCTCCACTCATGAGACATCTGAAAAGCTACAACAGTAGTTTCTACTCTCTTCCTGCTTATTGCATTAACCACTACATTAGCTTTCCCTGGATGGTACTCTAGTACAAAGTTATAATCCTTGAGAAGTTTTAACCACCACCTTTGCCTCATATTTAAATATTTTTTTGTGAAAATAGGTATTTTAGACTCTTATGATCTGAATAGAGTGTGAATTTCTCCCCATAGAGATAATGCCTCCAAATTTTCGATGCAAAGACAACTGTAGCCAACTCTAAATCATGTACTGGATAGTTCTTCTCATGCACTTTCAACTACCTTGGTGCATAGGCAATGACCTTATCCTTCTGCGTAAGTACACAACCCAAGCCTGTATGAGAAGCATCTGTATAAATCACTAACTCTTGACGAGGTTCTGGTAAGATCAACACTAGTGGAGATGTCAATTTTCTTTTCAGTTCACCCAAGGCATTTTCACACTCATTTGTTCATACAAATGGCACATTCTTCTCAGCCAGCTTGGTCAATGGTACAACCAGCTTTGAAAAACTCTGCACAAACCTCCTATAATATCCTACCAATCCCAGAAAACTCCTAATCTCTGTCACTGTGGTGGGTCTTGGCCAACTGATAATAGCCTCAACCTTAACTGGATCAACTGAAATTCCCTCCGAGCCCACCACATGACCAAGGAATTTCACCTCTGATATCCAAAACTTGCACTTGCTAAACTTAGCGTACAGTCTATGCTCTTTTAAAGTTTGCAAGGTCATCCTGAGGTGCTTTTCATGCTTCTCATGAGTCTTGGAATATACCAAAATTTCATCAATAAAGATAATAATGAACTGATCTAGATATGGTTTGAACACTCTCTGCATCAGATCCATAAACATGGCTGGTGCGTTGGTCACACCTAAAGGCATCACCAAAAACTCATAGTGTGTATATCTAGTCTTGAAGGTTGTCTTAGGTACATCCTCCTCTCTAATACTTAGTTGATGGTAACCTGACCTCAAGTCAATCTTGGAAAAGAATTTGGCTCCCTTCAGCTGATCAAACAAATCATCAATGTGTGGAAGAGGATACTTATTCTTCACAATCACTTAGTTCAACTGTCCGTAATCAATACATAACCTCAAGCTCCCATTTTTCTTTTTAACAAACAAAACTGGAGCTCCCCATGGTGACACACATGGGGTTATAAAACCCTTAGCCAACAATTCTTCTAACTGCATTTTCAACTATTGAAAATCCTTAGGCGCCATTCTATACGGTGCCATGTAAATAGGTTTAGTACTACGAATTAGTTCAATGATAAAATCAATCTCCTTTCTAGGAGTCAATTCGAGCAAATATGCAGGAAACACCTGTTACGTGCAAACCCGCAAGTGTATGGTGTCAAGTTATAATATAGAATTGATGAGATATCGGGTTATCGTCCTCTAGGATTGACACTCACACTAAATACCATTTCACTGACCCTAACATTATTTAGAAAATCAAAGTTGAATTATTAATAAACTAAAAATAGTAATTAAACAATAAATATAACAAAAATAGAAAATTAATATGGAAAAACGTCTAGAGGTTCAATCTCTCCTCACTATCAACTATGCCTAGAAATATGAGATATTCATCAATTTGAATTATAGTTTATAAGCCGAAAATCTTGAGATTTCTAATACCCTCTCTCGAGTGCCGCATTAGAGCATATTTTTAGGAAATTAAGTTCGATCTATCAATGAAACCCAAAAACCCAAAAATTCATTAAGTTCTATGATTTTCCCTAAGACTTCATAAAACTCCATAAATCTATTGATTCTAAGGTCGTTTCATGTTATGGTTCTCATGTTCTAACCCAGAAAACCTTTTATTGAGTGTCGCCTTCCAAGTCTAGGATCAATCAATCCGTGATCAAGGGCTCAATAGCATTAAGAGTAGAAAAACATAAATAAACTAACTACTCTATTAATGAATAATTAAAAGTTTAAGAACATGATATAGTTTCTAGTTTGGATTGATCTACACCTCTAGAAAGAGGATTTAGTTCATAACTAGAGATATGAAAGCATGAAATAGCATGATGAACATAAATCTAAAACCATAAACACAAAGTAGAAGGAAGGGAAAATTTAGGAGAATCTTCAATGTCTTCAATCTTGCTTTTCTCCTTGCTTCCAAACCCTAGCTGTCTTCGTTCTCCTCTCTCTTCTATCCTCTATGATGCTTTGAAAACCCTAAACAATGGTCTTTATAAAACCACAAGTCCATAAGAAGTTGCCTAAGAGAAGTCCAAGATGAATTAGGAAGTTGGCACGAAATTAGAAAGTTTCTAATTCTGTCGCATCACCGCTTGCTTCCTCACATTTTTTCCTCTTTTCCTGCACTCCACATCCCCCTAAAAACTTTCTCATATTGTAGTATTTCAAGTAAGGAAGAATTAGAAACAATGTCAGTTCAACATACTACTGATAAAAATATTTCTAGTGTTTCACCATATTGATAATGTCGCCATTTATTGAGTGCGTACACTACTCTTGTTAATTTTAGATTGTGTAGGGTAATTATGTTCGTGAAGCTTTATTTGTACGGAAGGGTTAGGTATATTCCTTTGTTGAGGCAATCTACTTGTGCGTGATGCAATGTTAGTCATTTCACAAACTGTGTCTAATTTGGAGTTCAATTGAGAAAGTTATGGCAAAAATTTGAAAGTCGCACACAACGGTAACTCCCAGCGCCGTGACGCCCATCTATGGGTTTGTGCACTATTTTTCACCACTTTTCTTGTGGACTTAGCCATTTTATCACCTCCTATGACTTGCATTCTTCATGTTCTTGCATTCCAACTTGTTTCCATCATCCAAGTTGACTTTAAGCACATCTAAACACCTACAAAACAAATCAAAACCAATGATTAAAACACTCAAAAGATCAAATCTATCAATTTATAAAATTAAAGACCGAAATAAGCAGCAAATACTAAAATGTAACCATTCTAACGACTAAGTCAAAACTAACATAAACCAACCGAATAGATGAATAAACTAACCTAAAACTTATCTAAAGCGTCCTAAAAACACATCTAAATAACCACTTATCAACATCTTTGGGAACTCTTTCACAATAGGAACATCATCAAGCTTAATCTCACTGGTCTTCTCATCTTTTGATATCAAACCAGCTAATATCTTTCTCTCATCATATGTCACCAATCTACTTCTAGTAGTTGATTTCTCTGATGCTCCTCCTTTATACTCAAAAGCAGGATATCCAGGAATTTGGAATATAATTTTCTTAGCAAAACAATCTACATAGGAATGATAGGCTGCTAGCCAATCCATTCCTAGGATAACATCAAATTCTAAGAACTGTATAACTCTAAGGTTCATAGGCATTTCATAATTACCAAATCTAACTATGTAGTGCTCACAAACCATATTAGGGTAGATTTTCTTCCCTGCTACTGCACTCAACATTAACCATGTACTACCTCTAACAGGAGTAAGTTTTAATTTATCTACCACATGCCCAGAAATAAAAGATAATGTAGAACCAACATCAATAAGTACATACATAGGTATATCATAGAAAGTGATCATACCTTTCACCAATGTCCTTGATGCTTTTGAGTCATGTTCTGTCACTGCTTTAGCTTTCTCTCTGCTAACAGGCTGAGGAGTGCTTCCTTGAGACTGATAAATTAAGTTTTATATTAGTTCATTTGCATGATTTTTGATAGATTTTTAGAAGTATTTTCCCAATTTCTAGGTGTTTTTGGCATATTTTGTGTCTTAGATTCATTTAGATTATTTTTATGAGTTTTATAGGTTAGTTTTAGTGGTTTTCATGAATAAAATGCATTAGGTTAATTTAGGAAAATAAATATGATTTTTAGGAATTTTTCCAAAAATTATTAGTGTCATTTTCACGTTAACATGTTTCATGTTGCATTTTTAGTATATAGTTGAACTTAGAGTTTTAGCATTTGATTAGTATGATGGATTTACTTGCTTTTGTGTGTTGTTTTGTAGGCGAATAAAAGCTTCAAAGTATGGTGAAACGAGGCTCAAACGATGAAGAAAACTGGCAAATATCATGAGCGAGAAGTGCGCAAAAAGGGGAAAAATAACCAAAATATCGACTAAGGCATATGAGTGCAATTTTTGCACTTGTAACACTCTGGGCACTGCGACGCTTAGGAAAGTGCTGCAGATCCCAGAATGTGTAAATATCAGCGGTTTAGGGTTGCAATGCTACCTCTATAGCACTGTAGCGCTACAACGAACCCAAATTTTTGGTTTTTGCATTTTTTTGGCAATTTTTTAGGGTTTTTCTGGAGGCTTTTTGGTATTTTTGCACACTTATGCATATAAGCTCACTTAAGGTTAGATTAGAAGGGCTACACTTCATTTTTTGTAGCAACTTTTCTTGGAGATTAGAGAGAAAAACTTTGGAGGCTAGAGGCAAGAGAAGCTTGGGGAAGAAGACAAGTTGCAGGACATTTTTGGAGAAAAAGGAAGGAATGAGATCAACTCTAAAGGGTGTTTTCTTCATTTCTTATTCAGTTCTTCTTGTATTCATGTCTTCTCTCTTGTATTCTTGAACATGAGTATGACTTAAATTTCTAATCTAGAGGTTTAATTGATCTATGTGGAATCTTATGGTTTGATTATTCTTTACATGTTCTTGATTGATTATGTGAGTTTATTTGCAATATCCAACTCTTAATGCTTTCAAAAATCTGGCCACATTTTGGATGACCTTAGATTTGATATTTAACACTTGGAAAAGAGGATATTGAATTGGATTAGGGAAATTGCAACCTAGGGTTATTGTAGTGTATTGGGAAACCTACAATTCCCTTTGAAATCACTCAAAATGGATCCCAACTTAATGCATGTTCAATTCATTGATTTATCACTTGGAAAAGGGAATTAATGTTTTGAGCATAGATAATTGAACTATCACATGGAAGAGGGGTTTAATTGAATTAAGATCCATGATTTATAAATCTATGAATTAATCATTTACCTGACCTTTTGAAAACCATAAGTTAAGACATAGTGACATTAATCCTCTCGAGTTTTTAATCATTGATATTCTCTAATTTCTATCTAAATTACATCATTTAGTTCTAATTCTTGCTTATTTTACGTTTTAGTACTTAATTCATCAAATATTGATCATCTAGAAAAAATTTAGAGTTATTATAATTTTGGGCATTAAGTGATATTAATCCTAGAGGATGATAACCTAGTATTCACCGGTACGAATTGAAATTTATTGCATCAAGTTTTGGCCGTCGTTGCCAGGGATTGGCTTAATTCTATCATTTTAGTACTGATATGAAGTAACTCTAGTCTTAATCTACCTTTTTTTTCCTTTTATTTGTTCTTTTCTTATTTTTATTCTCTTTTCTTATTAAATTGTGATTGGTTGATGCGAAGGACTCGAAGTGTTGAGCTTGTGCCTCTTGACCCTGAAATTGAATGAACTTTTGGGAGGTTAAGAAGATAAGGAAGAGCTGAAGAGCCAGCCTTGGCGGAAGGGAATGATCAATTGCCACTAAGAGATTATTTCAAGCCCGTGGTGAACAATAATTACTCGGGCATAGCAAGACTACCCATCAATGCCAACAATTTTGAATTGAATCCGGCCTTGATCACAATGGTGCAATAACACCAACTTGTTGGAGCATCACAAGAGGACCCTACAGTGCTCATTAACACATTTATGGAAATGAGTGATATAGTTAAAATTAATGGGTGCCTGAAGAACAGATAAGGTTAAGATTGTTCCCATTCTCACTGAGAGACAAGGCAAGGTCTTGGCTACAGTCGTTGCTATCGGGTAGTATCCCCAATTGGGAAGAAATGGTGCAGAAATTTCTTTAAAAATTCTTCACACCTGCAAAGATAGCCTAACTTAGAGGGAACATTCCATGTGGGAAAGCAACAAGTTTTTCTTGATGACAAGTTTTACAAATTGGATGATCTCTTGTTCCTTCAAGGATGCAAGAATCAAGCTACTGTGAGAAGTGTACTTGAATGAGGAGTGCAAGAGATTCTTCATGGCTGTCATGCTTTGTTTTGTGGCGAATATTTTAGTGCAACAAGGACAACGTTAAAGGTTCTTTAAGATGGTTTTGATTGGCCTACTTTGCTTGAAGATGTAGATATATTTGTGGAAGCATGTGCTAAACGCCGTCGAAAGATGCACTATTTTAGCCAAGCTAACCAGAAGGAGGAGATGTTCTTCTACTATGAACCACCATGAGCAAGAAAAAAGAAAGTCTAGCTAATGACTATAAAGAAGCACTTGTGGGAGGCAACCCAACTAGTCTTTTTGTTCATGTTTTATTTTCATTTTAGTCATTGTAGTATAGATTTTGAGTTTTTGCTTTCCACTAATGACATTCATTTTTGTCCCTTTCAGGTTTTGATTCAAGTTTGGGGGGTCCTCGACGTTACTAAGAGAAAGAGAAGAATTTTGGAGTCTTCTACCCTCGTTGGTTAGGGGAGTATAATTCCCCTTCTCTTTATCTTGCTTTCTTTATGTGCATGTTTTTGCATCGAGGACAATGCCAGCTTTAAGTTTGGGAGGGAGTTTTAATTGTTGGTGACTTTACTGAAAATTTTAAAAATTTTGTTTTTGCATAAATTTGATCAATGAATAATTCCATATTCCATTATGAGCTTTGATTTGATTTGATCTTTTATGGATGATCTAGGATAAGATTCGCACTCATTTTTTAGTAAAACCCTTGGAAAACTTGATTGTACTCTTAAGTCTGTGTGCTTGATCTACTTTGTCATGTTTATTGGACATTCTCGTTGACTTTTGAGCATGAAATTAGGATCATGAGTTCCACTTGTTTACTTAAATCGAGATTATGCAAGTTAAGTACCTTTAGATCTCATTTTTAAACTGAACTCTAGAACTTGTTTGATCACTTCCTGAGGCGAAATCCTAAGAGGCACACCATGAGATATATCATTTAGGCCATTCTTTGATAGATTGAGCCATAAAGCCTACCTAGATATTATATTACCCCTAGCCACCCTATTTTGAGCCATTTAACCTGTTTATTGTCACCAAAATTGATTAGTCAAGGCCTATGATCGAATTTTCCTTGTTTTTACCTAAGCACTCTTAACTTTTTGAAAAATGTGAGCTGTGTTGGGTTTGGGTATTTTTGCATGGGAAGGTATGTGAATATGGGCTATGGAATGAGAATGTATGAGAAGGTGATGAGAAAAGGTTCAAAATGTGTGTTTCATGTGAAAAAGAAAAAGATGAAGGATGAAAAGAAAAGAAAGAAAAGAAAAATCATGTTTCTTCATCTATGTATGGAAGTGACATAAGTTTGGGGGGTAATTTGAATGAAAAATGTGAAAAATCTTGGTTGGGTAATGTTTGGTTTTGGTTCATGTGTAAGGTATGGGATGTGTGCAAAATTGTTTATGTAAAAAAGATGTTTTAAGTGTATTAAGCTTCATTTTATCTAGTTTGACATACCCTTAGCCCTAGCCTTACATTACAAGTTATTTAAAGACCTATTGATCTTGATTGGTGTGAAATCTACATTAGTGGAGAGAACTGTGAGAAACAAGCATATAAAGTTTATGTTTTGTTTTATGAGATCACATTTCTATCTTGCTTGCATTGATCCATATGATTTATGAGTGGTCATGCGAATGATTTTTATGCTGGGTTGTGAATGAGGATTGAAAAGAAGACATGGTCTTGTGGCTTGAAATTCTAGACAACAAGATTAAACTTTCGAAGCTTCGCTTGTGTTATGCCTATAAAATTTGTGTTGTCTTTGAGATCAATTAAATCCATTTTTGAAAATCAAACCCTTGTTCATCTTAGAATATGTGAGGAGTTTGTTTGATCAACTTTCATTTTTCTCTTAGCTTGGGATGATCAAAATCTAAGTTTGGGGGAATTTGATAAGTTGAGTTTTAGATTAGTTCATTTTCATGATTTTTGATAGATTTTTAGAACCATTTTCCCAATTTCTAGGTTTTTAGCATATCTTGCATATTTTGTGTCTTAGGTTCATTTATATTTTTTATGAGTTTTATAGGTTAGTTTTAGTGGTTTTCATGAATAAAATGCATTAGCTTAGTTTAGGAAAATAAATATGATTTTTAGGAATTTTTTCAAAAATTATTAGTGTCATTTCCAAGTTATCATATTTCATGTTGCATTTTTAGTACATAGTTGCACTTTAAGTTTTAGCATTTGATTAGCATGATGGATTTACTTGATTTTGTGTGATGTTTTGTAGGTGAACAAGAGCTTCAAAGTGTGGTGAAACGAGGCTCAAATGATGAAGAAAAGTGGCCAAGATCATGAGCGAGAAGTGCGCAAAAGGTGGAGAAAGAACAAAAAAATCAACTAAGGCATATGAGTGCAATTTTTGCACTTGTAACACTCTGGGCGCTGCAGAGCCCAGAATGTGTAAAAAATCAGCGATGTAGCGCTGCAATGCTACCCCCTATAGCGTTGTAGCGCTAATGCGAACCAAAAATTGGGTTTTTGCTTTTTTGGAGATTTCTGAGTGTTTTTCTTAAGGCTTTTTGGTATTTTTGCACACTTATGTATATAAGTTATTGAATCTTTGAAACCTTCAAGTATGATTAGATATGCCATATGTGCAGTAATATCATAAACAAAATGTGGTTTGTAATCATCAAAATATCTTTCATATGAGGGACATATTCTCGTAAGGGACGTGAGGATAATTGGTTCAACAGAAAGTATCATCCTGATCTTTCATATATCATCCCTCTGGTCGAAGTTCAAGTTGAAGAAGGAAACAAATATTAAGAGAGAGCGATACAAATTCGGGATAAAAAAAACTCAAGAACTGAGGTGACGTAGCATTCCACTTGTAAAAGTACTCTGGGATCACCATAGAGTAGAGGAAACAACTTGGGAACTAGAAGAAACAATTAAACAGAAATACCCCAAATTGTTTTCTCGCAGTAATTGATGATGTGATACATTGTACTATTTTACTAATCAATGAAATTATGAAACTTCCTTTACAATATCTTAATATATCATTTCATTTCAATAACCATACAGATGTCTGAAAACAACACCGATAGGAGTAATGAACCATACACACCATGGCATGCTTGGCAACCAGTGGTGACTCCTTCAAGTTCTGAAATTGCACGAAAAAGTATTCCGCAAATCAACCTACCTCTCCTAAATGCTGCAACTTGCAGTGCCCTACACCACCATCTGTCAGGCAAATATCGGAGCCTTCTGCGGACGAGTCCGATTCCATTTGCTCTCCATTGTTTGATGATGTCGAGGATTCCACCGGCCACAGTATAATTCAGGGACCTTACCATCATTACCCTGATCTAGTGAATGATGACAAAAGGTGGTGAATCTCGCAAAGACAGCAATCATGACTACATGGACTGAAATTTTGAAGGCAAAATTCTTTTAAGGGGGGTAGAGTGTAATACCCCTGGTTTACACAAAAAAAAAAAAAATTGGGACATTCGGGCATGTCTTTTTCTATAAAAAGACCCTTCCCACCCCCCCTCATTTTCACACCACAGATCATACTTCTCTCTTTCTTTCCTTGGTTGGTTTCCATCACTCTTATTGTTATTTTCTCTCTCCTCTTTTTGAGACTCTATACGGCATGAAGCAGTCCTGCTCGGGAAGAAGTGCCAATTTTGGAATGAAGTTTTATCTGAAGGTGGTGAACAAAACATAGGTTTGTGTGTCTTATGACTTTTATTAAAGTTTTCATTCATTTATCATTATGTCTATTATTCATTTACATTGCATTATTGCCTATAATGGTCATACATGTCATAGTCATGCCTTAATATTTGGAGTTTATATATTACATTGTTACCACGCTGGATTAGTGGTCAATTTGACTCAATCAGACTTAGTCTTGTCCTCGGTAACTTTGAATAGTGAACGGGAGGTAGATCGTTGCTCTACAAGACTTAGTATTTAAGTGGAACCTTGTGTTCCCACCTCTCTACTTGGAGACTAGTCTGGTTGGTCTTATTTAAAAGCTATTTTCTTGTATAAGTGATACTGGACATCCTAACAGCGCACGTGGTGATGCCGATCCTAATAAGTTTTACTAGACATTGCCAAATCTTGTCTAATATTAGTAAAGACCAGACTTGCACATGCATAGTCATCATACATGAAATAAGAACCACCTAGGGATGTAAGTGGTTTGTGATCTATAGAATAGTTATTGGAGCAATTGTGCTCACTATTATTGATGTTTCCCCTAAGGAGGGACGTACAATCTAAACCCAGGGCGATGAACGATCATAGAACCATTACGAGACGGTGTTATTCATACATTATTGTTAAGTCACGTTGTATTGTTTATGATGCTAAGTTGTGTGTATGTGATGTTTGATTATGAAGTTTTCTTTATTAATTGTCATATTCACAAACTATTTTACCCACTGGGCAATTGCTCACCCCGTCGTTAACCATTTTTACAAGAGTCTAGGGTGGATTGGGTGGAGGTGTTTGGGCCCTCATTTTGTACCCCTTGCTAATTTATTATGGAGATTTTAGGAGGATGTTCCCTCGATTACATTTTTGTACAAAATACATTCTGAAATTAATGAAATCAGATTTGTACTCAATTGTATACCAGAGCACTCGATAACTGTTATAATGCATTCGCGCCCTGCATTTGACTGTCCTACAGGTTAAGGCGCATCTGGGTGAGGTGTGACTCCTTTAGATATTGTGATTTTAGCATGAAGGAGCAATTCTTTAGGCTCTCATGCCATTTTGTGATATTTATCCTTAAAAGGATTTCTATGGTTCCTATGGCATTTATTAGCCTTATAAAGTCTATCGTTTTGTTTGCCCAATTGTTTTTCTAAGTTGGAGGTCTTTTGTCTTTCTATTTGGAGTTCAAGTTCTAGACTCTCCTTTTCAGTAGTAACCCTAGTTACTAATTGGCTCAACTCTTCTAGTCTCTCTTGAAGAATGATATTTTCATTGTCTAAATCCTCATCCATAGTTTCTGTTACCATGTTCTTGAGCATCTCATTCTTTTTTATGAGTTTGTCAAATTCTATTTGGAGATTCTTATGCATAGTGGACAAATCATCAAAAGAAACATTATTAACATTGATATCATTTACAATAATAGAACAATCATCAATATGAGAAATAAGACATCTATGTCCTACATTTTCCTTAATTTCAGAAAAGGATGCAGAAACACATGAATCATCATAAATTTCTTCTAATTTGTTCCAAATGTCTTTAGATGAGGCACTTGAAGAAATTTTATCTATATCATTTTGGGAAAGGCTAGACATAAGTATATTTCTAACTAAATCATCAAGTCTGGCTAATCGTTTTTCTTTCCTATCCCATTTTTTTTAAAGTTTGGGGACTTCAGCTCCATTTATAATCCTAATGGGCGCATATGGTCCATCCGCAACTGTATTCCACATGTCAAGTGACTGGGCCTTAAGGAATGTTCTCATTCTAATTCTCCAAGACATGAAATTATGGTCCTTAAGCATAGGTGGAGTGAACGAGTTGTCTTCTAAGTCAAATTCTATGGTATTGGCCATTTGATCTTTGGCTCAAGGATGTTAAGCTTTAAATCATGAGAACCTGCTCTGATACAACTTGTAGGACCCCAAAAGGGGGGTGAATTGGGTGTTTCGGCCAATTAAAACAATTATTAACTTATATTGCATGTTCCTTAAATTATTTGATACATTTTATCAAATAGATAATATATAACAATGAAATGCAGGAAATAAATGTAGAGAGACAAGCATTTTTACATGGTTCGAAAATCCATATCCTACCTCCACGCTTAGAGAAACCTTATCTAGGATTTCACTATCACAGATTCACTTCACAGGTGTGAACCAAACCGTTACAAAACCTTTTTACACGTTCAAGACAAACCTATCCTTTAACGGGCAAAGGATGAACCTACAATATCCTTTTTGCGGGATAAGGATGAACCGAACTTTGATTCCAATCTTGTAATCTCAAGTGAACCACAATCACTTGACTTGATTTGTTCAAACTAGAAACAAATCAAGGAGATCAACAAAGAAGTGATTATCTTATTATAAACACTTAGAACAAGCACAATGAAGCTTAAAGATACAAGTAACCTCAAAACCAATAATGATTGAGAGAGGTTACCGAACAAACCTCGAAATACTTACAGAGCAAGATAGTTTCTTCCTATATGTCTCAACGACAGATTTGAAAAATAGTTCACAACTGAAAATAAAATGGAAGACAAATCTACCTCGATTCAACCAAAAATGAAATATGTGATGTAGCTCATGATCGTGAATAACTTTTGTGAATGGTGTGTGTTCAAACTCTCAGGAGAACTTTATGAACAGTGCACAACTTCTCCAATGGCGGCTGCCTCCTTTTTTTTTGGTTCAGTTGCAGAAGAAAATATTGGAGAATGATAATAAAAGTTCTTAGTTTTGAGTAGGGTTTAATGATTGTTTAAATAGAAAACTATGGTTCAAAATCCTAAACCTATTATGAGTGGTCAGGATTAAGTGATTTAATCATGTATTAGTGAAATCAATGGCCCACAATGGTTGCTCAAGTTTTAAAAAATGAGCAAAAATGGAAAAACCATGCTGGAGTGCGCTTCAGGAAAGTAGAGTAAGTTTTATGAAGCCTGAGATAAAACAACAAACTTTCAAACACCAGCTTAAATGCATTTCACGAGACCCGAGTCAAAAATGAGTAATTTTTGTCAACCCAGCTAAAACGTGTTTTAGCGAACGCAAGGCAAAAACACACTAAAATGGGTTTTGTACAGCTGAAATGCGTTTCACTCAACTGAAATGCATTTCACTAGACCCGAGAGGTATGCACAATCTTTGCCTTGTACCTTAAATGTGTTTCTCCTTGTTGGAGTGTGTTTCAGCTTGTCCAAGGCAAATGAGATGTATTTTTGCTATTAAAGTGCATTCCACAAAGGAGGAATGCATTCCACGGGTTCTTGGAAAACATATACATGTCCAGAATACCATTTTAGCTCCATGATTGATTAAATGATGAAAACGATTCCGATCACGATTAAATCTTTAAGTAGATTCAAGAACTTAAAACCTTGAAAGAAGATATCATGAAGTAAGTTCCTTGAAAATAAGCATACATGCTCAAAATATTTTCTCACACCTATAATGCATTTGTTTTATAGTACAAGTAATTTTGAAACACTTTTGATCATGCTTGCATGAAAACTAAGTTAAAACAACGATAAATTAGTAAACCAAAAATTATGAAAATAAAAAACTGAATGCATAAAGGTTTCGAGAAAAATCGATCGAAAATCAAGTGACTGATCATACAAGGAAAAAACTTACAACCTAAGAGAATCTAAAACAATTACAACATGAAATTTAATTACAATCCATTGCTTGACCTCTGGTTGACTGCGGTTGACTTCTTCTTGACTTTGTTTGACTTGCCACCTTGCCTTTACTTTATGCAAGCCAAATATGTCCTCTTGACTTTAACTTGATATATTTGATCCTGAGCGAGCTTGAGTCTTGTATTGTTCTTGATCTTGATATTTGGTACTGAAATATACTCAATTTAACCATTAACACCATTAACACCATGGTTATATTGTTTGTTAGCATCAAAACACTTAGGGGATTTCTACGTAAAAAATCACTTAGGCCAACAATGCTGCCAGCCAATCCATACCCAATATGGCATCAAACTCGATGAATTTTAAGACTCTAAGGTCAACAGTCATCTCGTGGTCCTCGAATCTAACTATGCGACATTCCATGTTAGGGTAAATCTTCTCCCCGACCGTCGAAATCAAGATCAAAGGAGTACTAGTCCTAATAGGAGATAATCTTAATCTATCTACCATACTGCCAGAAATAAATGACAGAGCAGAGCCAACATCAATCAAAACATACATCATGATATCACAAATGTTGATCGTACCTTCAATCAATTGTTTTCTAGCCTTTGGATCTGCTTATGTCACTGCTCTTGCCAGCTCTATGGTAGCTAGTGGTATAGGACCAAACTGAGCAACCGACGCCCTCGAAGGACGTTGAATTTTCTTGTGTCCCTAAACTTCGCAACCGAAACAAACAATTGGTCTCGGCGCTTTGGGTGCCGAAGATACAGCCTGTAACTCTGTCTCGGTTGTCTGCTGTCCACCATACCTCACAGAACTTTTTTGTTGGGGTCGGCCTAAATTCTTAACACTCTGGCCTACAACTGGTGGTGCAACTTTCACTGAAGCGGAGGATATTGACGCCACGTACCTGCTGCCATTAGACCTCAGCCTCTTGTTCTTCCAGTTCTTTTTATCATAATACTAAACCTCTGACCCTAACGGCTATGTCTGAACCAAAGGAACTACAGGTGCCTGGACTGCGATTGGTGTCCTCATCTTAGAGTTAACTTTTGCAGTCTCAAAATCAACAGCCTGCATCATCACCTGAGCGTAAGTCTGCATGCCAGCGAGTGCCAAACCCTGACGAATACGGTCACGAAATCCGTTCCGCATCCTTTGCATAGGTAGATAATCAATCGACACCATTGCTGATGCAAAGAGTCCCAACTGGTTAAACTCTTGCTCATACTCCCTCACTGTCCTACTGCCCTGGGTTAAGTGCATGAACTCTATCCGTCTCTGGTCTCTCTCAGACCTCAGATAGAACTCCTCATTGAACAATTCCATAAACCTGGTCCAAGTCTGGATCTCGTCAGCCATGCGGTGCAGTCTTCTCCACTAATCATCAACCTTATCATCAAGCTTGAATCTGGCCAATCTCACCTTATCGGCCTCTTAAGCATGCATGTCACTGAAGATGGTCTCCATCTTCCTGAGCCATCTCTCTACAGTCTCAATACTGAGGCCTCTAGCCAACTCAATCGGGCCTCTAATCCTGAAGGCCTTCATGACCCTCTCATACCTCTCTGCCTCAGTCCTCTGCTTTCCAATCCCCCCAGCCTCAGCCTGGACCTCAGCATGAACCGCAGCTGGTCCAGCCCTATCTCCCACAACCATACCAACACTACTGTGCTCCCCCCTCAATTAGAATACCCTGCTGTGGCAGCCTATTGCCTTGCACCTGGGTAAGTGATGCCAAAATCTGGGTATGTTGCTGCTGAATTTGGGTCTGAGCAGCGAGTAAGGCCTCAATCTGCCTAAACCTCTCATCAGGGTCCATGGTCGATCCCTTTCTTATAGAACTGAAATTCCCAAATAAGGAAAAATTCAATCAGGATCACAATCCATGGGATTTGTTATCTCTAAGATAAACTACCCATAATCATACCCATAAAAGCAAACATTAAATCATATAAGTTTGTTATTCTTTCTTAAGGTTTTTAAACCTAAACACTCTCTCTGATACTAATGTTGTCACGACCCACGACCAGTGACGTCATGAACGACACGATACCCCCGGGTATATCCTCCCTCGATACATCCGGCGTCCCCTCAGCCTCATCTAACAACCTAATAAACACATAATTCCACATCTACCATCAAAACATAGACATAATTATACAACATTAATAATACATCTTCAAAAATGCCAAATATAAAATTCCTTAAAGTCCAAAATATACAAAACCATACCTAACCATAAATACATCTCATCAATGTGTTAAGTATATACATTAGGTGTTATTAAGTACATAATACCAAAATAGAAGAATGTACTAAACACCTACATCACCAAAACTCGGGAAGCTCTACGCAGCTAGGCCTTCCTTTTCCCCTTCCTATCAGAACCTAAAATGATAAAAATGAGGAGTGAGCTACAATAAGCTCAATGAATCTTTTCTACAAATGGCAATATACATGTATTTAGATAAAACATGGCGAAAGTTCATCAAAGAAATTTAAATAACATGGTGATATACAAGATCATATACACGCTAAACATAATGCATCATGTCAATATTCAAGACAATGAATTTTATTTTCCAAACATATCATATGCAATCCTACACCTCCTGAGTAAGAAGCAATATAAGGGCCTGAGTTTGCGACATCCAACGCTCGATTGAACTTTCCTACTCGTATTCTATTAGGATTCTTGGGGTTGTGTAGCCCATAAAATCAGCTCACCAAAACAAGTTGATAGACACCCAAGAGGAGGGTGAATTGGGTGTTGGCGGATTTTTTAGGATCTTTCTCAAATATTTGAAATACGAGAACAAACAATAATGCAGGAATATGAGTAAAGCAATAAAGCACACAATGCACAGCGATATACAGTGGTTCAGCTTCCCAATAAGCCTACGTCCACTACCAAGTCTACCAGACTAGGATTTCCAAAACTCTTCATTAAGCTGATATTACTTCATGGGTAAGGATCAAACCAAATACAAACATCGATTTTTTGTAAGAGAATCTTCCCAAATAGCACACTTGCTAGATTTCAGTAATACATCAATTTATCAATAGGAAATTTTCTCAACAAGGGAGCAAACTCCAAGAAAAAGTAAAATACAACTTTAAATGATTTCTTACAAGATTTCTTAGCCACTATAGTAAGAAAAGCAAGCACAACATTAAATCGAGAAATCAAAATGATATTACCTTGAAACAAATCATAAATGAGATATGTGATAGAACTCAAGATGATGAACAACTTTTGTTAAAAAAGACATACTAGAATCTTAGCGCATCAACATGTATTTTCAAATCTTCAATGGCAGTTGCCTTTAGTTGCAGTGCAGAATCAATTTCAGAATGATATTAAAAGTTCTTAGTATTTCGAGTAGGGTTTAATGATTGTTTAAATAGAAAATCACGATTCAAAACCCTAAACCTATTTTGAGTTGTCAGGATTAAAAGATTTAATCATGTATTAGTGAAATCAATGGCCCACAATGGTTGCTCAAGTTTAAAACTCAAAAAAGAGCAAAAATGAAAAAACTAGGCTGGAGTGTGTTTTAGGAAGTTCGAGAGAAAATAATATATTTCCACACACCAGCTGAAACACGTTTCACGAGACTTGAGACAAAAATGAGTAATTTTTTTCAACCAAGCTGGAACGCGTTTCACTCAACTGAAATGCATTTCACCAGACCCGAGAGTTATGCACACTCTTTGCCTTGTATCTAAAACGTTTTTCTCCTTGCTAGAGTGAGTGTCAGTTTGTCCGAGGCAAATGAGACGTGTTTTTGCTACAAGAGTATGTTTCACAGAGTAGAAATCCATTCCACGAGTTCTTTGGAATTGTGTACATATCCAGAATATCGCTTAAGTTCTATGAGCAATAAAATGATAGAAACAAAGTTAAATCACGGTTAAATTTTCAAGTAAGATTGAATGGTTAAGAACCTTTGAGAAATAAAATTCGATTCGGTTAATACGATAAAAATAAGTGGTTGATCAATTACTGAAAGAAACTTACATCCTAAAAAGATCTAAAGTAGTTATAGCGTTTTAAATCGTTTCGTTATTGTGCTTTGATCTTTGGTTGACTTTAGTTGAAATTTATCTTGACTTCAGTTGACTTCCTTTGTTTACACTTTAGAGATTCTTGGTATTTGTGCTTCAGGTCTTGCTTTTGGAACTTCTACGCTTGATGAGTATATTGTTTCTGTTTCTGACTTTAAGACTTATAGCACATTAAACTGAAATATGTTCAACATATAAGTTACATAACATAAAATATCATTTCGAATCATCAAAAGTGTAATGGGTGAGGGTCATTAAGCCAACACAAGTACCATGCCTAGGGGATTCTATCTATACAAGCCATAAAACCTTCTGCAAGGTCCACAACTAGGGATCACCATCGAGCACAATAGAATTCCCAAGAATTCCATACTAGGAGATCCACCCAATTGCTAACCCAACTAGACTGTGCTCAAATCCATTTTCATGAATCATTAAAAACATGCATAATACACTAGTTAATCATTCAAATCATTTCTATTCTACAATGCCACATATAGAAACCAAATGTAAAGAAACACTCACTATTGATTGGCTAGGCTAGCCAATCCCAAATCCAACCAAATTAAATACTTCAACCTTCAATTGGCACAATTGGGGACAATTGGATTAACAACAAACCCTGCACAACCATAGGTTCATTCATTCATCAAAATCAGTCCAATTACATGACAATAACCATGATTAAGCCCCAATTTACTAGCCGACATTAGATTCTAACATGGCTTTGCTAATGAGCTAACCATAAAGCTTAATGAAGCCATAATACCTAAATTAGATCACCTTCAACCCAAGCGAATGCCTACGGTTGATACCATGATCCAACCGTCATTAATATAATGCATTCTATCACAAATTGGGTTTTTTAGACTAACCTTATGTCAATTTAATTAATTGACTTAGTCTAGGCCAAAAGCCCCAAATTTGGGCAAAGTACCAAATCATGGTTTTAGCCAAATTTACACTACACATAGGGTTTTTGATAGTTGCATATTTAGACATGTTTTAGGAGTGTTTTATAGTTGTTTTAGGACGACTTATGCGTTAGTTTAGAGTGTTTATGTTAGTTTTGAGTCATTTGTTAGTTTAGGAATAAATTAGTTTTTAGGCATTATTTAGGTTTGTTAATTTATATTTTTGATCAATTTATGTTTTGAGTGTGTTAATTATTTGTTTTGCATTGTTTTGTAGGTATTTAGATGTGTGGAAGTGAGCATGAATGATGGACACAACAAATGAGAAGCCTAGATGATGTTTCATGAAGAACTCAAGTAAAAAAGTGGAAGAAAATTGGTTAAGTCCACAAGAAGGAAGTCAAGCGGAGCAGAAAAATGACTAAGTCGACAGACTTAGGTCTCTGGGCGCCGCGGCGCACATCGCGGCACCAGGTGATTAGTCAATGGGGTTCTAGGCACCGCGAGCAGCGCCAGGAGAAACTCAACGCAGCGCCAGGAGAAAACTTAATGCAGCGTCACGGCGCTACTCGCGACACTGCTTGACTATTCATCTTCGATTGGTTTTTGGCAACTTTCTAATTCAAATTGGACACGACTTTGGGCACACGATATATCAATTTAGAGGGTTTTTCGAGAGAAAGACATAGGAAAAAAAAAGGAGAGACGGCTAAAGTGAAGTGGAGAAGAACATCAACATCAAAGATTATTGAAAATCTCTACAACATTCAGTTTACTTTCCTTTGTTCTATTTCATGCTAAATTTCATACTCTATGTTTTCATGTCTTTAGTTATGAACAAAACCTCATTTCTAGAGGTGTAGATTGATCCAAACTTGAGAATATGTCTTAGATTTTATTGCTTAATTATTATTAATGAAGTTCTTAGTTTATTTATACTTTTTTGTTCGTAAAGCTTTTGATCCCCTGATCAAGGATTGATCGATCATAGACTCGAGGTAGATGCTTCACAAGAGGGTGCCTTGGGTTGGAATATGGAGAGTATATCCTAAGTTAACATGAGACTCACAAGGAGATCAAGACTCTTTGAAGTCGTTGGGTGGAAATCATAGAATATAGTGAGTTGTTGTTATCTTCAGTTTTCATCGAAAGAGTTAAGCCACAGCAACAAGAATATGCTATAATCAATGCTCCAAAAGAGGGGATTGGAAAGGTTACGATTTTCGACTTATAGGCTAAGGAGCTGAGTTAGTAATAATATATTTATATAGACATAGTTAAGAGTGAGGTGACATCGAAGTTCTAGACCGTTCTATCATTGTTTTCCTATCCGAATTACATTGTTTTGCTAATTAATAATTAGTTGTTTTCATTACTATTTTAATCACTCGAACATTCGAATTCGATTGTCTAGATAAAATTAAAGTTAAAACGTGATAGTTAGTGTTCTAATTATCCCTGAGGACGATACCTGATTTCATCGAATTATATTATAACTTGGTACCGTACACTTGCGATTTGCAATCAACAAGTTTTTGGCGCCGCTGCCAAGGATAGTTATTAGTTTTCACTAATATCATGTTCTTTAACTTTGATTTCAAATTAGATTTCCATACTTTGTTTTTTTTATTCTCTTATTTTCTTTCTTAGTTTCTGTTTTACAGGAGTTTATGCAAAGGGCAAGAAGTCTTGAAGCACTATTGTTTGATCTTGAGGTTGAATGTACTCTTGGAAGACTGTGACAAGAGAGAAGAAAAGAAACCAAAGCAATGGCGGACGAGCACAATCAGTTGACCTTGAGAGACTACTTCAAACCAGTTATCAATGATAATTACTCGAGTATTGTTCGTATGCCTATTAATGTGAACAACTTTGAATTGAAACCAGCGTTGATACGGGGGGTCGCCTACTGAAGATCCTACTATCCACATCACTACCTTCTTGGAGATGTGTGATACGGTGAAGATGAATGGTGTTACTGAGGACACCATAACATTGAGATTGTTCCCTTTCTCTCTAAGGGACAAAGCACGAGCATGGTTGCAATCTTTGCAATTGGGGAACATTGCAACTTGGCAAGAGATGGTACAGAAATTTCTTTAAAAATTCTTTCCCCCTGCCAAGACCACCCAATTGAGAGTTGAGATTGGACAATTAAAGCAACACAAGTCCGAGTCATTTTATGAAACATGGGAGCATTTCAAGGAATTGTTGAGGAAGTGTCCTCGGCACGAGTTCCAAGATTGGTTACAAATTCAACTTTTTTATAATGGGATGACCTTCTCCATAAGAACTCTAGTTGATGCCGCAGCCAGTGGGTTACTTTTGACAAAAACGGCTACTGAGCACTGAACATGTTGGAGGATATGGTTAGCAACACTTATGAGGTTTTGGTTGCACGATCAATAGTTAAGAAGGTGGCTAGCCTACATGAAGTTGATCTATTCACATCTCTAACTGCACAGATGTCAAGTATTGCCAACCAACTTATTGTGCTCACTACTCAAAGCGCACAACCATCTATTGAAAAGGAGACGACTTTACATATGGGTTCTTTAGGGAATGAGGCGCTGGAGGAAGAAGTTCAGTACATTAGCAATTGGGGGTACAACTTCCAAAACAATCAAGGAGTTCCAAATCAGTACCACCCAGGTGTTTGGAATCATGAGAACTTTTCTTATGCCAACACGAGGAATATATTGCAACCTCCACCCAGTTTCTACAATCAAGCTCAAAAGAAGAAGCCATCCTTGGAGGATATGTCGGGATCCTTTATGATGGAGAAAAGAGCTTCAATTAAGAACTTAGAAGTACAAGTGGGATAGCTAGCCCAAACAGTGAATGCACAACCACATGGATCCTTGCCTAGCAACGCCGGGATAAATCCCAAGGAATAATGCGAGGCCATCACTTTGAGGAGTGGAAAAGAAGTTAAGGGGGCTGATTCTACAAGCCAACACATTACATCTCCCCCTCCATCTAGTCAAGAGAATGAGGAGCCCAACAAGGAAGCTGCGTCAAGCAAAGAAGAGGAAGAATCAAGCAAAGGGGAAAAATCTAAAAAGAGGCCTTATAGGCCCGGTTCCATCACCTTCCTAGATAATACCCCTATTCTTAAGACTCCTATCCCTTTTTCCCAACGTTTCCAAAAGAAGAAGCTTGATGAGAAATTCACTAAGTTTCTTGAGATTTTCAAGAAGATCCACATCAACATCCCTTTTGCCAATGTTTTGGAGCAAATGCCCAACTATGTGAAGTTCATGAAGGATGTGATGACAAGAAGAGGAAGCTAGAGGACTATGAGACGGTGAAGTTTACTGAAGAATGTTGTGCCATACTACAAAAGAAGCTACCTCAAAAGCTAAAAGATCTAGGGAGTTTCACTATACCTTGCACCATTGGTTCTTTAAATTTCACTAAAGCTTTATGTTATTTAGGTGCAAGTATTAACTTGATGCCTTTGTCAATTTTCAGGAAATTGGTACTTGGCGAGGTGAAGCCAACTATAATATCTTTGCAACTAGCGGACCGATCACTTACATACCCTCAGGGTATAATTGAGGATGTGCTAGTGAAGGTGGACAAGTTCATCTTTTCCGGTGGACTTTGTAGTTTTGGACATGGAGGAAGATAGTGATATTCCTCTTATACTTGTGCGGCCATTCTTAGCTACTGGGAGAGCTTTGATAAATGTGCAGCGTGGCGAGCTTACCTTGCGAGTGAATGATGAAGAGGTCTTGTTTAACATATACAAGACTCTTAAATTCCCATTTGAGGGAATACATATCACCAGATTGATTTGGCAGAAGTGGTTGATGCATGTGTGACCGAGGTACAAGATGAGGCTCGACCAGGAGATCTTTTAGAAAAGTGTGTTGTGAGTTCGATATCTAGAGATGGGGCCTTTCATGATGAAATCTCCAGCATTATGCCTTAGCTCTTGAGGTTAACAATCCTGTGAGTACAATCACCGAAGCGAAAGATATTGAAGCTTCTTCACCACCTGAATTAGTAGAGTCTTCACCAGAGTTGAAGCCATTACTTGAGTATCTTCGCTATGCATTTTTGGGTAAGAAGTCTACTATGCCAGTCATCATGTCATCGACATTGCCTAGTATGGAGGAAGAGAAGCTATTACGCATCTTGAGAGAGTACAAGTCTGCTTTAGGGTGGTCCATAGCCGACATAGAGGGAATAAGTCCTTCCATTTGCATGCACAAGATCTTGATGGAGGATTCTTACATGCCTTCAATTGAGCATCAAAGAAGGCTAAATCCACCCATGAAAGATGTTGTCAAAGCTGAAATTTTATAGTGGTTCGAGGCAAGAATCATATTCGCTATTTCAAATAGTTCGTGGGTAAGTTCGGTTCAAGTGGTGCCCAAGAAAAGTGGTATGACTGTGGTGATGAATGATAGGAATAAGCCGATTTGCACTAGAACAGTGACGGGCTGGAGAGTTTGCATAGACTACCGGAAGCTCAACAAGGCCACAAGGAAAGATCACTTTCCCCTTCCTTTTAATGATCAGAAGCTAGATTGGTTGGCGGGCTTCCATTACTATTGTTTCCTAGACGGGTATTTGGAGTATAATCAGATAGCCATCGCCCTGGAGGATCAAGAGGAGACTACATTTACTTGCCCGTATGGTACTTTTGCTTTTCGGCACATGCCGTTTGGATTATGTAATGCACTGACGACTTTTCAACGGTGCATGATGGCTATGTTTTCTGATTTGATAGAGGACATCATGGAGGTTTTTATGGACGATTTTTCAGTATTTGGGTCCTCCTTTGATCATTGTTTGCATAACCTCTCCCTTGTGTTGAAGAGATGTGAAGAAACGAACCTTGTACTTAATTGGGAGAAGTTTCACTTCATGGTGCATGAGGGCATTGTTCTTGGCCACCGGATTTCGTCTAAGGGCCATGAGGTAGACAAGGTGAAGATTGTTACTATAGAAAAGCTTCCACATCTAAGAATGTTAAGGACATAAGGAGTTTCTTAGGGCATGCGGGTTCTATAGAAGATTTATAAAGGATTTTTCAAAGATTGCCAAGCCTATTTTCAACCTCCTTGAGAAAGAGACTCTATTCGCCTTTAATAAGCATTGTGAGGAAGCCTTTGAGTTGATCAAGAAAGCTTTGATATCAGCACCTATCATGGTGATACTGAATTGGAGTGAATCGTTCGAGTTCATGTGTGATACGAGGGATTATGCAGTAGGAGCGGTTCTTGGGTAGAGGCGAGAGAGGATGTTCCAAGCAATTTATTATTCGAGTAAGACACTTGATGAGGCTCAGCAAAATTACACAACAACCGAGAAGGAAGTTGTAGCACCCGCGCCTTTAGTTGACGTCATTTTGACCCATAGGGTACCCGCAAAGTACCCGTATACGTATTTGCATACGTATGTGTATATGTATTTTGATGCTCGCCGCACGTAGGTTCGAGTGTCTTTGCATGATTTTAGGTCATAGAGAGTGTGCATGAAGTTTCAAAACCATCGGAGACTTGTTCGACGTCGAAACATGTCAAAAACGGTGTTTTGGATCCAGTGGAGCTCACTCCAGGGAGGAAGAAATTTATGTCACAAATTACATCAATGGTTTGACCTTCTAGATCAGTGGTCCGATTGAGCTGAAATTTTTTCAGCTCATTCTTCTCTGATAGATCTTCATTATGAACAATGAAGATCTTGATCGGAGTTACCTACTATGAGTTATAAGACTCCAAACACTGTTTCACGGATTTGCGGATTTTCTTACGCAGTTTTGATTAAACGATTGGATTTCACAATTCCACCACCGGATTGAGTTGAAGGTTTACCAGAATGTTGGTAACTGACTCATGCAACTTTAAAACGGTTACGATGTTAAATTGGGGGTATTTTGCATGAAATTGACTATCTAACTGCAAGTATTGCAACAAGAAAATTGATTTTTGATAGTTTTTGGCAACTTTTAGTTGTGGACCCAAACACTTCTATATAAGCTATTGACTCGGTTTTTTCAGCTCATTTGCACATTTTGCACTTGAGAAAGAGGGAGAAGAGCTAGAGAAGAGCTGGAGAAGAGAAAAGGAGAGAAAAACTAGAATTTGGAGGTTCTTGCTCAAGAACTCCATGAGGTTTGCATGTTTTCTCTCTTTTCTTCCTTTGATCTCTCTAGTTTAAGCTTCCAAGCTGTATTTTGACCTAAGATATGCCATGAATTCTCAGTTGAGGATTGTTCCAGACCTAGGGTTCCATTGCATGCATGTTTTTATGAACCCTAGTGTTGATTGGAGGCCATTGGTGCCATTTTCCCCATTTTCTCTTTTGGATTTGGTGGAACTCTTTGTAAATGGACCTATACCTCGTTCATGGTCTTAGAATTTTCCAGGTTTTTTGCATGTCACCTATGTTAGACCTACGAACACCAAGAACTGATCCATGCCTTTGGTTAGAGATTTCCATTGTGAAATCTTGAAGTTTAGTTAATAATGCCTACACTTGGATCATTGACTTAGGGTTGGAATTAAGCTTTGCATGTCAACTATGTTGACCTAGTGGCCATTGTGGATGATTCCATGTTGCAAGATCAGTAAAATTCATGGCTGAACATGGTGGCCTAGTGTAAAATTGACACTATGGCCTATGTATGAAAATTTTCAGATTTGGGACTTTTGATGCTCTTGATATAAAATCTGGAAAATTATGCAATGTAGGTCTAATTGGACATGATTAATTGTTTGATGATTGAATTCAGTGGGTTCTCATAATGGACACCCTAAGGTTGACTAATTTTGACCTAGGCTAAGTATTTGGCACTTTTCATGTACTTTGACAATTTTGCATGTAATTTGGGAATTTTGCCCAAATTGGTACTTTTCACCCAAAGCAAGTCAATTTATGAAATTGACTTGGGGATTGTTTAATTGGACCCAAATTGAGTAGAATCATAGGTTTAAAATGTTAGAACCTATGTTAAATTGATATGACTTAGTTCATTTTGACCTTATGTTTTATATTGGCCTAATTGGGGATTTTTACCAAGACTTAGTCAATTGATGAAATTGACTTGATGTATAGTCTAATTGACCCTAATTATAATTGAATGTCATGAATATTAGTGGTTGGATCATGGGATCATCTATTACATTCAACTGAGGTCAATCTTGGTTTAATTGAGTCTAAATGATCAAGTTAGGCAATATGGAAATTGGCTCAAGGGGGTAACCAATTTAAAATCTAATGGACTTTAGATTAGGTTTGAATATGGGGTTTTGACACACTTTATGACTGATTTTCAGTTGTGTGAACCATGTTATTTTCAGGTCTTGTGATTGATCTTGAACCCGTTAGTCAATTGGAGAGTTTTGGTGATTGGATTGGCTAGACTTAGCCAATCAAGGGTGAGTGTTCTTTTACCTTTGGATTATTTATATGTGGCATAGTAGTATAGAAATGTTTTAAATGCTTATGTATAATGGTATGCATGTTTTAATATTCCATGAAATACATTTGAGCATAATTCATTGGGATGACAATTTGCGTTGAGGCACCTAGTTGGAATTTCCTCTTTTTGGAAATTCTCGTAAGTTTAGCGGCAATCCCAGTTGTGTACCTGGCAGAGGGTTTTATGGCTTGTGTGTGAGTAGGTTAGTTTAGGCTAATCCTACGTGTTGCACAACCCTAGAAATCCTCTTAGGATACGAGTATTGTGTGTGTGTTCAGGTGTTGTGTGTAGCGCACCAGCCTTGGACCCCCGTACTCAGGAGGTGTTAGGATTGCATGAGCATGACTACAAATGTTATGCATCGTCTTATGTATGACTTGATGCATTATGTTAGCATGTATGTAATCTATTTCGTCATCATGATATTTCAATGATTTATGATCTTATCATGTTTTTTTTAAATGCACGTATATGCCACTTGTAAATGACATTCACTGAGCGGGTTGTAGCTCACACCTCACCTTCTTCTTTCAAGATCTAATAGAAAAAGGAAAGGGAAGGCTTGACTGCGGAACGTTCCTTGTTTTTGTTTCATGTGGGTGTTGTACATTTAATTTTGTAATTTGATAATTATGTACATAATAACACCTAGTATATGTATAATTAACACATAGTTGGGATGTGTTGGGTTCGTAGTATTTTTGTAAACATTGAAATTTTATATTTGGTAACTTGGAGATGTAATATTTTAATTCATTTATGATCATGTTAGATGGATGTTTATAGGATTGTACTGTATTTGAATTTTCGGGATTCGTATATGTGTTTTAGGCTGACGGGACGCCAAGTGTACCGACGGAGGGTATACTCGGAGGTTTTCGTGTCGGTCATGACGCCAGATATAGTGGGTCGTGACAGAATTACTTGCGGTGGTCTTTGCTTGTGATAAGTTTAGATCCTACATCATTTGGTCTAAAGTGATTGTCTATATCGACCATGCCCCATCGAGTACTTGTTTGAACTGAATGATGCAAAGCCTCGGTTGATTAGATGGGTCCTTTTCTTTCAAGAGTTTGATATGGAGATTAGGGACAAAAAAGGGAGTGAGAATGTAGTTTCAGATCACTTTTCTCGGTTGCAACTAGATGAGCATGATGATGGTGTGCCTATTTTGGAAACATTTCCAGATGAACAATTATATGGGCTATTTGGTAACCTTCGTTGGTATGTTGATTATGTAAACTACTTGGCTAGTGGTGTCTTATATCCGGATCTATCTTATGCAAGAAGAAAAAGTGTCTACATGATGTGCGCTTCTACCTTTGGGATGAGCCCTTGATATTTAAGAGGTGCAATGATCAAATTATAAGAAGGTGTATACCAGAGGAGGAAGTGCAGTCCATTCTCCATGATTGTCATTCGTCTCCATATGGTGGTCACTTTAGGGCTACAAGGACAGTGGCAAAGGTTCTTCAAAGTGGGTTCAATTGGCCTACATTGTTCCGAGATAGTTATGCTTATGTGAAGACATGTGATCGATGCCAACATCTAGCTACTATTTCGAGAAGACATGAGCAACCATTAACTGATATATTGGAGGTGGAGCTATTCGATGTTTGGGGTATAGATTTCATGGGACAATTTCCCTCTTCATGTGGGAAGACATACATTCTCTTGGCGGTTAACTACGTTTCAAAGTGGGTGGAAGCGATTGCCACGACTACAAATGATGCAAGGGTAGTGTTAAAGTTCCTTCAAAAGAACATTTTTACACGTTTTGTCACTCCTCGGGCAATCATTAGTGATGAATATCTCACTTTTGTAACAAGCTCTTTAATGCACTACTTGCCAAGTATGGGGTGAAACACAAGGTTTCCATGACCTACCACCATCCTCAAAGTAATGGACAAGCCGAGATTAGTAACCAGGAGGTGAAGCAAATCTTAGAGAAGACTGTGAACACTACGAGGAAGGATTGGGCTTTGAAGCTCGATGACACTTTATGGGCTTACCGGACAGCTTTTAAGACACCCATTGGGATGTTTCCATATCGTTTGGTATTCGGGAAAGCATGCCATTTACCGGTTGAGTTGGAGCACCGTGCTTTTTGGGCTGTTAAGAAGTTGAATTATGATTTGAAGGCATTTGGTGATCATAGACTTTTACAATTGAATGAGATGGATGAATTTCGCCACTATGCATACGAGATTGCCAAGATATACAAGGAGAGAATGAAGACATGGCATGACAAGATGATAGTGAAGCGGGAGTTCAAGTCGGGTCAAGAGGTTCTTTTATACAATTCGAGATTGACATTGTTTCCAAGTAAATTGAAGTTTAGGTGGTCGGGTCCTTTTCTTATTGAGAAATTGTTTCCATATGGAACAATCGAGTTGCATAGCAAGGAAGGCTCTCTTTCTCGAGTCAATGGACATCAGGTAAAACACTACTATGGGCAAGAGTATGCGCATGAGGATGATTTGCGCTTTGATGATCCTAATTGAGGAGCTTGAAGGAAGTCGGGCTGACGACAATAAACCAAGTGCTTGTTGAGAGGCAACCCATCGATTTTCAAGTTTTATTATTTTTGATGTTTTAATTTTTAGTCATTGTAGTATAGGTTTGACTTTCGTGCCTTTATAAGTTTTGTTTCTTTTCATTTCCAGGTTCTAAAGTAAGTTTGGGGGATCTCTTTGGAGCATTGCGGAGAGATGAATGGCGCGCATCTTCCCCCAATTGGCTTTAGCGGGTTCTCTAAACTCCTCTTTCTCTTATATGCCTCTATTTTTTTCTTTATTTGTTTATATCGTTCATTGAGGACTGTTAACCTATATGGTTCATCCTTAGCACATCCTTAAAGTATACTTGATGAAGTATATTTTGATGATCACAAACAAAGTATTTTTCGGTGCTAACGAATGTTTTTCAAGAACTTATCTCTGCACCAAAGGAAAAGCAAAGTTCCAAGAAGGCAAGGGCTTGCCTAATGTCGGGCCTTAACCCATTGCAAAACTTTTCCTCTTTGTCTCTTTCTGCGGAGAAGGTAGAGAGAGAGAAAACAGAGAGTTCTGTGAACTTAGCTGAGTATTCCCGGACAGTCATATTTCCTTAGTAGAGTCTTGCGAATTCCTACCTCTTTTTCCCCTTGACAGAATTGGTAAAATACTAACTGATGAATTCAGCTTCAAATTGTTGCCATGTCATGGTACGAACATTTATTCGAGGGTCTTCCTTGACTATTTTCCACCAGGAGTTGGCATTTCCCACCAACTGGTACACGACAAGAGGAATCTTTTTTTCGTCGAACGCTCTCATTGCCTCGAGCGCCTTGCGTGTTTCTTCGAGCCATTTGTAGGCTTCATCAGAGTCAGGCTTCCCATCAAAAGTGATGGGTTGTAGTCGTTTGTACTTTGTAATTTGATTGGTCATCTGGTCCATCTTCTGCTTAGCCGGTGTTACTTGCAGCTGAGAGACCGTAGTTTGTTGATCCGCAACGCTCTGAACTGAACCTCTAATTGACGCTTTCATGTACTCAGTAAAGCTTTGGATGAATTGCTCTATGCCAAATGGTAAGGCTACACCATTAGAAGGAGCTGCAACAATTTGTTTGGTTGTCTGGCATTACTGTTGTGGTGTAGGGAAAGTAGGTTCAGATCCAGCGTCTTCTTGTGGCTGTATGAATACAGACGCTTGCCGAGAGGAGCTAGGGTCGTGCTGTCTTCTTGTCTGTACCGGTATTGTCTGCAAGATTACTTGCTATTAGCATAAAATGTGCATCATAAATTCTGAAAATGTCAGGAGGATTGATTCGTGATGCAGTGCACATGCAAAGTTCTTGAATGACTTATCATAGGTTTTAACCTCCTACTTTTCTAGGCTAGGTAATAGGGGAAAATGAGGAGCCTTAGAGCATCGTGGCACTGTACTTTTTAGGTTGGTTTGAAAACAAAACCGAAAGTGTACTTTGTAATGTTTTTAAAACCTAGTATAGTAGTATTTGCGTTTTTAAACTGCGTTTAAAAATAATTTCTTGTGTATTTGTGAATAGGTACATTGTTGAATACCAACAGATGCCACAGATATTTCCTCGACCTTTTCCTCGTGTAGTCACCTATAGCTATATGTTGTAATTCCCTTGCACTTGTTATACTATGCCCACCTATCACCAAGACCTGACGATTCCTATTATCATCCAAATTCATACATCCCATTCCACATGAATTTGGTGATAAGGAACGTGGTCCAGTCAAGGGGATCTGTGTACGATTTTTTGCAGATTTTGGTGGAAAACCGTCTACCACTACTATCCATCAAGTTCTCACATCCCATACATTATGAACTTGACGATACTGATGGTAAGTCAGACTTCCATCATGAACTGCTACACAGGATGTCCGTAAGTTACCTCATCTCGTGTTTTTGTCAGTATTTGTGTGAGTTTGTTGTGCCCCATACCACGTCAAACCCATTAATAGTGAAGAAACTCACTGAACGAATGGGCCTACCACAGGTAGTCTATACAATATCACATAAGGATTATTATGAGCAGAAAATTCGGCATGAAGTTTTTTTTTTTTTTTGTATACAAAGTTTTTGAAATTATTCAACTACTACAAGGATAGGATATCTAAATTACTTTCAAAATACTTCAACCTACTATGCAGATACGTTAGACTACTGAAAAAGTAAAAAAACATATTTATTATGAGTAAACTATTGAGGAGGTGCAAGATCAAAATGTAAAATTTTTAGTTGAGAATTGAGAAATTGACTGTTCCATGCCGGGAGAAAATAAAGGAGTTACCAGAACTTGTCCAGCAAATGCTGGGTTAGGAAACGGAGAGGCCCCAATGTTGAGGTTAAGATTCACCGACAAATCTTGTGCCTGTCGGACGATTGTCCAAAGTCTCTCTCACATGAAACCGGAGGAGTGCTCCGTGGTAGTGTGATGTAGCATTCTTCACGCCACTTGAGCAGTAAGTCAATAACCTTTTGATGTTCTCTAAGGCTACAATTTTGTACTTCAAACTTATTTCTCATATCTTTCCTTATTCTCTCATCGATTTACAGTATCATTTCTCGCATTTGATCCACAAGTTGTTGTTGGTTACCGGTAGTGGTTTCTTGTGTTGTGGATGGAGAAACGTATTCTTCCGTAGAAGGGTCCGTTCATTTTTTGGAATATCGAAAAAATCGAGGGCAAAATTCTCAAGGTCTCCTGGAGAAGTGTCTTCCCCTATGTGAGGAAAATCCTCCCATTCTGATGGCTTATTTCCTCGCCTTTTAACTAGATGACTTCCCATGGGCCCACTAGAGTTTACCACACTTATGGTGATGTCACCATACAAGGGAGATGTTATCTCGGTGGAGCTAGAAAAAACTTTGAAACGACGGAACACTTTGTTTAATAGTGCTCCATAGGGAAGACATTTTTGTTCCCGAGTACAGTATGCCATGTGACGCAAAATGATATAAAGAAGATTCACATGAATTTCCTTTGTCAAACAGTGTGCCAAAAAGCGTTGAGGGTGTGTGGTAGTAGATCTTTTTCCAAATTGGGGCAAAATGTTTGACATGATCACTTGCGTGAGAGGATCGTACCGCTCTTTAATGTCACTGGTCTTAATCCTAGTAACCATGTACTCAGTCTGAGAAGTAAGACACCTAAACATGTGTCGAGGGTTTGGGACAACACTTAACCTGCCTCTGATCGTGTAAATATCACAAAGTGGTCCCCTCTCAGGAATTTCTAACATTCCAAATAATATTGCAGGTGTGAGGGTAATATCAACACCATGCACTTTTGTAGTGATGGTGAAAGTATCTTGGTCTGTGACGATCAAATTTTGGTAAAATGAGATAACACAAGACCGAAAAACGCACTTTTCAAGATCGATGATTGGTGTCCAATCTAAGGCTGCATGTTTGTCATGGAGCATAGAGTAGTATGCATTAGGTAGAACTACCAGTGTTCCCGTCGGGACTGGAATTGAAGGGAAGGATTTGGAACGAGGAGGATGAGAACTTTTCCCTTCAACGTTCTTCCTTCATCTTTGCTCCATTTAATTGTTGTTTGAAGATAGAACATAAAGAGAAATAGCTAAAAATGAAAGAAGACAAGAGAGGAGAGGAGGGTGAGAGAAGAAAACTCTCTTCTTCATTTCTATTTATAGAAAAACTATGAAAGGGTTTGCTTTAAAAATCAACAAAGGGGCTGGCCCCACCTGGCAGACACCAGGTCCGAATTTTTTTATTTGATTTTATATATTGTAGTATTTGAAAAATACCAATGGGCAGTGTCCAAGACAATGCTCTGATACCAATAAATCTGTCACACCCCGACCCATCGACCCTGAGCGAGGTGCAATAGATTACGGGGGAATATAACTAGTGCTCACTCCACTCGATCAGAGTCGCACATACAGAAGCATAGTGGCCCACAGTAACAATACTACAATACAACATATTAAGGAAAATACTATTGTATTAAACATATAAAGTTTGTTAATTATTAAATTACTGATACCAAAAAGTTAACAAAAAGTTCCCAAGGGCGAACCCCAACAAAAGTGAGAAAATAATGAAAGAGTAGTCAAAAGAGGCATCTAAAAGCCTGAAACCATCTCCATCGCCATAAAACCGGTCTAATGGGACCTGGGGAGAGTACATACAAAAAAGTCCCTACATAGACCGGGTTTGGCCAGAACCCCCTGAATAAGTCCATTGAAACCCATCTTAATTCCTTGGAAAGATTAGCAATGGGGTGAGCTCAACAGCTCAGTGAGATCAAGCTGGGTAAACAAATCTTACAAGCATAATAAAGAATACAGAACAACAATCATCAAATAGTTATGCAGCAACAATACAATCAAGCAACGATATGAATGAAACTTGGTCACACGGCATCACAGGCCAGGCAACATGCACTCGAAACCTGTGATCCGAGGCACCAGTAATAAATCCAGCAACTGAGTGATCTCATGAGGTCCAGTGCTAATCTGGATTCAGCAAAGCGGCGTGGCACACAATAATAAATCCAGTAACAACATCACTATTCTGGGCTAGTGTTGCACCCAATAATTCATCATTTCGTTCCGGGCCAGTATTGCACCCAATAATATCCAATAATACATTATTTTTGTATTATTATTTGAAGATAGCCTCATGCATGAAGTAAACCATGGTAACAAATATGATGCATGATGCTATGTAATTCAGTATTAAACAGGTAAAAAATACAAACCTAGCCTTCATTCCCCACCTTACACACTTGTAGTGGCGTATCGCTTTCTTCTAACATCTTGAAGTGTGAAAGGACTCAAGATGTTGCAAAAAGTCGAAGGAGGACGAGAAGAGCTCGAGAGTTTGGCAGATTGAAACTGAAGGGTCGTCACTATTTATAGAATGGGCCCATCCCCTCGAGGGGCCGGCCCCCCTTCCCTTGGGACCGTCCCACTATGGGGTCTACATCTCTCCCTTGGGGGCCTTTTACCATTTATTAAAATTACATGTAGAGAGTTTTCAAGTAGTTACATTAGTTTCTACAGTTGAAAAAGTGGGACGCGTTACACTAACCCTCGAGCTGAAGTTGTGGAAGATCTTAAGCCATAATCCAACACCCCATGTCCAGCTCCACTCCCAACATGGTCCTCATTGGCGTGATTCGATCGTAGTGAGGAAAGATAATCTCGTCATCCGCCCAAGAGTAAGAAAATGTAGGATTAGTAGAGGAAAAACCAAATATCTCATCCAAAATGGAAGGAGATATATCAATGTTAACACCCAGAATCCTGGAGTGATAATGAAGTCGGTCATCGCCAGGAACGAGAGTAAGCCCATAGTAGAAAACTCGGACTAACTCAGTATAAATGGTATCGCCATGAGAAAGGAATCACTCCTCTCTCAACTCAGGAAAGTGGGTGAAAAGAGGCATATGTGTCCTCGTGAAGTTGTCAAAATCAAATTGGATGCTCAGAGCAAGATCTCGAGAGTCGAAGGGTCGGATGACAACCTCAAGAAGTGGAGGTCGTGATGTGGGTGAAGCTACAAGTGCAGAGAGTATGACATCATCATCCGATGAGGAAGAAGAAAATGGTGATGAAGGTGAGGGCTCGTGAGGAGGTGGTTGTGAGGCACGGGGTCACCTCATGGAAAGTGGAGTGGGTGTGGGAGACTCTCCAACCTTTACACGTCGCCATGTATGTTGTGACGTAGTGGTTTTCTTAAGAGGCATTTTGTCAAACATTATGTGTGCAAACAAAATGAACTAAAGGGTTTTGAGTGAAAATGCGGTGAAAGTGGAGACAAAACAATTCGAAATGGTTGTTGGAAGTACAAGATGATGTGAGAATGAGAAAAACAAGCTAAGAAACTTGTAATTTTGTAAGAAATTGAAGGAGAAAAGAGGAAATGAAATTTGATGAAAAAATGTGAAAAGTTGTGTTTTTGGTGATGAATGGAGGAATTAAAAGGTGTTTTTGAGCCAAAAAACTATGAATTGGATGATAAAAGTAATGAGGAAGGAGTTTGGAACAATCAAAATGCGTAAAACATGAGTTTGGCAAAACGGGTGTGAGAGGAGAGATGAAAAGGTGGAGAAGAGACAAAGAAATGAGCTCTTGGCCTACTCGACTGATATATTATTGGTCTTAAGGAACGCGTTCGTTTTAAAAGAAGCGCATTCCCGTGTTCTCTGCAGAACACATTCTGGTGTTCATGCAGAGGAGCGCATTCCTCTTTGTAGGAACGCGTTCCTTAAGAACACATAACACTCAAACATTTAAATACTTGATTTTCTTGATTTTCACTTTGATTAAATTGAAAATTTATGATTATTCAAGAAAAGTTTGGTCATTTCTAAGTACAAATGATAAAAACACTATAATCAAGACAATTCAAACCAAATTAACACACATACCTACATCAACAATAATTCATACAAGATTAACATTAATGAATCATGCATCATTATTGGAAATAATACATGGAAGATTATTAAGTGTAACACATGTAAAATTATCATAAATGATATATTCAAGTGACCATAAAATAATCATCATACACGCATTCACATGAATACATTGAAAGTGATAGAATATATAAAGTTCAATATACATACTTCCATTCAAATTGACCAAATATGATAATATCAATTAAGTATCAATGCTCAATAGCATAGTTCAATATTAAATGGAATAATACACATAAAAATTTGAGACACATGATCCATTTAATATAGATGAAAATTCTCCATGTGAACATATGATAGTCAATTCTAGCAAGCTCACGAGATACACATGTACACATTACATATCTTAATCAATGATCAAAATATACATCATTCATAATGTGATCAAATCAATTAAGTTTGAAGCATAGGCAATGATATTTAATAATCACTTCAATTAAGCATAAGATATTTTCAAAATCATAGAAATATTATAATTAGGCATAGTATGACATGAAAAGTTTATCCAACTCATGCATCACTTAAGTATATAATACTTATCAATAACATGATGTATGCAATAAAAATGATATGACAAGTATCATGCTTAAATGGATATTAAATGCTTCAACATAGACATTTCTTAATACAAAATTAGTTTATGCTTAAGAGGATATGTTCAGGCCATTTGTGGAATAACACAATAGAAATATTTGAATTTAAATAGAAGTGTTACCCACAAGTGAAGACCAATCATGTTGCACTTCAAGGAACCTTGAAGCTTGCATTTTGATCATCAGTTGTGTTGTTCGAGTCCTTGCTGCATCCAAATAGTTTCCTAATCCACAATTTCCATCTTAGAATCTTTGGAAACCTTCGAATGTGAACTTGAATATTCAGATCTTCTTCTACATCAGTTGAGGTGTAAATAAGTGATCCACTGGATATGGCACTTAATGATTGATCATCCTCAACTTCTTCTTCTTCATTGTACTAATCATTTACCAATGATGATGTTTCACTTTCATCCATTCTATCTCTATCATCACCACTTGGTAAGTTGGCAAGCATTTCTCTTCTTTCGGATGAAGCTTCACTCTCTTCTGAGGAGGTCTTGAGTCCGCTTAACACTGGCGGAACTTTTCCCCGAAGAACAAGTAAATATAATGGGAATCCACGCTCCTAGGTATTCAATCCAAAATACCCAAGGCAACCCAAATGTCCAAAACCATTTTCATGAACACAAATACTATGCACATATATCATAAATGCATACATTTTAACATTTTAACAATTTAAGTATATACATATATATATATATATATATATATATATAATGCCATAAATGGACAATAAAAGTGAGGAATACTCACAACCTATCCAAAAGTCAATAATTCAAGCTAAACAACTCTCAATTGACCAGTTCCAATCAAAGTCCTGAAATAAACATAATTCACATAACCTGATTAACTTCAAGACTCCACACACACGCACACACACATGCACACACACACACACACACACACACACACACACACACACACACACACACACACACACATATAAACCCAAATAAAATCCCAAACTTTCATCATCCAATTCTCAACTCACATTCTCATTAAATCAACTCTAAACACACGAAAACCACCAAGAATTGGATTAGAAGCCATAAATGCACTTCCAATAGTTTAGGGCTTCCATCAAAACCCACATGCATGTCTAATTCCCAAATAACAAGATTACTTCATCAATTTCCATGGAATTCATCATCAAAACAAGTAAAATTACTCCCAATCATGGAAATCAAGTTCAAAATTCAATGGTTAGGGTTTCCAATTTTGAAACCCTAACTCAAACCCTAATTCTAGCACATGCATAACACCCAAAATACATCCTCTAGCTAGAATTTACCAAAAGAAACAAAGATATGAAGAATTTAAGGTAAAAATCTTACCTTCGGAGCCAAATCACCTAATTGTAGCTCAAATTCTTCAAATCTCATTTCTCTTCTTGTTCTCCCTCTTTCTCAACTGAAAATGATGCAAATGAAGGTGAAATGGAGTGAGTTTCCTTTTATACCTTTGTTGGGCACATAGTTTTGCATGTTAGAAAAAAGCTGCCCAAACCCGAGGAACGCGCTTCTCATCCCTTCCTAAGAAAATACACTCTCTGTCTGCACTTAGAAGAGCGCACTGATCAATGTAGAAGTGCGCTGCTCTTTACATGAGTGCGCTTCTTTGAGCCCTGTTGAAAATCTGGCTTTCAACCAACACAAAGAGCGCACTGCTCCATTCAAGAAGCACGCTTCTCTTGCCCATTTCCAAAATTTCAACACTTAATCATTTCTCACTTCGACCCATACACTTCTACAACATATTAAACAAGAAAATAAAGTTGTATTCAAACATAATACGTATAAAATACTCATCAAATACATTCACAAGCATCTAGAGTTAGACAATTTACATCATCATAACGTCATGTGAGAATTTGGGTCGTTACAATGAAGGATTGCAGAACCAACAAAAATCTTTCTTAAAGGAAGAGTACATGTCGATCTGTATCACGTGAATTCTTCAATGTCTAACATAGCTTTTTCACCAAATTACTTCGCTACTGCTCACATTGCCAGTGTTAGAAATCATTCTTCTACTTTGGATGTTTGGCATCGAAGATTAGCGCATCCATCAAGTAAAACTTTGTCTCACATTTTACCATTTTGTACTCCATATTCCACTTTGAATAAATGTCTGAATTTTTGTAAAGCTTGTCAATATGGTAAGTCTCATAAACTACCACATGTAAGATCTTGGAAACATGCTTTTAAACTTTTGGAATTGGTTCACACAAATCTATGGGGTCCTTCACCTATCTCGTCATCAAATGGTATTAGGTATTACATACACTTTGTGGACGATCACACAAGATATACTTGGATATATCCTCTTAAACAAAAATCTGATGCTATAGTGGCTTTTAATATGTTCAAATCTTTGGTTGAGAATCAATTTGAATCTAAAATCAAATGCCTTAGGTCTGACTGGGGTGGTGAATTTAGAAGCTTCACATTAATGATTCATAATCATGGTATACGTTTTCAACATTTTTGTCCTCATGAACATGAGCAAAATGGGTGTGCCAAAAGGAAACATCGCCACATTATTGAGACCACTTTAACACTTCTTGCTCAAGCCGAAATGCCCCTATTTTTTTGGTGGGATGTTGTTCGAACAATAGTATACATCATAAATCAAATACCAACTCTTATTCTTAAAGATGTATCCCCTTATTAGATGTTGTATGGTTTTTGCCCAACTTATAAGATGTTGAAATGTTTTGGATCTCCTTGTTATCCATGTCTCAAGCCTTATCAGAACCATAAGTTCCAATTTCACACTACAGAATGTATTTTTCTTGGGTATAGCTCTCAGCACAAGGGATATGTGTGTAAGAGTCCAACTGGCCGAAAATACATTTTGAGCAATGTGGTGTTTAATGAGGATTCTTTTCCTTACAAATCTTTGTTCTCTCAGAAATCAAATATATATACTACATCTCCACCCTATTCAGTTCTTCAATTGCCTATGCAGAAGGTGTCTCAGTCTGTTAACAACCAATGTTCTGAGAACAATATAGAACATGTGTCAAGTGTCATTCCGTGTGATCTCTCAATTCCAAATTGTTCATTGGAAGAACAACATGAAACAACACAAACACCAAATCTACCATCTCCTTTACCTAGCTTACGTATTGTTTCACATCCAATGGTTACTAGAGGGAAGAATGATATTTTTAAGGCAAAGGCATTTACATTAACATCTGAGGATTAGTTATGCATTGCTTCTAAACCTCAATCTGTGAAAGAGGCTATGAAATCTTCAAAGTGGAGGGCAGCTATGAAAACTTAATTACAAGCTCTATCTTCAAATCAAACTTGGTCACTTGTTCCAATGAGTGATTATCAGAACTTAATTGGAAATAAGTGGGTTTTTAAAATCAAATACAACAATGATGGGAGTGCTCATTGATACAAAACAAGGTTGGTGACTATAGGGTATCACCAAACACCAGGCATGGACTTTTGAGAAATATTTAGCCCTATTGCAAAAATATCTATTGTTCATGTCTTGCTAGCTTTGGTAGTCAATTATGAATGGTTGGTTCATCAACTTGATGTAAACAACACATTTTTGAATGAGAATCTAACTGAAAAGGTGTTTATGGCACAACCTAAAGGGTTCAAGGATGAGTCAAAACCTAATCATGTATGTTTTTTACATCAAGCATTATATGGGTTGAAGTAGGCCCCAAGAGCCTGGTACGATCATCTAAAACATGCTCTATTGAAGTGGAATTTCACTAACTCTAAGGCTGATACATCCTTATTTGTCAGACAAACGTTTGCAAGCACTCTATATATCCTGATTTATGTAGACGATATCTTGGTTTTAGGGATAATGTTGCTCATATTGATAAACTAATCAACAATCCAAATAAGGAATTTTCCCTTAAAGACTTAAGCCTTCTTTATTACTTTTTGGGAATGGAGATTTGTAGGGATCAATCAGGTATGTACTTGTCTCAAGCAAAGTATATAAATGATCTTCTAAAGAAACTTGATCTTCAACACTTGAAAGCCACTGACACTCCAGCTGTTGTTCGTAAACACCTCTTCTCTACTGATGGCCAACCATTCAATAACCCCGCATTGTATCGAAATACTATCGGTGCCGTTCAATACGTCTCATATACTCGCCTACACGTCGTATTCATCACTAGCAAACTAAGCCAACTCATGCAAAATCCACTTGATACTCACTGGCAAGCTGCAAAATGAATGTTAAGATACTTAGCTGACACAATTAATCATGGATTACACTATACTCCTACTGATCATTTTTGTTGGCCCAGTATTATAGTCCAAGAGGGGGTGAATTGGACTTGGCGGATTTTCATGTTACCTTTTGGTTAATTAATTTAAACAGAATATATGTGCAATAGGTAACAAGCCAAATAATCAAGTGCAGAAAAAATAAATGGACACAATAATTTATAGTGGTTCAGTTCCCCTTGAACCTACTCCACTACCTAACCACCCACGATCAGGATTTCCCAATCCACTATTGGCTAGTCAACTTACGGGCATGACTAGAAGTCGTATATAGTAACAAACATAAGGGCTTGGCTAGAAGCCGCACACATTAGCTGTCACGACTCACCATTCTTAGAATGAAGTCATGACTGCACAGAGTGTTATACACCGTACATACAAGTATATAATCCCCTGTCAGCCTTCAAATACACACTTCCAAAAAAGATTCATCAGCATGTCCCCATAATATGGACATATCACAAAATAAATCTAACCACATCAAATCAATTCACACATATACATATTCATACATAACCATATAACCATCATCATATTCACATGATACCTTAATATTTATCATTTCCATTTTCCATCCACAAAACCACAACCATATCATCACTCCACTCATTTAAGTGATAATATATATACTTATCATGATAATTATACATAACAAAAGTAAATAGGTTCCCAAGTCCTCCATACATACATCAATAGAGAAGAAACTGAAGAGCCTTCTACTCTTCTCTTGCCTTTCCTTTACCCTTGGAATCTTTACTTGAAATATTGGAGGGAATTGGGTGAGCTACAACATGCTCAGTGAATATTTCTTATAATGACATTTATATGCATTTATGTAAACATGAGTTTAAAGCCTTAAAACACTCATCAAAACATGTATGCAATGTTCAAATAACACATACAAGCTCATAATATACATTGAGGATTTTATGCAGTATTTTCAACAAAACAAGCAAAGTTATCAACGAAATCCCAATCTCCCACTTTCTGAGTAATAGAGCGGGTCTAACCCTTTGTATGACATCTACAAGGTAGCCACGACCTCTTATTACTCAATACAAGCCATTTCAAGAATTTATAATCCTAGTTAGGATAGTCCACTGCACATTGAGATTACCTATAACACTCACCCGTGACTAATTCCCAACAAAGTAAACTCATGTTTGACTTGCCTTCGCAAGTCCAACATGCTCCAATGCTAAAACTTTCATGAATTGCAATACAATACTATAATCAATTTAATACATAATGCGCTTACAGTTAGATCATTTGCACATATATACAATGCCATACAAAGAACGAAGTCAAGGAAAATACTCACAATGGTTTGCACTCTAACACTAAGTCAATTGCCCACTTTACACCATTCACATGCATATTTCCAGCACAAGCAGGTCACTTATGACCATTTCACTAATCACCAAATTTAGATTTCCTGATTTCTTTCATTGCCAATTCAAATTCAAACCAATCCCAATCACAGTTTTACAGCAAAATCCATTTAAGTCCATCAATTCCACCATTAATGGAGCTCCAAACCCTTAGCTGCTTCAACAGCTGGGGTAGAACTTTCCTACCATTAAAACACTTTAAATTTACAGGTTTTCAACCTCAAATCACTTGCATAACATCAAGGAAATACTTACAATTCAATTGCACATCACATCATCATAGATCCAACATCTATCCCTCGTTCTCAATCATCCAAACCAACCGTTGAAATTCTATAAAATCAAGTATGTTGAACAACTCAACAAGAGGAACTCAAGTCTTAAATTTTTAGTTCAAAATGACAAGTCCTTACCTTGGATTTGATCCTCCAAACCCTTTTTCTTATCTTCACTTTTCATTTTCCAGTTCTTCCTCAACTCCAGCAACTAAAATATGCTGAAAATTTCGAGAGATTCCTATTAAAAACATGCACACTGCCTCACTGTCCATTTTTAGAAACTCTGGCCGTGAGGAGTGCACTTCTCCTGGGAAAGAGCGCGCTCCTCCTTCGCTAGAAAATAAAATTTATGTAAAACCCGTGAGGAGCAATCTTCTCCCTTGATTGGAGCGCGCTTCTCTGAAAATTTCAAAAACATATTTCTCAAGTTTTCACCACAGAAGTGTGTTTTTCCTTTTAGGAGCGCATTTTTTGCATTCTAGTTTGCATTTTTCCACTAAGTATGGGACTGTTAATGATACCACTAACATCCTAGTGTACAAACAACACTACCATACATGTATTTTCATTATTTTAAGGTCAATACACATACGTATATACATATAAATACGTCCTACAATACATATAAGTCAACGATTATGTTTGATTCGAATATATAGGGTGTTACACTAACCAGCACAAGGGCTGGGTTGGAGGCCACACACACTAACCAACATAAAAGCTTGGCTAAGAGCCGTACATACTAACCAACATAAAGGCTTGGCTAGAAGCCATACTGTAACCAACTTATGGACGTGGTTACTAGCCGTATAACAATATGGTATAGTCCCGGTTGACTAACACCTCAACAATACATCAAGATTTCAAATAATAGAGAGAGATGTTCTAAAAACACTCTCAACAATTTTAAGAATACAATCTTGAATGAATAATCACTACTATTCCAACCATAACATTTTAACTGATGCATAGCGTTGAAATAGTTATTTTCAAATAAATGCAAATGATTCAAATAGTGATAATGTATGATCAAGAATCGAATATGCACATGTATTCAAATATTGATTCTAAAGATGATATGTATGAAGCATAAGAATTAATATGCACAAATGATCAAGACTTGTTAATTCTAAATAGATAAATGATTAAGTTCAAGAATCAATACGCTCAAGTAATGATCAATGAAATCGATTCAAAGTAATGTAAGTTTAGCACATGAATCGATACCACATAAGATGTATAAAACCACTAATCAAGATAATATCATATGAAGATCAAGTACGGTTCACAAACTCTTAAACAAAACGGTTTTGAAGATAGATACAGATCAAGCACAAAAACTGTTTAACAATCATAAACACATGTTTACCCATATATGTCCAAGAAGGGGGGGGGGTGAATTGGACACTTAGCACTTTCTTAAAATTGTGCGGAATAATGAAAGTAGTTTAAATAAAGTATAGCAATCAAATACAACAAATGTAAATGAGACAATGCAAGAAAGATTTAAAGTGGTTCGGCCGCGCCTACATCCACTACCTAACCTCCTCAGTTAGGATTTGTTCAAACTCCACTATTGACCTTCTTATGGGTGAAGATCAAACCGATACACTTTCTCAACTTACGGGTGTGACAACTACCGTTTCTCAACTTATGGGTGTGAGAAGACCATTTCTCAGCTTATGGGTGTGAGAAGACCATTTCTCAGTTTTTGGGTGTGAGAAGACCGTTTCTCAACTTTTGGGTGTGAGATGACCGTTACAACTTCGAGCAACACTTGCTCTTGCCCAGTGACACTAGTCACTGCAAATTTAATACAAGATGAGATATGATTCCTTTTACTTAGAATCAAAGTGATACTTACATAGTTTTAGATTGAACCTTCTATAATCACAAATTCAGCAAAATATGTATGATGAAGTTTATGCTGAAAACAGGTTCGAAGGGTTTTTGTCTTCGTCAATGAATTGTCAAAATAATGAAGATGAAGTTCAATAAATTTAGAAGACTTGAAGTATTTCTTTCAAAAGATCGTAAGATCAACCACGAGTGAAAGACGACTAACTTCCGAAAAGTGTTTTTGCGCAAGTGAAAACTGTTAATACGTTTTGAATGAATATCAATTTTCGTATATCATTAGTTATTTTTCTGTTCTAAGGCAGTACATATATATAGGAATAACATAAGCGCAATGGACTTGATGATTTTGGTGCTCTAGGTTATTTCAAATACAAAGTATACTTTCTTTCCCGAAATGGATTGATTCAGCTCAATGCACATTATGGAGATAACACCTGAATCGTCTGATCCTTTCATGAAAAGAGAATGTTCTGACATGCTTTTAGAATGTTCAAAAAGTTTTGAAAAAGTACTACGATTCTAAAAAGTTTTGGAAAGCATTCCTACGGTTCTAAAGAAAGTAACAGAAATGGTGCTTTTGTCAGAACAGTAACATTTGTTAAATTAGCGTCCTTGTGCATAATATCAACTTTTGTCATTTTGTTCCTTGAGGGCGCTCATGAGGCATAAGCGTTCTGCTGAACATTAAAGTGAGGGCACTACTAAGTCATAAGCGTCCTGACTTACTTTGACGATTTAAACAACTCAAAACATGAGGGCGCTACTTCGCAGTTAGCGTCCTGCTTTTTTTTAAAAACATTGAACACACGAGGGTGCTACTGAAGAGTTAGCATCCTGAAATTTAAAATTAGTTTTAAAACAATGTTGAGTACACTGAAGGACAGTAAGCATCCTGAGGGTTATTAAGTTGATTCTAAAGATGAGGACGCTCCTACGTAAGTAGCATCCTGATAATTTGTTCAACCTATAACTATCAGCGTCCTTGAAGATAGAAATCACTTGAAAACAGAAAGAACTTCTAGCGAGCTGAGACTAAGTCAACGTCCTGACATTATCAAGGTCGGTAAAAGAAAGGTTACCACTTACATGTAAGTGTCCTTATTAATCAATTCAATTCAACCTTGAGCGTCCTAATATTTTATCAGTGTCCTAACTCATCAAGTCTAGGAGGGCGTTGTTAAAACATTAGTGTCCTGAAAGACTTTTTAAAATAGATTTTTGATTTCTTGATTAAAGCCCGATAAAACATAATGTAACCGGATTAAATCGAATATGCTAACGATCGATTAAAACATGCAGGCATACATATCGCTGAATCATATGACATAGAAGGTCCTACAACCTTTCATAATCTAATCATACAACCGGACATGTTCAAATGATCATGGTCTTCAAGAAGATTTTTAATTACGTTCGCCGTGCATCATTGATTCTTTGAAACCTCCAAGTAAGATTAGATATGTCGTATGTGCAGTAATATGATAGACATAATGTGGTTTGTAATCATCATAATATCTTTCATATTAGGGACATATTCTCGTAAGGGACGTGAGGATAATTGGTTCAACAACACGAATCATAAATAGAGATTTTACCCAACTCTTGGGAAGAATGAAGCACACAAGATTTTCCAATGTGTGAAAGTTATTGAGAGTGATTTCACCTTCAAGAATGATCAAGATATACAAGATATGTGATGAACTTACTCAAGAACAGCTTGATCTATGCTCAAGAGAAACTCACAAGATTCAAATGTATGTGAACTTTTGCTTTGAAAAGATGTTTAAATCACTCAAGAACTTACCTTGAACTTGTAGAAATGAAAGTATGAAAAACGGCACAAGTTCAATGATTTTGCAAAAGTTGCTCTTTAAATGAGAAAATGTGGTATTTGTAGAAAAATACCAGACTGAGACGCATGAACACATTCCTTAATGAAGAAGCGCGCTTCTTGTTGGTCCGCCCAAGAAGGGGGTGAATTGGGTGAGATGGTCAATTTAAAAATTCACTTCCAATAACTTAGTGATATACATAAGTGTATTGTAATTGAACCCATAAATAGAACTCAGACTAAAATGCAAAAGTGAGACACAAGATTTATAGTGGTTCGGCCAAGCCTACGTCTACTACCTAATCTCCCGATTAGGATTTTCTCAATCCACTAACTGATTCACTTACGGGTGAGACCCAAACCGTTACAACTGCCCTTTTACAGGTTAAAGGCAAACTTATACTTTCACGGGCTAAGGATGAACCAAATTTTCTTTTTTCGGGATGAAAAAAAATCCATGTTCCTTTTACGAGATAAGGAAGAACCGTTTTCCTTTTACGAAATAGGGAAGAACCGTTTTCCTTTTACAGGATAAGGAAGAACTGTGTCATGACCCACTATATGTAACGTCATGACAGGCACAGAAACCTCCGAGAACCTCCGTCGATACACCCAGCGTCCCATTAGCCTAAAACACATATACGAATCCCCAAAATCAAATACAGTGCAATCCTAAAAACATCCATCTAACATGGTCATAAATGAAATAAAATATTACATCTCCAAGTTACCAAATATAAAATTTCAAAGTTTACAAAATACTACAAACCCAACATATCCCAACTATGTGTTAATTATACATATACTAGGCATTATCATGCACATAATTATCAAATCACAAAATTAAATGTACAACACCTACATGAAACAAAAACAAGGGACACTCCGCAGTCAAGCCTTTCCTTTCCTTTTCTATCAGATCCTGAAAGAAGAAGGTGAGGTGTGAGCTACAGCCCGCTCAGTGAATGTCATTTACAAGTGGCGTATACGTGCATTTAATAAAAACATGATAAGATCATAAATCATTCAAATATCATGATGCCGAAATAGATTATATACATGCTAACATAATGCATCAAGGCATACATAAGACGATGTATAACATTTGTAGTCATGCTCATGCAATCCTAACAACTCATGAGTACGGGGGTTCAAGGCTGGTGCGCTACACACAACACCTGATTACACACACAATACTCATATCGTAATAGAATTTATGGGGTTGTGCAACACGTAGGATTAGCCCAAACTAACCTACCCATACACAAGCCATACAACCCTCTGCCAGGTACACAACTGGGATCGCCGTTAGACTTACGAGAATTCCCAAAAAGAGGAAATTCCAACTAGGAGCCTCAACGCAAATTGTCATCCCAATGAATTACGCTCAAATGTATTTCATGGAATATTAAAACATGGATTTCATTATACATAAGCATTTAAAACATTTCTATACTACAATGCCACATATAAATAATCCAAAAGTAAAAGAACACTTACTCTTGATTGGCTAAGTCTAGCCA